>JANVCC010000035.1:28620537-28868033 GCA_025345505.1 Todiramphus chloris collaris
CTCCTGTGATCTGAACTAACATTCAGCAAAATGTAACTTGGAAGATCTGTTGCTGGAATAATTTTAAGCACGTGATATATTTTATTTAGGGATAATTTGGAAAGTATTCCATTAATATATATACATAGTTTAAAATGTATAAATTGTATGCATTAAGAAACAGTGCTTGAAATAAAGTGTAATATAAAAATAGTTCCTTTCCTGAAGTCTCAAGTTGTCTCCATGGATGCTCTGAAGAATGCTAGTGTTTTTCTGTATTTTTATTACCACATTGGCATTACTTCCTGCAGTAGTAGATATGGTCATATGTCTTCATGAATATGGATGTACCTCAGTCAACAGTTTGGGCTATAAATGTTGAGTGACAACTTCAGTATGCGTTAGAAGCTGTTGATAGATCAATAGGATCAGTCGTTTCTAATAACTAAATGACTTTTGGCCTGGTACTCTCTTCTTCCTAATTCAGAGTAAATGACAAATAAAAAGCTATCTGCTGTGTGATCATCACATTTCTCCTCTTCTCCTTTTCTAGCAGTATCTTGGACATCTGTGGCACATCTGAAAAGAAAGCTCAGGGGGGGAAAAAAAAAAAGCTAACTTGATTCCAAACTAGAAATCTTTTCCTCTCTTTACCTCTAGAATGTGTTTTCTTATGAAATACATTCTAGAATGTGTTTTCTTATGCAGTACAACAAAACTTTTGGGGATTTAGAAAATGAATGAGGCTGAGGAAAGGAAGATTGTATATCACAAGTGAAAATGGCAAGGTCATTCAAGTGAGTGTTGCTATAGGCTGTTCAAGTACTTAATAGTTGAAACTATTAAACTATTAGTTTCATAAAATAATTAAACTATTTTAGCCAGGAAAAAAAATAAATTACAAATTACAATAGTGTGGTGTTTGTTATTATTGGGGAATATTCCAAGTTCATTGAAAACCTACGCTTGTTTTTAAACAAGTCAACATGCAGCTTGGCACATAGGTTTACAACTACAAGATAATGATGTAGTGTTGTAGTATTTTATCATTCAAATGTAGGAAATGCTAAGAAACAAGATGGGATATAGAGAAATTATTCTACAAGAAGGTAGGTGTGAACTTGCAGTAAATTATTTAGTCAGGGGTTACAGTCTGTTCTTGATTCTGTCCCATGGAGTTCGTGGCCTCCTGCATAGCTTTACTTTATAGTTAAATGCAATTCAAAGGTTGACTATTTTCCACTAACTTCTGAACTTCTGTTCAGTTTTTCTGAAGTAGCTGATAAGTTTACAAGTTTCTGCCCTCCAAAGCATGTGGTAAGTTTTTCTTTAAACCCTCAGATTTCTTGGTGTGTTTGTGTCCTGAACTCTACCCATATGTTCAAATGTTCCTGAGAATTTGTCCCATCTCTGAGAAGCTGAGCACAACCTGGCTTAGCTAGATGGCTAGAGCCATCTTTCACTAGAGCACGTGAATCAACTTCATAGGCCTGCTTCCCCTGTGGGGATCTTATTAATGTCTGTATCTGAGGGGTGGGTGTCAAATGGAAGGAGCCAATATCTTTTCTGTACTACCCAGTAATAGGACAAGGAATAACGGGTATAAACTTGAGCATAGAGGGTTCCACCACAACATAAGGAGAAACTTCTTTACTGTGAGGGTGACAGAGCACTGGAACAGGCTGCCCACAGAGGTTGTGGAGTCTCCTTCTCTGGAGACTGGACCTGTTCCTGTGTGGCATGCCCTAGGTGAACCTGCTTTGGCAGGGGGGTTGGACTCAATGATCTCCAGAGGTCCCTTCCAACCCCTACCATTCTATGTGATATATAGAGTAGTCTTAAAAAATAAACAGTGCTTTTCTCTTAAAAACTTCTGTGATATTACTTTTCAGAAGAAAATGCTTTTTCATAACTTAATATGCAAAGCCCATTATTACCCTGAATAATAAAAAACAATTGCTTTTCAGTTCAGGGTAATCTTGTAGTATAAAGGCTGTGATACATGTCCCAGTCCATGCTGGTTTACAGATGGATTTTATGTCTCCATCTGATCACCCGTCTGTATTCTCAATGGCTGTTTTTCTAGCTGTCTTTGACTTTTTCATCCTTTTGTGTTTTATTTCCATCGATCTTTTCACCATTTTCTATGTTAATGCCCTCCCTGCTCTGAAGGTATTTTTGTTTACATTTCCAAGCTGCTCTCATTCTTCCTCCCTAACATATACACACATTATTTACTCTAACCAGGAATCTCTTGTCTTCTGTGCCCCCAGCCCCTCCTTTTGCTGCCCCTCTTAACCTCCTCAGATTTTCTGTATTGTATACTGACTTCCACTCTCCCTGCCTTCCTCTACCCTTCCCGCCCCATTTAGATCCATTACCTGTCCACGATTTAATCCTTACAAATGAGCTTTGCTCTTTTTGCTCAGCCCTGGGGACCCCACCTTGAGCCTTAGGATTCCAGCTGCTGTCTAAATCCTTAGCTGTGGTAGCTGCCTTTGAAGTGCTGCAGCAGCTGTGGTTGAAGATTCAGGGCTGCCTTTGCCTTGACTGTGGCCCAGGTTCCACCAGGCTGAGCAGAAAAGTCTGATAATTCTGGAGGATTAAGCTATGTGAAGAGAGGGAATAGATGCTGTTCTGCAGGGAAGGCAAATGCTCTCTGGAATCTAGAGGGATAGAAGCAAATTTAGGAAGAGAGTTGTGTAGAGGGAGGCAAGTAAGATGCCGCCCTGTGCCCCATCTTCTGTAAGTAATGTCCTACTGCTGATCCATACACTGGTGGAGTTTAAACACGTGTCTTATTAGTGCACTTAACAGTTTTTTGCAAGGTGAGAACTGGTTGAAAGCAATTCAACAAACAGTAATGAAGTTAAATAACGCAATGCTTTCCAAAAGCGAGGCAACATATGCTTAATGTCCATTGACATGGGGAGTGGGGCTAGGGCGAGGAGGAAGTATGTTTTTTCCTGAAGCTGAGGCCAGATGAAGGGAAGAAATGTATTCAGGCCCTGATCTTACACAGATCCACGCTGGTGAAGTGATGTGCCTGCTCAGAGCTGTTGTAACTAATCATTTCAGTAACAGCTCCGCAGCTAGCAGTTGTTTCTAAGTTCAGCTCCTTGCTAGGGTCAGTCCCGTGTGATGTGGTGGATACCGATAGGTATGTTGTGTCTGGCTGTATGTTAGAATACCAGTGCTTTTCAAACATGTATTTGAAGTGTTGTTAGCCTTGTGCAACTTCTTTTGGTTCTAAAATTTGGTGGGGTCAAACTGAGTCTCTCACAAATTGCGGTGTGAAGGTATTTTCCTTTAGAACCAGCTGTTGCCAGTACCAGATCTTGTGACGAGTTCATAATCTCGCTTGAGTACATCGTTCTTTTGACAGCTCATAAAAGTTATGAAAAGACATGAGGCTTCTTTTTAACCGGAATCATTTTTAGTTTTATTGTAAATTTAAAGGACACATGCAGGGTCACTAAAAAAATTCAGTGAAGTGTGCTGTTTTGAGGAATTTGAAAATTGTCTGTGCTATCTGTCTGCATCACTAGACACATATTTACCAAAAAACCCTGCCATAAAGAACTGTTTGTGTTTCACTGGAATGAAAGGGGTTTTGGATCAGGCAACTTCTTTTAAATGCAGAGCTAATTTGCTTGTCAAAGTAAACACTGGCAAATGCACCTGATAACGAACTCGGTAACCAAAAATGTATAATAATTTGATAACAAAAAATATGATAGTACTATTTAAATTTCACTGTTCTTTTTGATGATGATGATGGCAATTTAGATAAGTCGAAATCCTGTTTTTCCTTTTTGCATTTATGTTATATTAGGAATATGGTTGCTTTTTCACAAATGAAGTTTAGTAAACTTTGCTTCATGATGATCATGACCTTTTCATGCAACTTGTAGCAGAAAGTACTACTTAGAAGGTGTACCTATTTCATGTGTTGGTCAGGGACTAAAGATTTAGGTGTCACTGAAGCCATGTTGCTATGTACCTGTGTTGTGCTTGGATCACTGCTCTGGGCTGGCCCAACAGCTGTGACTGACTGAGAGCAAAACAAAATCCCCTGTAACTTGTCTTCAACGCTTTCAAAGTAAATGTTGGTGTATCTGCTGTACTGCTCACAGCTGTACTGTCCTGTTTAGGTTATGTCATTGACAGAAGAGTAAATTGCTGTTCTTTAACATAATTAAAATGTTATAATAATGGAAAATTTTCTACAGGAGATTTTTTCCTATTTGGTATACTTGCATTCATTTCTGATGTAGCTGAAGAGTTTGTACGAGTGTCCTGATAGATGTATTTAAAATGGCATTGAGTTTTTTAGAAATTCTATTTACAAAGGTGATGTGATTAACTACTTTTCCTTCTGGAATTTGAGCATTATGTCCCAAGCAAGGAGGTTGTTCTACAGTGTTGTATTCTTTTCTTTCTCAGTTCAAGTACTACTGCTTAACATATCATCTGATTTCTTTAGGCTGTCTTTATTTAAAACGAACTCATAACCATTTGAAATGTCAAAATAGCTGAATGCTGCCGAAAAGAAAAAACCAAAATTTATTCATGTTTGCATAGGGGAATGGCATATATATGAGATTAAAACTGCTGTCCAGATAATTATCCGTAGGAAGCAAACATATACTCTGATTTCAGATGCTATGAATAGAATGTGATTAGAATTTAATGTGCTGCAGTTTTATTTACAAAATACACAGGTCCTATATAAAACCTCTCTTTATAAAGCACTCTCTGGAAGCCTTGGAGATCTCTATTTAACTTGCAAATGCCGAAGTTTGATCTTCCCCAAATAGAAGATAGTGAAGCTCCTGAGTTCCGTGAACTGATTTCTATTTTCAGCTTCCCATAGAGAGATGACTGTTCAGCCAATTTAAACTTTTTTTTTTTTTTCTTCCCCCTACTCCACTTCAGCTTCATTCATTTTGGCACCATTTTGAACTGGAAAACTTCCAGTTAGCTAATTGGCCATTTGCCTTGTTTTATGTGGGGGTGATGTCAAGTGCTGAAATAACCAATTGCCTGAAAGCAATCTTGTTTCAAAGGTTGGTCAGAACCAAACCTCAGAAGGTACCAATTTCAGGTTTGTTTTGTATCTAACCGCTACACAGAGTTCCTTATCCTAGTGGATGAACCTCAGAGAAGAATATAGATTTGAGGTCAAGAGCTTGTGTTTGTTCAGATACCACATTTAGAGCACTGAATTCTGGCGGAAATAGGTATCTAGATCTTTTTTTAATTGCCCTTTCAAGACTCTACCTCTACTCTCTAATATATTGGCAATCAGTGTTTTTACAAAAATATTAATTCAAGTCCTCATTTAAAAATCTACCTGTGATATGGTGACTATACTTTGAATCGGGAAAGCTTTTTCTTTTAAGGGTGAGTGGAAAAAACTCATTATATTGTATGAGGTGATAATAATAACACAGTAATATAAATATTAATCACAATAATAATATTTACTTGTTATAATCTGCTAAATATTCTGTATTCTGCTTTCTAATTTTAATGTTAAAATAATATTTAGAATTACAATGATTATAAACACAAAATAAAATACCAAACTGTTTTTAACTAATTTGTGCCTCATAAAACTGGTCCTGCAAACTGCTTCAGGCAAACATTTTTTCTTTGCTAGCTAAACTCCATTTCTGTCCTTTCCTGGGCTGATCCATACCAGGTAGCTTGCAGGATCATGACCTACTAATCCTTTTTGATTTCTGGTGAGCTTTTAAAAACAAAGTAGACTAAGAAACATCAAAGGAGGATTTAAAAGACACACACTGTGCCTTGAGAAGTAAATGTTGCTTTGGAAAGCATTCTGTCCTTTACAAAGAGGTGAATGCTGTGGTACAATATTCGCCAAAAACACTTAAGCATATGCTCAAAATTAAGCACGTATTTAAGTTCCCTTGAAGTCTACGCAATTTAAGTACACACTTGCAGCTAAATACTTTCTGGCATACTTTGCTGACACAGAAATTCTGGCTCCAGTGAAATAAATGCTTGTGAGGCTAAAGTTCTGTCAGGAATTTCAGTGTTCTTAAATTATCTACCCATTGTGAAGGGTATAAACTAAAGCCACTCCCAAGTTAAGAAAAAAATGAAAAAAAGGTGTTTCTCATATATTCAGTTGCTTTTCTGATAATTTTGCCTGATGCATGAATGATACAAATGTTGCAAAAACAAACAGTTGAAGTATGGTTCCGCTGTGTAATCGGAGCATTTACTTGACATTGGGCAAGTTGCCTTTTTTTGAACAAATGGTCCTCTGATCCATAATGAATCAGAAAGAGAAAAGAATAATCTGGAGGCACTTGGCAAGTCTCATTGCAAGCTGAACACCAACTGATAGTGCAGGAAAACATATCAAGCTCCCATTTTTAGTTTCTGAATTGCATATCTGACATGGAGGATAAACAAGAGCTGGTACTTCTTGCTCAGATTTGGAGAGGTATTTGATCACCATCTTGGAAAAAATGAAGTGTGATTTCTGGATATGTTCCAGTATTTGTCAAAGAATAGTGAGGCAATGTTTAACTGCATAATGGGAACTGGAGAGAAATTTTGACGTCCCACTCATCAATCCAATTGCTTTTTTATCTCCCCACTGTCTTGGAAAGAGAGCAAAGTGTAAACCAACATTTGGCACAAATGGGCTGTCTGTGCCATTTAGCAGCAATTTGCATGTCATTGGTAACAATTATACAGACAACCCATTTATAACAGTGAGTGAGCTCACAAGCTAGCATAAACTACAAGAAAACTAATCATATCCCCCAGGAATCACACACTGATGTAAGAAAAGAAGCGGAAGTCGTTCCGTTTAACCTCTTTCCTGGTTTTATCATCCATAAATTCAGGGATGCAAATAATTCTGTATTCAAGAGGTTACGGATTCTCAAATTAAAAGCACAAGTTTTGTTTGTGCCAATTAAGCTTGAATATCATCAAGAGTCTTAAGAGAGTGCTCCTCTTTTTTTTCATTATGGTTCTGGCTAATCTTTCTGACTAAATGGCCAGCCTTTGAAGGTCAGAGTTTAACTCTGTCTCCATACAGTCAACAGCTGAGTTGATAATATGTCTTTCCAATCTCCTTGGTCAGGAGCAACTGGTGGCCAGCCATGTCCCCTGCAGCGGAGATGACGGCCAGTGATGATGCTGAAGCACAGCTGAGCATGCTTGGAGAAGGTTCAACCAGATTTTGCAGTCACAGAAGTGTAAGCTAGCTGATCGAGATACAATTAGGTTGGTTTGTAAACATCACCGGCAGCTGAGTTTCTTCCATTGTCTTTTGGATAAGTCAAAAACTTACTGGTTTTAATGATTTTTTTTTTATTAGTTTTTTTTTTGGTGAGTGTAAGTTTACCATAGTTCTTTAGTTGTGGCAACAGGTTGGATGTTTCTGCATCTTCCTAGATGTGAACATAGTCTTTTCCTCTTTGGTTGAGAAAGTTGTTGTAGTGCAGACTCACTCAGTACTGACTCAGGTTGGACGTTACCCAGGTTGTGGAAGTCTGGAATCAGCAGGTGAGTGTTCCCATTCCATGTTATTTAGGTGCTTACATGCTTACATGCATTACCTATGCTGTGTTATTATACCTAATGCTGTCTACTGTTGTTGCTATCTGTGTGCGTACTGCAAAAATATGTATTTGAGTTAATAGAATTTAGCCTTGTTACTAGACTTTCATTAATATAATATGGGGGGAAACTCGGAGTGATCAGTACTGGGAAGGGGGAAGTCTGTGCCCTCCAGAGACAAAATAAACTGAAGAAGAATGCAACGATTTCAAAATAAAGGTGGATCTGTGCACATAAGCTCATCTCCATAGTAGCATAAATCATGCACATGAAGGTAGTCTGTGGTCAGGGTCCCTGCGGGGTCTTCTGTGTCATCTAAGTCCTACACTGCTATGTGGAGTGGCCATGTAGAAATGTAGAGAAATGCTAGAAGGGATCAACAGAAGAACTGGGCTGTTGGGTCTGCATTTTATTACATGATAAAGTCCTATAACTCCTTTTGTACACAGATACTTCAGAGTGACTACTCATAAATTTTACTACCCCCTGTTCACATGAACCTCCATTTTTCAGTAGATGTTTCTGTCTCAGGGCACATTTTGTGCCTTTTGTGAACAAAGCCAGGTTTTCTGAATTAGATTCTTAGTGTTTTAGCCTCTTCCATTTTCCTAGGCTAGAGTAGCAAGCCTGAGGCCAAACCTCATGGTGGAAGAGTAGAAGAATGTTGATTCCAATGTCTGCTGTTCATCTGAGGAGGAAATAGTGGTACCACACTCCAAATGTGTTGTGACAGATTTATATGAACAAGTAAATACAACAACTTTCAATATTTTCTGACAACTAGCTGGAAACCATTATAAGAGACACAAATCTGCTGAATATTGGCACAGATATTTGCAGCCATGGATTTGCCTATTCTGGCAAAATGTTTATGCTGCCAACAGAAGCACGGTAGATTATGGCAACCATGGAGTCCATGAAGATCCCTGAATCATTAACAATGTTCTTGTACTGGTAAAAATTCTTTGTCACTCAGCGCATGAAAAATAACTTTCTTGATGGGTTGCAGAGGGCTACATGCAAGCTCAGTTCTCAGAAGTGTTGCTGCTTGTTTCTGTGTATGAAGTTAATCAAAGCTGTACCTAGTTTGAATGGTATACGTAGCTGGTGCTAATTTAGATCTTTGTGATTGTTTCTCTCTTCTTCCCTTTCCAGCATGGTGGAAGTGCTGGGCAGTGGAAATTGGTGACATGTGGAATATTGGTGTCTTTTGTTTGTTTGTTTTTCTGGCTTACAGGACCTTACTAGTCTATCTGACACCTATTCATCAAGAAATTAAAATGATAATATCTTAAAGATTATTTGGAACTGGGAGTTGCAGATGGGTGTTTTCAACAGAATTTGGGAGAATGGCTCTGAGTTGGAGGGTATGCAAATGCTTCTTGTGTGATTTTTGTACAAACCACTTAAGCTGCCTGTTACCTGGGACTCTTTGCATTGACTGTGATACTCAACCCGTCAGGACTGTCATGGACACTTGTGGGCATGTCTCATGCTGTGGAGGAGTTGTGTTTTTGACTGATAGCTTGTTTGGACACAGGATGCATCAAGCAATACTATCTAAGTGCAATCTAACCATGGCCCTCTCATAGCCAAATAAATGGGGCAGACCTGGACCAGGGGGTATTTCAGGTAACAAATAGGTGTAGGTTTATCCCAGCAAAGTTATCTGACTGTTTACATCATGCAAGCCATAAACACAGAAAAAAGGTTGACCATTTCTGTTTAGAAGACACAGAAATGACAGGTGAAGGTTAATGCAAGTGTTGGTTTGTGTTGTTATTTTTTGTTGTTTTTGTTTTGTTTTTTGTTTGTTTGTCCCCCCCCCCCCCCCCTTTTTTTCTAAATGTTCAACTCATTAGTGCAGAGGTACCTGTTGTATACTTGGCAACTGCAATCATCCTCAATGGCAACCATTCTCAGCATAACAGATTCTTCATTGCTGTGTATTTTAGCAGGACATTATTGCGCTCACAGACACACGTATGTCTGTGTATATATAAATATATATATAAGCCTGCATGCACTTGTGCATATGTATGTGTAGCTGGTGCTAGCAAAGTTTTAGATAGGTGTTCGGGTTTCTCCTTACCTGTCTCTAGTGTTTTAAGCCAAATGTATCAGTACTGCTAGAAGCACATGATGATGTGGCTAAGACTTGGAAATACAATTATTAATGGTATATATTAAATAGAGCTGTCTCTATGCTATGTTGACTACATCGATACAGTAAACTAAAGAGATCCAAGGAGCACTGCAGAGCACTGGAATATTGTTGCCTACACTGCTGTGGTGCAGAAGTGACATGCTTGCCCAGAGCTCGCCTTCTACTTTTAACTACATGGTGCAGTAAGACTTGTGATGAGAAGCAGCAAAATGCAAAGGTGGCTGAAGAGCAGGTAGGCAAGCCAACTCTTGTCATTTCACCAAAGCACTTGGATGTTCACTGTAGTACTAAGGCATCACAATTATTTTTATAGCCATGTTGTAATCTGGACAGAGAAAAGGATCCAGTTTAAAAAAAGTGGAAGAGGAGCATAAGAGAATCAGTTTTTATTAGCAGATGGGATCACTGTGGCCTGGCACACATTCTTTAAGCACAGCAGAGGGGACAGGGAGCTGTGGCACAGAAGTGTTTGGTCAGTGTTTAGGTGACAGCTGCTGGTGGAATCACAGACTTGGGGGAAAATGTACACCTCTGTATGTTCTGCATTCCTCAGGCTGTGCAAGAGTTTTAAAGAAAAGTGATCTTTTTCTCATCCTTCTCACTCCTGTCTGACTCCTCTTGACATCAATTCTACCTGCAGAAATTCAGCATGCAAACACATCCTTTTCTGGGGTCCCAGATATTAAATTCATGTTGTTTTCCTTGCATGTTGCTATTAACGGCAGGAAAGCAGCAGATAATAATGATTTTCAAGAATTTCCCTTTTTATTGCCAAGCTAGCTGTCTCATCAAAGAACATCTGGCACCAACAGCCCTGTGTTCCATATAGAGGATATTTCAGACATACCTAAAATGGTACACTGAATACCTGAACATCTGATTGCAGGGCTAGGGTTACCCCAGGTTTTGAAAATTGATCTCTCGAACTTCTTTCTCTGTAAAATTGTTTGTGGTTGGTTTTCGGGTTTGTTTTAAATTCAACGAAGATTATGGCCTTAAATATAAAATTACCTGCCCCTCTTTGGTACCTCTGTAGTTGTTTCTGGAAGCAGCAGAGGAAAGAGACAGGAAATGCACAGGGATCCCCTTTCAGCTATCTGAAATGTGTTGCAAAGAAATACTTTACATTCCTCCATGTGTTTTCTGGCACTTTTTTCACAAATGTAGCAGTTGCTGTTTTTAACTTACCTGGCTTTTCCTCCATCTGATGGTGAATAAGTGACTTGAAGAAGGGAATGTGACATAATGGCAAAGGTGTCTCTGTACTGATTAGAAGCTTTCTGATGTTGTTTTACTCTTGGATCAAAAAGTTCTCTGTGTGAGAAAAGTGTGTGTTTAGCATACGGCTGCATCTGATGCTAACATAATTGTATCTACATGCATCAAAGATGAAGTTACCACTTGGGTGGAAGCTACAATCCCTAGTCATAGCCTGTAAATTCATATTTGCAGTATGTTATGTATGTAAATATTTATGCCACATAGATGATATACATTTGGTCAAATCATTCAAATCTAAGCATTCCTCTCCCCTTTGTGTTTTGGGGGCTTTTGCTTGTTTGCTAGGAAAAACATGGAAGAATATTTATGTGTTATCTTTGTCAAAAAGTGCTAAAACCCCAACTGTGATCTGGAATTCGTGAAGCTTAATGCTGTTCAAATGCAGAAACAAATGATGGCCTTGCCCCAAAGAACTGTCACTGTAAGCAGGAGTCAGGAGCCAAACATGGATGTGGCAAGGTAAGGGTAAAGTAAGGTACAAGGGCACCTTTATAGGTAGAAACGAGAAGCTTGGATTTTGACGAGGGCGATAGCCCACTCTTCTGCTGCTTGGTGTCACGTTCAGGGTGTGAGTGAGACGTTTGCCTGCCGGGGCCCAAGGGCTTCACTGAGCAGCTTTGCAAAGTCATAGGTATGTCTGAGAATTCGGGCTCGGAGCCTGGCTATGGGGCTCCTGCTGAAACAGTAGTTACCTGTTCCAGAGCCCGGTTAAAGACTTAGGCTGAGACAGTTTAAAAGATAAACAGATAGGTTTGATTTATTAAAGCGATGGAGAGGGTCGGAGTTGTCATTGATAAGGCACTGACTGCAAAAGGATCACCGAGCTCAAGATAAGAATTCCCAGGTAACATCCAACGCGGTCAGAGGTGCAGGCCTGAGTTACAGAACTAATAGATGATAGAAATAAGAAGTAATACTGTATAGTGAAGATGCAATTCTCTGTCCCTTCCTTCTAGGTGAGGTTTAGCATTAATTGTGTGGAGAGTTGAGTAACATAGTCATGTATGTTTAGCATGTACTCCCTTGGGCTCATTACCATACTCGAAGGCATAAACGTTAATATTAATTTTGCCATTAATTAGGCAAAGATTTCTGCTCAGACATTCTGGCCTTCAGGATTTGTTCATTCCTGTTGGTTTAGCCAAAACTGGGATGCCTTATCTTCACAAGACTCTCTCCTTCAGCCTTTTGGCTACCAGCTTAGTGGCTCTCCAGCCCCAGAAAAAGCACAAGGATCTCATGGTGGTAAACATCTCAGTCTTTCTTCCGATGTGCACTAAATTAGCTATAAATCTGTCTCATGGCAATCTAGGCCGTTATGCCACACTTGGTTACACTGACTTTTCTCATTAAAATTGCTCATTCAATTTATAAAGGCTGAGTAGCCTTTCTGTTTCCACCTCTCACGACAGAGGCCAAATGAGGGCTCCTGGATTCTCAGAGAGACCAAAGGAGGTCTATCCTCAAATTCCTACTATTTGGGATGGTACATACCTATGTAGTGTAAATGGTAATCTCCACAATATATGTCCAATATGAAGTAGCTGCGTGGTGGTGTTGCAACACCTTCCAAGTAAGAGGCAAGAGCTGGGGCCATGACTTGCGTGTTCGATGAGATCGCTAGGATCAGAGAGCACGTTAGTCATATGGTAACTTCTGTGTTATTTGACTGTAAAGTTTCCAATTCAATGCTAAATGATGATGCCTAGGCAGATACCCAATTGGAAAGCAATTCTGGTTAAATGCTATCAACCAGGCATTTAAAAAGAGAGACAGCTTCCTTGGCTGGAGCCCTCAGATCAGGGCCAGGAGATCTAGACTTCTTTCTCTGGTTCTGTCACAGACATGCACTAACACCCTGGGAAATCCATACCTCTTGTGTGGCAAGGTTACAAGGATTCTTTTCCTTCAGATCAATACTTCACAAACCGAGGAGATAGCTGGCAGCAGAACAAGGAGGGTTTATGTCCCTCACCTGAAGAATGCCCATTTTAGAAAGTGTTAAAACCAGGAGCAGTGCAACTAAGCTGGTGGGGCCTTCAAAATATTTGTTAATTTTTAATAAGTAGTAGATGCATGAAGGACTAAGGGTTTATCCATGCAGCTACACAGTACTTAATCTCCTACTTAATAGAGTCAGGAGATGGATTTCGTAATAGTTGGACTTCTGCCCTTGGTTACTGACTGGTTACCATTTACACTCACAGGGTCACTGATCTTTCAATTTGTAATTTATGAGAGAATCTTAAATCTGATGATACTTTTAGATCTTACTTTTGATCCAGACCAGCTGAATAAATGTTCTAAAAAGTCACTAGGATTTGATAAAGCTGAAATAAACCCAGTTTTGTCAGTGTATTGCTAAAATTATTTTAAAACTTGAGACATTTTACTTGGTATTGAAGTTGCAAGTAGGAAAAATTTATCTGCCTTGTTCTTTGATGCTAGGAGGCAGTGAGGCTTCCCGTGAAAACTGAGTGCTACGGGTTGCTGCAACATCTTTAGAAGCTGACATTGCAGGGGCGATTCTTGTATGAATTATTTGATAATAGAAAAAAATGTTGCTTCATATGTCTAACAGGGATTTGCTACCAGAGCTGATACTGCACAGTGAAAGGCCAGTACCTCTATGCTACCGTGGTGTTGTTCAGTCTGCATAAATGAAACTGCTTTGCTCTTGATCACATGAATGCTTACAAGGGGCTCAGCTGCACTGCTGTCCTGAGAAGGGGAGCTTCAAAGGGACGGTGGTGACTGAGAGAGTGCAGACAGGCCTCCAGCCTTCAGCATTTGGATCAAAGGCTGCCAGTCTTGGCCCTGAGCATCTACACTCAGACCATGAACTCTGAGATGCTGAGGTAGTCCCAGGATTTTCTTCACTCCAAAGTTTAAAGTAACTGCTGGAGAGTCAGTGTTTGAGAGACATTTGTTCAGAGGCCAGAAAACAACAGACTGCTGGGTTTTAGGACGTAGAAGATTGAAATCAACACAGTATTCCTCACACCACCCTATGGTTTCCTCTTAGGAGCTGGTGTCATTTGCACTCAGAAACACTGCAGAAGAGATGCATTTGATCCCAGGCACGCACCCACAGATGATTTGTCTGACTTACCCAGACTGTGTCCTGGAACGCAGCTATGTTTTTGAGGTTGAGGAGAACATTCAGTGATGCAGAGAAACACAGCCTTTGTAAAGAGAAACTGGCTTTGTGTTTGTGAGTGACCAGCCCATCAACACAGGTTGTTCCTTGACACGCGGAAATGTGTTGAATTGACTGCCAAAATGTGCATTAATGTAGAAAATAGAATACTAAGAATATTTTTTTCCAGTTACTGTAGAGACAAGAAGCTGTAACATTGTGGTTAAGCTTACACCCACCCACCCCAGCAGCCTTAAAGTGTAATTCTGTTTTACTATTATTTAAAAAATAGCTCTCAAATCTACAAAGATTGCAAGAGATAATTCAGACTACGTAAGATGTTTTACTTTTTGGATTAGAAAATACACATAAACAACACTTTTCACTATAACTGTTAACACCGCTTGCTTTCCATAAAATTGCCATTCTTTCCTTGGCATGTTTTGCTGGGACCTGGCTCTTAAAGTGCTGCAAAATGAAGCATCTCTAACCTTGAAAGTGGCCTTTGCAAGTGAGTGCTTCTCTCTGTTCCAGGGGGTGCTTTTAATCCTTTTAATCCCATGTTTTGTTTGGTTTCTTTTTTTCTCTCTCAGTTCCAATTCCTTTTTTCTAGAAGCTGGTGTTTTCTTTTATAAACACTACTAGCAGAGCTGCTTCAAGTTCTTCTGCAAAGAATTACCACGTTACATTATTGCTTCCAATTCCCTGCATTTGGTTTGTAAAAAAAATTGCTAAACTTCAGCTTTTTAGGTTGCTGTTTCTCATCTTAGGTGGGTCTGCAGGAACTGCAGGAGCTTTATCAGAAGAGGACCAAGGAAGTCAGGATTAAATCCCACCTTTTAAATTGTTTTCTGAAGTTATGACTTGGATGGAAACCTCATTTTCTAGGTGTGGCTGAGACCAGGATTACATGAGGAATTGGGTGACTAAGGTGGGAAATTGTGGAAGGCAACAGCCTGCCAAAGGGATTGGGATGAAACAGAGTGATGGGAGGATGGAGACAAGGGTGTTGAAGTACTCAGTTACTATGGGGATGTGCAACACCATGTTCACCGCTGAGGAAATGAATCTCACTCTCATAACAAGGCTTTCATACAGTAAATAGCAGAATGTGCTGCACTTTTCTGGGTGAGGGAGGGAGAAAATATACAATGTCTGGGGGAAGGTTTCTGTAGGGAAAAGAGTAAGCAGTTGTGTAATGGGAGATGGTGTCAAAATGTATATGCATGGGCAGGCAACACTATGGTGGAAGGGGCACCTTGAACCCTGGCTTTTTGCTGACTTTTCAGTGTTTGGCTTTGGAGTCTTAATGTTCTTCCATATGCGTTTTTTGAATGTAATGTAATGTAATATATGTTGAATAAAATAATAAATAAATAAATATCCTATAGTGGATCCAAGGCTGCCATGTGATGTTTAGTAGACTTTGAAGAAAATGATCTTACAATTTAGGTGGGGTTTCAGTTAAATTTGAACTAACAACATTGTAAAAATGGACCTTTTCAGCTTTTTAAATATATCCCTCAAAATTATTCCATGTTACTGTAAACGGATTGTGTTGGAAATCTGTTCATGTTCTTAAATTCAATCAGTAATCTGTGTAAATTCATTTTAGTCTGTGGGGTTTTTTTTTTGTCTTATACCAGTCACTGCAAGTAATTCATGCCACAGGATCATTCACTGGTTTTTGCACATTATTCTTTTTGTTACCTCATGGAAATCTTAAGACTGAAAAATGTGCTATTTTGTTCTCTGTTTCCAAGTTGCTTAAGGATTTGTAATGGTGAATGTAATGCTGTGATATAAGCGCTTCTTTTTCTTGTAAATGCAAAGCTTGACTGCATGTATCCATGGTCTGCATGAGAGCTTTCCATCCATGCATAGTCCCCCTGGCTGGCTCCATGTGAGCAGCAAGTTGTGAACATAAGCACAGGATCCAGGGCCTAAGTAAACAGGCAGCGCAGTGAATCAGCAGAAGAAATAATCAACAAGGAAATAGTATTTGCAAATAAATTTTGATGTATTTGCCTAGTACTATTAAAGAAAAGATCTGGAAAAATTAACTGCTGTGATTATATGACAAGCGAGCAAAATTGCCAATAGTCACTACCAGTTAAGCTTGGAATTAGTTAGTCATAGCAGACTGAAGGGTAAAAAAATTAAAGTACCAATATGAGATGCCAAAAATAACTGCAGATAAAACAGAACGTTAATATTTTTCTTTGCTTTCTCTGGCTTCCTTGCCCCTCCCCATCTGGTATTAATTTTGATTTGATTTGATTTTAAATAATCTTTAAGACATCAAGGGCGTTAGGGCTTTGTAGCTTTAGAGCACTAGGTCTGCTTTTCACATTGAAGTGAAAAGAGCGTACCTTTGAAGTACACTCATGGTTGAGAAAGGAATACCCCCTCCCCGCTTTTAGAGTAGAGGCAACCTCAGATGTTTTTAAATATTGGCTTGATATGTTAAGCTTGAAAATGTTTCGGAGCAGTTTCGTTTCCTCTTGAGCTTTGTATCAGCCTTGAGTGGGATGCTGCTGACTCAGAGACAGATGGAAAGATGTATCTAAGAAGTGTCAGATTTAAATGAAATTCTTGCTCCCACACAATTCTACATTGCGCAGTCTGGATTATGCTGCGCGTTGCCGGCTCCTTAATTGTCATCAAAGCTCCTATTATTTCTCAGAGTGCAGAAAAATGAAGGTCACAACCAGAGACTATGTTTTTACGCCAAACTTTCTTCCTATGCTTCATGGGAGGGTGTCAAGGAGTTCCTGTGGATGTTGCAGCTCTGAATGCCTCCAGTTGACCAAGTGGGCATACAGTGCTGCTGAGAATAAGACAGTGACCTACTGCAGACCGTTGCACTTCAGCTACTGTGTATTTTGATTACTGAGGGGGTGAAGCAGTGAATTTACTTTTCCTTATGAGGGCAGCCTGGGAGGTCCAGGCTGGTCTAAACCTAGAGGTTTTTAGTCTATACACCCAGAGCTGTTCTCGGATAGCTACCTGTAGGTGTGCTGAGCCCAAGTATTGTGGTATCAGTGCTCGAGAGGCCACGGAGCAATACAGACCCCCTGGCCAGGGCTGCCAGGCACTGCCTCCGTGGGCAGACAGTGGTGCGGTGACGTCTGCAATGGGGAGGATCAGCAGTGACATAGCCCTCTCTCCTGTACAGCACAGATCATCTACTGGAATCTTTCCTAGAACAATACCAGCTCTTTGGGTCAGATTTTGTTTTCATATCTCCATTTTTTTCACTTTTGTCTTTAAAATGTTAATGGAAAGTATGAAATCACAGAAGTGTCTCTGCTTTGATCATGTGCTGGGGCAATAGGTGGTAACTGATAATGTCTGCCTTTTGGAGAATTTCACTATTTGCTCATCAGTGTTAATGTCAATTAATTTGCAGCAGTGCAGGGCTACAAAATTCTTTACATGAATAAAAGAAAATGATTTAGCAAGAATAATATATATTTCAAGCCTATCCTTTCTTTGCCATTGTTAAGAATGCTGTGCCATTAATGCTCTTTATGTAGCAGATAGTTTTATGAATAAGGGAGCTATTGTAAGATTTACAATTCCTTTGTCTAACTTTGTGAAACAATATTAATTTCTCAAGCTACTGCCTGAAAGAAAACATGTCACTGTTGATTTGTAGCCTTTGGTCAAATACTCCCGTAGAGTTTGATCCATCCATTAGATTGTACAAATTTTCAGAAAGATTAATTGAAGCCTGTAAATTACGTCTTGTTGAGGTTTCTCCTTGTCTAACTATGTGTCTGTCAAACAGATAATTACACTGATTAAATTTGTCAAAGAGAAGGAATTCTAACCAGATGTATGAATAAGCATTTTGTGCTGTTATAGCAATTAAAATCTTCTGTTGAGGCAACAATTTAAGGAAGCATTGAATTTATTAGACTTAATAAAAAAGGGGTGTTTCCATTAAACTACCCATGTGATTTTACAGCAATGAAAATGTTTAAGATATTTGTTACATTTCATTCTGATAGGTTGATATTTTTTCTCTACATTTCTCTCAGTGCGTATTTGTCCTTTGAGCAAAAAATTGCTCACTTGTTTTTTTTTCACTTTTTTTTCACTTTGGTAGTCACATGTTCAGATAGGTAATATCAGACCTGTGGTACTAAATATGTTACACAGTGGTGAGCTTATGGATTGAATTGCTGTGTTTGTTTAGGAAGCAATAAAGTCCTGAACTAATAGCAGAATATGAAACTATAGGAATCTCACAGGCTCTCGCACCCTATGGAAAGCAGATGGGCCTTGTCGGCTCTTTACACAAAGATTTTCCATAAAGACTGATCTGGACTTCTCAGCAAAAGTTTAATACATCCAGAATTTTCTACCATGATGTAATTTGCTTATCAGACAAATATTAGAGCATATTGGTTCCAAGTGAGGACACAATAAGTCCTCTTAAGTAAGATTCACAAAGACTAAAAACGTGGGTGTATAAATTTTCCCTTTACAGAGCTGTACTGGGGAAATGCAGCACAGGCACATTAATGCACGGGAGTGTGGAAGGCATGTGGAGACTGAATTTCAGCGAAGCAACTGAAACAGCATGTGCAAACAGCAGATCGTTAGGTATCTTCAGCTGGATACATGCATAGCATAAAAGCTCAAGAAAAATAGTCTTGAAAATAGATTAGTCGGTTATTGTGCTTCAAAAATAGTATGCTACTGTTTCTGGCTATTTATAGAAGCAGAATTTTAGATAACTGATCCAAACACTTTACCTCCTGAATCCTTCTAGAAGAATACACAATCCTGCTGTTTGGATGCTCAGTAAACTGAGGAAAATATTTTGCTTTTACTGTAATTCAGCACTGAGAATGGAATATTGTGTTTAGTCTTACAACTGGTTTTCATCAAAATGACTTTAAATCCTGTAGCTGTACCCTTTTAAGGGAAGTGCTCTTTCTGGGGCTGGTTTTGCCAGAGTTCATTTCAGCACTGGGGTAACTCCACCTTTAATAGTTTAATGATTTGTTGTAATCTGTCTTCATTTTTTGATCAAAATTAAGCTTTATTGAAATGCCATATCAGGGATATTTATCACCCAATATTTATCTTATATTTATGTATGTGGGATAATCATAATTCCTAGCTATTATTTTATTATTATATAGAATTCATGGGTTTCCAGTCCACTTGCTTGTAATTCATGGCATAGTGAAATTTAGTGTTGCTGAATAACCACGCACTGAATTGCTCGATGCTATTTCTGGATAGAAGAAGAGAAGAATTGGAGTAAATTGGCTTTTTACAGTAAACTTGAGAAACACTCAGCTTCTAATAGAAGAGTAACTGTAACTAGATTATTTCAATGTGCCTAACAGTACAATTAATTATTTTTAGTCCTGTCTATCATAAGGAATTTCACATGACAGCTAGCTGATGAGGCGTAAATTGACATTCTTCAGTGTAACTGAGACGACCCTTCCTTGCTTCCAGTCTTTGCAGTCCCACTGCTAATCTGACAGGTCAACAAAGGTGGCCGGTGTCTGTCTTTTAAAAGAGTTCAGGTGATCTAAGCCTAACAGCTGTGTGTTTTCTCCCATGAACATCTGGCACTCATCGTGGTATGTATTGTTGTATGTTTTGTTTTACATGTGCCAATACTGCCTTAAAGCTACTAGAAGGCCAAAGTTTATTTTGGCTAAGTAGTCAACTATTTAGAATACACAATAATATAAAACTGCTCATTTCCCTTCAAACTCCTACAGCTGTTTTGATAAGTCATAAAGCAAAGAGGAAAAACTAGACATGGCTAAGTATAAGATGGATTCTCTGGTGCATCAGCAGCAGGCTCACAGCTTGGGTGGTTGCAGGTCAGATATATAAAGGAAAAGGGATCGTTTCACACTGGTATCCATCATTAGTAGTAACTTAGGACAAATATTAATACTAGTGAAATCAAAGCTCCTTGAGTTTTAAATGGACTAGGTACATCTAATAAATGACTTAAAACTTGATGAATAGCTTTAAAATTGTAGCCTCTTCAGCAATTAAATGTCCATTAAGTAAATTTCTAGATCTTTTTAATCATCAGAATTAATTATTTAAAATTCAGTGTATTAAGATGAAACCATTGACAACAGCATAGTTAAACCTGCTGCTGGCTAAAATATGGAAGATTTTCCTGAGCAATGTGTATGTGACAGAAAAATGATTCTGAGGTATTCTTTTTGTTACAATGACTTCTAAATAATTTGTGACTGCAATATGTTTTCTAATAGGGAAAGAAAAGATAAATTTTTAAAGCAAGTAAGAATCTCCACCACAATCTTAAGATTATGCAACTTTATTCAATGAGTTGAACCTTCAGTCTAAATATGCCTCCCTAAAGATATAGATTGTCACAAAAGGTTTGTTAGTGGGTCATGAAGTAGAAACCATTCCAGTCTGTTTCGCAGAAATTCATATTTATTGTCTCGGTGAAAATTTACTCGGTGGTCTGCAGTGGAAACTTCAGGTGGTACATCCCCTTGTTTGCTTTCACATATTCATCGCAAATTACAGAACTGTTTAATTCTGCAAAATGGACACAGTCCCTTGTTCACTGAGTTTAGCGCTTAAAGGTGGAAAGAGAATACGCACTGGGAAACCCTCTGGAAGGATTGATTTTCAAGTTATATTTTTAGACAGAAGAAGATGGAATTAATTCAGAAGTGAAGGTGGCATCATATTTATCATAAACTCCAGTTTTGTTTCTCTTCTGTGAAATGTGTCAAGCTGTCTGTCGGATCAGCCATTTCAGGGTTCTAGGCCCTACAGGACCTGCCATCTTCGGGTATATGCTAAGACAAAAGAAAAAAAAGGCCATTTAGCATAGCACAGAAACCTGCTAGCAATTATATGTAGCAAGGAGAAATTAGTTTGGGACAGAAGTATTTTTAAGGGGATTCTGTGCTGTCTAGTTGGAAGCTCCATTAACTTTATGGTAGTGTGGAAAAAAGTCACAGGCTAAAACGGGGCAGCAAAGGAGAGATGACTGTTACATGGTGCCTTTTCTCTCCTCGGCAAAGGAGAAGTGATCATTAAGTTGTGCCTTTAAGGTAAAGACAAGCTCTGTTTTTTGTTGGAAGTGCTGAACATAAAGGTGTTAGGAGAAAATGGTAGTGGGTGTTTGTGTTAAATGAATTGCAAGGGAGAGGCATGGGAAAGTTGGATGTGTTATAAGTGTTTCTGCATTGTACTTATACTTTCAAAGCTGTTATTCTGCCTCTTGGGTAAATAATATTTAGAAAATATTTATAACATATACAGTCAACTTGATGTTTAGGTCTTTCAGAGCCTAGGAAAAAAAAAAAAGGAAATAGCAGTAGTGCTAACATAGTTCAACCCTTGTGTACTTAAATTGTAAACTCATGGAGGAAGAATTGTACAGGGATATGTTTGTGCAGTGCTTGGTGCAGTGGGTTCCTGGCTTCTGTATCTTATTATACTACAAATAGCAGACAAGAAACATAACTACATTATAGTCACTATATTTTAGAGTTATAGTTCAGACAGTAGTGATCAAACCAGTGGTAAAATGGGATTTCAGTTTGGTTTTGCACATGTATAATTTGAAATTAAATCCTCAAATAAGCCAGGAGAACTATAGCTCTAGGGGGAGCAGATGATCGGAGTTCAGAGGCCAGATAGTTAGTGGAAGGAAAAATGGGCTCTGGGGTTTCCTTTGTTTCACCCATATATATCTGTAACACATACAACTGCAAAATTGCCTTAGTTTGGCCAGCTACTGCCTCCCTCTTCTCTCCCTTCTCTCAACACATGGCTTCTTTCTACTTGTACAAACTACAGCTGTAGAGCAAGTAGCGCACAACACTTCTCATTCCTGTGCTACTCTCTTCAGTACTTGCATGTAGCCTTCATCTCTGGAAGTAAAGGCTTTTCTGGAAGTAAAGCCTTATTCATTTTTAAGTGCTTTTGGGTGCTGTTCATAACACAGATTTGAGCTATTACACTGCAAGACACAGGACAACCAGAATCTTTCTTTATCCAGTGAAAAAAATTGCATTTTGTTGTTGTTGGTGGTGGTTTTTTGTTTGGTTTTAATGATAAAATGAGCAGATAAAATCTTGTCGAGGTAGTGCAATCAAGCTATGAAATTTGTTCACAAGCTTTTCCTGTTCTTCCATGTACATGACTGGAACAGGAGTACTTGCATTTTTGATGCTGGAGGGAGGTGAATGTTTCAATGGTAATATCCATTCTGGCTTCCTAGGCAGCCTTGTTAAAATCCAGCTGCTTCCTCTCGGGAATCACAGAGAAGATCTCAGCTCTCCTATTCTGCCTGCTTCGCTTGAGTGGGAATCCCACTGGCTCTGCCCACAGGAGAAGAGCAAACAGCAGCAGAGATGAAACCCAGCATGCATGTGAAAGAGGAGAATTTCGCTGGAGGCATCTGAAGTATCGTGGGAGGCTTAAGATAAATGTTGTTTTTGTGTTTGGAGTGCAGCTGTGGAATATCTAACCTCAGGCACAATAGCTACCAGGGACTTTTTAGTTTCATCATTTGATGGTATAAAGTTTCAAGAACTTTGATTCTGCACTGCTAACATTTTAGATGCAGTGGATGCTGCCTCTAGTTCTTTAGTTGAATTTGCTGGAGGGCATGAAGTCAAGAATTTTTCTTCTCTTATTCATTGGGTAGGAGAGACTGACATTAGCTTTATGTGCAGATGAATTTTAAGTATCACTTCTTAAAATTCTGGTTTTCCACAAAGCCTACAAAAAGAGTAGCAGGCACCTGGCAAGCTAAGACTGCTGCCCTTCAAGATGACTTACTCAGTTTCCTTCATACTTTCCCATCTGCCCATCTGTATTTGTCTGTACCTTCTTGTCTGATACTGGAATTGCAATGTTTCTGTTGCAGGGGTCATTCTGCTCAGGGTCAGGTTACACTTAACACACTGATGTCCATGTCCAGCATTTGTTTTCCCTGCAGCTAATTCAAATACAAACAAAATGGGTTTAACAACACTTCAGGAACTGAAGCCAACACCTCTCACTCTGCAGATGCCTAAGATTGCTGTTACTTACATGTGCAGGCTAAATCCTCACAGTGTAATTCCTCTTGTATGCATATTTATGCTTATATCACTCTCTCCACAATGCTTCACGTTACCAGAGACTTGGGACTATATTCTTTACAGAGGAGGGCAAAAAGATATTCCCTCTCTCAGCAGGATGTACAGCCTGAAGAGACACATTTTGCGAGATCAGACCAAACTGCAAAAATGATACTTGTGGTATTTTGTCTGTGGCTTCTCTTTGCTTTTTTTTTTATAGCCATCATGCAGGGGTGATATTAGCTGGTGGATTGATTGCATTGAAAATGTCTGTATTCTCTAAGAGCCCCAGGTGAAGTTTGAGCCTTGTACAAGCTCTCTCAACACTGGACACTTTCTCTGCAGTAGGGTAGAGAATACTTCCATGACAGCTCAGGATCCCAAATACTGCACTCATTGCTTGTAAAAACATTCTGTGCCCTTTGAAAATCCAAGTCAGTCCCCATGTATCTGTAAACATGTTGACATCTTTTTCCAAGCAACTGAATGAAGGGAGAACTTATTTTATCTAATTTCAAAACCACTCCAGCATAATCACTTTCAAGTTTCACCTCAAGTTTGAACATTACTAGTTTCGTGTTTCAATTCAAGATTGTGGTAAAGGGGCAGTGCAAAATCAGTGAAAATATAAAGCAAAAAAGGTAATGGAGTGCTTCTCTCCAGGAAAGAAAAAAAAAAAAGTAAGTTGAGAGTAGTAAAGAAACAGGACTAGGAAGGGTAGAAATTCATATGAAAATGTCAGCACTCTCTGTAAAATATGGGCCAGTTACTGTGCTGTGTTTGGAGAAGTTTCCTTATCCCTGAAGAACAGGGTTCCATTTCATGGCACAGTTAGAAAACATAAATTACCCCTAACATCATAAAAAAGTTTTAAAGAGGGAAGAAATAAAAGATTTGAAAACTTTGATCCCTCTTACTAACAATGTTCACCAGGAAGATTTTTCAAAAAGCTTTCAGGTTGGGAGAACTTGTCCATCTCTTCTCATCAAGTTTTCTTTATTTCTTCAGTGTTCCAACTAAACAGTTGCTGCATGTCCAAAACTGGCTGGCTAAGGTGGGCTGGTACTAGCTTTCAACACTTACTTTAAAGTCTATCTTTTCTGCTTATTTCTCACCCTTCTTCACTGCATGATGTGGTATACGACAAGTTAAGTGCTACTTGTTAAATTTCCTTGGTAAAAAAAATTAAATTTGCAAATATGTTTTGCTTGCTTGTTTTCTTCTAATATGTTGCTCATATTCCTTACTTGTTATGACTTGTAGTTTACACTGTCTACAGCATAGCTAAATCCAGAAGACTGTCTGGGAACGAGCTGAAGGGTGGAAAATTTGTTCTGCTTTCAGCTGAGCTTTTCTCTGAATTTTGTTTTGCCTTGCAATGAGGGATCCCTCATCTGTTCAGGTGCACAGCCAGGGAATTGTGGAGTGTGGAAGCTCCTGGAAAGAAGATTGGAAAATCCAGGATTGATGCTTAAATGAATGCTCTTAGTCCTTCTCTGAAAAAATATATCATTGCTGGACCTTAATAATTTCTCCATTTTGCAGATCAAATTAGTTGTGCAGGATCATCTTTTTGTGCCTGCACCTACTAATTCTGTACCTGTGTCAGCCTGGCAGGAGAGTTGATAATAACTGTGCTTTTTGGCTCCCAGTGTCAAAATCTCATGAGGTTAATTAATCTTGCCATCCCGCAACCCTAGATTTTACTTTAATGATATATTTTAACTGATGTGTAATATAACAGCACCCCTCTCTCTGTATGGACACTGATACTAATAATCCTGTAACAGTATTTAGGGGCAACGGTGTTCTGATTAGCTTCCAGTGGTGATTAATACTTTTTTCCTCACAAATGGCAGTTGTTTATGTTATTGCTAGTGCTCTCAATTCTGACCACCCTTTTCTTATCAGTCAAGGCCTTTTTCAACACCTGGACCTGGCAATGGATTTCATGCATCAATGCCTAAGAGCTATTTTAGAGCCATTAACCACACCAGTGCTTACAAATATAAATGTTAGATTCTCCAAGTGGCTTCTTGCTTCCAAGTCCACATATTCCTCTCCCTCTCCCTCTCCCTCTCCCTGTATCCCCCAAAATGATTTTAAACTAACCGTGTGATTCAGACTAGCCTTGGATCTTTGGTAGTCTGTTCTGCCTTTCCTGTTTCCGACCATAGACTGACTTCCATTAGGGGAAAAGAAAACACTACAACCCCCCCAAAAAAATCCCAAACAAACAAACAAACCACAAAAAACAACAACAAAAAAGGCAAGAATAAGGTTTTTACTGTATTGAGTCTGGCTTAAACATCTCCATACTCTTGGCACTATCTCAGCCAGGAAATGTAACAATGCTGTACTCTGAGTTGGCCAGTAGGTGTCAAAAGAACCTGTCATTTGAACAACTGCAGCGTGTTGCTGATGGGAAACTGATAATCTTTTGTCTTCTCTGGGCTCAGTGAGCCTCTTGTGTCCTTACCCAAGAACAGAGTTGATGTGGCAAGTTACTGAGAGTCTGGCACTGCTGTTAATAGTGTTACAAACGCTGTCTCAAATCTAGGGAAACCAGTAGGAACTGGAAGTTTACCCAGGCTAGTAATACTGTGGAAAGCCATGTGCTTCTCTGACTGCCTTTTCCTCTCTACGGGTAATACTTAGCAAACTGGACATATGCTTTCTAATAGTCTGCACGTAGTGCTGCCATAAATTGAGATGAACACTTTATTTGCTGGTCATGTTGGCTTTGTTTTTAGTCCTTTTGTCCCACCACATTTGACCTTAAACCTGCTTTTTCTCAATGTCTTATACCTGAGAGCAGACCCAATGAGATGATCTTTGTCCTCAAGGATGCAAGGTGGCTCTTGCTGATTTTAGTACTCAATGTGACCCTATGAAGTGAAACGGTTTAGGTCTTGCATTTAGTGTCTCACAGAAATGTTAGGGAGCCCCTGTATGTACTCAGGGCATTCGGATTATGGACAATTCTGATGTTCTTTGAACATTTCAGTTTAGAAGACAGGAAAATAATTGATGTTTTTGTACTGTCTTAAAAATAACAGCTTGCATAACATTCACGTATGTGTTTATTCTTTTCAGCCTGAAATGTTCCTACTTGTTAATGCATATGGGTACACTCTGCAGTCTCAGTTTACTGGGATGAATGTAGGCACAGGTTTCCTGCCTTAAAAGTTCACATGCTTGTACAATTCTACTTTAGTATTGTGAAGGAAAAAGTTCACCTGGGTCTATAATTGTAGACTTTATAAACCAAATTTTTGTGTTTCAGTTTACTGTTACAGAGTGAACACATAAGCAATGAACAGAGATTTAGCCTGTCTGCTTTGGGAGTTTTATCTGATTTTCCTCCATGCTGAATGTGAGTCTGTATATGGATGACCTGATCTTTGTGAAGGGTGCTGTTACTATTAATTTCGGTTTACTTCAAGTTTGGTCACCCACATACGGCAAAACAGGCAGCCCTTTGGCTTCAATGGGGATTCCAGGCACAGGTCTGGATGGAAAATTGCTCTCCTGAAAATAGCTCTGTTCATGATAGTGATGCCACCGGATTAGCTACAGCAAATGAAAGAACTAATCATATAACAGAAGCTTCACTGAAAAAAAAAAAAAAAAAAATCCACTTTTATTTGAAGTTTTCACTGAAAGAGAAGTTAAAAGCTGAGAACTGCAGTGACATGAACAACAGACAGGTATAGATTGGTCATAAAAATGTAGTTAGGCTGGAAATAAAAAAGTTCTCGTCCCTCAGAGCAGTGAATTTCTGAAACATTCTTCTAACAAAAAGAGTAAGAGAAGCAAAACCCATTAAAAAAAAAAAAAAAGTTCTACTTACAGATTATTTGAGGTGATTTACCTAAAAAGTTACCTGAATTTGGTCTTATGAGAGCCGGGACTGGATCTGATGACCTGAATGGTCCTTCTGAGCCTGTTTCCTTTGAAAACAATACCTGAAGCCATGTGTTTCCCCTCTGATGTTACAAAATAACCTGTGTTGATGTCAGAGGATTGCCTGGTGCTGGGTACCATGGAGGCTTAGTTAAGCAGTAGGTTGAAATCTGTTGATTCCTCTCTTTGTCAGAGGGTGTCACCCTAGCAGAAATGCAACAATGAAACATCTCACCCAACAGTGGGCAACTTGTCAAAAATAGGGCTGTTTATTGTTGTTTTGACCTCTGCAAGATCTTAAGCTTATGTATTAACAGCTCATCATAGTGTGGCTTCCTCCCTACTGCTTTACGCTCATAGGTGATTGCAGTAGCAAGGTTTTTTTTCATCAAAACTAGTCCTACATGAGTCAGAAAGTGCTTTGGGCAGGAGCTGAACCAAAGCACAATGGCCATTCAAAGTAAAGCGGAGTGATCAGGCATGATTTGGTTTGAACTGGAGAGCTCTGTTGATGCGATCTTAGAAGACATCACACATTTGGGGATCTCTTGGGTCCTTGACCTGGTGAGTAAATAAAATTTATTTTAGTAAATTTTAAATTGAAATACAATGTAAATTGACTTCTTCCCTTTCAGCTTTCACTTATTTCAGATGAATTTCTGATCCTTAATGCCACACAACAGTAACAATAAAAAAAGTCCTTTTAATACCTTGTAGTAGCTGCCAGTAATAACACTGGTTTATAATGAAGCCAACAAATACTGAAATTTGAACAATTTGTGAAGTCAGTAGAAAATGTGTAACCACATACTCAGGCAAATAGGCTTTTCTTATATAATAATCACCCTACTCTTATAAAAAGCAGATGCAATTTCAAAGCAATAGAAAATACATGTGCTCTCTATTGAAATATGCTTGTTTGAGAAATCATCTCTTAAAAAGCCTATGGCTTTGCGTTTACTGTCTCTGTCTCCTCCTTTTTCGCAATGAGATTGTTTTCTATTTCCCCCTTGCCCCCACTGAAGGTGCACACCGCCCACCACGATCATGCTCCATTAAGCTCTTCTGCTAAACAAAAAAAATTCTACAGAGCTTTCATTTATCAACCTTCCCCCAAAGTGCTTTATGCATTTCATCAGGGATTTGCAAAACTATTCACAGCTTCAGAAGCACAGCACTGGAGCGCCATGATCGATGGGAGAGCAATTCAATAACCGCCCAATGCCGTTGTGCAATCCTGGGTAGTGGTTTGGGACAGGAAGTGAATGAGCAGGAGATAATGATCTGAGGTAGCGGGTCCTCGTTTAAAATGGATTGGGATTTTTAAGTGCTTTTGGCAGAGCCTCACTTTTAAGTTTTATTCAAAAAATGTGGGGTTTCAAGAAAAACATAATTTAACACACTGCCGAGTGTTGACTTAGGCCTGTCTTAAGTAGGTATTTTACTTTGCAGAGAGAAATGAAGTATGAAAATATTTCATTATCAGTAAATATCTAATTTATTTACTTATATTGATTTAATAAAGAAGATGTTCCACTGATGGAGAGTGATAAACAGATGTAAAATAATGCAAAATATGGATAGTACTGCTTTTAAAGCCAGAATGGTGCCCTGGAAGCTTGAAGCTTTGTTATCTGAATTTACCTTAGTGCTTTCTGTCAGAATACAGTGGCAGCTTAGCAGTGCTTATCTTAGCTATCCCATTAATTAACATAGCAATGCCTTCATAGGAAACATTTCCACTTCTTTTCTTCAGAACCAGGATTGGTGCAGAGTAGTGTGGTCTTGCAATCACAGAAGAGAGTTTACTCTTGCAGACTGCTTTGGAGGGTGTCAGTCTGAGCTCCTTTATTCTGCACTATAGATATCTGGAAAATTGCCGCCTCTCCTCAGCTGGGTATTCTCATTTCTTAGCACATTCCCTGCAACCCCTGACAGAAACGTTACTGTGGGAACAGGGGAATGTCCAAAGCACACGATGTTCTGGCAAATCCCAGCTGGCAGGCAGCCCTCTGGGGTCACAGCTAGCCAGATGTGACGTGGAGAGCTTTAACTCAGACCATTGGCAAGCTTGAAGGACCAAGAAATTTTTTGCTACATCCACTTACCCCCAGCAGATACTGGGGCAGCTGAGGTTAGAGGCTAACATAGTGCTTCTTCGGAATTTCGAGGTGGAACACCAATCACTAGTTTCTTTGAAGAATTAAATGGTGCGTTCAGTTTATTGACGCGAGAGGCTATATAAAAACATGTTCTCTCATACATGAGGGAGAAAATTATGCTTAAAGCATTAATTTAATCCACAGTTTCTATCACAAAAACAAGGGCATGACAGCAATGTTTACAGTTTTGTTTAACTCAGACTTAAATGGGACTGTTCTTTTGGTCAGCCATAAATAAAGAAAAGTCACTATAATTAGAAGTTGAATCTCATAACCAGGACTGGCGTCCTGTTGTGCTAGCTTATTTATAAACATGGAATAGAAAATTCTTTCTGAGTACTGAATGGCAAAAAGGGACAAGACATGACCTGGAGAAATAAGCAAACAAAAAGTGGAATGACAAAGTGAAAGTAATCATATGACTGAAGGAGATGATTCTCACAGCCCTATGTTAATAGCCTTTTTCACAATCATAGGTGAAATTACAATTACTATGAACAATCCATAGCTATTTTTTAACATGACTATACATTGTATTTAAACAAAATATTGTTGGAGTGAAGACTGCAGAATTTTATCAATTTACTTCATTACAGTTTGTTAATTCTTATGCAGACAATACTTATCTCATGTTATAAATAGTTATTTGTCATATATTATCTCATTATAGTAGAGTTATGAGTTTCAATGTTTTTTAACTTTCTTTGAGTTGTTTAGTTACAACCCTAGCCAAGTGATGAAGAACAAACAGTAAATAACAATGATGAATGAAGTTGAGTATAATAGAAAATAGGTGTCTGATCCAGCTTCTGCTGAAAACCAGGAATATATTCTATTTGACTGTAGTGAAAGCAAACAGAGAAATGATCTTTTATTCAAGTTACAAGCTTTATGAAATATTAGTCTGCATAATTAAATGCACATAAACCCTCAGCCATGAGGCACAATAACACTATAAATTTTAGGCTTGAAAGGAATTATTAGTTAAAAAGCAGTTTTATTTATCTGTGAATAGTAGAAATTTCTTTTTATGTTGTTGACTACGGATAATTTAGGAAGACCTGGGTGGTCTAATGCAGGACAAAATAAACTATGACAAAGTATGCGTAGATGAGGTATAACTGTATTGCATACCATCTAACAGTGCCATGTGACAGAGAATTATATATTTTACTCTTTTACTTATTGCCTAAAAATACTCTAACCATTCTCAGACAATAATTTTATATGATAAGAGAACAAAAACAGAAAGAAAAAAAAAGTTTCTGTGTCTGGTGCAGTCTAGGAGTGTTGCTTACTTACAGAATGTAATGTTACTTATTTTGAATGTTGATGAGTTTTCTTCTTCCATACACAGCAAGACTTTGTCTGGATTGCAAATGGAACTCTAGTTGCATTCTTCTGATTCCTGAAAGAGAGGTAATTTAATACTAAATCGTGGGTTTTTTTTCCTGGCCAATCTCTCTGAAATGTGTTTATTTCTAGCTGAGAGACAGGGTATTTTCCTGTATATATCCATTGGCTATACAAAACTCTTGAAGTTCAGTTTGACAGAAAGCAGAATTTATAGATAACTGATCTGTTTTCATGCTGAAGACTGCACCAACTCTAGGAGAGAAATTTTGACCAAAGGCTCTTTGACAAGTGGCAGAAAATTAGTGGAAATGGCAAACACATAAAAAACAAAAATGTGAAGTGATGGACACTCAAAAGTTCTAGATGAATCAAAACCCAAATAATATTTTGATGATGTAAGAAGAAAGCAAAAGGAATAATTGAGATTAAAGTGAAAAAAAAGAGATAAAGTGGAGAAAATATAAAGATAAAATGGCAGACAAAAATAGGTATGGAAGCCGAAGAAGAAGAGGCATAGACAGAGGATGGAGTCATAGGGTCCTTTGTTGAAAGTAGGAAAGACAAAGGAGAGATGTTGAATAACTTATTGAATACCTAATCAAAAGACAAAAAGCAAAGGAAGGATGGATGTAAAGAGAAGAAGCATGACAAGGAGTTTGTAGAAGTAAATGAAATTTGAGGGACAGTGAAGGTGGAGCCAGAATATCTGGATTCAGCTACGAGGTGTGCTTCACTGAATCTGGGAGGACAAAGCCACACTGGACTGAGTGAAGGGTGAGGTCAATGGGGGAGAATTGAATATAACCGTTCATGGCAACTGTTGAAAAGGCAGGATAAAAAGATGGAAGCTGGAGGGGGTTTTATACCTTTCCTCTTCATACAGTGTAGGAGAGTAAGGCATGTTCATGTCAAAAATTTGAGGAAACTAATGAGAGTGAGAAATTACAGAAAGGCATGGAGAGCAACAGGACAGCAGGGAGGGTGGACAGGGTCACTCTCTGATAGTGTGACTTAGAGGGGTATTAACAAGTCCTGCAGTTACTGTGTCAGAGTGAAGGATGAATAAATTGAATATTAATCACCTTCCCTTCAAATGTGCTCTTATTTCTCTAATGGCTTTTCTTTATAACACTGCTGATAGCTTCTTGACTCTTCCTAATGTCACAGATAAACCTGTGCACAGGCCACAGGCTCTTCTTCTGGTACACATACAATGCAGACTGTATTCCAATGTTGTGTCCGATGCTGATGTTCGAGAAAGGCTCTGCTTTTTATTTTCAAGGACTTGGGCTTTCAAGGCTTTGGACTGAGTGCCAAAAACAATTCATCAGGAATGCTTTACAACTCAGCAATACAAAACCTGTTAGGATACAGATCACCCACAAGACAGAGTTTGGGGAGGAAATATGTAAAGCACTGGTTGACCTCAGCATGATTAATGGTTTTTAACACATTGAACTCTGTTGCTTACAATGTGAAATTTACGCTGACTCACCCATGGTTGTTTATTTTTATTTTTTGAAGGAGAGAGAACCTCCATTTGTAAAACTTTCATTCATATAGAAATTAATGACAGTCCGTGTATAACACCAAAATATTTATATTGAGACACAGCTGTCCCAGCTGATTCTACCTCTCCTCAGCAGTTTGTTCCCTTCAAAACCAGCCTTTAAAAAGTACAGACTTTGCAGAGCTTCTGTCAATCACACTCTATCATGAATGGATCGTTTATGGGATGTGAAACTCATTTACTGGACAAGAGCAATGACTGAGATCTCTTTTATAACTACAAAGCCACCCGGTCCCAGCTCCCTGGCTTAAGAATATCCTGAGTTGGAAGGGATCCCCAAGGATCACTGAGTCCAAATCCTGTCTCCACACAGGGCAACCTAAAAATTACACCATATGTTTAAGAGCATGGTCTACACACTTCATGAACACTGACAGGCTTGGGACCCTGATTGCTTTCCTAGGGAGCTTGTTTCAGTGCTTCATCACCCTTTCAGTGAAGAACTTTTTCCTAAAGAAGATGAAGTAATTTTGATTTCCTGGGCTAGCAACAGGCAAGTAATGGTCAGTAGGCCTGATTAGGCCAGTGGGACTCATAGAGCTTCTTATTTGTGCTGCAGAAAGAGAAAAAAAAAAAAAAAGTTATTAACGTTGTGTTTGATGCTCTACATCTGAATTACATCTAGTGTACATGTCTCTTAATAGGTGCCCATAGCAATAGGAAATGTTGATTTGTATGTAGTCAGTGAATTTCTGAGCCTGCTTACGCCTAGGAGCTTGATCCTGTCAATTACTGTGTTCATAGTGTCTGCAAGAAGCCACCAAAGAGCAGCAAGTGCTCCGTGATGAAGAGACTGTCCTGCACTGTGCACTGGCCATGTGCTCGGGTGTCTTTGGTGTCGGCTACACCAGGCCTGGAAATGCTACACAGAGGAGGGAGTGCCACTATTTGTGCCTTCTAACCTGGTTTGACATTATCTTTTTGACAGGGCTTATGAACTTTCAAAGCCAAAGGACTCCTTGCCTTGTCCTAGTTTCAAGGAGGCCAAAGAGATCACAATTCTTTCTGAGTTAGCTGCAAAGGGGATATGGTCTCTTTCTTAACAATATTGAGAAGCAAGGATAAACCAGGGGACTGTTGTTAGCCATGAATCACATATGCAGTTAGCTGGAGGGCTGGTTCTCTTCCAGAGGTTTCTGCATCAGGTCGAAGAATTAGGGCTCCACCCTCCTTCAAGTCACTTCAGTGTCACAGCAGTGAAAACCAGCAGCAGACAAATCCATACTGTGTTAGAAATGCTCTGGTGTTAGGTGAAAAGGGAGAAGGTGGCACCTGTTTCATTAGTATGTACCTTTAACCTAGAGCTACAGCTTTTGTCTGGTTGACCTCTTATATAAGCAAAAAGTCCAGACATGTTTCTGTAACTATCCATTCATCTCCCAGTAAGACAGTCTCCATATTTCACCCTTGACTAGTGTTACTTGTTAATCCTGAGCTAAGTTTAGAAGAGTGAGCATACTATACAAGGCTTATACCAACCAGTTCAGGTCCTTTAGCAGCCAGTAACTTTGTCAATTCACTTAACGAAACAGTAAAATATGAGAAATTTTTACTCTCTTTCCTACATTTTTCTTCCTTCTTGTGTTATATTCCAATGCTTTACTTTTCTTCATATATGCATTAACATTTTTCATAGTTGCTTAAGTGCAAGTTCGCAAGTTACATGTTTAAGCTCCTTAGAAACAAAGATGTTTTTAGAAACATTACCTAACATTTTGGAGAGTTTATTGCCTGCTCTTTTTCTCATGGAAATCATGCAGTTGAAATCTGAAAAGTGATTATTCACAGGAGTATCCACTTGCTATCTTAAGGTAGTAATTCAGAGTCATACTATTATGCGACTATTAAAAAATATTAAAATAAATGTGGAAAAAATTGCTAATAGTTTTTCAAGTAATCAATACTGCCATCATCTTTGTAGCATTTTATACCTGTTTTCTATACAAACCACCCTGACCATGTGATCTACATTTTAAATATTAGGTATAATCTAGAAAGAAATTATATTATACAGAAATATTTATATGATCTTAGCTGGTCAAGGCTAAAGAATAATACAATGTCTCATCAGACTTACAGCAAACTGTATTCTCTAGCAACAAGATGAAGCATGCAAGAGTCCCCAGACTCCCAAGTTTTACAGCATCTTCTGACTTTCTTTCTGAAGGTTTCCCTGGATTGCCTGTTCATGTGCAAATGTGAAGTTAACATCTAAAGAAAACTGGAGCATGGCCATGGACACAAGGGAAATTGGTGAGAAATGTAGAATTCAGCATGCAGAGAAGATAATGGAGGTTCTGAAAAGAAAGGTCACTTTTCAGATGAGATATCTGCCTTGTGATGTCAGTGTGCAATGGGATGTTTTTTGTGGGGGTATGGGAGAGGGAGAAGCATGGTGCAGGGGTGATGCCGTGAGACTCATTTCAGGAGTCAGCAGTTGCTTAAGGCAAGTCTTTGCTCTGTTGAGCACTGACACCAATCAAGTATCTCCTCTTGTCAGTTCTGGAAATGGCAATTACAGCTCATTAGATACATTCTGATTACACATTTGTTGTTGGAAAACAATACAGTAGAATGGAAAGCAAATGAACTTATCTAAAGAACAAGGTTACTTTGAGTAGTGCAATTAGAAAAAAAAAAATCCAACAACTGCTTTTTCCTAACCATTTTCAAAATGAGAGGGTTTCTTCGTTTGCTTCCAAAGCAAAGTAGGTTTGTTTTGAAGCTTTAGTTGATTGTGATGGTGAAAAATCCATACATTTAACAGGTCAAAAAGCAGACAGCATGAACCATTCGGTTGACCTGTATTCTATTATTTGTATTTATTAATACCCAATATCATGGCTTTTCATCTTATTTTGGACTGGCTAGCCATTTTGTTGTCTATGTGGAGCATTTGAGATCAATGACTTTTTAGAGAGGTTCTGTTCTATTTGGGCTTAGTAATCCTGACTTTGTACATATTTGCTGCTTTCTGAAGCAAAGTAAAAGGAAAAGTTGAACTTTTTCTTTGAGCTATGTGCTGTGAGTGGGATAGAGATGCAACAGGTATTATAGGTGAATGGACATTTTGAATTCTGGAATATCCTTTGGTTTTTTGCTACAGCCGTCAGAATATGTAAGACTATAGTTTGGTTTCTGGTGTCCATTTATGAATGGAGGGTGGGTGCAGTGGCATAATAAAGATAACATATCTTTGGAGTTAATAGAATGCCATAGTGACGTGATACAAATTCTGTCTACTTCTGGTTCAAATATGGCACAGAAGCAAGAGTAAGAGCAATGCCATGTGACCGTTCCCCTCCTTCCTCCATGTTACATAGTGTGAAGTCTCCCAAATTCAGGGTCTGGGTATTGCCCTTGCAATAGAGGTAGGTTACTGATTGACTTGTTAAACAAAAGGTGTTTCTCCTGACTCCAATTGTGCACCAAGAAAGCTCATGGAAGTAGATTTCAATCCTGGTTTGTAGCTGTAATTTCTTCAAAATACTGGGCTTTCTCTCCTTGTAAGTCTCCCATCTTAATTTTTATCTCTTTAACTATTAATTCAAAATGAAACTCTGGCCCACTATGTCTGCTTCTGGAAAAGGGAAGGAAAAAGGAAAATAACTGAAACCTCAAGCAGAGGATCCACTTCCATTAGTGAATTTTATAAGGTGGCATATAAAAGTTTGTATTGGTAGCTTGGGAACACATGCCTCTGTTCTTGCTTGCTCTCATTTTGAATGAACTTGGACTATCGTTGTTATGGTTTGGACTGGAGATATTTTTTCCCTTTTTCTTAAATTGGTGACTACAGGATGTGGCAGTTCTGATTATACTGAAAATTGTCATAATTGTTATCAGGCAATAAACATTCAATTGATTTTTGTAGGATGTAGAGCTTAGTGGAAGTTTTCCAGTATTTGAGAAAATAACTGTAAGAAAAATGGTAAGGATACCAAGTGAATTTGGACTTTAAATACGGAGAAAGTTGGCCTGCCTTATTCTGTTATGAAACTGAGGATTACTTTAACATTGACAGCAAGGGAAGACATGTTTTCAGCTAAGAATGAATATGAATGTCTTTTTTTGTATAAAACACATTGTAAGTAGTGCAGGAATGCATACCTGTCATAAGCATAACTGCTGTACAGAAAACAGAACAGGAATGTGAATGAAATGTTCTTACAAAGGACAATTTTCTTCTTTGGTTCTCTCATAGGCCATATATGGGCAACTTCTATCAAATGAACCTGCAATAAAAACTCTGTGTTGTGCATTCACCTTTAAAGCAACAAAAAGATAATGCTTGTATAATTTAGGTGAGAGCTCTTATTTATTACTCTGAAATGATAGTACTTCTTAAAGTACTCCATATGTGTAGATGGGAGTGAAGATTCTTAAGTTGTTAACATTTGATCTCCTGTTATAATTAATCAGATACAGAATGTAGCTTGAATAATGTGTTTATATAGTATTGTCTAAGAGTTTTACTTACAGCTTTGCTTTGAAACTATCTGTATTGAATGGGACTAAGTATAGGTGTAGTCTTTTTCCTTTTGATAAAACACATTTCCACCGGATATACCTCTTTCTTTATTTTAAGATTTGATGATTTTAGAAAAGGTAAAACTAATTCAAAAATCCTGTAAGTATTTTATCGGCCTAGTAATGCCCATAACTCACTCACTTGAAGCACTGCAGGATGAGAATTAGTTTCTTGGATTAAAAAGCTCCCTTTTAAAATAAACAGGAGGAAACAAGGGAGAGACAGAAGTGTGTAACTTGTTTAACATTTAACAAGCCTCTTGATCTGTTTTCTGGACCAGTTGCCATGCTTTTGAAGATAAAAGCAATTACATTAGATACAGGGGTGGTTTTCATGCACTGGGGGTTGAGAGGATTTTGGTTCTTTACAGAAGCAGGAATGTAACTGCTTGGCTTTGCCTCTAGGGTGATTTTTTTTTTTTTTTTTTTGACCATTTTTCTGAGTACATCTGGGAGAAATCCAGACCTCACTGAAATCAGTGAGACTTTGCTCATTGCCTTTAACAGGGCCAGGATTTTGTCTGTGAATGTTCAAGCTTTCATTCACCGGCCAGCTCCAGTGGAGCTACATTTAAGTTTTTCTTTTTTTTTTTACTACTGCAAGTTGCCTCATCCTGGCCCTAGACTGCAAAATGACTCCCAAGAAATTTTCTTTCTGGAAAGTACATCGTTGATGATCTTAGCATGGACTCTTGTTAGCTGAAGCACACCAATATTTTGATGAAAGACTGAGGGCCCAGTAACAAAGTTTGAACATTTTCTAGGGAATGGATTATATTAGGCTGAGCTGTGAGTGGGATCATTGTCTTGTAAATCTTGGCCAACCAGTGGGAAGATTCTTCATGGGATTGTAATGTTAAAGAAAGGGTCTTGGCCCATATTGGGATCTCTCACAGTGCTGTAAAAAAACCCCATTGAGTGATAATGGATCATGTAGGAGAGGAGATTTGAAATCTGTGGGTCTCTAACAGAATAAGGGATTACTTTATGTTACCTCTGCAGACACATACACAACTGATGCAAATTCATTCGACTTCGTTCTCTGGTAAGTGCTTGTCTCCAAAATAGTTTGAAGGAAACAATTTATAAAAGTCAACTTGGAGATGCAGGGACTTTAAGACACATTTTTCAAAGTCTAACCTTATTGCATGCCAGTGTATCCTGAGGTCCTTGATGCCTAATTTGTGTCTGAAAAAATAGACCTGGACACCAAAGTCATCTATCTACTGATAATCAAAGGCAGAGAGGCAATTTGCCCAGTTTCTGAGTTCTGCTTTTTGTAAGGAAATTTTCAAATTTAAGGCCAGAAGCCACCACAGACCCTGCATAAGGGTGCCAAAGAACTGATTTGCAGAAGGTGACTGAGAATTTTTCTGTTTGCTTGCCAGATTGCCTTTTGGTCCCTGCCTGAGACTTGGATCTGGGTTTTCCTGGTTTGGAGGTCTCTAATGAGGTTATGCTTAGGAGGCTGGTGCTGGAGATGCTCAGAAGGCCAAGGTGACCTGAGACCAAGTGGGTCAGGCAGTGCCTTGCCCACACAGACTCCTCACAACACTCATGCCAGTATGTTGTCTCTGTTCAATTTACATTTCCTCTACTTAATAGTGGGCTGCCTTCATTTCAGGTCTCAGCTGGAGTTTGTGGATTACTTTTTCTGAATTCCTTTCAGGAAAACTGTGGTTGAATGAAAATTACATAAATGATTCCCCTGTTATGTATCTTCAGTGGAAGAGGAAGATGTCTTCCGAGACAACTCAAATATTGTAATCCATCACAATGGTTATATCTAGATTTCAAGTTACCCTCCTAATACAGTTATAAATCTGTTACACAGTCATCTGATGGTTGCATATTAGAGTAAGATTTCCCAGAAATTTCCACTAGACACATAATATTCCACATGTTCCATAATTTTGGGGAGTTATGTAAAATTCTGAGATAGGTTGTGATCTCATTTTTTTATCTTGCATAGTTACTGGAAAGCATAAAGAAATAGGTGGTGGTATGCAGTCTTTCTGATAACATGAGAGAGTTTAAAAGGTAATTTTAAGTTGTACTGAGAGCAGATGAAGGTAAAATACATTGGTAAAATAAAACTAAAAATAAATTGGAAGTGTTTTTTTTTTGTTTTTGTTTTTTTCCAAAGAGTAGGGCTCTAGAGTGGACACTGTTTAACCTATGATTTTCAGCAGCTTTAAGACAAGCAAAGATTTAGAGTTATGAATATTCTGTGTATGAAATTGTATGTTTAAAATATAACCCTTCAAGAAGACACATAATTTATTTCTACTAGCTTCCTCTCAAAATTGGTAATGTGTTTAGGATTAAACATATTCAATTAATTTATTATTCATGCAGAAACTACTCTGGTCTCCACTGTGTGTTGCAGGTTTGCCACTCTGACATTCTGATGCAGTCTGATGCAGTAAATAGAAATATTATTTTTGTTTTCCTTAGTTTCTGTGCAGCTTACCAGCCCGCTATGTGTTAGCCAGACAAGTAACTCTGCGGCAGGTCAAAAGGAAAATTGGCAACTTTACATCTAGGACACCTCTCTGCAAACCGCAGAGGCTATTCCCATCTCTTTCCTGGATGGCACTGGGGTTTCTGGGTCCTTGCAACTCCTGTGGCTTTTTTCCTCCTCTGCTGAGTCTCTATTCCTGTACCTACAAGAAACAGCTCGGGGCAGGTCTGTGAGGGAAGACAAAACTCTGCTTGCAAGTGGCCAGCGTGTTTCAGATAAAGGAGAGAATAGTGTGAGGTGGCTCAGTGTATTACTCCAGGAGGGGTTTGCTGGAGCCAGGAAAATCAAGCTCGTCCAGACGGGCTCTGCTTTCCTTTCACCCCCTCCTGTGTGTAATGTGAGTTGTTTATTTCTTCATCCCTGCCCTTGCAGAGAACAACTAGGCGTTCATTTCTCTTCTTGCCTTCTCCTCTCCTAGGCCTCTCTTTGTTCCTTGAAGAAGCAGGAAGGGACAGGGAAAGGGAAAAACTGCAAGGAAAAACATTTTCACTCCTTTTCCTTGCTGGATCCCAAGCCAGCAGGGTGAACTGCCTGAGCACAGGGAAGAGCAGGACAGTGTGACACGTACAGTAAATGCCTCCCTGACTGGGGCATGCAGCCCGCCTCAGGACCTGTCCTTCTTCCAGACCCTCAGCAGTGACAGCCCCTTTGCTGTTGGGCTGGGTTCCTTTACTGCTGCCCGTGTCTTTCCATGCAAAACCCTACTGGAGATTCCAGCTAGCACTGATTTTAAAATTAATTAGAACCTTAACTTCTTTTCCTTTAATAGTTCTTTCTAATAATTTTATCCTTCTGTTTTTAAATTTCTAATTACTAAAATAGATGCTTATTTGATAATTTACAGTTTAAAGAGGAATTTGAAAAGAAATGAATCTTGTTAAATGAGAAGACACTATATAATCTTCTCAGACATTCCAAGTTTCCTCTTAATATTTTGCAGTCTTTTTACTATTTACTTTGTATCTCTTTTCTTGAAAGTGTTTATTTTGGGAAGGTCAAAACAAAATTCTGCCTATGTCTCTCATCAGCTGTAAGATGAATGCATACAGTTGGAACAAGTTCCATTGAAGCTCTCATGCAGAATAAACAAAGTTCTGACTGAAGGCTTGACTCATGATAGGTCTTTAATGAGTATTGTCATGAAAAAGCAGTTAACATATTCTCCACCAAAAAAAAAAGGTGTAGTTTTGCTGTGGACTCAGCAACACATCAAAATAGGGGCAACTGAGGGAGAGATTCAAAGGGCAAGGCTGATATGGAGCTGATGGGCATTGGAAAGAACATTAGCAGCTGTGTGTTCATTAAAAAGGGTGATACAAGTGTGCTGGGGAGGTCAAGTATATCACAGGGAATTTCTGATGTTAGGGGGTCAGGCTTTTCATATGGAATCAGCCTAGAGAAATGGGTATTACAGTAGGGTGTTGTAACTGTGTAGTCACCACTTAAGCTTTTGTAGGTTGTATCATACTACCCTGTGGTAAAGCAATTTTGCCTCAAATATTCCTCTGCTCTGTGGGGAATCTTGGGGATTATTTTGGGAAGGGAGGTTCAGTATTTCTACAGATGGAGCTAGAGAGCAGGGAGATGCCTATGAAATACTACACATCTTTAAACAAAGCAGATCTGTCTCCACTGCCTTTTCTACTCATGTGACAGTTAGCGTAACACTTGGCAGTCAACAAATGCTGCTGCATGCTGCTCTTGTCATCATGTGGTGGGGTGGGAAAACTGCTGACATGGAAAAGTGCAGATAAAATCAAGGAAAATGATTCATGGCTTGGAAGGCTCTGTGTCCTGGGGAAAGATTAATCAAAATTGGTCCAGAGAGCTTAGGGACAGTAATATGCATGCATATTATAGTTACTGTGTGAAACAAAAATACCTTCAAATGAGTTGGGCCAGATACACAGATGCTATTTGAAGAAGTAGATTTATTATCCTTTGCTGCTAAGAATGGTCTCTCCTGTAAAAGTCTAATCTCTCTGTGAGTGAGGGGATAGGAAACCTGTGTTGTATAGCTTACAGGTTTATGGCATTCAGAAACAGTCCTATGGAGGATGAAGCTGAAAGTCGAAGAAAATTACACTTTCAGGCCACTGCTTAGTGAAGGAAAGATGTTATGAGAGCTGTGGGACAAGCTTATCAAAAGGAAATAAAACATTTTGATCCTTGAAGAGTTCAAATACCTGAGAGTGGTTAAAACTATGATCCCATTCTCTGTGGCAGTGAAAAATCAAGATTTTAATTTTAGTGCTATATGCTAATTGATACATTTTGGAAGGTGAGCATTTATCTTTCTGTAGCCCTAATTACATTTGAGATGAAGAAGACAGTGATTGGAGCGGTCTCAAAGATTTGGTACTAGTTAGAAAAATAAGAAAGAAAACATCCTTTTAACTAATAGGAAAATATACACAAATGATCTGAGCGAAGGGAATGTTTTTGACTAAATTTCTAAGGGAGTGTATCTAATAAAATCATTCACTGAGTATGATTAGAGTATTTTTATCTAAAGAAACTTCTGAACCTGCAATTTTAACTAAATTTAAGTGCCACTGTTTTTCAAAATTATGAAGTTCCTGTTTATTGTGGGAAAACTAGAGCTAGGGAAGACATTAGTACACCTACAGAAGGAAGAGTTTCAGCACACATATCCTGTCCAAGCAACAACACATAGTGTTTGGAAACAAGCACAGTTTATGCTGCCTCCTGCTTGACCTGAAGCTGATGGATATGGGAGGACTGGGGGGCAGTGGGAATTGCAGGGATGGGAATTTATCAAAGGAATATGGAAAAGGGGCTTGGGCTGCTGCAGTACAGAAAGGAGAATGATGCAAGCCACAAATCTGTAGGAAACCAGGCTTTATTAGTTCCACTGCTTTTGGAACAACTTGTTTAAACTTCCCTTGTAGGTAATTAACTTTCTAATGGCACTGTGAGATAGGCCACCTGCAGAACCCTTGGGCAGGGGGATTCACAAGCATGTACGGTTCAAAATAGGGCCTCATGGAAAACTAGGCAAAAGTGTGTTAGAATAATATTTACATTCAGTAGCATTAAGTACATCTGCTTGTTATTAGTGGGACGCTGAACTGGCTAAAAATCTTCCACAAGAGAGTGACCCAGCAGCAGAAGGCCAGGTACCTCTGACAGCTTTTCTACAGCTACCAATAGAGCTATTTTCAAAAGCATCAATTTGAATACAAAGGAGAGCAAATTTTGATTACTGGGATATACAGATGTTTCAATTCTGTCCCTTTGGTCTCTGGTTTTGTACTTATTTTCTCTGTTACTTCTGTGTTTACATGGGTGTGAAGTATTCATACAAACTAAAGGAGTGCAGCTCTGGTTGAAATCAATGCAAGCCAAAGATGGTCAGCCTGTTTGAAAAATCAAGGGTGATAGATGACAGTCTTAAACCTAATAATTTAAAAATTCCCTAGAATATTATTTAATGGAGAAATATTATTGCATCTTATTTAGTCAAACAAAGACACAGAACAATAAATTTTGGGTTGTGTAATTCAGTTTAATACTCTCAAACATAACTTTTATGTCTGAAGATTGTACAAGTAATTGCTAAGAAAGATTGCTGATTTCAATGGAGTTGCCATGATTTAAGCTACCTGGAAATAATGTTTACTTTCAAGTGGAAAAGCTTTGGCATAACTAAGAACTGAGCCTAGATCTTTCAATCCTATGTCTCAGACATATGTTATGTGTGGGCGTGTGTGTGTGCGCACGCGTGTGCACAAAACAGTATTAGGGAGATGGACTATTCTTTCTTAGGACTTAGAAATCCTACTGACCTGGAATTCAGGCTATTGGGTTTGATTTCCTGTTCTACTATGGATTTGTTCAGTGTCAGATTTAGTAACCATCCCTCTAACTTGTAACTGTTATCTGTTTGTTATTGATATCTCTTTTCTATTTGGATTTGTAAGAGTCTGTATATATGTGTTTACACATAACACACAGCACATAAAACCGTGGAGGACCCCCCAATCTTTGCTAATTGACTCTTTGAAATCTGAAGTATTCATAGGTTGCAGAAAGATTTCTAACTCTGAAAGTTGTGATTTCAGACTCTTCTTTAACCACGGATTATTATTGCTGTTCCTCTAGTTTATCAAAACTTTCCATCCAGCCTCTCTGCAGGTTTCCTTTAGCTTTCCCTTTAGATTCACACTGTCAAAAACTGCCTTGCTCTCTGTTCTAGTGTCTGCTCTCTCCAATCACTGAATGTTTGAGTCTACTGGTATTTCCTGACCAGTCTACATCTTAAGTGGTCTTCAGGTTATAGATGTGTGTAGACATTATGTTACGCCTTTGTCTTGCACCTATAAATTATTGTGCTGTACACTCTGTGATGAAGGAATGACAGGCTATTTTGCATGGCATATTGAAAGCCTGATATAAATGACAGAGCTCAGTTCTGCTGCCCAGCCACAGACACCTATGTTACTAGAATTCCCTAGGGTTTGTGAGACAGCTCTGCGGGACTGGCAGGCATCATTCAGGAACTCTGAAGGACTTGTGTGCCCTTGGAAAGATGTGTCGCTCCTATTTGGATACCCAAAGGTATTTCAGGTGGCACTTGGTAGTGTTGCTTGCTTACCTCAAATCATACAAGCAGACATTTATTAATTACTTGGCTTCCTATAGTTAAAACCTACCTTGTAGAAATCATTCCCAAAAAGGGGGAAAAGCAAAAAGTCCTTTTGGTTTGACCAAATCTGGAAGTAATCTATCTCAGTTATGCCTAAAGAGAAATGAGCATTGGGAAGTAAAACATCTCCAAAGAAAATTAACACAATAACAGCAGATGTAGAGAGCTGTGTCTGGAGCTTAGCAGCAGAAGTTACCACCTTATCATGAGACTCAGAGTGTTGTTTTGTGGTTTAGGAAAAGCAAGTAGGTATGACCAAAATGACTGTCCTTTGGGAAGACAGAGTCAAAGGGCACATGCTTGAGAGCCACAAATATGAGCCATTCAGAAAATAAACAAAGACCTCTAAACTAAAATATTCAGGTGACTGAAAAGGTGACCCTGTGAAAAGCACAAAGAATGAAGGAAAAGAAAGTGATGAGTTGTGTTTGAAATAGTGGCCTCATCTCCTGTGTAAGTGCACAGATGAGCAATGTGGGTCGATAGATCCCACACAGAAGTTGGGATACTCCAAACTCCTCCAGTCTTCATGAGGCCTTGGGACACAGTTGCTCATTTAACGACTAGTAATGTGGGTGGGTAATGCGTTTAAAATGTACTGGTTTAGCAGAGCTGTGCAATTTAAACAGAACAGAGTGGCAAGGCTTTGAAACAAATCTTAATATTTTGTTAGGCTGTGTAGCTGCCTGAAAAAAGGAAGCAAATATTCATTAAAAAATGGTAGACCACTTACTTAAAATGTAACCCTGATAGTTGCAGAAGCATTTCTTCAATAAGCTCAAATACAGGCAGTGAGTCAGCCTTTTGCTTCTACACATTTTTGTGTAGCGTGTGCTGAAAGTAATTTGTTTTCAGAAAGATATGGACCTGATTTTCTGCTTTCTCACACTAACTCCTGTTAGTACAAAGGAGGTAGATTACTCATTCAAGGACTTACTCCCCTCTATCTCCCTGCCAGCTGAAAGCTTTCTACTTTGATATTGTGCTCTGATACCACCTTTAGGCAGTGCTGCCTCTTGCTTCCCATATACCCTTCTCATGTGAAAGCTGATGGCTCTGCTGAAATCAGACATCCTTTTTCAAACCAAGTTTTATATAAATAAGGTGAACTGGGTTCCACTCAAACCTACCAGGTCTCCTAGATTATGCTTCCTTTTCAGTGTGCCTATTTATTTTCATTACTCCATTTTTTTTTCTCTCTTTTTTATTTTTTTTTAAGTTTATATTTTTCTTCCCTCAGTTACAACTATTTTGATGCGTCATCTGTTGTTATGTGTGGTCACTTATCTGTTGTAACCCACTTACTGGCTTCCACATGTCTCTAAAAGTGTTTGGATGAGGGGATTAAGTTACAGTTCCAAGCTGTGAGTTTGTTTGGTCACTTGGACACGTTCACTGGGATGTGAGATCCCAGAGTCCATACAGAGCCTTCCAACTGGAGATTTTCTATTTTCTTTCTTCACTGTGGGGGACCTCACACAGTCTTCCCCTGTGAACTCTACTGCAAGGAAATGCATGTAGCATCACAGCTTTACTAGAGCAAAGTGAAATCTCTTCAACTCAGCAACTAGTATTCACTACCTTTGGGATATTACCTGAGCTGCCTCCCTCCAGAGGTAAAAGAGAGAAACAAGGATCATGAAAAGTCTCTTAAAGCCCTTAATATCCATTGCAGATAACTTTTCTTGAATAATTCCCAACACAATTGGTTCTGTGAGTGAACTGTCCTTGCTTTTGTTTTAGTTAAAAGGAAGGAATTGGGAATTCAAATAGGATGTTTACCTGTGACTGACAAAAAGAGCTCCAGTTTCCAGAAGGGGTTTTTTAATAGATGTTCCCTATTAGCATTATTTCCTACTAATTACAGTGTTGCTTGGAGAATGTAAGTGTTGTAAAAATTGAATAGGTCCTGTTTTTGTCAAATCAGTTTCCTTGTGAATGCTGTGACTGACTTAGATTCTACTTTTCTTTATCAGCTTTTTGCTGATGCCTTCATATGATAACTTTTTGTATTTGAGCGTGTCTGCAGATCATGACTTTTCTTGTGATTCTTAGCACTTCATAAAAATAAACAGCATGCAGTGAGTTTGTTTTTGTACAAACAGGGATATTTACATTCTATGGTTCTGTATAATTGGCTTTGGGCATAGCTTTTGGAGTGAAGATTTAAGGCAGTGTTGAAGAATCTGTTTAATTTGCTTGATTATTTCAAGCCAAGTAAATATATCTAAGTAGCACAGAAAAGAGAAGACAACTCTGGTCCTCTTTCCCAGTGGTGTTTTGCATGGAATATACACCATGCCTTAACTGGCAGCAGTGCGACCACATGCCACAGCAGAAAAGCCACCTTCACACATAAATGTAGTGTTATACATAACATGAAGTCTTGGATTCTTGTCCTCTCCAGGCTGTTTCAGATTGACCACTTTTCTGAATTTTCTCCAGTTGCGTTCTTCCAGTGCCCTTGGAAGATACATCAATTTCTTTTTCACGACTTTGCATGAAGTAGAACTCAGCAGTTACCCAATCTGGTAATGAGATTATGAAATTAAAAAAACCCCAAACAACAAAATATCAAGAGAAGCTACTATTTTCTATACAAATGTTGTATGTGATACAGCAATGATTGGGAGCTAATGAAACGGAAACCGGTGAATTCAGTCTCTGCTCTTGAGTTGTAAAGTGTCTGAATATTTGTAGTAGTATTTTATCTGAAGAGCTGGGTAGGATTTGATGGAATATGTAGTGGCTTCCTGAAACCACTGGGCACCTACACAACTGAACAAGCATGTAATGAATTTGAAGGTAACTTTCACATGTAAGACTTTGTGTATACAGACAATGACTCGTGTGAATGCGCAGAAAAAAAACAGAATGTAATGTCTGCTAGGCAGCCAATAAACTTGAATTATATCTTTCTGTTTCCCTCAGCCAGGAAGTCACCCTGCTATTTTTAAATCCGTAGCCATGAACATAGTCAGACATAAGGCTATTTCTTGAGGAAAAAAAAGACAAGAAAAGATTTAAAATATCTTGAAATTTCCTACCCCTGTTTATCTCTTGCTGTCTCTCCCTTTCTGTCAGAGTGTTTACAGGTTTTTCCAGCCAAAGGCAAAAGTCCAGGAGTTCTTTCCAGAAGTCCTGAATTTTAGAGTGGTCCCTATATGGCAATTAGTCAATCAGTGAATCTTTCACTCAAGCATTTTTACTGCTGACGTGTGGTCCATCTCTTGACAAGTTCCTAGGAAGTTTGCTAATGTTTAGATACTAGAGGATGGTGATGACAGTAAGATGACAGCAGTTTGTCACTATAGTTGTCACTAGCCTCTGGAGTACTAGACCATGAGGAAATATAGGTGTATGAACTGTTGTCTGTCTGCTGCACTTTGCAAATGGAATAATGAAAAGTTAAGAGATTTAATCTCTTAAACGTTTCACATAGAATCCAATTGTGGATTTTCCTTCTGTTCATTACTGTAAAAGCAAGCTGAGCAGGTTAGTTAAATCCCTGGGCTTTAATTTGGGCAATCCAAGTTCATTTTCTAGTTCTAGTACAGCTATAAAATGGGATTTTGAACAAGTTACTCAAAACTTGATTATAGAGTGTTAACTGTGTTTAACATGTATATTGTAAGGTAGGGTCTTTAATTTGTATATAGTACAAATGAAAATCTATCTTCAAGAATTATCTGAAATTATAGATAAGACAGTTGTGAAAGGAAAATCATCCCCTGTGGTATCTGATAACCCATTACTGTATGTATGTGAAATCTTTCTAGCAAACTAATAAACAGCCATGGGCTAATGAAGGGGAATAGCAATAAGATATCAAGGGCCATGTGAAAGCAGGAGGGGAAAGAAGTAGAAAAGTCAGAGAAAATAAGGAATAGATGATAGAGATCTGGGCTGGTCACTAAGTCTTTCCTGTTCCTTGTCTCTAATACTGAAATTGAAGTTTCTTTATATTCATATGATTGATACTCAGGGTGAAAGGCAACCCATCCTTTGCTCTGTGTGGTCAGAATGCCCCTTGCTCTGTTCTGTGCATTGATTTACATTCCTATCACTGCAAAAATATTGCTTAATTTCTAAGAATAAACAGGATATTATCCTTATTGGGTTCATGAGAAGCTTAAATTTGCATTAAGCACCCTGATATCTAGTAATTGGTGGACATGGGTATAAAACACAGAATCATGTATATGAGACTGTTCATTTCTGTAACTGCCTCCTTCCCCCCCCCACACAGCCTACCAAAACCTAACACAATGACAAAAGCAGGACTGACAGACCTTCCCATGACTTGTGTAAAGGTTTACCGTTTACCTCTATCTTTGTCAAAGTACTATCATTAACATGGGAAGAGCTTAAACTGTATGAAATATTTTCAACACTCCAGAGACTCTATTTGTTGTGATAGCTTAAGTGCTTGGCACCCTTTCTCATTAGTTACTGAGTGGATTGTGGAGAACCAGGGTCTGTGAAGTTCCTGGATCCTCTCAGTACTTTAGGACTGTTAGCCAGCATCAAAATATCTTGCCTGAAATAACAGCCCTAGTCAGTAAATGTTTCTGCTGTACCACATTGTCATTATTCTGCTGCACCAGGCTTTCATGCTCTAGGATCTGGAATGGGAAAACATCTTTTTAACAGCTCATTTGGAGAGAATTATGGAACCACTCTCTACACAGTCCCCATATTCCAATGATTGGCTCAAATCTGTAAATCTGAATTATGCAGTACAGATATATGCAATATATACACATATGCAATACACTATCAGGCATGACAAGGGAATCTATTGGCTCCTAGAAGAGTAGTCTTTTAGCAGATCAATGTTCCCAGAACCTCAGGAAAAAAAAAAAGAATAAATTAAAATAAAGAATTCTTTTGGGCTTCTTTTTATGTGTGGTCATTAGAAATGCTTTGATAATCTGAAATATACTAAAGTTAAAATAACAAAGACTCTGGAATTTTCTGGTGAAACACATTACATCAGAAAATTCCATCTTGAGGAAACAGAAGCTGTCTGTGAGAAACATACAGTTTAGCTGTCTCCTAATGTGAATTTTTAAAGGAAGGTTATGGAATTGTTGAAATATATTTTTGACTGTTCTGGAAGCAAATGAATACATTTTTTCAGGAACTTTTTATCATGAAATTTTAATGTATGATTTTTCTTAATAATTCTCTTGATCTGAATTGTTGTTCTGACTTGGGATGGAAAAGAATTCAAAATATTGAAAAGCTGTTATTGAGTAACAGAACAGATTCAACATAGTTGTTTTGAAGGTCCAGGCTCGGAGATCATTTGATGAGAAAAAAAAAGGTTTCCTTTCAAGCAGGATGAGTTATCATGTCAGATTTCTTTATGCATATTTGATAATTCTATTAAATATTTTAAATGAAAAGTAATGATTTCTAATACATGTGTTCCTTTGAGTGTTGCTAGTTTTCTACCAGAGGCATAGAGAAGTTGCTTGCCACTAAGCAGCATTTCTTAATAGCTATGGAAGGATGAGTCTTATGTTCATTCTACATTTTGTTAAGGATTATTGTCTAGGCATGCACTTGCTTAAAAGTCTGTACGAAACGTGTGATCATAGTGTAATAGTCATGCATGTTTGTGCTAGAAGTAGAACTACTTAAAATCCAGCAAAGAACCTGGGCTAGTCATGGGATATATGGTGGCACGTGTCTCTGCATGTTGTGGAGTTTCTGTTTTGGATTTGAAATATGTTATTTATGAGTAGCTCAGTAACTGTATAAATCCAGGAGATCTGAGATGTTCTAAGTATCATGTATCCCTGGCTATATGTAACTGAAAAATATGTATTTGTTAAGGGAACCAAATATTAGTTATTTTTTATGAAATGGATATTACTCATGTAGTTATTTAATATGCATATTACTGATATCAATAAAGAAGAACTTTCATGTATTTCTGGTTTTGGTGTGTAGTGTATATTATTAAAAAACCCAAAACAAACAAACAAAAAAACCCCCAACTTCTTAGACTTCTTTTGCCTTCCTATGTGATGAGGGCTGTCATGAACCATCCAGCATTGGAAAACTGGTTGATATTTCTGTTTAAGAAGCAAAGTAAAACACAGTCCCTGGAGTGGATGGAGCAGATACCTCTGCCATGTTCCTGTGAAAGCTCCTAATTGGACCGAGGTGCCCTCTGTCACTGCACAGAGCCTGGCCATCAGACACATGTGGGGAATTAATTCCGATGGACTTTATAGCCACCTTTGCACCATAACAATAAATAATGAAATATATGCAGGACATTTTTTCTGGTTGGTTCTCAAAGCAGTCTACAGACCAGTTAAACAGTAGCGCATTGATTTTTCTCACCCTCCCATGGAAGTGTCAAAACATGGCTGCCATTTGAAAGCACATAGCAAAATTACACAGCGTTTAGGGCAGAAAATAATACTCATGGTAAAAACTACAGGATATCTTTAAGGATGCAACATATAAGCATTACTGAATATGAACTACATTTTTTTTTTGATGTATGTCTGTCATTGCTGTTTGACTTTGGAGCCAGAAAAGTGTTGTGCAGAAAATGGCTGTTATCAGTCCTTAGTAACTTAGCCAAAGAACTTCTCCTACTCTTCTGCAATAACTTTCCTTTTTTATTTTTTTTTGTTTTGTTTTTGTTTTACGTTTTAGTAGTGAACTACTTATATTGTGCATACCTGTACCTATTGTGTAATCAATACCTATAGGTAAACCTGACCAAAGCTGGAGAAGTGGTTGTGGTATTCTTGGCCAAATCTGTTAATTTTATCAACCTAATTGGATACCAGTAGCAAAAGAACAGAGGATGGGAACTCCAAATACCACAGGATAGAGCCTGATGACCAGAGCTTAGCTGCTCTTGCTGTGTAAGTCAGGCTGGTGGAAGTTATCTGGTCATGCTTGGCTTTGCTGTGACCATGCTTGTGAGCACACTGTGCACACTATGCCTCCTAAAGTGGTTTGAACATATGTCACAGATAGTGTGGGACTTCTTTACAAATGGTACTGCAATCTGGCAGCCGTTTTTCAGGAGCTTGGAGCTACCACTTAAAAGACCTTATTCAGTATATTTTATTTGATCCAAATGCATTTGCTTGCATTTGCTCAGATTAAATGCAGGTGTTTTTTTCTTGAAAAGCCTGGTATCTTTTTGTTCTTCCACATCTGTCTTAATATGTCTTTTCAATGAGGTCAGAGGTGCAGTGATAATTTCCTTAGTTTTTCTTTCTCTTTTTCATGTGTGGATGTGTGCATATCTATATCAATTATTCAGTTTGTAGGTAGACGTCCCAGTTTGTTTCTCAGATCAATCTTTCTCACCATAACTTATTCCTATGCTCAGAAATCCTGCATTAGATATTTTAATTTTGTTACTTTACGGTTTCTAGCACTGACTTCCCTCACATCACCATATTTTCCTTTGAATCCTCCCTTATTTATAAGAAACTGATGGGAAAAGGTTAATGAAATTGGACATATTTATATTTTTTAATGTTAAAATGAATACATTAAAAATTAATGGGGTGAGATTGTCAAAGACTAAGCAGTCTTCCTTTTTTCCCCTGTTCTCATTTTCTCTGAAACCTGAAGGAGTATCCTTGATAATGAATGTGCTGTCATTGAATATTCAAAAGTAATACATTTTAGAATCCTACCTCAGAAAAAAGAAAGGCAAGATATTATTGATTTCCATTCCAGGCAGTTTAAAGATGCAAGTTCTGGGTGTTTTTTTTCAGGGTAAGCTCTAATGACACACTGTTAGAGAAACTACTGTGTGTTCTTCGGTGAGGAATGAAGCTCTAAAGGTCTGGAAGTTTGGAAAAGTTCAGATGCCTCAAAATGCTTGGATTCCTCTCAAATTTTTTTCTTAGCTGTATAAATCTACCACCCAGCTGTCATCCTCTGAGGAATTAGCAAAAAAGAGTATTTATAAGACAAATAGTTTGGCTGATGGAGAGAAATATGTTAGCAATATTTTTTTGATTCGCATTGAAAGTAGAATATTTCTTCCATTGCAGTCAGAAGTCAGGGCTGCAAGTAGGTTCTTTCCAGCAAACTTACAAAAGCCTTTTTCTTTCTGCAGGCATTTAGCCACACCACCGTGGGCTGTGATCTTGTCAGTTCTCATAAGCTAGTAACACCAATGGTAACAAAATACTTTCCCTAGTTATAGGATGTACATTTCCATGAATTGGTTTGGTTCATCTTGTATATGAAGTGTCAAATCTTTCTTTTTTTTTTAAAAAAAGCATGAAGAACATTGGAAGAATTTTTGAGCTGTTTTCTCACTATTAAAAACTAGACGTGAGAGAAGAAGTCATTTCTTATAACTGATTCAGTAATTGCAAAAACCTGTTGGGCACAGACATAGCCCAAAGGGCTGGTAGCACCTTTCTCTGTGTCAGTCCTGAGGAAGCAAGCTGACTAAATAAGACAGGATCAGGCCCAAAGCATATAAATGAGCTCTTAATTCATGGTACAAGATTTTGCCTCTTCTGCAATGCAAGCCAGCATCTAGGGTAATAACACCAGAAAAGACAAACTAAATGTGAACTCTTTCTTCTTTGCTACATAAGTAATTATCATTCAGATGGATTTAAAAGGGCTTTACAGCCTATCTCGTTTATACAATGTGTTAACATGTATTACTTCTCCTGCCATCAAAAGCCAGCCACTTAAGAACTGAAACGTGGCATCTGTTCAACAGCATGTAGCAGCAAACTGCAACATGGCAGACACTGAGCACAGCAAACATCCCTGGCTAAAACAGCCCAGCAAGCAGCAGCAGGGAGAATTTAAATTGCACAGTGTGTATTCAGATAGGACTTGCAACTTGAGGTGACTTGTGGAAATATTACCTGGGGTTGTTAGTGATCAGTGATTGGGATGAGCCTTGCTTAGAAGACGGCATTGCTAAAGCTGTGGCACTCCCTGGCACCAAAGCATGACAGCATATCCTTGTTGACTCAAAAGGAAAAGAAACTTTTTAACACGTCGCCAGCATTACTAGCGAGAGCAGATGAATTTTCTCCTCTTAAACAGACCCTGCAGACCTAAGTAGAGCTCAACATCTGAGTTCCTCTGACTTTATTTTCATTTTGTAACATTTCAATTGGTAAGACTTCTTTGAATAAGTAGGTTATTAGAGAGAGATATGAATTTGCTCCTCTACAGCAATAGGTCTCTCTTCCTGTGAAAGCAAAGCATTATGAATGCAAAAGACTTTTCTTGCTAACACCGTTGAGAGGATGGAAGTTCTGGTGGGAAAACTTCCAAGTGAAACTTTGGCTTCACTCAGCTGGAGTGGCACAGTCTCCATACTAACAGCACCTTTCCCCCCCACTCCCCGCCTTTTTTTTTTTTAACCACAAACTTCCCTGTGTCACAGCTCTGTGCAAATATTTCCCATATGTCAGCTGGCTGATCCAGTAATCACTTAGGGCTGGAGTGTAAATTACACAAGCGGCAGCATGCACACAAATATCTGACTTGTACGATTCTGTAAATCGGTGAGATCTAACTATGGTAAAATGGACTGGTTTTCAACTAAAACCTTTATTTTAATAGCTGTATAGATTCAGTGCTAGAAAGGCTATTATTCTCCCACTTTACTCCTAGCCAATGCAGAATGTCTTGCTTGTGTTTTAATGGTGCCTCTCTCGCTGATTGCTTTCTCCACGTGCTTTCATTTCTATCCAGTGTGTGGTCATTACACCATGAATTAGATTCTTTGGTAGGAACTAGTTTGGTTTTTTTTTTTTTTGTGAACATCTAGAATGTGCATGGTATTTTGTAAACAAATTAATTAATAGTGTATGCTATTGTTTATTTTATATCTGTAATACTTCTCTTGAGCAGATGACTGTAATGTTTCAGACAGGGTAATAGCTAGAGCGTATTTTGATTTTAGGGAATTCTGTCAGGCTTTAAATTAATCTATTCCTTCAAGGTGATAGGAGTGCCCTCCTCAGCACAACACTGGCCAAGTATATGCTGGCATTCCTGGGAAGCAGAAGAAATATAATGGTGTGGGAAACTTGGATTTCTGAGTCTTTTTAATAAGAAAAGCTTTTCAGAAAAGAATGCTTTGAACAGCCTTGGGTGCAGGCTTCTCTCTCTGCTCGTGTCTGTATGCACAGGTTTCCCCTGGCCCTCAGCAGTGACTGGGCTGCATGGGGGCTGATGGGTGGGTAGCGAGCTGGGGGGAGATGGTGGCTGGCTCTGGCTGTGGTGCAGGGGGTGAAAGGAGCTCCTGCTCCTAACTTCACAGTTCCTAGGAGCAAGAGCTCTTGCTTATGGAGTCACCTTCTCACAGCTCATCACCACTTTCAGTGTTACTCTTTCTCTACCTACAAAGATTTAAAAGTATCATTGCAGATACTTTTACCGACCACTCTTTGCGCTATCTCCAACAGTTCCCATGCAGGCCTTATGCTTCCCTTCCCTCTTGATTTCCTTTCCCCAGTTTCCTATTTTTCTTGGGTTTCTGTGCTTCCAATTTATTTTATTCTGCTTTAGTCTGCCTGTTTTTTCAATTTATTTTCCCCTTTTCTCTGTCTTGTATTCCCCAACATTTTTTTCTTTGTAGTATAATTGCAGCAATGGACATTGAATGCTGTGGAAAAGTAGGATAAAAATGCTTTCTACATTGGAGATTTATTAGACTTGTTTGTTTGGTTTTTTCCTGGATATTTTTTGTTTGTTTGGTTGGTTGGTTTTCATTTTGCTTTTGTTTTTTTTGGTTTGTTGTTTTTTTCTAGAAGTAAAAAGATGCAAGCTCTCTTTCATGGTTTTGTACAATATTTTTACCTGATTGTGTTAAAGAATCCATCTTTAAAGGTAGACTCTAGCCTCATCCTTAAGATTTAGGAGGAAAAAAGGCCAAGAGGTAACTTGGTAGAATTCCCATGATATCAGTCATGTTTAACGTGAATTGTCAGAGTACAACCCTGACAACAACACCCACCAACGTGGCCTCTACAGGATGTGAATTTTTGAGTAAATATGCAGGTGCCTGCAACCTTTCCTCCTCTGGGTGGCTGCCACAATCCAAAGAGTTATTGGAATTGGCTTAGATAAGGATCACCTAAGCCAAGCTGACTGGTACCGGTAGACAAGGCTTAATCTGTGCATCCCCCTGGAAGATTTCTGAGTGTTCCTGGAGCTTCTTTGGGGATGACTGAGTTCAGGAGAGCTTTACAGTGCAGGGACATGTGGAAGAGCTGTGTGATTTTCCTTGGATAGAGAGAAGAACCCTTACAGAGAATAGTAGTCTTTGATCATGCATGAAGGTGCAAACTGCATGTCCCTGCAACTGCTGGAGAAAAACTGGCCTTAGATGTTTCTTTGAATGTCTCTGTAGCAAGTCTGTAGATATCATGTAAGAAAATGAAACTTTTTTGCCTTCAGTTGCAAGGGGAAGAAGCAGAGCAATTCTTTACCATACTTTCTATAGCTCAGAATTATTTAGTATAGCTATTATTTCTAGGAGTTCAGAGTAATTGTAGTTGATTTTAATTTTTTTTTCTTTTTTTTTTTTTTTTTTTCCTGGTAAAAACCCGCAGAGATAAAAATGGCTGTTGCCACACTGGTATGGTGGCAACCACTGCAAAGCAAAGTGCTCCCCTGAGATGTGAAACTCAGCATTTTCTCACTGAGTGCTGGACCAGCTGTGGAAGGAGGAGGAATAAAAGGTGATATGAGTTAGATTTATGCTGATGTATGAGGTGAGTGTGGATTTTTTGCTTAGAAGTTGCTAGAAGGTCATGGTATTTTACCAACTGAGATTTATACATTTGAAAATGAACCTCCAAACGGGAATGTTTCCAAAGTCTAATAAAGCAAAGCTATGCTCATACACTGACCTTGGCAAGCCTGCAGGTAAGTTCCACAACTTCTACCACCTTATAAACACTAAGATGGGTTATATAGAAAAAACTATAGAGGCTCTATTTAGAGACTTATGGTAGCAAGTAGGCAGAAAAACTTCAAACCCACCAATTTGATTTATTGAACATCTCAACAGGAATATATAGGAAAAAATTCTGTCCTCCACTGCAAACATTCCCCCAGCAACCCAATCTACCCGCCAAGAGCACTCAGGATTTAAGGTAAGGGATGGGGGAACCATGTTAAACCTACTCAGTAATACCACTAAACAAATCTTGAAGAACATGAACCTGACTCTGTATTTTTCTTGATTAGCTCAGCAATGAAGCATATGTCTGAGAGTTTTTTCAAGCTCTACTTTACCATTTATGTAATTGCATTTCATGGTTATAGACAACACAAGATAACACCCACTGGGACTTAGGTACATTTTTTAGTTTTCCAGCTTGTCTCTGGATTTCATAATGCTTCTTCACATTTCCTTTTATGAATCCAAACTGGGAAAACAAAAGTGAGATGAAGAAGTTGTTCCTAGTTCCAACTAAAATGCAGGTAATGCTGCTTTAATGTTCAGGATCTCTGCTTCCAGGGAGGCAGAGCATGCCAGAAAAAAACCAAAACACAGTCTAGTGCAGTCTGGACCACTCCAGGACACAAATCAGAGCAGATTCTGGAAATGGCCTCTCCCACCAGCATCCTCCCAGCTTGCCAGTGCAGCAGGGCACCATGGCTCTGCCTACATTGGCTCTCTGCTGCTCCTGAACTCTAGGAATTTCTAGAGGCAATTTATGCTGCCTTTACTATATTGGAGCAGCATAAAGAGGCCACAGTAAACGATGGAATTATTTACCTGTATAATTCCAGAAAGTGACAGAAAACACAGTCCCCATACCTATGTGTAATAATTTTGTATTAAACCATCTTCATTAAGTAATTTTTAGAAGTGTATTCTTTTTCTTGCAGTGCCTTTCTAGGATCAGTAGTCATACAAAAATGATGTTTTAAATTTTAGTATATCTCATGATATGTTGTGTTTTTAGACTTTTTAAACTCAAGATGTACCTATACCTCTGATATATTTCAATGTGAAAAGTACTAAAAGGGGATCGATCTTTCAGATAGCTAGGAACTGGTAATGGATCTACTGTGTTTATATGGAGTCTTCTGCTATAACAGACCTGAAGAGTTACCACCTTCATGGCCTTTCAGATTCTATTTGCGCCAGATATATATAATGTTTTAGCCTGAATAAGAGGTAGAGTGAACAACATGATATGAAGAAGCATGCGTGCTCTTTGAAGCTGCCAGCATGTTCTGCCTTAATAGAGTTGCTGAAGGGATGGTTCCAACTGCTGGAATTTTTTGTTACATTATATAACTACAATTCCCCCCTCCAGTTTTTCCTTACTGTTTTTCTAAAACTTTTAAAAAGTTTTTTTTTTTTTAACTTATGAAAATGTACACGAGGTTGCTGCTCAGCTTAGAAGTCTGTCTTGTATAGTTCCAACAAACTGGTTCATGCTTTAGGGCTGGGTTTAGTTTCTAGGAGTATATTTCATTATGCAAAACTGATTTGAGTTGTGGATTTTTGCCAGTGCTACTCGTAAAGTGGACTCTCGCCTAACATAAACTTTTTAGGGCTTATCCTACATCTGCAGTTCACGATTTGTGGAACACACGGCCCATGTACTGGGGGATGTATGGAACTCCCAGCTGGTTTCAGTAATGTAGGTTTCCAATTCTGTGTTGGAGATCATGTTTTGTCCATGTTGAGCAATGTTTTTGCAATGATTTTGGCTCCTCTGGCAGCAAGTCTTTGAAATGATGGAATTTATACTTTATTATATTAATAGAAAAAAAAAAGCACATAATTTATTTTCCAAGAGTCATATTATTACTCTTGTAAAGGAAGCATCATTCATCAGATATTGATCCCTCTCCTCTGGTTAGAAGGGCTGGTCTTCCAATTCCATGAAACAATTTCTGGCATGGCAAATAGGAACCTTTTGCATTCAAATGTAATTTCTCTCTCATGAAAACAGAGAATAGTACCAAAGAGTTGTGCCTGGACTCCATACCTTTTAACCTTGCCTCTGTTCGATGTGTGTTGTTTTTGGTTTGGTTTGGTTTGTTGTGTTTTTTTTTTGTTGTTGGGTTTTTTTTCTTGTTTGTTTGTTTTTTGTGTTGGGGTTTTTAAAATTTTTATTTGAGAAATATTTCAGTAATAAAGCCAACTTTGAATAGAAGGTCTTACCTTATTCCAGTTCTCACTTGAGTCTTGCTAACTCTATTGACCTTGTATTTTGGGACTCAGACCTGCACTCAAACCCAAATTTGTCTTTTGTCCAAACTGTGAGAATGTAAGCCCATAAACTGCTGTGGCCTTAAGTAAGCCTCAGTGCATGCCAGATGAGGCATCCTGGGACTGTGCTGTGTATCAGTACAGATCTGAGATTGTCCCTCTCTGGAGAGAGGACCTGCCAGGTGCATTGCAATCACAGCTCTCCTGTGGTACTTTCATATGGTTCATGGCAGATAAGGTGACTAAAGGGTCCTTCTAGAAGAATTCTGGGTAGGTAAATGGGATGTGTAGGCAACATGTGCCAAGGCAGACCTCATAGGATAGAGGATGTGGTGCTCTGAACAACTGCTTGGCAATCTGGGTACTTAAAGCCAGATCAGGTCATCTTTCGGGCTTTAATATGTTTTTATACAGATGCTTTCCTAATCTGCAACACAAATAAAATCTTTATAACCAGCAGGACTGTCCTGTGAAATGCAGAGTAGAGGGAACTGGAGGCTGTAATACTGTGTCTGTCCCACTTGTGATTTATTTAATTTCTCTTTCTTCTCTGCTATACTTTTTTTATAGAATTGGATGTAGAAAAGGTCCAGGTTTATATATATATACTATAATAACTCATTATTATTACCTCATTATTAACATGCAAGAGTATTTTCACATTATTTCCCTTCATTTCCACAAACCTCATAATTCTTGACCAGTAGAGAATTTTCTGCATCTGCTTTTATCTTCTCTTTTTCAAGTATTCAAAACAGTGCTGCCTAGTACATTGTCAACAATTGATTTTGTAGGTCAGTTTGAATTCACTCTTAGCAAACATATACAAAGGGGCAGCAGCTTTGAAATGCATGGCTCATGTACAATACAGAACTGCATATACTAACTTTTCTGGAGATAGTTCATCTGTAGACATCCACTGTGATTTTAGTTCATTGAATATATCAATCCTACATCATTAGACTGAACATTTGAGGCTGTGGAGGTAAAAAACTCCACAGATGCCCTACTTACCGTCATATTTGCCCTTGTCTTCTTGATACAGAACAAAATCTTTACATAAGTTTGAATATACTGTCTATATAAATAGAGTTTTACCTCAGATAACAGGTAATCTAAAGCTGAGAATTACTCATGTGTTTGGAGATCAGGGCAATATATCCTACTTTCTCTTGAGGAGTGCATCTACATTAGTAATTTAGTGTCTTGGAAGAGTGCTTTTGGTGCAGACAGACACTTTTCTGAAGGTAATGTGTACACTGAAAGGTGTGCTATGAACTGAAACTCAGCAGTCCATGATGGGGCTGCACACTATGCATTGAGTTGCCTGTATTATACATACAGAAGTCATACACGGATCAATTCAATTAATGAGAGCTAATTAATTCACTATTAATGAATAATTAAAACTTGAAGGCATTTGGGATGGGTAGGAAGTGCTTTATGAAAATGAAAAAATCATGGAGCAGGTTGAAGCTGTGGATGTGTCAGGAAGTTCAGCCCCCTGACTGAAGCTGATACTCAAACTTTGTAATAAGAATCTTTTTCCCCGTCCTGACCTCTGTCCCCAATTCTGGCATTTGACTTTACAGCACATTGGCCAGTTCTTCAGTCACTGTTTCCTTGAATGTTTATAGCTCCACTTTAAAGGTGGAATTCTCATCCTGGAGATGATAATCCTTCATCATGTAAAATGACCATGCTGTAATAAGATCTTCTTGCAGGGTGCAAATGTGTTATTAGGTGTCAGTCTGCAGGCTCAGGTCATCCACCAGCTGTTATACTGCACAGGTTGTATTTTTTTGCAACATTTGGTGGAACATTTCAGGACTGTGAGATTATCTGAACCAGATGTGAAAAGCCATCTCTCTGACACAAGTGTGCAATTAGTCATAAGTGATTATCCATGACCCCTTATGTGCAAGGGGAGGGAAACTTAGGGTTAACTGCTGTCTGCACCTTAACTGAAGAGGGCTATAAAAGTTCCTCCTTCTCACTTCTCAGACTTCAGCCAGTTTTCTGCTTGCTCTTGCTTTTGAGATGTTTTAGGGACATATAAACCATGAGAAAGTCTGTGCTCTACTTGGAAAAAAAAAATCATTGAGAAAGAGACCAGACTCCTGTTTTTTCTGCACTTTTCTCTGCTGTTTGCAGTTACAAAGTCAGTGTAATATCACAGCCTCTTACCAGTGAAGGGACTGGTTATATAGGCCCAAGGGTAAGAAAATCAAGGACCTTCTTATGGCTACATAACCCTTCTCTTTTGTACGGAATAGGACTTCATTTTGAATTACCTCGCTGCTAGTTGTTCCAATGTCATGACAAAGGGAGAGATATGAGACTCTCACAGGGTTTTACCACAATTCCTAGACCACTACTCAAATACAGTTTCTGAAAGGTAGCAACTCAACTCAGTTTCTGGATAGACCTAAGTGGCAGCTCTATCCTTGTGTATCTGTAGAGCTCCTAATACAGTGGGCTTCCTATATCTGCTGAGGCATATGTTTCCTGACATAACTCAATAGGTGACTTCATAACAATGTGGAAACCTTTGTAGAAATACAATTACGTAGTTGTGATGGCATTGCAAGCTGTGTGAAACCTTTTATTAGTTAGAGCCAAACAGAAATCTCAAATGCTTTTGGCAAGCTATGTGTTAACTCTTTAGTTGATTAATGATTTCACTTTGTAGGACTGGGGTTCATCTTTACCTCTACAGTGTGATTTTCACACCTGCTTTCCCTCAGTTATGGCTGTAGGCTATAGATTGGTCAAGGGTTACATTTATTTATGAAAGAAAGGGCCACAGCTCAGACAGTGAAAGAAAAAGGTAGCTGGTTCTACATAGACTTTGAGCAGCAAGTGGAGATCTAATTCCCCACAGGCTGTAAGCTGTTGTCACAGAAGGTAGAGGTAGTCAAAGATGACTCAGTTGTATTATCTTCTAGCTATTTTCTTCTCTTTGGCCAAAATTGCCTCAGCTTTATCAACATTGAGCCTTACTTGTTAGTTCATGTCCATGTCTCTAACACAGCTAATCAACAGCTAATGCAGACTTGGAGAATGTGGGCAAATCAAATGATATCTGCTTTCTGAAGACATTGTATGAAAGTAGAGCTGTTCCTTGACCCTTTCAGAGGATATCTGTCAACAGACCAGATCATATCTCCTACCCTTTTCAGGTCAATAGCACATTGAGAATTAGGCCCTGTGGGAGTTGTGTCATCACAGCTACTTTTTTGTACAGTGGAAATTGGTATTGTCTAAATGAAGTGATGTTTTCTTAAGCATAGTGCCTTTATGGGAAACCAAGAGCCTTCCTTGCCTCAATATGGTATTTAAAAGCCCTACCAACCTACCTCTTCTCATTCACTCCTCTGTGTGGAGTGTAAACCACAGCTTGGCCAGTGAAGCCTTCCAGACAGTTTTGGATTCCCAGTGCTGGTCAGGCTCAGACAAAGAAGCTTTGGCATTTGTTCCCTAGAGAAATTTTTCTTCCCTTCAACAGTGTCCACTTCCTTCTGAATCTGCATGTAAGATAAAGTAAGATGAAACATCTCAGTTTAAATTTAAGCCTTTCGTCATCTTGAAGTTTTTTTTTTTTACTCCTCAAGTGCTTACCATCAAGTCTGGGCTGCATAAAACACATTTACGTCTGAGTTTTCAAGCACTGCCTGCACTGTAAAATTTAATGGACATCAAGGGAAGAATATTTGTTGGTCAAGCAACAATTTTTCAAGATTTATAGATTCTATCACTCCTGGTTATGACCTTGCTCTCCATCCCAGCCACCCTTCTCAGCATGAAACTGAATTTTTCCAGTTTCATGGTACACTTGAAGTTCTTCAGAATTCAGTATTCATACCAAGTCCTGACAAAGCATTGAGTGTTTGCTTGAATGTTCAGATAAATATTGGATCCTAGCATTGCCCTCCAGATGGAGGAAAAAAAATCAAAACAACTTTGGAGGTAAGGTGAACTCCATCCAATGCTTCCTTGTCAGCTGTGACAGCTCTGTCCTGACTCTGCATATGTAGACCCTGATCCTTCTCTGCAGCTGGATGGCACTGGGTTCAACCTGAGCAGATGATGGGTGGGGGGTGGTAACAACTGTATGTCCTGTGCAGAAAGTGAGATGCTATTCTAGCAATAAGAGATTAGCATGAGTGAAAGAGAGCTCCGACAGTAATTTCCCTTTGGCAACTTAGATACACGTTTGACTTTGAATGTGGGAGCAGGTCCATGAAAGCAAAATGGCCTGTTTGCCTCCTCGCAGTGTGATACTTGCTGAAGCCTTATGGGATCAGCATTTGTGTTTGAATTTCTTAATTCATGCCAGATCAGGGCATTTAGTTTGGACCATAAGAGAAATAGAAGCTGTTCACAAGGCTTGGGTCCAAATTTCCACACCATCTGCTGTGTTTGGAGATCAGTGTGAAGGTTTGAGCCTGCCATAAAAGTAGAGGGAAAAGAAAGTAACATTTAATAAAGAAGTTAAATGAACAGGAAAAACAGGGAATGGACCCAAAGGGGGTCCATTCGTGTTTTTGGGCATCATAAATTAGGAAGGGTGTAGCACTAAAGAGAGAAAAAGGACAGATGGAGGAATACTAACATCAAAGGTAAAATGAAGCCAGTTTTCAGTGGTATGGTGAAAGTGAAGATGAGCAAACCCTGACTGATTACTCACCTGGAGTGAAAAGTTAAGACTACTGTCCTCTTTGGCAACTTCTGTCTCCAGGTGCTGGAGGCTGAGATAGGAAAGAGGAGGGTGGCAGCTCTGAGACCCTGGTCTTGCACAAAGACAATGTGAGCAGCCCAGAACTCTTCTGTGGGACTGCTCTTGAAGTTCCCAGTTTGAACCCTTTTGTGTGTCCGGTTGGAGAAAGTCAGAATGTACCCAATGTGAAGAATGTTATATTTACATGATGGGTCTGATTTATATAAACATAAGACATGGGTAACAAATATTGCGATGATTCATTAAGACTGGATATTGGAGAATTAGAAAGAAATGAACTATAATAATGTTTAACTGGAAAAAGTATTATCTCTGTTACCCTTTTGAATTTCATTGAAGAAAATTGCCATCAGATGAAATTACCATACCCATTAATTTAATGGAAAATAACTTTAAGAAGAAAGGCCTGATGCTTCATAATAAAGATGGTGTAAATTTTACAGTGTTTCTTAACAGACGAAAAAGAAAAAGATTAATGGAAACATCTATATGTCATTACATAAAAGCCAAATCAGGAGCAGAGTTACATGTGTCCTTCTGAACACCACTTCCCTATGTGGAGTGATTTTCACTGTCTTTCCAAAAAGCCAGGAGCATGCTTCAAAATTTTAAGTTGCCAGGGTGGCAGCAGATGGTTTAAATACCATTAAAGCTGTCTTAATTCAAAGGACAAGTAATGTTATGTGCTGTCAAACCACAGAATGTAAATGATGACTGAATCACCTGGCACTGTATCTTTAACTCAAGACTTGCCATGTCTGAGTGTGTGTGGTGGTTTTATTTTCCTATCTTGGGGCTGCTGCTTCTCCATTCCCTTCTCCTCCATGTGAGTTTATTTTCCATTCTGTTTTTTGTTGTTTAGGTAGGTGCAGTAATGGCATTCCCAGGGCAGTGCTGGGAAACACTGGTTTGCTTTCTGGAATGAGAAAGCAAAAGCTAAATAGCTGAAATCTGATTATGCAGAGGACCTTGCATTTAGTGTAAATTTTCATGAGGCTAAATATAAACCACTACCAGGTAGATTTCTTCCGATGGCCAAGGAAAGATATATATCAAACAATTAGATTTTTAATCCTTGATATTAGATTATTTATTTGTTTTAGTCAATGAGGGATGTTATTTGATCTTTTCCTCACTGCCATTTGTCTTGCAGTCTACTCTGCAGATGCAATGAGAAAAGATTGTGTTCCTTCACCTCCCAAATAAGCTTTTTGTTTGTTTGTCATGCCTTTGGTAAATCTTTCAACCCTGAATTTCTGTGTGGGCTTAGGTAAATTTCTGTTATCCCTGAAGTTAAACAATACGCTAGCCTGCTTAAAGGAATCAAGCTATAAAAACACCATCTTTTTCTTGTGCACCAGTTAATCCACAAGATAGGAGCGTGATATCTGGGTGGACACACCTTTGAAACATAATAAAAAAAATTTGATAAAAGGTTAAATGAATGTAAAGTACTGAAATAAGACCTTTAAAATGTTCTTTGAAATTCCTCAATATATGATTTAGAATATTTTAAAAATGAATACATTACATGCACACACATGTGTGGCTTTCTGAAAGCTGTAGGACTTGAGAAATAATATTACCTTTCCCTGTTGAAAATATTTAATACGCTCTCTTACATCTTCATCATCTTTAGCTCATTAATCCTTGCTACACTTCCCTGAGGAAATTGAATATTACTACCATTTTATATGTAGAGAGCTGAGGCAGAGTGATATTAAGGCCTGGGCTCATAAGGGATTTTCATGGTTTAAATCCTCCAGTTATGCTGCTATCAGTGGGACTCGGATGCCTGTATGTCTGGGAACCTCTACAATCTGTGCTGACATTTTTTTGGCCAAGAAAACACTAGGAGCCTTGAGTCAGGCAGGAAATTGAAGCCCAGAGATGTCAGGTTAGTGCTAGAGCCACTGGGTATCTTTCCACTGCTTTCTTCTCTTTAGTTTCCCACTTCCCAGTCCTCAGAGACATTTGCTCATATAATGCCTGTAAGATGAGATTGGATGAATAGGATGAGATCTTTTATTCTGCTATACATTCAAGGTAGCTCTAACCCAGTATCCTGACTTTGCTAACAACAATTCCTAGCAGGTACCTGGCAGTGGGTGTATGCCAAAAGTTAAGGTAGGAGACTAACACACAGAATAGCCAACGTGGTGGTTATAGGTCATAGGCTTGACTTGTTCATCTCAGAGGTCTTTTCTAGCCTCAATAATTTTGTGTGATTCTGTGTGATCTGTGTTACAGGTTTCAACATGTTGACTGTTGCTGAGCTGTTGATCTGTTTCCAAACATTTTTGTAAGTTCCTACAGTCCTTGTGCTGTCCATGATATTTAAGGTAACTCATATTGACTAAATTCTGTTTAAAAGTAACTTTTCTTTTTTTTTTTTTTCTATTCCCTTTTCAAATTTTCCTTTATCTCCACATTCTGTAAGTGAAAGCAGTCAGTTCCATTAGGATCTTTTACTCCTTTACTCTGACAAATTGTCATTTTAAAAATTCTATAAGTTATACAATTACTTGATTCTTTGCTCAGGAAGCATAAGAAAGATGATGTTTTGGATTAGAAATCCCAACTGAAGTATCGCCATTTCATTGTTTACTTAGATTAAGTTAAAAACATTTGTCATTAGGAATGCAAGAGGTAATTTCCTGCCAGAACACCCAAACCTTTGACATTTTTCCTTCAAAAATCCTTAAATGTGTGGTAGAGTATCAAAGCCTTTTCCCTACCATCATCAGCAAAGGTCAATGGTTTCTGACAGATGCATATTAGGCCTGACTTAATTATGACTGAGTGCCACAATGTTTTATAACATCTGTTATCCAGTGACTAAAAAGTGTCTATAATTCTATTTTTTTAAAGGACTAGCAGATGAAAATGACAGTTTCAGCTGGGAAATCTGAACTGGCAGAGGAAAAAAAAAAAAGAAGTCCTTTTTTTCCTGGAATATTTCTAGTAATTGCTATAATTTTGAAGCAACTCAAACTTTAAAAATTCCCACACGTGGCCTTGACAAGGTCAGCAAGGCCTGAGTAACTTTTATGTTTCCTGCATGATCCCTGCAGGTTAAAGAGAGGGCCTCACTGACAGGAGGCCAGCCTGCAGAATAAAAGCTTTCCTATAGCCCTGAGGAGCAGCTGTTCCTGGGCTGCTATAACCACTCTCCAAAAAGGCCATTTTCACAACTTGAGCAAAAATCTACCTGCTAGATCATTAAAATGTCAGATTGCTCAGGTCACTTAAACAGTTTCACAAATGAAGACCCTTGCTTGGGTTCCAGCAGTCAAGAGTAGAGGCTGAGAATGACTGCCCTGCTTGGGCACAGCTTGCAGCCACTGCACATTATGCTGTATCAATTTTAGGTTAAAACTGAGCACCATGGTACTTGAGCAGCTTTTGTGTAAAATGAACAGTAATCAACAAAGCTGCTGCCTTTTATAGAAAAGCTGCTTATCTTAAAGTCATGGGTTTTATTTTCATTTATTTAGTTGTTATTGTAGATTTTATTAATTGGTTTGGGTTTTTTTAGGAGTGCTGTAGTTTCAGATGAAGTTACTGACATGCGAGTGTGTTGTAGTAGGGAGACATTAGAAACAAAGCTCAACCGTTCATCAGATTTTTCATGAACTATGACACTCATGCAGTTTGTATTTCAGGAGCAGTGTTACACAAAGCACTCTCAAGTCTGAGAACTTCTGCTCGGTGCTTGGTACCAAGGCTTCAGGACTGCAGTGCGCAGTATCCAGAGCAGTGAAACTGATCATGTTTCTAACGTACAGAATTGGGGCAAAATCCTGACTGTGAATCACTTACTACAAAACAGCCAAGATTTCCTAGCTTGTTTCCATTTCTGGTCTTGTCAAACAGCCTGTACCACCCTGAGCAACTCATTTGACTTCTTGTCTACTGGAGCTTTAGACACCTAAATAAGGCACCTAAGCTAGGAGCCTGGGCACCCACAAGTTCTTCAGCTTTCAATGTAGAGATAGCATAGACAGGACAGTCAAATCTTTGTAAAGGTCTGGACCATGCTCCAAAAGTGTCCAGCCATTGAATGGAGGCAACCTATGTCACTAACCTCAGACCTGACGCTAAGTGGATGAATAGATGATTCAAAGCCTGCCTTCCTTACCTGAAAAAATAGGGAAATACATTGTTGGTGTATGTTTCTGTTGTTCAATTCCTCACAGTCGGTACCAGACAGATTGGTGCTGTTGTGGCTATCAGAGATGGTGTAAACCATGGGGGAATGCTCTCTCCCTTGTAACAGTCTTCAGAAATGTATCCTGATGTCTCTGTTCTGGATTGTGAATCAGGGAGAGTTTGCTTTCCAAGACAGAATGCTTTCTGAAAAGCACAGGGCTTCTCAAGCAGCTGAACTGGTCATTCAGATTTGGAAATATGTCCATTTCAAAATGCCAAAGGTTTGCTTGGGCAGGGTCTGAGTGAAACATCTGAAAATTTTAATCCCAGAACAGTGGCCCATGTTTGGCTTTCTCTGAATGTGAAGCTAGGGATCCTTACAAGATCAAGTTTTACTTCACTGGTCTTCCAGGGAAGTTTCTCTAAGCTTTCTGTCTGTATTTCTGAATTTCTGCTAAAATTTGTGGTTGTTCAGTTACATACAGAGAATCCAAATCTAGAAGCAATAATAGGACCTGAGGCTCTGCACACATTTCAGGATCTGGGAAATGGGAACTTTTCTGTTGAATAGAAATGGATATTTATTACTCAGCAAATCACAAGTAATTTTTCTAAGTGGTAAGTTCAGGAGCTAAGAACTAATGGAGTGACATGTGAGGGAAGTTACAGACCATTTTAGAACTGCTGGACAATTTATCACATCTTGCCTCATTTGTCATGTATGTGCAAAAGCTGCTATACATTATTATGCCCATGCTGTAGTGCACTAATGTATGCTAGTTGGGGATGGCTTTGATTATTTCCTTTTCCTGATTGACAAGTACTGAGCTGCTACTTAATTTGAACAGTTTTCTTATTCAGACAGGTCTCTCAGTGGCTCTAGCTAACTGAAAATGAAATATTAAATCGTTTACTACAAAGTAAAAGGGAATGGAGTTTAGTGAAGTAGCTAAAGGGTATGAAGAAATTAAGATTCACTACTGACAGGAAAGGTTTTTTTGATTTTCTGGATCTTAAATCATCCCAGAATTAGTACTTCATTTATTTATTAATCCATTGTATGATAGTTACTGGTACATTGTAAGCATTTACTTTTAGTTGCTATTTACAATTAAAAGAAAAAGAAATTATTTACTGAAATTTAATTGTACCTGCTTGATAGCGTCACAAAGAGCAACCAGGATGCTAATAAGTGGTTTTGCCAAAATGTCTGATGAAAAGAAACTGTAAAAGGAGGGCAGACTTTTGGTACAGTTTCTGTATCTGTTAGCATCGTTGCTTACCACAACACCAGCTCAGAATGGATCTCACTGGAAAGATGTGACCATTAATCCCTGTTTTTTGGACTGGGATAGAGTATTTGAAAAAAATAAAAACATAAACATTATGGATGATGAGAATAACATAGGGAAAAATATCTTTATTATTTTTACTCATTATACAATCATTTTCATAATACCTCACTTTGTTTTTTAAATTTGTGCATTGTTTGGATTTAAAGAAGAGTCTGTTATGTTACTGAGAGGATGAAATGGATTTTCATTTGTTTGTTTATTTCTCTTGTTTGAGATAAGGAAAGGGCTGAATGTCATGCAGGTGGCAAGAATCCATAACTCCTGACTGCAGGTAAGATCATTCAGGCAGGATGAGATGCAGATTCTAATTTCCTTTTGGATGTTAATGAATTATGGCCCACTTGAAGCCCAAGATAAAATCTTTACCCATTTAAATGGAGTCGGAGACTTTAGATGTGGGTGGCTGTTAATGATTTCTTTCATACATTCTTTTCCTCTTGTTTACACTTCTGTACATTTTTGTTTCTACTGGCAGTGTTGAATAGCTGATTTTCAGTTTGATCATTTTTGTTTTAGGAAACTGGTATCTATGAGTGGGGTAAGAGTGAAAGAATACATTATGCTACAGGTGGCATGGGCTATGTATGTCAGGCCTCTATTCTTAGGACCTGGGTCAAAACTGAGGTTGTAGATTAATTGTGTAACAAGGTGTCAGAAAATATTCCACAAATAAACAGAACATGGTTAACTCAACACTTCGAATTTATAGAAAGTCTAAATTAGATCCTTAAAATAACATGGTTATTGCTAAGTTCTAGCCTGAAGCTAAGCTGGGGTTCTACTTTGAATGAAGGAGTTCCCAACTGGCAGGAACTTAAAAGGTAATTTAATATGCTGCACTACTAGAAATATAACAGACTGCTTATTGGGACGTGTTTAAAAAAGAGAATGTAGAATAGTTTTCTGATCTCACTGATACATATTTCTACAAATAACACTAGAGACAAGTGAAATCTGTTTTATGGTTTGCAATCAACCGGACAAAACCCGAGTTTCAGTTTGAGTAGTTCTACATATACAGAGGACTCCCAGCAGAATCTTTAAAAATAAACCTATGTTTCCCCAATGACATCATATTTTTGTTATTTGCATTGTACCATAGTATTTTTTTTCCAGTAAGAGACAAAGAGAGCTACAGAAAAGTTACAGACCATAACATTTCAGTTTAGTTCTGTTTATTCCTACTACTACGTTTAAAATATTTTGACTAAGCAATGACGTAGTTAAAAAGCAGAGATGGTGAGTACTTCCAGGGCTGAAAAACCTGTAAAAGAATGCAGAAATTTGACTTACTGCTTTATTTTCCCTACAGATTATAAAGAAGAGATCCATATACGTGTTCACTGAAGCATTTAAGTTGAAGTAGCAATAGAGATTAATCATTTAATTCTCAGTGAAATCTTTAGCTTTATTTTTATGTCTGTTGCTGCGGATAGGTTTGTTTCTGTTGATCCAGTATGCTTGATGGAATGAGAAAATAGTAGACAAGAATAAAGAAATTCTATGTGATATTATTAGTATATTTCATGTGAAGTAGCAAATAGGTAATTCCAGGTTTTAATAGTAATATCTGATAATTAGAGTCTGTATGTGTGTTTATAAATTTCCTTTATTATCAGGGAAGATTTTGCTTCTACAGGCTTATTTTTTATGTATATATCAACAGATATTAAGCATCTGTGAAGGTGAAAGACTTCTCCAGTAGGAGTTGAACCTTACTGTTCTATGGCTGATAGGAAGGAGAAGCTCTTTTCATTTAGCATTTGTGCTGTTTCTAATAAAAATCTGCATGAAGATCTGTGAATGAAATTTGGTTTCAGTGTTTAAACCACTGGTTCTCATTTGCTTTAGCTTTTCTTTCTCAATTGCTGAAAGAAATTAGAGTGTTCTGGATTATTCAATTGCAAAATTTAATTAAAAAGGAAGAAAACTAACCATTAGAGACATGATCATAAAAATGCCTGTACCTACTTCTTCTGGCTTGGAGCATTGAGTTCCTTTTGAAGTTGTATTTAAAAGGGTACAGGATGGATGTAATAGGACTAAATATACCAAAGAAGAGATCCTTGCTTTGAAGTTATATGAGAAGACATTGGTACAGAGGGGTATGCAGAAATACTGTCTAGACTCCTAGAGCCCTGTATGGGCCACCATTGTTTATGACATGTTCACAAGGCTAAATGTCATAGCTGATACAGAGATGCTACATAAAGCATCCATGTCCAGCTGTATACCAGCCTAGGATCCCAGCTTTTGTTTGCAGCACTATTATCATTTCAACTGCTTCAGCTCAGTAAAATCAGCTTATATAAACCAGCCTAATTGTCCTTGTTTTCAATGCAGCTATACTGACTGGTACCACCTAGGACTCCAGATTATGAATTGCATGGAACAGTAGTAATTTTAGCCTTTGTGTATCTTAACTATTATTACCACACCCTCTTGTGAATCAGGTTAAAGTAATTTTTTATTCTTGAACATCTAAATCATAAGTTTCTGCCTTATCCTAGGCAGAACTTACCCATGTGTCATATGGTTCCTTGGAAAACAGATTGAAGGCAGTGTTTAGGAGATGCAGTAACCATTTCCAGAGACAGATTTTCATTTAGAGTCAAAGGTTTTAGAAGGTACTTGCAGGTGCTGCATGGAGGATCACTACATAAGAATTGAATATGTTTCCCTTGACTTGACAGGCTGCATCTTCACTTTTCTATCAGCTTGCAGAAAAGAAAAATCCAAGTAAGCTGAACAGGAACTGCACGTGCAAAGTTAATGTCAGAATTTTCCTGGTATGAGCTCAGCTCCTAGTGTTGTAGAGGTAATGAGGAAAAAACAGAGAGACAGAGAGACAGAACAAACCTTAAACCAGCGATTGCTGCTGTCTTCACGATTCAGTCCAGGCCATCCACCAGCATAACACTGTGTTTCCGTCCTCTGCTTTCATTGGAAGTTGTGCTTGGCATGGCTGCACTCTTAAGAGCATTTGGACAAATAAATAACATCCCTCTTCGTTATTTATTTGCCTTCAAATTTTAATCAGTATTTGTGTAATCAGTAGTAATTTACTACATTCCCATTCAAAGAAATTGGCACAGTGTTTATATATAATCACCCAACATAGCTGTTTTATTTAAGTATTGGGTTCTAAATACACATAAATTCAGCAATTATCACTGGAACAAATTTTAGACTTTGAAGTGAATTATACCGGGAGGAGTTTTCTGTAGTTGAAATTAGAAAAACAAACAAAAGAGATTTCATTTGCCCAGCTGAGGAATCTGACTGACTTTTAAGCACATGCTCTGGGTGTTTGATTTTTTGGGTGAAAAATATATAAAATTTTAGGAAAGTTTTCAAGTGACAAAGGTAGGGCTTCCCTCAGCCACATGCAAGTGCACTGTTTGGGTTGTGAGGTTACAAAATCTGCTGTTCCCTTTGATTTGTTCTACTTCCACACAAAAAAAGCTAAACCAAACACTAAGTAAAGTGCTGATAGTATTTTACCCTTGTTTTCTACCTTGAGCTCAGCAGCTGTGGGCATCTCTGCCCATGGTGTCTGAGGCTGTTTGTTAAATCTTTTTAACTCAGTTTACAAGGACAAGCCTATTTACCTGAGCTGGAACTGATGTGAATGAGTCCTCTGCACCCAAGCAGCTCACGGATATGTCTTTATGTGGTTGGTTAGAGCTGGGAATAAAGTGCCAAAATCAGCAGCGAAATAAGTAAAGTAAATCAAGTTAAGAGGGAACAGGACAACATTTTGGAAAAGGAGGGAATATGGGGTAAAACCATTACCTAGAAGTTCAGGGTTAGGATGATGAGATACAAATTGATTGGAATTTCCTGGGTTTATAAGGGCAAGCCCTGGTGGGTAACATCATCATCTGCTGACTTTTCATGTTGCCATGTGCCTACTTTGGGCTGTCAGGATGCTGCAGATCCTGCCTGCCCTTTGCAGTCCACAAGAATTTGATCTGAACAGTCCTTGCAGGATCAGATCATTTACAGCACTTTTGGAAAAGTTGGTGATGGCTGTAGGTCATCCATGCTGATGATCATAAGTTACATTCATGTGGACATCTACCATATAAATGTGGTTCAGGCTCTGCAAGACACATGACCTTGCAACAATCTAAATACCTGGGTTGAATGCAAATTCTTAAGTGAGCATACACATTTCTGATTGAGTGACTGGTTACCTTTATTCCCAACTAACTCAAAGTTGCCTAGAAATAAGCTATTTATTTTAAATGAATCTGTTTACAGTCTTATCATAGGTTTAACTGGTGCAGTCTGTAAAACATTTAAGTAATGAATATTTAAGAGATCTAGGAAAAGAAACACTATTCTTCACAGTGAGATTTTTTAAGCTTGAGTTATATTAAGATGGGACATTCAAAAAGGTTTGGTATGGCCCCAGAATAAGTGTGAGAGCTGTAGGGGTTGCACCACTGCAACCACATAGTGTGATAGAAGAGTCTAAAGTTTAAATATGAGGATAATTCCTTCTTACCTCACCAACCTCATTTGTGAGGTGTCTGTTCCTCAAGATTTTATTCAACGGTGCCTTGGTGGTCTGGAACATTTCTCCCTCCCACTGTGGAGACAGGCATGGTTGGAAGCAAGCAGCTCTCTACCACAAAAGCACCTGCAAATGTGGTTCTTTCCTGGTCCTTGTGGAAACGAGATAAAACAACAGCTAATAAAAGACCTAGATGTTCTCCTATCTAGAAACCAATGAAACATCATAGAAGGCTGCTAGAAGTAAAGACAACAGTATTTCACAGCTTTCAGGAGTGAATGAGTCTGGTGGGTTGATGACTCTAGACCAGAATGCAAGAGTTATGGCAATCTTTCTGCATCCTTGTCCTTTAGGTTCATTAAATACACTGGAAACCCGGGCCCAGGACAAATTAGTGAATGAACAGAGTAATTCAATGCTTTTATAGGGCTCTGCTGTTCAGTCATTTTTTAAAGGGATTTCAAAACTTTTACCAGTTTGGTTTCATTCACTTTAAGAGGAGTTGTTCTTTGAACAAAGGAACTGTATTCTGTTATAGGGTTACATTTTCTGAATGCCGTCATGGACAAGAACAGTAATATTCCATGGCTTGCTGCTACTGTCTGTGGGGAAATAAGCACTTGTATCCCATTGACTGCCATCCGTGACATATGCAAGAGAGAGACTGGAAAGTCTAAACATGCATCTGAAATGCTGCAAAATCAATAGTATGTATTGAGGTTATCAAAGCTTCTTCATACGATGTGTTTCATATTGTCTGTCACTGGCATCATGGTAATGGCTCCTAAGTGCTGCAATGGGATTTACAGTATGGTGTGTGATTAAATAGGGGATTGTGCTAAGGAATCAGTGTGTATTTTCAAAATTATTAGACACAGTTGGAAACAGCTAAAAGCAGGACTGCTTTCATATAACATATTGCCAGAACTAACTACTTTGATTTCTTAAGACTAGATGATGATTGTTTGATCATTTTATTAAAAGAAAAAAAAAGGTCTAGGTGTCAAAGAGTTTCCTTATGTCTAAACAAGTGTTATTAACTTCAATTATGGCTGCCAGGTGGAGAACTGTGCAGTTCTTTTACCATGTTTCAAAATATTTCATTTAGACATTTTGGAAAAACATACATCCCTATTCATAACCCCTGTTACTGTTCTGATTTATAGGTTCTGCTCCACTGTAAATCATTCAAAATGAAAAAATTAAATTTTATGGCATCAAACTTACATGGCATCGTGCCTGAGCAAAGGGCAGAAGGAATGTGATTCTTATACTGCCAATTACTATTGAACTTGCTTTTTTTTTTTTAACAGATGGCTGAGATACATGTATAGAGAAAGGTAAAGTCTACTTATTCTTTATTTGGACTTGTAATTAAAAATAAGACACTCTTCAATTTTTTTTCCAGTTGTTTATAAAACTTTGACTCCTAAGTAATTTTTTTTCCTTTTAAATTATACAAATATTTGCATCTGAAACACAGAAAAATTTGGTTCCAGGCCATGCACTTTAATTGCTTTGGATGGTTAAATGTCTCATTCATTTAGCCTGACAGGCTCTTGGAGAAAAAAGGGTCTCAGTGTCAGAAGTGGCATAGGGAGAAGTGTGAAGTCTTATCATTTTTAAGTGGAAAGAGAATCTTGAAATATATTAAAATTGTGGCCTGTATTCTCTAGGGAGTAAGAGATTTTGGATGAGGGAATATGACATTACATTTTTAAACATTCCATACGCTTTGCTTTATGGATTCTCTAGTACAATTTATCAATGCCAGTGAATATCACTAACCATATGATTCCTGGCTATGAAGTGGTTCTTTTTTCACAGTAGAAATTTCTGCTAGTTCCTGAGGGTTTCCTGGAAGGCATGGTGACATTACAGGCTTAGGTGTAACTTTAACTCATGCAACAATGTAGGGACTAGTTTAAACTCAAGCTGAGGTAACTAGTAAAGTCTTTCTAGGAGCATGTACCTCAGTACTTGCCAAAGGTATGCTTTTCAGCTAGTCACAGATTTAAAATACCAGGGGACATGATTTAAAGACTTGAGGTGATGGAGAGTCACCTTAGAAATGTGGAAATGGGTACCTGGTCATATCTCAGATAAGCCTTCTGCCACAAAGTCTCTTGTTTTAATCAAGTTCCCCTAGCTTCAGCTGGGAAATCTGTTCATCACCTCATCCTGCACTTCTGAGCCCAGCCAAATCCCCCAAATGTATGGGTGCATCCTTTGGAGCTTACAGGCACATAAAAATAGGTCAGAACCTTTGAGAAGGGCTGTCTATATTTTTCTCAGCTGATGGGCACAGTCTTGGTCATGTAAGAGATGACCAGGGCCCTTGAACACTTCTGTATTTCAACAGAGTGGTTAATAATTAGTATTTTAAGGAAACTTTGACACATAGCCAACAGCAGAAGTTCTTTTGACTAGTATAAGGTGTGAAAGCAGCCCCTAGTGACAGCGCTGAAACTCCATGCACCAGCCATCAAACCCTACCCTTTTGTATGGACTGTGGGCATTCTTTCAACTCTGGGGAATATTTTGGCATTAATAAAAAACTATACTGAATCCTGTATTAAAAAGTGTAGTAGAATGTGTTGTCAAAAAGGAAGAAGGGCTGAGACTTGTCTTCATTTGCCTCTATTAAATTAATACAGACAAATTAATTGTATGTGATTTTTTTAGATGTGCTTAGATTGTAAGACTGTGATTTTCTGGTCATGTGCAATTCCATGTATTATTTATGTTGTGTTAGTAGAGAATTTGACAGCCTTTTCTTTGATAGTATGCATGATTTTATCTCATTTTGATTATGTGTAGGTTTCTTTGAAATATATGTTAAAACCTTATTATATAATGAAATTAATATTGAAATATCTGATCTCCATGTTGTAGGTAACAAAAACAATATAAATGTTAACAGCATTCCCTTTAAATACAGAATCAACTATATTAAGTACCTAGGGGTTAAGATTTTAACTTCCTTAGATTTATGGTAAGAATTAAAACATCCTCTCTTGTTACATTTATAAACATGGAGCTTATTAGCTGAAGGAAATTCCCTTTATCATTAATAGGTCACATTAATGTGATAAAAATGTCTACACTCTTAATAAATTTTATTCTCATTTTAAGCAGTTACCTCATAAAGTGTTTATCCTTCAAAATTCTCCATAACACTTTTATATCCTCCAATTGAAAAAAAGAAAGAGCAAAGAATAAAAAGAGGCAAATTAATGTTTCCCTGGGGAAGGAGAAATGAATGTCTGTGCTGAAGGATCTTGAAACTAAATGCAAAAATTGCCTTCTAGGAAACCCCTTTGTCCAAGGGACCCGATACTTCCTTACACTCTGCACTGGTCTATTAGCCAGGATGGGCACTTCTGGAAGCTGAGAGAAGTAAGAGTCTTTTTTATTTTTGCACATACTGATTATCATGACAACATAGAATGGAGGAAAGACAAAACTGGATGAGACCCTGTGCCTACCTAGGACTGACTCCAATAATAAACACACACACTTTTTCCTCAAAAGATCTATCTTTCTGAAATCTTGGCCACATTACATTATTTTTATTGAATCCAGGTCTAGTTTCATTTGGAGTAAATGCCAAGCTTCCTACTGGACGTAAACAGAAGAGTCATCAAAACCCGTTTTTTCTAGGAAGCAATTCACAAAGTCTAAATCCAGGACATTCACAAACTCAGAGAGAACCTGTTGGTGGTCTGCAGAGAGCAAACTGGGCAATCTGCATGGGATTTATTTCTAGTTTCTAGTTACTGTTGCATGTGTTCAGTTTATTCACTGAGAAATGACTATGTTCTGTGGAGTTGTAAAGTTATCTAAGAATAAGGGGCCAGTGGTACGTACGATAAGGACTACGGTGTTAATAACCAGATCTATGGAAAGAACTAAAACTGCTGTGGAAAAACAACATTGTTCAGAGTAGTGAACGAAGCAAAGGGATAAATTGACATGGCAAAAGGCTCAGCTTCCACGAACAGCATTGAGGAAGGACAGATAAGGAGAAGAGGTGAGGATGGCTGTGATCTATGGAAGCCAGTTAATTCATATGTGTATTTGTATGGGTGTGTGAGCATGTGTGAGAGACAGAGAAAATAACAGGTGAGGGAATGATGGTATGGTGCTTTATTTTTTATTTTTTTTTAAATAAAAAAGTCCTAACCTTATTGCAACTGAAAACTGTGGACATTTTGTTACGATTAGGACTGGCTTTATATAAAAAAAAATTAATCTGATTGAACTGATATGTTTTGGTGGAGAAATGAAACTTTCAATGAAATTTTATTTAAATAAAAAAGTAGATGAAGTGTTAGATCAGGGAGGTAAAACTTTTTTTTTTTTTTAATTAAAATTTATTCTTCTGACTTTGAAGGTTGTTCTACAATACAAAATTCTGTTTGAAGTCTATCACCAAGTGTAACTGCAGTTAATTTGAAACAAAGGTTTTAGCTGGTCATATTGCCAGGACTTCATTGATGGAAATTTTTTGAAGTTTGGCTTTTCATTATGGTTGAAAATTTTTGAAAATGTCAGTTTCTCGTATAATGGAAACTCAGATTTTTTTAAAAATCTCTATTTCTGATACTATTTTCCTACTCCAGTAATGGCTGTATCAACCACAGAATTATTGTTGATACACAAAAAAGGGATGGAATTCCCATCTACCCTTCTAGTGTCCTGGGAGTAGAAAATACTGTAATAAGATTAAGAAGATAAGAAATACCTTAATAAGAAAATACTGTAGTAAGACAGACATCTCTGTCTCCTGAGCAATTGGAGTAAATGTATGGGTAAATGGAGACAAGGTGCATGACTGATGTTTAGACATGATTATGTTCATTCATATATAGCTAGAGAAAGCTGCATGTAAATTTTACAGTGTCTCTCAGCGTACCACATCCTTGTTAAAGTGTGAAATTTTTTGAATTTATAAGTTGGATAAGTGCATCACTGTCAAAGTTGAGAGAGTTTAGCATGGAGCCCCAGACCATCTGAGTATAAAACAGTTGTCATCTCTTACATGACCAAGACTGTGCCCATCAGCTGAGAAAAATATAGACATCCCTTCTCAAAGGTTCTGACCCATTTTTATGTGCCCCAGGGTGGTTTCTCCTTTGCGTGAGGGCAGCCATGGAGACAGGACAGGTATCTTCAGACTAGATTTGGAGTTAGTTAATTTTCTTTGTTGAGCTTTGCTAAGCCACTGCATGGCTCTTGAACCATAGTCAAGCCACGCTCATTGGATTCTCTATCAGTGTGTGTGAGGAGGAAAGGTGCAGGGATGAGAAGTACCGGAGGGCTTGCTTGGAGCCATTCCCTCTGATTTTTGAACACTATTATCCCTGTTTAAACCCTCACCACAGCTGCTGTTGAGCAGCCACAAGAGAAGTCAGGCAACAGCAGCCTGTTTGCAGTGGTTTCAGGTGGGTGGGGAAAGATGTTGATAAGTTAGATTTCACTTTGATGTACTGATTTATATTTTCAATTTTCTTTGAGGGAAAAGGTGCATAGTATTGATCATAAGAAACTTTTTGTCCCAATAGCAGGAAACCAGGTTCAGAATTAGGAACAAGAATAAGGTTTAATAGAAAAACCTTTCTCACAGGGGAAAATAAACATTTGGGAAATAACTTGAAATGCAGACGGATCACAGTTTTAGAGTGGTTCTTTAATAAAGATGGAAGAATTACCTGCACAAAATAATAACCGTACTCCCAGTCTCTAGCCAGGAAAATGATTAGTTATTATTGAGTTTGGAAGAATAAGAACCTTTGGCACTATGGCAGTGAAAAAATACGTTTTAAAATACAAAAGAATACATGGAAAGCATTTTTTTTATCTAGGGAGCTAGAAATAATACACCTGCAAGTATAATGAATGCCAAAATATTGGCACTGCTTGGGGCATTGAGCAATTTGTACCACAGTTATAGGTTCTTTCTTGCTATTAATTTGAAATAAAATAAACATTTTTTCCAAATCTTTGTTGTATTTCTGGCTCTCATTTATTGTTCACCAACTCTTTTCCTTTGTGTTTTGTCTTTGCCAACTCTTTCTGTTTCTCTCATGTTTCTTGTCCATTCTCTTAGCTTTTTCTCTGGCTATGCTCCATCTCCTTAGGTTACCTCAAAAAAAACAACAAAAAAAAAAAGGCATGCCTCATGTCCTAAACTACAAAGGCAGTTGAACATGCACCAGAATGTGGTTTGCTTCACTGGCAGGTTTTCTTTAAAAACACACTAAGTAGTAAATACTGACTTGTGAGAGATGGTCGAGTGATCTGAGTAGCACAAGGGAATTCAGTAATATATTTCATACATTAGATGATTATGTTTTTAAAACTCTGAATTAAAAAAAAACAACAACAAAAAACCAGAAAGAAATGACATTATTCTCAATTTTGAAATTTGTATTTTGAACTTATTCTCACCCTTAGCCCTTATGTACTGTTTGTGTTGTAGCTGCTATGATTTGCCTCTTCAATTTTGACACAGACTTTGTTTTCTACTTCTAGTTTCCTCCAACAGCAAGGAAATTAATTTCCTTGGTCCCTAAGTTGCTGTTACTGACAGAACTCCGTCTGGATGATTCCTTGTGTCCACTGCATTTGCAAGACCCTATGCCCCACTGGCATGTTTGCTGCATCTTTGCTACTGTACATACAATGTGAATGTATTTCCTCTGATCCTACTGCTGTGAATTAGATTATATAAAAAGAAAAAAAATTACAGTGGTCTTGTAAGGTGAATCTGCTCTTGCTAATCCTGGAATTAGGTGAGCAAAATGAGATCCAGCTCAGGTAAAATGTAGTATGGGTTGCTAACCCATTGCTGACCCAACGCTAGTGTCAGTGAAAACTGAAAAGCAGTGCCTACACTAGGCAGATGTAAATGTGAGATACCATGTAGTTCAACTGGCTGGACCTCTTCCAAGCATTTAAAGAATGGAGGTTTGACTATGAATTTCTTATTTTCCAGGAGACCATATCAGACATTGGATACAGGAAGGGAGATCAAGCACATAGGTTTTCTTTCAAAATTAAAAAATGAAACAGAACCAGGCTTTTGCTTTACTGAGCATTAAAAAAAAAAAACAAAACAAAACTCATAGGTTGACTTTTTAATAATTAATTGTTACTGATATTCTTCAGATTGGTCACCAGGCCAAGAAAAAGCACTCTGTAGGTATGAAATCCTAAAGTATGAGATTTACATATTAAAGGCCCCATGCAGCTGACAGCTACATTTCAGAGCTCTACACACTGAAAGTGCCCTGAGGTGTTGTGCAGTCTGGAGCTGCTAAGACAGTAGACTTCTTCCATTTTCTGAAACCTGAGGCTGTGCCATTAGCAAATATGCTGTCAACAAGGTAGTGACTCCTAGGCAATCCCTTCATAGGTACACACCCCATGAGGACAGCCTTAAGTACTTTCTATCTAGAGCATATAGTATTACTGAGTCAAAACATACTTGAGTTTCTAGGTCTGTGGTTGCATAGCATTGTTATTTCAGTCAATTGATAGGAAAATATGATTTTCAGAATGAGACTCCTACTGTATTAGTCTGGTAAATCCCAGTGTTATGATACAAAAGAAAAACAATGTTCTTGTTATTTCTGGAGGTTTAAGGAGATTACCATACCCTGGGATACAATGGTACTTTTCAGCTATTAATGCTTCTAAAACTCATTGAAAAGTAGTATTCAAATCCAAGAAAGATTACATTGTATTCTGCATGTATTAAACAATGTTCTGGGGGTAAATTCAAGGATACATATTCTTTCATTCTTAATTAAAATAATAAAAAAAAAAAGTAAAAAGGATTAAGTTCAGAGCTGTATAGCATTAACTGGAGTAAATCAAGTGAACAAGAATGAAATGGTGAACAGAAATTAAAAACATTCATCTCTGTTTTATGACATAAAACACAAAGTTCAGGCAGCTAAAGATTAGCAGAAGGAACAGTAGATAGAGAAATTAAGTATCCAAATAATTATATTTATGCCACCATCAGAGATTACATTAAAAAACTGGAAGCAGATTCCTTAAGGGGAAAACAGCGAAACAAGAGCTGGCATAAAAACAAGCTCATAGAGATATCTACACGTGCTGCATTCTCAGTTGCACTGGTCTGCACAAGCACATGAGGTTCCAGTGTGTCATATGGAGGATATGGAGAGGAAAATTAGCAAGTCATTAAGGAAATGACTGGTGAGCAGTTCATGATATACTGCCAACATCAGCTTATTTGCATTGCTGAAGGTTGAAACAGGATGTTACCTGCAGCCTAGATGGAGGGAAAGGGTTCTACAAAAATTATTAATCTATTTATACCTGCAGGCTGCAGTGTTGCTTTGACTATCATTGTGAGTGGAAAATCTAGATAAATAATACATATGACAGCAAGTGACAATCAAAGAGAAGTTAGATTTATGATCTATTAAAAAGTAAGAAAAATTAAAAATAGCTGTAGTTGTTGCTCAGAAGATAACCTTAGCAGGAGACTGAGAAATCAGTATCGAGAAGGCTTACTTTACATGCCTTGTTTGGGTATAGTTGTTTTGTAGTGGTTTCTTTGCTTTCATTTTGAGATCAAAGCAAAACTGTTGCAAGATTGTCTCAAAAGAAACAAAAAGCACACAGGGAGTTCTGCGTGTCAGCATACCATAAGGATTTTGGTAGGCAATGTGTGAAGGCAGGTACTGGAATTTGAAACAGTGAAAATACCTTTGATTACTTTTTAAAATGTGAATGTTTATCTTCTGCAATTGCAAAGGGAAGATCTTGACCTCCCTATTGTAAGTGCTACTGAAGGGTATTTAAAGTGGCTATAAGATTTAAATAAGTCATGTTTTTCTTCAGTGCCTGATGTATTGTTTATAACTTTGCTCCTTTACATCTCATCCTAGCATATCCTCCACAAATTGTTTATTTATGGTGCATATTAACTCCCCAGCTGACTTATAAAACAAAAAGGTGACCAGTGTGGAGGCTGACACTTTCAGACAAAGTGTGTGAGGGGACTGTAACATCTACCAATTGCCCCTCTTTTGCAGACAGCTTACCTGTTCCTTCTCCACCTGGCGATTAATTATAGCTGTTCCTCACATAGGGATATCTGTGATCTTTTGCTCAGTGAATACTCTTGTGAGGGCATCTGTGCTGATCAATAGTTAGTCAAGCACTTTGAAATGTTTTGGTCTGAGAGACATTGTATAAATAAATGTAGCATATCCTTCTTCATATATCACACAGAATCACTATGGTTGGAAAAGACCTTTAAGATCATCACGTCCAACCATTATCTACTCTACCAGGGCCGCTACTACACCATATCCTTGAATACCACATCTAGATGGCTATTAAATACATGCAGGGATGATGATTAAATCACCTTCCTGGACAGCCTGTTCCAGTCCTTGATAAGCCTTTCAGTAGAAAAGTTTTTCCTAATGTCTAACTTAAACCTCCCCTGGTTTAACTTGATGTCACTTCCTCTTGTCACAGAATCACTGAGGCTGGAAAAGACCATCAAGATCATCAAGACCCTCAACACCATAAAGATCATCAAATCCAGCCTATGACCCAACACCGTTACATTGGCTAGACCATGGCACTAAGTGCCACATCCAGCCTTTCTTTAAACACATCCAGGGACAGTGACTCCACCACCTCCCTGGGCAGTCCATTCCAATTTCTGATCATCCTCTCTGTCAGGAAGTGCTTCCTGATATCCAAGCTAAACCTCCCCTGGCACAGCTTCAGGCCATGCCCTCTCGTCCTGTCGCTAGTTGCCTGGGAGAAGAGCCCGACCCCACCCGACTACAAACTCCCTTCAGGTAGTTGTAGAGAGTGAGAAAGTCCAATCAGTTGTGACTTGTGAGAAGAGACCAACGCCCACCTCTCTACAACTTCCTTTCTGGTAGTTATAGAGAGCAATAAGGTCTCCCCTCAGCTTCCTTTTCTTCAGACAGCTCCCTCAGCTGCTCCTCATAGGACTTATTCTCAAGACCCTTCACCAGCTTTGTCGCCCTTCTCTGGACCTGCTTCTGCACTTTGATGTCTTTCTTATACTGCAGTGTCCAGAATTAAACACAGTACTCAAGGTGTGGCCTCACCAGTGCTGAGTAAAGGGGGGCAATAATTCTCTAGTCCTGCTGACCACACTATTTCTGATACAAGGCAGGATGCTGTTGGCCTTTTTGGTCACCTGGGCACACTTCTGGCTCATGTTCAGCCAGCTGTTAATAAACCCCCCCAGATTCCTTTCTGCTGAGCAGCTTCCCAGACACTCTTCACCAAGCCTGTAATGTTGCCAGGGGTTGTTGTGGCCCAAGTGCAGACTTGGCACTTGGCCTTTTTGAAGCCCAAGGGATTGGCCTCAGCCCATTGATCCAGCCTGTCCAGGTCCCTCTGAAGAGCATTCCTACCCTCAATCAGGTCAACACTCCCACCTAAATTGGTGTCATCTGCAAACTTACTGAGGATGTTCACAGTCTTCTCATCAAGGTCATTGCAGGAGTAGCCCCAGAACTGAGCCTTGGAGAACACCATTTGTCACTGGCTGACAACTGGATTTAACTCCATTCACTACCACTCTTGCAATATTTGTTCTAGGATTTGATTTGTGGAAAGTGCAGTGCATTCTTTCATAGAGTTGGATTCTTCAGCCCGTAGCACCACAATCTGGACATGTATGAGGATTTACTGAAAATATTATGTACTTAGGAGAACCTTTGCTCATGCCAACAAGGGGTGAATTTGTCCCACTTGCTTTTATGTGTAGTACTTTTAATGGTGGCATCTTTACTTTTTGGTTCATGACTCTTCCACTTTTTAAACAGAGACAGCATGTGGGCTATCTCCAGTTTCTAGGACACTCCAAGTTCTGCAGCAACTCCACAAATGTTCCCTCACTTAAAAGATAACTGATACCCAATGGCCTTTTGATTCCTTATTTCAGCTTGCTACAGGCCGCTCTCTGCAGAATCATTCTGTGATTTCTGTCACTGGTCCCTGCAGGGCTGTAAGTTTCTTATGATTCTTTCACCGTGTCAGTCAAACTGGCTATAGCATTTCTTTTCCTGGAGTTAACGTACTTCCGCACCCATATAGCTGTTTCCCTTGTGTCTTATTGAGTCTTCTATTAACTGTGTCTTAGAATTTTAACGTTCAAGCCTGTTTCCTGATTCAGGTGCGTCTCAGTTAACTAATTATATCATATTTCTCCTCACACACATGGTGCATTTTCAGGTGTCTGTTTTGTATTGCCATTAGGTCTCCCTAGACTTCTCTTATGTGAGATACAACAGGTCCTCTCCTGTTTCTGCAGATTTTTCTGGACCAGTTTTGTTAGCAGTGTCTTCATTATTTGAGCTCCTCTAGCTTCTGGGGAGACCAGAGGGATTCTCTTAATGCATGTCCCTGTAAGACTGTGCTTACTAGCAAAGGGAACCATAAAAAGCACTTGCATATTTGAATCCAGCCAGATGTGTGTATGAGTTAGTCAGAAGGGTTACTGGCTAGCACGTAGCCATATATGTAACAGAAAAAAAGGAAAAAAAGGTTTTAAAAGTACCCATGGGAAACCAGCCCAAATTACTTACATGAGGTTCTACTTTTAGGCCACCAAGGAAACAGGAGAGTGTCTAGTTCAACTCCAGGGTTCATGGGCACAAATATTATTCCCACAGGGCCAATAGTACAAAAAGTGCACAGACCTGGTCACACCTGCTGCCACATTGCTCTGCAATCCCTGGGGTGGAGTGGGGAATGACTGCGTGGCACCAGGCTATTTGAATTTTACACCCGCCTTTACCACATGGTTTTTGCATGATTGGTGGCCTCCTGAGAATGTGTCTCTGTGGCTAAAGGAAAAAAGTGTACTGCCAATGAAAACACAAATATAATTATGCCCTGATTTGGTATGAATAGCCTGAAAAAGGCATGCAGAGCCTTCTGTAAAGTTCTTGCAAAGTTCTCTCATATATTTGGGGGATTTTCCCTATTGTTATGTTCACAAGTCAACACAGCTATAAGTTCCAGATTTCTTTTCTCATTAATTCCACTAAAAAAATTCACTGGGGAGGAACATTAAGTGTTTTCTCCTTTCCCTGAGAAAACAGTGCCAGGATACTAAACAGAGCTGTGGCAGCTGTGCTTTTGCTCCCTATGCTATCCCTACTGTGTTGCTCTGGCCCAGGAGGCAGGCAAAACTCCAGGTGGTTTCCCTCCAGGAAGGGCTGACAGTCATGACAGTGGGATCTTCCCTCATGTACTATGAAAAAACATCAAGGGAATAACCAAAACTGTATCAAGAACATCTTAAAATTACTGCCTCTTCCTGTTTCTGAAATCACACAGGAACAATTAACTGCTTTGGCTAAAGTTTTTCAGCTCGACGAGCATCCTTGGTTGTCAATTTGTGACACTTTGAAGCAGCCTGGTCTTTTCAAAAACTGCATAACATTTATCAGAGTCCTTTAGAATATCTAATATTACATATTTTCACTTTCTAGGGTCATTTTGTATGAATAAACTTTCCATTTTTTATGCTTATCAGTTATAACTCTATGTTGTCAGATACCTGCTTTTCCAACATGGTTAAACTCATATATCTTTTTTTCAAATGTACAGTGTAATTGTGGAACCTGCAAATGCAGCTCATTGTGCTCCGTTAGAGAAAGAAGAATTTCACAGCCAGGCATTATTGCACTTGCCTAGTGAGGAAACCTATAGGTGCTGAAACTCTTTAGAGAAAATCCAGGTACACGATCATTATTAACGTGCCTAACAGTATCAATCTCTCTTTTAATTGCTGCTATTCAAGGTTGTTTTCAAACTGCCTCTCAATGTCAAACCATTTTTCAGAGATATTGACAAATGGAAGTAATATTATTTAAGGTCATAACTTCTGTCAAAATGAATTCCATATGTCATTAGCTTAGGATTCATTTATGTCAAGGGAAGGGTCTGATCCTTTAAGTTTTGTGTACCAAGTATAGACTTATTTCAGATAGGACTTTTTGGTGGCCAAGTAACATGACTGCTGGAACTGAAAGAGTTAATAATACATTCTCAAAATGAATACTGTGATCAGTAAGAGTTAAAGTATCTTTTCTTGGTTTGTAACCTAATGTTTTACTTCAGCCTATAGAAGCCATAGGTAATGCTCAGAATAAATCACATTAACAGGTTCCCCAAAAGCGGTCAAATTACAGGATTACTTAAGAAAACCCCTGGGTACATGTGTGCGCATTATGCGCTGTATCAGTGCAAAAAGACAGCAAGCAAGACTAAAAAAGCTATGCTTTTTATTTTGCCAATGAATCTGTTGCACTTTGCAATGTTTAAGTGGGCTTATACAACATAAACATTTGGGACATTTAACATATCAAGCTCAAATAAAAATGACACGCAGATCGTTCACTTCTGAAGCTGCCTTGTGTTCAGTTATTGGAACACTCCATCCCTGTGGTTTCCGAAATATTATAAGTATATATTCCAGATTAAACTTTCTATTTTCCTCAAGGTAGTGTTGCTTTTCAGCCCTCAATGGCTTGGTTTTTGCCTAAAGAATCAGGTCCTATCAGCAAAATCAAAGGCGATTACACAGCTCAGTAGTCATTTAGGATTTCTGTGGCTCAATTAAGCATGTATAGCATGCCACAGCCACTGCGACTCTGTTTATTCAGTGAAAGTGCTCTGTAATTTATTTAAAATAATCCATCTTTAACAAATAAAGAGGCCATTGACTGGCCATCGCTGCAGGCATCCATTTAAATGCTGCCTTCTTGATGGTCTGTTTTGCTGGTTTAAGTTAAATACCTGACAAAAGTGATTCAGTTTTTTGGAAATAAGATTTGTATGCATGATGTTTATTTTCTTTTACACCAGTAATCAGTTAGAACTCCTGTTTAGCAGATTGACCATTAAAAATGATTAATGCTATTCACTCTGATAATAACAGATTGTGACTGCCAGTTCTTTGTGTGTGTGTGAGTGTGTGTGTGTGTTTAAAACTGCTCAGGAATTGTGTCTTTATGACACTTTTCAAATCATGTTAGACCTATTACTGTATACATATATTGAAAATTAGATTAGATGACTATGGCCAGCGACAAAAACTCTTTTCTTTCCTAACGTGCAGCTTGCTTTTTTTCTTCTTTTCCCACTTGACTCTTTCAGAAATGAGTCATTCATCTAAGCAACACCAGCAAGCTGCCATAAAGACTTGCCAGTACTAGTGGATCTTCTCTGAGCATCAAAAGATTGCAGTATAAGTTCCTGGTAAGTGCCGTTACTTTTTGCACTGGAACATGACCAACTCAGAAGAAGCTTTTGCTCTGTAACGAGAAACAGCCATTAAAAACCGTTTTGGGAATAGAGCAGAGTATAGTGCTAAATTTCCAGTGGAAAGGCAATAGAAACGGCTGTTGGTTAAAGGACTGCTTCTTAGGGTTAAGGATAAATAAAACTCTTGTAGCCACAATGGCACCTCCTGTCCAGCAGCCACACAGTATAGCTGTTGTCTTGTCCTCTTTTCAGACTTAAAAACCAACCCACCAAGAACAATGCCAACCTTAGAGGAGGTGAAACTAAGCTGTTTGTGTTATTGAATAATGGCTTTTTAATGGTAGTTAAACAGAATCATGGACAGCACTCAATATTTCTTTGTGTAAGCATCTAAAGAGAATATGTCTTGTGTTCACAGAAGATTTTCAAAGTCAGAGCAGCACATGGGTTTTGTTGCAGCAAGTTTATTCTCACTCTATTTTTTCTTTTTGTTTTTCTTACAGAAGCCTTACTAATAGTTCATTTGTACCTGCTTAGATGAGAATAATTTTTCAGTGCATGTTGTTTGAAGAATGGGTAATTCTATTTTAAACATGAAGATTTATTCCAGAGCCCTAGAGACTGTAACACATTTGTAGAAATTTAGGTTATTGTGTTTTCACATGGAGCTCTGTGGTACCTATAGCTGAAGAATGCAGCTAACTTCATTTCCTCATTTCAGCTACACCAGGCAATCGGGTTAGTAGCTGCACATCTGGAAAAAAAGAGCTAGAGACTCTGTCTAGCATGAGACATTAGTACTATACTAATTTACCATTAATTTTAATAGTTAATTGCAGGCATAGAACTGAAGTCATAGAAGAGTAGTTAAAACTACCTTATAGCTATGGAGGTGGCATAAGTCAAACTCGAAGACGCTTTTGTAAGGAGTTCTAATTTATCTTTAGTTCATAGCTTTGACATGTCTTTTAAAATGGTTTGCTGGACTTTTACCATTCAGGCACTATCCTGTGTTCAACATGCAGTTGAGGAAATGATCATGTTTTAAGACATTAGATCAACCAGGATGGCAGCACCACAAGCCAAAACATTAGCTCCTCAGTTAGGACTCATGACTGTATTGATGATTGTGACTAAGTTACAGCTGTATAGATAAAACGGAAGCAGCAGGATCTTATCACTAAGGTTAGATGGTAGAGAAACAATCATGTATTCAGCACTGATGAGGCCACAGATGGAATATGGTGTTAAGTTTTGGGCCCCTCATTGCAAGAAAGACACTGAGGCGATGCAGCATGTCCAAAGAAGAGGTGAAGAGCCTAGAGAACAAGACCTGGGGACTGTCTGAGGGTATCAGAGTTGTTTAGCTTGGAGAAAACGAGGCTCAGGGGAGACCTTATCACGCTCCACAACTACATGAAAGGAGGTTGTAGTGAGGTGGTGGTCAGTCTCTTCTCCCCATTAACAAGTGGTTACATAACAAGGACCAGAAAAAATGTCCTGAATTTCATCAGGAGAGGTTTAGATCAGACATTAGAAAAAATTCCTTCACAGTAGAGGTTGTAAAGTACTGGAACAGGCTGCCCAGGAAAGTGGTTGAGCTACCACCTGAGTTTACAGTTGGACTTGATGATCTTAAAGGTCTTTTGCAACCTAAATGGTTCTATGATTCTTTGAAATACCTGAGAATGAAATCTCCGTCTCATCAATGGGCACAGAAGACATACAACAAGAAACATAGAAGGGAAAAGTAGCCTGAAATCCTATCTTTCTGTAACATGAAGAAAACTTACTCATGGCTGCAAATAGGTATTTGTTCTTCTTCTTAGTGTCTCCTTTAAAAAACATAAGCAGAAGCATCCTTCTTTCTTTTGAAGTACAAATGTGGGAAGTAATGGCTGCTAGGGCATTTTCCTCAAAAAAGGTTAGTTTGTGCTCAGTGCTTTCCTCTGCCTTGGAGGTTACCAACATAAGTTTTCTATCCCACCCAGGAGGATGTCCTGACTAAGAAGTGTACATGGATGGGGTCTGAATCTCGGTCAAACTGAGGCAGGAAACAGGAATGAAGCTCTTCTGCTTGGAGGGTGTGTAAGATAGACCTCCACTCACTTCAGGAGCTTCCAGGTCATGCAGAGGCACGACTGGATTATTTATGTGCCTCCAGGATTAGAAGAAAACTGACCCTGTTCAGTTGCATTTTAGGATTTAGGTACTTGATTTCTGCTTTATGTAAACTAGTCTGATCTCAAAGGCCATGGAAATGTTTCCTGCAGGGTTTAGCACAAAGAGAAACTGAGGTACCAGATACTGAATTAATTGCCTAAGGTCACACAAGGCAATGAGGGTAACAGGGGGGTGAAAAAAAATGACCTAACTCCAAGCCTCATGTCCAATGTGTGGGATGACATTACTATCCTGAATGGGATCTTTGTTCTTAATGTCTTCTTACCTTTTCTCAGGGTGCTACATTTCATCATTCAAACAGAGATTTCCTTTGCACTTACAATTCGGAATGTTGCTTCTTATTCATAGTGGTGCAAATATATTACCTTGGTGAGAAACCAGGGAGAACAGGGACCATAGAGCAGAAGCAAGCCTGTGGGTATGCATGGGGAAGAGAAACAGAAATTATGCTGTATGAGGCATTGGAGGACTTCCAAGTATTTTTATTCATTATTACTATTTTTATGTGAAAGGGAACAGCCTTCCAGGCCTGGCTGGTTTGCCTGGAGCAGGGATTTTGGCAAGTCCTAGTCCAAATCTATGTCTGAGTGTAGGTATGTGCACATGTGTACTTCAGAAGTACTTTAAGTTTCCTTGTAAAAAACCATACTAATACATTATTTATCTTGTTTTGCAGAAGGACAGGAAATGCTTTTACAAGAAGAACAGGTAGATTTTGTGTTTTCAGTGGGTTCTTGTAAAGTGAGGGAGAGAAGGGAATCTCCTTTTGTTAGTTGTGTTTTAGAAGCAAGAAACAACTGGAGAAGGTTTTACCCAGCTGTACAGGCCTGATGTTGACTTTGAACTTTAGTTTATTGTTGTTTTCATGTTAATGTCAAGTGGATTTTAACCAACACGTATTCTAGCCACCATATTTAAAATAGTATCTTAAAGTCATATACACCTGTAAGCAGGCTGCCAGTACAAGATCTGTGTAGTTAGTGCTTATGTTCCCGGTCTAACTCTGAAAGAAAATGACTGTAACTTTTGGTGAAATAAGCTCACTATAACTCAGTATAAACTTCACAGCTACTTTTTTTTCTTTTTTTTTTTTGGTGATGAGAAGGGAATAAATATTGTATAACTGCAGAAAACATGATTCAAATGCAAGAGAATGACAAACAGAGGGTGCCTTGCTGATGGACTGAGGTGCTTTAGGTAAAGTGCTCTTCAGATATGCCCCAGTTGGGAGAGGTGGGTAGAAAATGCAGATGACCTCAGGGTGAATTAGAAGCTTTGCTTTGGCCATGATTTGAGGTGTGAAAGCCCTGTGCATTTAGGGCCTGGTCTTATCAAGCACCAGTTGCTGTAGTCAGGCTTCACATATAAGAAATAATGGCACTAGGGTCTCTCTCACACAGGGACTTGATGGTGTGAGTAAAGCACAGCACTGAGCACCTGTGGGTGGTAAAAACAAATTCCTCCACCTTCTAACTGCCTTCCAGGCAATTTCATGTAATACTGTGTGACAGAGAAGTTGAGAACCAGTAGGAATTCACTGCAGGAGCTTATTTGAATAATTCAAAAAACGACAACTGAATTGCTACAATGATTTGGGAGTTCTTGTGTGGGCTCTCCATACAAAACATAGTAATAAGAGGAGTGTAGAAATCATCTTCCTAAAAGGATCTCTCGAGCACCTTTCTCTAGCAGCCCACAAATAAAGACCAGATCTAATAAGAGAAACTACATCTGGTTTCTTTGCATTGCAAAAATCCAGTGGAGATCCCTGGGATTTAGCCTTATGAATTATTTGCTGGGATTTCTACAGAGTTTCTAAGTGAGACCCTGAAATATAATACCCAGATGGAGTCCTTCAGGTACACAAGACAAAGGAAAATGTAGTGTGGTGTGTAGTAAGGCAATTTCTACTATCTTTGTTTTTTTTCAGTATTTGTAAACCAGACGTGCTTTAAAAATATTTAGGGAAGAGACGATTTGTGAAGCAAATAGCTCAAGGTCTAGTGGTTTGATTAGCTGCGTGTTTCTTCTGAAAACAAAGTATATCACGTGTGAAGGGAGCCTGGAATAAATTAGCTTGACCCCATCAATAACTTCAGTGGAGGATCTGCCCCACTGTGTATTTCCATATCTTCTGGGGAGTCATTTAAGATGCATGGTTATGGAAGCTTAAGACTGTGTTGCAAAATTGTACATGCCTAATTACCCAACAGTGGTATTACTTTCAATAGGAGTGTAAATTACAAGAAGTTCTTGGGTTTTTCAAATGTAAATATCATCATAATGAGAAAGGCAGGACATGTAGCGTTTGTGCTTGCTCATCACAGCTAAATAAGCAAGGGTTAAAGTAACACAAAAAACATGGTGAGAAAACAGGTGGCTAACTTAAACCTGATTTTAGCCAAAACTGTCACCAATGAGTTGCTTTGGGCTTCTTGTAGAGGGTTGTTTTGGAAGGAAAGGCAATTTCTTTCTCTCTCTCAATACCTACTGCCAGCCATCTGTTGATAATTATTGTCCAGTCTCTGCTGAGAACTTGTGATATTTAATATTTCCTCACCACTTGAACAAATAAGCGATAATAACTGCAAGGTACTTGACCACAGGAGTAGAAAGGCATGTAGCATGAAAGAGTCAGTGTACACCTTGGTTTTTGAAAACAACGCAGTTTTCTATTTGTAATAAAGATAAATATGAGTTCTTAAGGACCTGTAAAATGACAGTTAAAATCTTAAAAATGGTCTATTCTTTTGTGTGTTTCTTGTTATTTTAAATTTATGTTATCCTTTCTCATAGAAAATGTTGGCCAATCTATTTAGTTGTGTATTGAATATGTAGGGCAGGTAATCTGAAGACATCTCAATTTATTGCAGTGTTTAGTCTTTTAAATTGTCAATGTGTTTATAGTTATATTGGGCTGTACGTAGTAAGAGTGATGGAGAGCAAAGATCATTGCATCTAGTTTAGAACTGGTTTCTGAATTCATACAAGAAACTGTCTGTAATTACTGTTTAACTTTCTTTTTCTTTCTTTAATTATACTAATAAACCAGGTTTTTATTTCATGTACTTGGAGCTTTACAAATAACTACTATCTAAACTCCATGACATCTATGATGTGCTACTTCTAAGCTTATTTTAAAGGTCATCTGATAACAATATTTTGTGTTTAAGATTTCACAGTCTGGCATTTCACTGTCTCTGGAATGAAATCCCTTGATGACATTGCTGAGTCTTCCAAAACCTAAGTCCAAGATTTTCCAAGGTTGTTTCTGGACCCACAACTTCAGAACTCTTCTGGTCCCAGTGCTTTGAAAAGCTGTTCTTTCTCAAAACATCACAAACAGAGCATTCTGAGTTGATAGCAAGAAATTAAGCTTGTTGCTTTTAAATATGTAGCTTTGAATGGATTGACTAAAATCTCATCAGACCTTATCCATTAGAATATATGTTTTATGATTACTTTTTCTTACTGGTTTTGCCTTTCTTCAGAGGATTCAGTAGGTACAAGCCTGAGTTCCCTCACCTCAAAGCTGATGAAGCTTGTAGGAAGTTTTGGTTAGCACCTCCACCTCTAAGATGATTTCCCGAGCAGCTGCTCTGGAGCCTTTCCCTGCTCACCCTCACCCCCAACACCTGCTCACAGGCTGATTTCCCTGACCCCATATAGAAATGGTAAAGCGAATAAAAAATTGTGGGAATGCTGATTTTTAATGCTTTGTTGAGTATGCATTCCATATAGTTGCCAGGTGCTCGTACTAAACCCCCTCTACCCAATAAACCTTTAAATTTTATGGGTGTTTCATTATCAAATTGAAAATAAAACCACTAAACAGGAAATAGTTATTCTTAAAGGTTCATATAAAATCAATTCTATTATCCCTTGGTAATGACAAAGGAACCACAGGTCCCTGATATGGGGTGAATTTCTTAACAGATATAAAAAGAACCGCACTTCTTTTAAGGAAATTCATCAGCTAATGTGACTCTTGAAAGTTCTTTGCATCACTGAACATTCACTTTTCATTTATAATTCTTTTTCTTAATACTTTAAAAAGATGAACAAACACCAAAGAGACAACAAAATCCCACAGCTACCTGTTGGTCATAGATTGCCTAATTTTTTGTATATCTGTTTTCCTTGATTGTTGTGGAGCAGCAAAAATGAAAGAGTCCTGGGACATTATGAAACATATTACAATAAAATAAGTTAGAATAAGAGAGGGGGATGGTTAGAACACAAGAGAAACTAGTTTCAGTCCACACTACCTTTTCTTTTTGCTGTTGGAATGTAACAAATATTAACTGCTACTGCTCTGCTGTACTTCATTACGTAAATATTTGTGTAAATTCACACTGTGAATGTATGAAGTGCTTTGATGGGCAAGGAGGAGAGTTTCCCCATGTGCTGGTTTCTTCTTTATATGAAGCAACAGTACTGTACGTACTGACTGAACTTTCACACTCAAGCTGTTCAGCATCAGCTTGAGTTCTCAGTTCTCTTTTTTCCTTCTTCATAACTGGTTTACTTACCAAAACCAGCTCTGTTGCAATACATCAATGCCCAAGTAAGTACTCCAAGCCAACACTACAGAATTTAAACTATTTTTTTTTTTAAATGATCTGCTGATCTGGAGGCCTTTCTATGTCCCAACTCCTTTATAAGATTTATTAATATACCATGGAAAATGCCAAGGAACTGTACATGTTCCCACTTGTGGCATCTCTAAGTCTTCAAAGAAGACAGTGTTTGGAACTGTGGAATTTTTAATACTCTGCCTTGCTCTGCTTCTAGCAGATAAGTGTTAAATTTTTTTTTACTGCTGTCAGTTTTGTAAATATTCTAGTGGCAGTATGCATGCAGAAATCAATGGGGAATTTTGTATTAAATAAAGTATTTCATTATAGTTGTAAATATACTGAATCTGTCCTTCTGCCTCCAAAATAATATTAGTTCTATCTTAGGTATCAGTGCAATAAGAAAAGCTTTTCCTCTGTTGTATAAACATTGTTGTAGCCATGGTAGTTAAGGATGTTAGAGAAGCATGGCACATTGAAAGAGGAAATATTGGCATAATAAAAGATGTCACCTTCTCCTGCAAACTTTGCTTCTTTATTATATATACTTTAACAGAGACAAGAACTTTCATTAGATCATTTTTGTGAGTTGTTGATTCCAGCTCCATTTGCAATGTAAAAAACAAAAGAGATATGAGACTGAAATACAGATTTCCCCTATCAAAAAAAAAGAAAAAGAAGTACATCTGCATTGTCATTATAGTGTTACCTTTCACCAGGCATTCACTCAGGTGAGCTAGTTGGTATAAAAAAGTACTCAAATGATTTGGCTTTGCTTTCTACTAATATATTTTCTTTTCGCAATTTATAGTTTTTATAACTTTGTTCTGTCATCGGAGAAGTTTAGGAGGTGCATTAGTCATGTTGTATTAGCTCTCAGCTTTACAACCTAATCGTTATGCAGGGAAATAAAATTTGAAGAAATTGGTACATTAATTTATATTTAAAACAGAAATGATAGGAATAAGACATCTTTTTTTTTTTTTTTTAATTTTTCCAGGATTTGTTAAAGTCCGTATACTGCAGGACACGTGATATCGACTGGAGCAATTGATGTCTAGATTTTAAAATACTTTAACAACAAAACCAGTTAGGATCTTTCCTAATTGTTATGATGTGAGTCAGATTTAATGTCTACATACCAGACCATTGGAATTGTGAGTGTATTTTAAAAATCTGTTGTGACTTTCAAAGAAGGTGAAAATGAAGAAGTGGTGACTGACAAATATCCCAGTCAGATCTAGAGAAAAGCTAAAAATTCAGGTTTTCTCAACAAGCATCTCATGCTGTTGGTTAAAATAAAACAAATGAAAAGTTTTGATGCAAATTAACCATATAGGATACCTTACTCTACATATCTAAAGGTCCCTGTCTTTATGCTGAAGAGTAGCCAGAATTACCAGGTTTTAGTGGTTGTTATGGACATAGAATCCAGTATCTAATGGATTGACATAGCTATATGTGGATTTAGATTGTTCAATTAGATAGTTCCCCCCTCCCCCCCCCAAATTTGAATATTTGGTTAAATTGAAAGGGACGGGTCATCTTTCAAAATGGTATTGGTTTTGAAGTCACTCACAGCACTTCCTATTCACCTTCCTGGGCTTCTAATTACAGTACCTTGCTTTCAGTTTATAAAGGGAAACTCAGACTATTTAAGAGAATTTGAAGGGCTGATCTTTGTACTGTGAAACCTTAAGTCCTTCCACCTCTTGGTGAATGAATTCTGCCCTGTTACATCATGACTTAGAGGAATTGAGTTCTTGACTTCATGGAAGGGAAAGTAGGGTGCCCAACAGGGGGTCACAAATATCTCCAAGGATCCCTGATGGGGTAAAGCAGGGAATAGGGAAGTGAGATATGCTGTGGGAGAAACATTATACAGGTTAGATATTGCTATATTTCCTGTGGCCAGGAGCAGATAGTAGTCCAATAGCTCTCGTGTTATCCAATGTGTTTATGTGGTGGGTTGACCCTGGCCAGCATCCAAGTACCCACACAACCACTCATTTACTCCCTACCTCCCAGAGGGATGAATGGGAGAATACGTAGAGAAAATGTGAGAAAGCTTGTGAGTTGAGATATAGGCAGGTTAATAACTGAAGGAAAGAGGAAAAAACCCAACAACTCAAGTGACACAAACCCAGTCACTCACCACCTCCCACAAATAGATCAGCGTCTAAACATTCTCTGAACAATGGCTACTTTGGAAGATAAACTCCTCAGCTGCCTTCTGCTATCTGTTTTATTTCTGAACGTGACATTACATGGCCTGGACTACCCCATTTGTTCAGTTTGGGTCAGCCTATTTGGATGTGTCCACTCTCAGTCTCTTGTGCATCTGCAGCACCTGGGAAAAAGAGAAAGCCTTGGTGCTGTGCAAGCACTGTTCATCAGTAGCCAAAATGCTGGCATGTTATCAACACTGTTTTAGCCATATGTCCAAAACACAGCACCATACAGGCTGCTACAAAGAGAGTTAACTCCATTCCAGTACAGGTCACCTGGAATTCAGATATCATCTGAGGCAGGTATATCACATTGACTGGTTCTGGGTTACTCCTGTGTAACCAGGTAATACTGAAGACACTGTGAAGATAGATTTAGGTTTGCAAAATTCATTACAGCAAAAAAAGAGTAACCTTAGAAATACCCTTGAGGAAGTTAGTATTCTGTCCTTTGAGCTAGAATTGAAAAGTGAGTAACAAATAAGAGCAAGATTAAATAGATTTTAAATAGTTGCACATTCAGTCTGTACCATCGAAACGGGGTGGTACCAACTCAATGAGTTCAGGTTCTCTTGAATAAGTATTCAATAAAATAAGTAGGAGAAAATACAATATTTATATGATCAACTTAATTCTGCATTTTCTAACTTCAGGCTGTTGAATTTTGCAGTCTTTTTGATATTATTTCAGGTGAACTTTTGTTTGTGTAATATTTATCCTTACAAGGACATCAGGTAGGTTGATACAAATTGCATTACTAAAGCACTATTATAGGCTTGGGTGAAATTATTGGGTTAAGAATGGAAATAGTTTCAATAGCAGGAGATAGATGTGCAGAGATACATCTACATATCAAGAGATATCTGATTAAATGGTGCAGTTTTGGTGTTTTAAGAGAAATATTAATGCTTCTCAATATTCTGCTAGAAAGGCAACTAATGATCTTTTCATCAGGAAACTTATTAGGGAATAATTCCAACGCTTTACACCACTTGTGAATTTGTTTGTTTCTTTGTCTTAATTATTGGATGATGGAATGTGTCAGCTTCTAATACAACTGATAAAATTTTGATACTAATTGAGGATTATCATCTGCCTAAATCAAATTATGAGCAAATGCCTCTAAGATGTCATGCTAGTCTCTAAAATTCCCAGATGAGTCACATTTTAGTTGAAAGGAAAGTTTAAAAACACTGAATGACTCAAGAATCAATCTAGTATGGAGAGGAATCAAACAGCAGGGCGGCCTTGGAGGCATCCATCAGCAGAAGCAACCAACTATCACCACAACATTCATTTTAGGAGCCAACCCACAAGTCTAGGTGTTACTGCTGGAAAATACATAATGCAGCTTCACATTAGGATCCTAGAGCTGCCAAGCATATCTCCAGAGTAACTTTAACAGTGATTACACTTGATGAAGGAGGTAGAGGAAGTATAATCATGTGCCAGCAGCACCAGGAGGATAAGGGCAATATTGAAGTTAAAGTACGTTTATGTGAATTCTTATTCCTCCGTTAAATAACAGCTTTTCATAGGATGAGCTTTGCCTACAGAAGTCTCAGGTGTTTCTGCTTAGTGCTGGTCTCTTTTTTTAAATATATAGGCTTTTAATTACAAGTAGTCTAGCTAACAAGGAAATGTTTGAAAACACTGAAGACAGTAAATCCCATAATCATGAATTGCCTCTATGATACCACGCTAGCCTCTGAAATTCTCAAATGAGAAGGGGTCTTTTAACATGCATAAGTAGTTTCACATTTTTGTTGGAAAGAGAAGTCAGACTTGTGACAAAATGAGAACTTAGCTGAGGATGGAGAAGGAGTGTTGTAAACTGCAGTCCTAAAGACTCTGGAGTTGTAACAGTCAATATTGACTGAAGAAATGTACTTTGTTCCTGTATTTTATTTAAGTTATCTAGTGCTTGAAGTGAACACCCAGTCCACTGCAGTCGCAGCCAGTAAACAGATGTCTGTCCCAGAAGAGTTTACAAAGCAGTTCCATATGTTACCACTCTTCAGAATTCACATTAAAAGAACAAGCTGGAGCTTGTTAAAGAATTTCTGTCCAATTTACCTTTCTATCACAATATACGAAATCTATACCTCTGTGGGCAGCCGAATCAAAACTCATTCTCTCATTTAGGCCTACTTTGATGCTTAAGTAGCCTTTCTGCCAGTGTTCTGTGGGGAAATGCCTATCTATAGACTGCATGCTAAGCGTTGGAGTTTTTGACAAAGTGCCTGTTTTTAACCTGTTCTAAGTTGGCATTGAAAGACTCCTTAGTAGGAATGTAGCCCTGAACTGGAAGAAAAACATTGTCCTGTAAAGAGAGGGGAAAGACTCCCGAGAAACGAAGCTGTGCTACTTTTAATGCTGACTACATAAACAAAGCCATCTAAATCTGAGTAAGTGACCCTGCCTTGCAAGCCATGTTTCTCAGAGGGAAACTGTTCTCCATTAAAAATGATGTCTCAATGATCACAGCTAAATGTTTCAGCTAAAGAAATAAGCTTTGTTCATGTCTGAATTTAAGTGTGAATGGAGTTACAATTTTTCTTTTACTCTTTTTTTTTTTTAAAGAACAGAAGTTTATTTTGTGGTAGAGACCATCTTTTTCTTTTGTGCTGGAACAAACACCTGCATAGTAAGGGTGTTGAATCATGACAACTACTGTAATAATATGCTGGGTTTTTTGCTGGGCTAAAGTTAGTTTTCTTCATAGTAGCTAGTATGGGGCTATAATTTGGATTTGTGCTGAAAGCAGTGTTGATAATTCAGGGATGTTTTAGTTACTGCTGAGCAGTGCTTACAAAGAGTCAAAGGCTTTTCTGCTTCTTATGCCACCCATTAGTGAGTAGGCTGGGGGTGCACAAGGAATTGGGAAGGCCACAGCAGGGACAGCTGGTCTCAACTGACTAAAGGGACATTCCATACATTATGATGTCATTCTTAGCATATAAAGCTAGGGGAAGAAGAAAGAAGGGACACGTTCAGAGAGATGACATTTTTCTTCCCAGGTAACGGTTATGTGTGACAGAGCCCTGCTTTTCATGGGATGACTGAACACCTGCCTGCCGATGGGAAGTGGTGAATGAGTGCTTTGCTTTGCTTTGCTTTGCTTTGTGAATGGCTTTTGTTTTACCTATTGTCCTGGTTTGAGCTAGAACAGAACAAATTCTGATCAGTGATTTTACTTTTCAGCTCAGACTCTTCTAAGCAACTGCTCTTTCTGAAGTTAAAGCATACTTCTGTAGACACTGTTTCTAGAAGTGATAATGCTTGATGTTTACAGCTACTGACAAGGATTGGCATGCAGAAAGGCTCTTTATATTTGCTCTTATCAGACCATGCTGAATCTTGTGTACCATGTTGGGGGTGCAGAAAATAAGAGGCTGCACCTGCAGGGAGGAGCAGACAGGACAGGTGACCACAAACTGGTTAATGAGGGATTCCATCCCATATATAGCATATTCATCATAAAGCTGAAGGATCACAAGCGTTGAACCCTCGGTTCTTCCTCTCTTCCCCAAAGGCCGACATCTGAGGAGGACTCTGTCCGTTCTGCCTTCAATCTGAATCCATGTGTTCTTGAATCCAGATGGGTTAATAGACAGGGTTTGTCTTTTGTCTAGTGGCTGGCCCAACCCTTGACACCTATTAAACTGTCTTTATCTCAACACCTGAGTTTTCTCACTTTTACTGTTACAACTCTCTCACCCATCTCACTGGGTGGGAGTGAGCAAAGGTCTGTGTGGGGCTTAGTTGCCAGCTGGGGTAAATCCATGACAAATATCAATAGTCTGCAATAATTTTTCTGGAGGAAGAGTGTCAAAATAAACCTATAAAAATCTCATTTATGTAAAAAACATTTCCATTTCTGTATGACAAAGGCAAGAATTAAATAATTCATAATAAAGAATTCTACAGAGAAATAGCAGAGAAAGGTGAGATTCCTGTCTACTGGAGAGGAAAAAGCACCATTTCAAAGAGAGAAAGAGAGAAAGAAACCTTCTGCTGCAACTGGCGTTCTTATTGGGAATGCATACTCTCCATTTTAGGGCTTCATAGAAGAACAGCTTTGAATAAACCTGGAATGTCTGAGTCAGTTTTAGGGAATTTACTTGGTTAAAAAAATAATACAGAAAAGAGCTGTTTGACCCTACATCACCTTGCTGTCCTCCTTGATCTGAGTGATTCTGTGTTCAAAAAAAGAAACTTTTGGAAACTACTGTAAAAGGAGAGAATAAAGAAGTTTTCAGGATTTGAAAAGCTTGGAAATCTCTGAGTTAAACAAGAGGATCAGGTCACAGTTATATTGATTGATCAGTCTTCTAGTATTTTACCACAACACGAGAAGATTCTTCACCTCCAGTGAAGTGCTGTTATGGAGGTAATATTTGTTTCTTCACAGATAAAAGTTTTCCTTGATCTTTTGACTTGTTCCTATGTTTTCCTAGTCTTAGTTCCTTTGTTCTTAGTTCATCAATGAAACTGCAGCATATAATATACCAGGATGTGCGTTTAAAGGCATTAAGCTCACAGGGCACGTTGCTGTCTCAGACACTTATTTTGCATGTAGAGATACACATGCAGTCACATTTTAGTGAGGGTAATAAATGGATAACCTCTGATCTCAACTAGAGTAAATATTTTTCACACTACTGAAACATCTGCTGATTGCAGAAGATTATGATGTGATAGCCACTCTCTTCCCAAAATAATGTGCATAGAAGTTGTGTGATGCTACCATCTATTTCTTTATCCCAATGGGCTATGCTTTTATTCCACTGATGGATACATAGGCATTAGCATGTTAATATGAAACATAAGAAATCCATAATTCATCAGTCTGCCTTGCATTCTTGCCTAGGTCCTAATGTAGTTGGGATGATAGACTGCATGTGTATATGACAAAAAAGAATAGCAGTAATAGCTGCTTTGATGATTATTTTGACTAACTATTGTATATTGTACCTGAAATTAGCTAAATACTGGGCCAGAATTTACTTCTATAGAGGTAACTTCAGTGTATGGATAGGGCATTGTAGACACAGTTTGCCCCTAGAGCTAGTATAATTTATTCCTGAGCGAACTGGTTATGCATGTTTAAGTAGTCTATTGTGATACAGAATTAACGCTTATTCTGTACTTTTGTTAAAGCTGAGAAAAGTGCTGCTTTGGTGTGCTAGATCTATCAGCAAAGGAAATGGTTTCTCTGAAACTCTGTTTTCTGGTTCAGTGCTTTGACAGTAAAAAGTAAGAAGCAAATCTTCCCTGGCTCAAACACGCATGGCATATTATTGATACAGAACAGAAATGTATCTCCAAGTAGGCATGGCAGAAACCAAGGCTGTAGCCATCACGATGTGATCTCAGATGAGGTCATCAGTGTAAAAATGCCCTCTGATTTTAAGATTTTCCTACAGCTGATGATTGTAGAAAGAATCTGCTTCTCAGAATGCTGTACATCTAAATGAGGTTTCTGATATGCTGTTTGAGACGTGCTGTTTTTCTCTAGTCCTTGTTTCAGCCTGTGTTCGGGAAAATATTTTATATATTCCTGAAGGAACCAAAAGTTATTTTACTTCCTCAGTTTTTGTCTTTAACTGTTGTCTCTACAGAGCACAGAGAATCCATCTTCTAATACACCTTATACAATCCCAATGTGTTTAGACATCCATGACAGAATAGCTACTAATCTATTTACCTTTAAAGGTAAATGCATTAAAGATTCATTTTCATTATTAAAGTATCTAAAGTACCTCTGCACGCATTTCCATTTTTTGTTCTATTGTTCCCAAATAAATTCCTTTGCCTTTTACTGTCAATATAAGTGACTATGAGATGTGATTGACAACACTGGCTAATACGAGCAATTGCAATGATTCAGGTCATGTCAGCTTTTTCCTTTTTTTATTTCTTTGTTTTGCTACACACCTTCAAAATTTGTTTGTTTGGCATAGATTCCTTTTTGTATTATTAAAGAACAGTTTGAAAAGATGTTTTTGTGGAAAATCAGTAGAGGTTTGTCTTGGGTCTTGCTTTTTGCATCTTTCATATGTCCTTTATGTCCTCAGAGAGGGATATAAGAGGAAGAGAGCAAAGAAAACATTTCCTTTCTTTCAGTCTTTCTTCTTGAGAAACAAATATGTTTATCACAAACTGTCAGTGCAGACAGGAAATTGGGAGAAAGAAGTGAGAGTTGGTGGCGGAATTCATGAAGTGAGCAAATCTGAAATTGTAAGGAAGCAAGATGTGATATTGTGCTCAGGGAGAGTTTGAAAGAGAAAATGGAGGGTTTGAATGAAGCCTTGGTGATCACTCCTCCCCATCTCCTTAGCCGGAGGTAGAGCAAATCTTAGATAACTCTATAAATCTGATAATACCTGAATGTTGAACTGTAAGTTGGAAACTGTCAGTGGACTGTTCTTTGACAGAAACAGAGATACAAAGTATTTTTCCTTTGATTCATAACACAAGAGCCTGAGGAAAATCCTATTTGGGAACCTTGAATATAAGAAAAAAAAAATGGGTGCATCTAGATCATTAAGAGTTTCTTCTGTGGCAGTTCAAGCTAAGGAGAAAACTCAAAGTGACTGGCAGCCAGAGAGGAGAAAGGGGTTAAGAGGTGAGAGGAAAGCAGAGTCTTCAGGGAGCAATTGATTTCCTTGCATTCATTTAGTTTGTGTTTTTCCATCAGTGGGGAATAGCCATAAGTCCACCTGCAGTTTTGGTTGACTCTGCATGATTTTTCGGTCTGCATACCACAGAGGTGAGCATTCCTGATTTTCATCGACAGAATGAAGAGAAATTCCACATAGCTCACAGAGTATCTAAAAGTGGTGGGGAATGGGACAAAGCCTTTTGGATCCAGTTCAGTTATAAATGTCTTATGTATGCATTGACAGAGAGTGCTCATCTTCTTCACTGGGAGGATAGCTGAGAGACTGAGGGTCATAAAGGTGAACATCAAAGGCTTTCTTAAAAATCAAATTTTTACCCCTTTACATCTTGCCTTATGACACACACAAAGCTCTCATATATTTGGAGAAATTCTGCCTCAACCCCTTAATCTAAAACATAAATTATCCAAGAAATAGCGATGTTTAAACACTAAGGTGTCTTGTTAGGCTATCTGTCCCCACATTGAAAACATAGTCCTTTATATTTTTCATGGTTATCATCATTTTTTAGGCCTTCATTCCTTCATTTACTTATTCTCTAAAATACAACTATGGGAGTTAAATCTTGTTATCTGTACTATATGGGCCAAGTTACTTCATCTATTATTTTCCATATGACCCTAGTTCTTCCTAACATGTAAGCAAGATTTTTAGAAGTAAGAGTATAGAATTGCAGTTGATGTACATTGAATAGGAAGTTAAACCTACTGAGATTCTCCATCTTTGACTGTTGCAGAACAGAATGAAATCTGAAGTGCATTGACAGTGAAAATTTTCCACTATCTGTTTATTTTTGGAGTTCTTATTATTTCCTTCTGATACTGCCTGTGTTTGAAACCAGGCTACCAGATCATATGGTCCTTGCATGTTGCTCAACCTGAACCCTCCATTTTCCCATGTTTGCATCCTGACCCCACCCCAGACTTATTTTTTACTTATCTTGGCAGATTCCAATAGGATCTTTCCTTTTTATTTAATGAATGCACCTCATAGCTTACCAGTAACTGTGACTTCCAGGAATAACTTGAAAATGCTTCTTGAGTATTGTGAAAGAAAGTAGAATAACAAAACCTCTCAGAACAGGGTATCTCAAATGCATTTAGTGCAAAGTGTCTTTAAGGTAGCTTATCAGAGAGATCAATTTATTCAAAGTTGTGCACTACCCAAAGGAGTCTACCATCCTCCAAAGTCAATTTTAAAAGAAGTAGGGTAGGAATATCAATATGCAGCTGTTACTCTCTCTGTGTACTTCTTCATTCTTCTCCCCTCCCCCCTCCCCCTAGGTGGTTTTCTGAATGAGAATTAACATTAATGAGGTGTAGTTACAGGATTAATGTCATTCTCATTGTGCATTTTTTGTCTCTTCAATACCTTAATTTTTGAAAGTTTTATCTATGTCATCAAAACAAGGTGTAAAGTAATTCTTTGTGTGGCAAGCAAACAGAGGTGAGGTAAGGAATGGTAAGGTCTTAAACTAACCATAGGCATTTAGGCTAATTTCATGAAAGAATAAAAAAAAGAAAGGCTTAAATTCCAGGCCATTTATATTCCTGAGGTAAGGTATTTCCTTACTCTGAATGGAGGAGAGTTACTGATAATGGTCATTTGCCCTCCAAAGAAATCAGTTAGCTATAACTGGGTGTTAATTTTGTTTTAATAGATGTTCAACACTACAAAAATACTGTTAGTTCAAGAACATCTCCCTGACAGAAGTCTGATCCCAAGCATAATGAACATCAAGTGGGGTGACAATCTTCACAGAGCTGGGAAGCTTCTAGAAGCACCTGTCCAGTTCTGGAGACACTCTTGGAGGCAGAGAAGGTACATGAATCGGGGAACTGTTCTCAGCATGAGATCTGGCCCACCAGAATATGCCACTTCAGAAGCCTGTCAGGAAGTTATCAAAGGAAACACTCAGGAGAAATGCTCCAGCAAATCACAAAGGCAGTTAGTATGCAAATGCAGATGAGAACAGAACTGAGGACCTAAAGCCGAATAGAAAATATGTGTAAGAAAGCCCTGAATTACACAAACTTGTCTGTTTACATTCAGACCTTAAAAATAAGTTTGTCTGAAACACAAATGCCATCCAGTGAGACTAATTTATTTAAAATTAATGGTTTTTGAAAGTATACTTGAATGCTTTCATCAGATATAAATGCATCATTTCTACACTATTCCCTCCCCACAATTATGGTATCATGATTGAATTACTATAACTCTTAGCACAGACAAATATTTATATTGTCAAGACTTCTAAGACATTTCTGTTCATCAGTAGGTAACATTTGCCCGTTAGGTCTACAGTAGGTTTTATTGTGCTGTTTCACTGCCCATTCCATGGTGGTCTGTGCTTTTCAATGACAAATGACTGCATGTAATTTGGGTGCTATATCATTAAGACAAGGAGGGGCATTTATGTTTTCCTCTGTGTAATGTAACTGTGAGTGTGCGTTCACTTTGAGGGAATTATGTGCTTATTATGACAAATAGTGCATTTTCAAGTTTTAAAGTTCTTTTTTTGGAAAGAGTCCCTCCTCTATGCATATATTGAAGGTATTGCTCTGACACAGCATGAAAACTTATGGTATAGTTATCTAAAAAAACTTATCCACTCCCTATAACATGTTTAGATTGCTTTTTTAGACTCTATAAAATTTTAGCTAGCACTAAACATAGAACTTCATTCATCATCATGCAAGCAAAGGCTGCCAAAGGAAGCCTACTCTTCCTGAGCTAAAAGTGGCAACACTCCAGTATTGGCAGAAATCAAATGAATCATTTCCTGCATTTAGTTTTAGATAAATAATCAAAAAGGATTGTCTAGATTCTGATCCAAAAGTCATTTTTCATAGCAAGAAATAAGAGTGCATCTACAAAGACTTTAAGTGGGGAATACTCTCCTGCTAATTACTTGACTGAGAAGGCCCTAAGGAACCTACACTGAGATCAAAATATCAAAATCCAATTTAAAATAAAATGTTAAATAATCATATTGGCTTTTAAATAGAGTAACTTGAAGTGTACTGAAACAGAGAAGTTTGAGGATTTAATTTGCTCTTGGTGCATTGAATGAACTCGGTCCAACAGGCTCCTGGTGGATCTGCCTTCTTTCTGGGGAAAGAAATGGCAGAGCAGGCAGAGCAGGGGCAGCAGCTGCTGCTGCTGAGTGGATGGTGGTGACTGCAGTGAGGTACACGTTGAGGAGCTGTTAGCTGTGAACTTTTTCTTTCTGTTCTTCCCTCTCTAGTATCCATCATGAAGAGGGTGACAGGATGATGCCAGGCTATGTTTGGGTATGTGTGGTAAGGGAACACTTGGTTAAAGGGAGAAGAGAGAATAATGTGATGAATAAACCCTGGAACCACAAATGGAGACTGGGAAATGAACAGAGGGAAATGGGCAGGCCATGTCATGAGATCAGAGGTCAAAGGAAGAGACTAATATGTCAGTGGTCAGAGAAGAAGAGTTCATAGAATCATAGGGTGCTTTGGGTTGGAAGGCACCTTTAAAGGTTGCCTAGTCCCACCCCCCTGCAATGAACAGGGACATCTTTAAATAGGTCAGGTTGCTCAAAGCCCTATCAACCTTGACCTCAAACGTTTCCAGCGATGGGGCTTCTACCACACCTCACTGGGCAACTGGTTCCAGTGTTTCACCACCCTCATTGTATACATTTTCTTCCTCATATCTAGTCTAAATCTGCCCTCTTTTGGTTTAAAACCATTACCCCTTTTCTTGTCACAACATGCCCTGATAAAAAAGATTGTTCCCATCTATTTATAAGCCCCCTTTAAGTATTGAAAGTCCACAGTTTCAACAAACTACTAGAACTGTGTTGGGAATAAAAGCAAGTAGGAGAGCGAGGAAGGGCATAGTCAGTGACATAAAGGATTGAGAAGAGCTATGGAGAGGACAGGACTCACTGCCCGTCAGAACCCCTGTGACACTCATGCCTCACAGGGCTGAAAACGCACAGGTAAAGCATGCATCTTACCCATTTGTCATACCTACCTGACCTAAATGATTATGACGTCTTAAAAAGTGTTGTTTAATTAATTGAAAGATCAGAAATCTGTGCAGCAGGAAGAGGGTGAGCACTGGACTGTAATGGAAGAGCTCATGACTAGGTCTGTAATTCTGGAAGTGAGGCTGGAAGTGAGAGCAAAAATGATGACTGGAACCAGTAAACAATGATGATGGACAAAAAGAGGAATGGATAGGGATGTCCTGAAGAGGAGAGAGTAGAAATTGTCAAAAATTGTGCAAACTAGGCCACATTTCATTATACATTTTAGAACCTGTGGTGGACCTGAAGTCTCATTATCATCCACAAAATTACTGGCAGAGTATTTTCCCTCTTACACTGATAGGTACAGAGTAAAGCTCTTGTTGCTACTTATTCCTCTGTGTACCTAAGTGAAAGAGATTTGAGAGTGAAGTTCAGCTTTTGTCATGTACAATGTGGGAAGCGATTCAGTTGCATAGGATGACGTTTCCAGTTTTCAGTTCCTTTAAAAAAATGTGAATCCACAGCAAAAATATCTTCTGAGCACATAGGACTTTAAGGTTATGAACTTGGGAAAGAAGTCCTGTAGTGAGAGTCTGGGGGAACATATGTGTACAGGAGTGCAGACAAGTGAGAGCATCTCCTAACCATGGCCTTTGTTGCTTAATGCCTGATTGTCATTATCAGTTTATAAGCTGATAGAAAAATATTAAATCAAATTTACAGTCCTAAGTAAAGTTTCATTATCTAGATTATTAAATAGTAAAAGTAGCACATTTTTTTCCTATGTTTTGATTTTTATTTTTTTTTTTTAACAGAAGTAGTCATTGGTTAACTTTATCTTAGATTGCTGTTGGCCATCAGAACTTGGACTGAGTGCATGCAAGAACCAGTGGTAACCAGATCTTTTTCAGCTCTATGGGTGTTTCTCACAGCTCTGAGAGAGCTAAGCCCTAACTATCACATGGGAAATGTTACAGATGTTACTTTGTATGATAACTTCCCACTTTCTCAATTAAAATCTTCCTTTTTTTTTTTTTACTGGCACTGTATAATGGAGTTGTAGTGGGTTGCTGTTTATGCTGGGAGCAGAGAGATGCAGCAACACATAAATTCAGCAAGAGCAGGCAAAAGAAGCAACTTTATTAGTTTGCAACCCTGTTTTATATACCCAAGCCCCATAGGGCGATTGGTCAGTGATCACCCACCTCCTAGGGTGACTGTCTAAAGTCCTACAACACCCATTTTTCCCACGTACCATAAACAGAACTTAGCAAAACACCGGGTGTTGGCACAACTTACAAAAACCATCCTACTGTTTCTCATAACATGTGTGAGAAAGGCAGGATTCTCACCAAATATTGTGAGAACCTGAGAAAATCCCTCTGCTAGCAGCTTTTCAGCATCCACAATGGAGTCTAGTTTTTCTACCAACCCCGTGTGAGCTCTAGTGGAGCTTGGGTGCACACACAACAGCAAAGCCAGTCTGAATTGTTATTTATGATGAGGAAGTCCTACAGTCCTATCAACAAATTACTGTGCAATTGGGATTCTCAAACACCATTTTTGAAAATAAGTTTGTTTATGTCTGGACAGTCTCACACTCCCTTACAGGAATGTCCTGGGACTGGAAACGTGAGCCTTCTCTAACACAGGAAGGGTGAAAATCCAGTTATCCCAATTCTCGAGATAGGATCTGAATCATAAACTATTTCTCTGTAGTGACGTCCTCAGAAGAGCAGTAATTTATGTATGTAATATAAAAATTACATATTGCAGATTTGTGGCTAAATCCAGCAAAGAATTTCAGTTCAGGATTTTGATCACAGGACAGAAACCTATAAAATTGTCTTTTTTGCATTTATGACCCAAAACCCCAGCATTCTTGCACAAATCACAAGATTACAAGTCTGAAAAGGGAATGTTTTTCTGAGATTTTGTATGGATCTAAATGAGGCATTTTTCACTCAATCTAGAATCCAGATCATAAAGGTATTCTTGGCATAAGGCTTGCAGTTGAAACCACTCAGAAACTTGCAAGAATATTGACTTGATGTGTGGTTTTTGATCATTTCAAAGAGTGAAAGGTGTGACTGGCTGTCATTTCTGGGATGCAGAGTGCTATTAACTCTTATCACCAAGAAACAAAAGCATGGTGTGATGTTTTTGTAGTTCGTATACTATCAGCATGCATTTTGAAATCAGTGTCAATTCCTGTGTGCCAAGATGTTCAGACTACAACCACACAAAAAACAACAGATAATATTGTCAAATTGGGTGATTTTCATAGCTGGTCTTGTGACATCTAGTATTCTTAATGCCTGAGCTTCTAAAATCAACTATTACATAAAAATGTCATTTCATTCAAAAAACTCAAATAACACTAATTATTGGTTAAGTATCTGCTTTCATGGTTGCAGACAGAAGCTTAAAAATGTGACCATATTGTAGACTAAGAATAACCTAACAAAAGACACTTTCTTCTGAAATCTGAAGTACAAACCAGTCTTATAACTTTTGGCATCTGAGTCATGATTTTTGAATGCTTGGGATTGGCAATATTGTACTAATATGTTTTGTGTCAAAATTCAGCTTCAGTAAAACATAACTCTTACTGCCTAGAAATTTGTAGGTCAAGAGGCTACAAGATATGGAGGGAGGGTAAAAAAATGAGGGCTTCCTCCCAAATCAAGACCCTTCAATACCATTTTTTCCTAAGGAACTACAATCTGAAAGAGCACCCAGATTTCCAATTTCACGTCATGGGGCAAAGCTTGCCTGACAGGGAGATTATGTCTGTGCAGAGGGATTACCGTGTCCCCTCCACACTGGCACTTCAACCAGCTCCAAGGGGAAATGCCAGTTCAGAACATCCTGAAACTACCTTCCATCTGCACCCAGCCCAGGGCTGTGGGCGAATACTGCATTTCTGCCCACTTGGTGAAACTTGGTGTCTTCCAAAGTAAATATTGTTTCTTGGTTACTAATAAAAATAAATGTATTGCACATTACGTTTTTGGAGAAGAATGTGCAAGACCAAGATTTCTGAAGTCAAATGGAGAGGTCCTCCCTCTGTTTCCCTCCAGTCCTCATACAGGCAAACTTCCACTTGAGTCACTGGGATTTTACATGACTAAAAACTACAGAGACACTCAAAAGTATTTTCTTTTCTTTTTTTTTTTTTTTTAATAATTATGAGATTTGGATAAAAAATTTATTTGAGAAGGTGGAACAACTCTGGTATTTTTTTCCAATGTTGTTTTTTGAAATAGTTGTAAATTCTGTATTTTGCAGCTCTCTGAAGGGAAAAATGAAACATTTGTTCAATAAATGGAAAATTAAAGAAGACAAATAGCACAGTTAAGAGCATGATTTATTACAGTTCACACCCTACTGTATGTCCACAGGTTCTTTTAATGCTTTTCATAGGAAACAAAACCTGGATTCACTCTTCCCATTTAAATTTAAAAAACCTTTTGTTTGAAGAAACTCTACCTTAACTCTCATTTAATTTAGACTTGCCTCAATTATATTCATCATAGCTGCAATAGACGTTAGTGCTGGGAAGAAAGAGAAAATGGAGAAGAAGAATTATTTCCTTATATCAGCAGTCTTTAAAAGCCAAATGTATATATATATATATTTTTTTTTTTTGGTAGGGAATGGGTCTTCATATTCTAATCTAAATCTGTGATTTGTAAAGGTACTAATAGATCAACCTTAATACTTAGCTGTTTGGACTGAGTTAAACGAATCAATTAAAGACACAGAAGTGTGGTCATGTTATGTTTTAAATAACTCATGCCTCTTGTAAATGTATACTATAGTAAGCAGTGTAATAATAGTAAGTTTTCTCATCATGGTTCTATGAAAACCATGTCTCAGATCCCTTTCTTTACTTGGTGGAAACCAATGTGCTTCCATTGTTGTTGATTTTTGTTGTCTTTTTAAACTGAATTTTTTATTTATGTTTTTCCACAAAGTGTTGATTTCAGATGTGGTATTTTGAAGCCAAAAATACTCTCAACTGATATCATCCCCCCAGTTTCAAAGCTTGTGTGAAAAAATGGACTTATCTACACAAGCAAAACACAGATCTATCTCTGCTCAATATATGTACTATTTATTTGTTATGTGAAAATGAAAATAGGATCAATGGAATAGCCTAATTCTGCTAGGATGCAACAGCTATTGCATATGGAAGAAAAGAGAGTCTTAATGAGTTGGGCTTTTTTTGAAAACTATGTTTATATAACCAGATAACAGCCTACCAGAGACAAAAAAGCAATTAGAGGGATGTCTGCTATGAGAACATGGTCTCTTTATATTTAAAGCTGTACCTAGTGTCAGAGGGCAAAACAAGACAGACAAAATCCACAGTTCCTGCCTACTAATCCATGTGATACAGAGCAACCATATACCTTGGGAGCCATTTTAAAGTTTAGCTAGAAAACAGGTACAACAAAGCCCCAAGTCAAATTAAAGGTATTTAATTTGAATTATAAACTTGAAAATGTTGGGTGAAATTTGTGGAAAAAAGATCAAAGACCAAGTAACTGGTGAATGGAGTGGTCAGAGAGGAAGCTGAGAAACACATAGTATGGTATTGCTAACCTGAAAGTATTCACAAATCATCACTCAAGTCTGGAATGCCATGAGCTTGGGGAATTTTTTGATATAATAAATATAGGACTTGTTTTGTCTTTTAAAGGCTCAAAATCAGGGCATTTTTGAGTAACTTTTTTTTTTTTTTAAACCAAGTTGTGAGCCATAATATTATGTTTGGAAAGAATAAAAGGTCTTGCTTTGCTCAGGAAAAAAAGAACTTTGAGAAAACACTTGTTGGGTGACTTGCAATAAAGGTCATAAAATTTGGCAATATAAAGATAGTTTAATCTGGAAAGTACTGTAATTGAGGAAAAATGCTGGCAGTCAGTATGTGAGAATTTGAAAATAAGGTTGTTTCATTTTTATAAAAATGGCAGTAATCATGCACAGAACTGAATCTAAAAGCTCTAATAAGCTTAGATTTCTGATATTTGACTCGTTCACAATTTATTCCTGTTTTATGAAAGATATATTTGTTATTCATAAATATTTGTTTATTTGCTTATAAGTTTTCAAGAAACCAGCTGAGCTTTTCATTTCATCTGTGCTTTTGTCCTGTATGGTTTGTCTTACATGGTATTTTCTTGTCCTGTTTAGGAATAGAAATGGTAGAAAACAGTATGCTTTTAGTATAAGATTCTTAAAAAGTCATGAAAGAGTGGTGAATACTTTCTTATGATGAATTGTAGAGTATCTAAAAGGTGTATGAAGTAGAATTTAAATCATAGAGTCAGTGATGGATTGCCATTATTCTGTTAGCTCTAACATTGTAACATCAAAAAGGTTTTAATGGTCTGGGCTACTCTGTTGAAATTAGTAGTAATCTAGACAGACAATGAACGTATACTATATTATATCATCTTGAGATCTGGATCAGGAATTATTTTATCTGCTCTCTGGTGAAATCAAAAACTGCTTCAAACTTTAATTGGTAGTAGCTGATATCTGAAAGTATTTATTTTTGGTTAAAATTATAAAATGCTGAGTTTAGATTCCAGTTCAGAGTTGGATTTTTAAAAAAAAAATTATTTGCACTAAGCTTGTTTAGCAGTCTAACAGGAGGAATCCAAGTTGCACAGACATTTTTGTCACTTTGTTTCTGAATGCTAGAAATATTTGCTAAACAATTATTTTATTAATCTGTTTTTTAAAAGGAAAACACTTCGCCTTCTCTTTTCAGATGGGGAATTAAATGTCAAGTTTCCTCCTGAAGGGCACATTTTATGGAAAAGTTATAAACCCTGAAATTAAGTTTGTAATGGAAAATGTGACAAACTCAACTATGGCAAAGCAAAAATATGTTCTTAACACTTAACACATAAAGGGCCATATATATGAAATATATTTGCAACATACTGTATGTTTATTATAGGTTAAACACTAAAAAATGGAAAAATACCAGTACATACCCCAACTGTTTCTTAGATATTTAATATAGCCAGAACACATTGAAAATTGTAGGACTGAAGAGTACATGGTAAGTGTTTAAATAACATCAAATGCAATTAAATGTTTCCTTTGAAATGTTACGCAGGTGATAAAAATGTCATGTAGAATTACTATTTGGTGTGCTTTAAAGTAATATAATTAGCAGAAAATTCACAGCGAAAACCTAATCACTAAAGCAAAACCTGTGTAAATGAGGTGTATTTGCTTTTGTTCAGAAATTCAGAATTTTGTGGCAGATCAGAACCTTTATCAACAGCTGAGCTTGACCACTGCAGCACTCTATGGTGGGACTGCATGGGCATTGCCATGTGCAAACAGTGCAGTAGCTCATGGCGCATGCTCTTGCCCCCTTACCAGCCAAGCCAGTAGATCCTCCACCTTTGCCCTCCCTGGAGGGAACACTAGAGTTGATCTGAAAGAAATGTGATTCTCCTGCAAGAGAAGGTGGGAAAGAGCAGGCAAGGTTGGCAAAGGAGAGGAGAATAAAAAACAAGACTGGAACCTTCAAGCCTTCTTCACTAAAAATAAAAAGGAAAAAAAAATTAAATGGAAGGAGCTGTAACTCATGGAAGTTGGTGCTTTGAGTGAGTAATATAGTCTCTCCACTTAGACAAATGTTGGAAAATAAGTGTACTCTGCATTGCCTTGTAGTTATTTTTTTTTTGAGAGTAGACAAGTAAGCTCAAAGGGAATTTCAATCATAGATCCTTAATATCATTTAATGATTTTTATATAAATTATATTTGTAGGCCAACAAGGATAATTTTAGAAGAAAAAATAAAGCCATCAGTATCATTATTGATACAATATTACTTGTCTTGCTGTTAAGTTCTGCAGTTTGCTCTCTGCTGACATAGAGTGTTTTTTTTTTCTTTAGTTGCCTGTGCTAAATCATCCTTTCCATTTCAGGAGGAGCATGAGAATCTCTTGCTCTTGCTTCCTGTCCTACCAGCGTCCTCCTGAATACTCGCTCCTGTTTTCTCTCAGAATACTTATTCAGTTACCTTGTCTGCCTTTGCTGACACCAAAGAGTTACTGTGCAAGGAGAAAGGTCTTTTCTCTCTGGTAAATAATAGCCCTAGTTATTATTGTGAACGCAGACATGAGTTGCTGCTACTTTCTCTGTGCTTTTCCTTAAGGCATAAGATGTTTTCCCTGCCCTGCCATTTCTTCTTTCTCCCCAAGGTCGGTTTCATTTTCACTGGATTCATTTACACAAGTCTTGGACTTGTTTCAGTTAAAATTACTGTATGTTTGGCCTCTGTATCATGGAAGCACAAGCAAAGCAACCAAACACTGTGGAAAGTTGTTGTTCTCTGTTTTCCCTGGCCATGCACTAGGTTCTGCAGTGCAGAAGCTCAAACATTTTGCTTTGAATTGAGTCCTCTGGAATGATATGCTTCATGGTCATATGCTATAATGTAGACAGAATATAAAGTAGCCATTACTTCTCAACAGTCTTCACAGTAGCTATTCTTTAATTATTTATTTATTTTAATGGTGGGATCCAGTCTAAGGTTCAGACTCTGTGTCTTGACCCAGAAATAAGCCCAACTTGTCTTGTTCCTCTGCGGGGAAGACATGGTGACAACTCTGATAGCTGGTGAAATGTTGAACATCTTTCTTCCCCTGTTGATAGAATCAGCTTCAGGAATAACTCTTTAAAATAGTCACGGAATGTCTGCTCTGCTTTGCATTGCTTCAGGAGATGCATTTTGCTTTTGCTTTTTGGTTGGTAACTATACAGAGCAAACCAGTTTGAGCTGGGAGGCATCAGGACAGTGTCACAGTGGTGTGCTACAAGTTCTAATTTACTAGTCCTCTCAATAATCTGTGAATTGTAAAGAAGAGGACAGAGCAAAAGAGATTAACAATTTGCCCAAGGACGTATCCTGGGATTAATTAACTAATGCTCTACATATTCAAATATTACCCAGGCTTGTGGGACAAGGGTCTATTTTGGTGTCAAATCAGTATGGCACCATTCTGTATAGCTGTGAAAGATTGTGCTGGTTGCAAGGTGATGGAGAACCAGACCCTTCTAGAGACAGTTTGGAGCAGAGAAGGAGTTGCAGGAATTTCTGAATCCGTATCAGATGTCTGCTAGCCAAGACCTCTTCATTTTCAAGGTTATCTCCCATTCATTCTTCTCCTTTTGTTGTTGAAAAACAAATCAGTAAAGTCCATACATGGAAATGAAAGTTTCACTTTTGTACTTCTTAGTTTTCCTTCTTCAAAAACTGATGACTTGTTATGAAACATTTAACTTATGACAAAAATCAGCAAACATTGTTTCTTGCCTTTGTTAAAATGTCTGATAAGCTGAGTTATTTCATAAGCAGCAGCTCTGATAATGAAAAAAACTTGTGCAGTATTACAAATTGCAATAAACTAATTTAATTTGCATTTGAACTCAATTTTGGTTTAAGCTACCAAACATACAGGTGCCTGAGCATCATAAGCTTTAAAACACTACAGGTAGGAGCAAGGAGCTTAGCTTTAAATAGAATACATTTAAATTAATATTTTTTTACTATAAAATGTAATGATTTACTATTTATTACTTACAAGCAGTATGTAGGCATTACTTATATTACATATTCTACTAAAGAGTGCTGGTATAACCACACTGAAAGCTATTTTAGAAGAGATGCCTTCACATTAATTGGAATCTCTAAACATCTTGATTTCATTTTTTCCTCACTATATTTCAGACTTTTTCATGGTGGCATCAGCTTCATTGAGTTTGACCTATGTGTCTATGTGCAATATCAACAAACTGGTAACCAGGCTGTGGACATTCTGTTACAATTCATCAGAACACAGGAAGTTGAGTCAATATTTTATTTCCTCGGTATTGTAAGGAAATTTCTGGAATTCATAATAAACAGGGCAAAGTATTACAATGTCTCTTCTCATAAACAGTGTTGGGACTATAAGTAAGTGTATAATAAACAGTATTAGGACTCTTGGTAAATGTAAGTAAAAATATTGAAATTGGTTTAAGAAACTGAAATAAATGTAAAGCAAAATAGAATATGTATGTATTCAGCATTTGTTTATTTAATTTTGACTCCTTATCAAACATGCTTGCATAACATGCTGAACAGGTTCTGTAAGATCTGGTTTTATTTTCACAGTGCTGTGTGAGATATGACTAATTACTATAAGGTAGAAAGAAGTAAAGAATATAAATAGAACAGTGGGTTTTAGAAATAAACATTTATTTTGAGACAACTTGCATGCTTACATTTCCTGCTTTTCTGATGGTCTTGAAATGTTTCTACCCTGAAGATCAGAAGGTCTGATTTCTGTTACAAACTTGCAGCAGGGCTCTGAAACATACAGCTCAAAGTAGTCCAGAAGCTAAGTTGATTGAAAACACATTCATGACAACACTGTTTCCACCATCTGCAGCAGTGAGAAAAATTGATAAGAACACAGTACAATGGTTGCAGAAATCTTCACTATTTATGTTCAACGTAACTCAACATCTTTGTTTCCGAAATAGGGATGTAATATCACATGTTGTTTACTATATCTGCTCAACAAAGACAATTTATGAATGAATGTCTATTCTTTTTTCAATCTTGCACAATTTGAGAGTGAGGCTTAGACCACCCAAAGCAAAATTAACCCTGTGGTCAAAGTCATCTGACCATTTAGAAAAGATAGCAGGTACATCAGAGAGTTACTGTTCAGCCTAACAGAGTGGTATGGCTCAACGGGTAGGGAAAATAAGCCTTGTAGTAAAATGCTCTGTACACTTTTATTAACAGGTCAGATTAGTATGGTTATAATTAAGGTTTAACTTTGATAGGAAAAGAGTTCAATTCCATGTTTTTAATCATATTGGGTGGGCAAAATGAATTGTTTGTCAGCTGTGCACTTTCCTTAACACTGAGCAGAGTGACAGTTTTGGCCTTGATGCAGGTTATCTTGACATCTGTTTCCATAATTCACTAGTTGTTTTGAAGTTCTTACAATCAGTGCTTTAAGTGCACATGGGTTTCTATACTAATGTACACTGGAGACAGGTCCAACCTATTAGAAATTTAGGTACAACAGGGTTATAAACGTTACTCGATACCTTATAAAGCCCAAGATACCTGACCAGTGCATAGTCTCTGTTCTTGGTGTAGTCAGGTGATAACACATGTACACTCATGCTGCCTACTCCAGTGAATGTCAAAAGTTCATGCTAAGTACTACATAAATTAACACCTAATTAGGAGCTGTTATGGTTTGGATTGGGAAGGAAGTGTAAACTTGATTCTCCTTAGAGAGCTATATGCAGAAATATGATGTAGAATTAATTTTACGAATAAAGGTCAAAGATCAAAGTCTGAACGTATTTGTTGGAAGAAGGAACTGGAAGGGAATCTTGACTTCCTTAATAAAATCCTTTTCTTCTTAAAAAAAAAAAAAACAAACCAAACTTTAATTTGGTTTTGTGTATATCTCCCCATTATATTCTAGGAATGTCAGGAGCACTGTTCTTTTACTGGCACACTTTATACCTCATACACTTGCTGAATTTCCCATTGCTACTCTCACGTCAGTAGTTACTGAATCACAATTTAGGAATACAGAAAAACCATTCACCTGGAGGCTGGAGTTTAGGATTAAAAAATAAGGCTGCTATGAGATGTTCTTATCTGAAGACATTAAGCATACATATATATATATATGTGTCTATAAAATTACTATATTCATACAAAACATGCAGATATGTTATTTGTGTGTTGGACCTGAAGATACACGTACTTCTGCTGATCAAGTGATGATATTGTCCTGGCTGTCTACAAATTTTAAAATATAGAATCTGATATCTGCATCAGTTCAAGGAAATATTTAAGATCAATAATCTTCATCCATCTGGGAACTCGGAAAGACTTAAAAATTCCAGCTACAGTTTATCTGGACATATCACTCAGAATAATCTGTTTCTTTCTCCCATTTGTTCCAACAATTTATGTGGCTATACTAGAACACCCATAAATGTGAAAAAAAAGTATATTCTTTTGATCATAACACTGTTCCCTTCAGCTTTTGAGCTGTACCTTTTGAAGGGGCCTAATTCAGTAATTAAATTTGTGGTTCATGCAGAGACCTATACAAAGACCATCTTGATGCTTTAGATTACAATTTTCTTTAGGACAGGGACAGCATCGAGCTATGTTAAATGTACCTAGAAAAATGTAGATTCAGTGATGAGTAACATTTTTTGACACTACTAGATCATAAAGGAAGAGAGGGAAATAGTCAAAGATGTGGAACTTAAATGAGAAGTCAGGATAGCTTTTAAGAAGCACTTTGAAAAGGATCAAACTGTATTTTCAGGCAATAAAGAGATGCTTCTAAAGCGGTCTGTTGTACTACCACCAAAACCAACAAGTAAGTCAACATTAGAAGTATGACAGTTACAACATTGATTCAGAAAAGTGTATGCTAGTTTATTTTTTCCTCCAACTAGACAGCTACCAGCGGAAGGCAGCTGAGCACCTAGAGACATCTGTATTAAAACAACACATGTGAGTGGAAAGAAAGACTAAGTGGAGTAGGGGGAAAAAATAGTCAAACACAAAGAAGCAAGGTAAACAAACAGGCAGTTTCTCATCTCAAAATGGCCCTGACATTTATCTTTCTCTGCACTTCAGGAAGATAGCAAGGGGGAAATGACAGCATTGTGACAGGTTTTTGCAGCAAGCAGTTTTCCACACCACAAATACCACTGCTACCACAGCTGGCACCGCAGGTAATCTTTGCAAAGATGCTGAGGGCTGCACCACTGTAGAGACCAAATTACTTCCTCTTCTTCTCCAGGTGAAGTCTGAAGTATGTTGGCATATCTGTGTTGGAAAATTTGTATTGGCATTACCAAAAAGAGACTTCTCTTGCTACAGTGTGTCTGACCTAGTTACTCTTCAAACTGTTGACTGAAGGAGAGAGAAGCTGTTTGCAGGGTTCTTGAAGATCTTCAGTGGCACTGAACCACCTCAGAGCTGGTATAAGTTTCCCTGCCTTCTGTGGAGTTTTGTTCTTTATGTCTGTTTATTTGGAATGGAGTGCTTTTACATTGATGATCTGGAGATGATGCTCAAAAAATAGTGCCAGAACAAATGGTTCTTGGATTGTTTTACATCAGTCTTTGTTGTAATTGTATGCATGTCTTAAAAAAATGTAATACTCAATTTTTTCTTTACTCACAAACTCTATATTTTGTCCTCTATTGTAGTAGTGCTGTAGTACCTCTACACTGCAATTCTGATGTATTCTGCTAATTTTCATACAGATTAGTACCACAGAACTCAAAAGAGGAGATGAATTTCTTCTTCATGAAGTGCTGCTTTTATGAGTTCAGGGGAGGCAATGAGGAGAGGGATTACCTGCCAGCTTTTCCTGGTTTCTGAGACACTTCAAGTACTGCAGCCTACTGAAACTCCACTAATCAAGGCATGTAAAATGTGTAGTGTTGCTGAAATGCAAAGGATTATCTTAACAGGGTATCAGAGGTGTTCCCCAAAGGTACCAAGTGATGCCCAAATCTCATGTTGTTTTTCAGCCCTGCAGGAGCAGAGAATGGCAGTCAACTGCAGTCCAGGAGGGAAATGTTTTCTATGGCTAATTACCTGCAACTGCTGACAAGAACTGCTACCTTCTGATGGACTGAGGACCTGCCTTTGTTCATTGCAGCGTTTGGGTAACCCTGTGTAGTGGGTCTGGCTGAACTGCTTTTCCCCATACAGCCCTCATGTGCCCAACATGGGGCTCGAATGCATGACCCTGAGATTAAGAGTCTCATGCTCTCCAAAAAGGAAATGTGGTGGGTTGACCCTGGCATGGCACCAGGTGCCCACCAAGCCCTTCTATCAGTCCCCCCAACCCCCATCAGCACAGCACACAGGGAGAGAATAAGACTAAAAGAGCCATGGGTTATGATAGCTAAAGATGTTATTCTCTATTTCCCGTCTGCAGGCGATGTTGGGCTGAGCCCAGGAAGCAGGGCTCCAGAACACGTAGCAGTTGTTCAGAGGACAAGCCAAATGCCCCCCCATCCTCCTCCTGCCCTCTCCCTTTATAGCTGAGCTGACGTCATCTGGTATGGAATAGCCCACTGGTCAGCTCAGGTTGGCTGTATCTTCTCCCCCATCCTCTGGTGCCGTGTGAGCACTGGCAGCCATAACAGGGGTGTGTTATCAACACCCTCCAGCTCCCAGTGCTGCAGCGGGAGGGCTGGGTGGGGAAAAGCAGCTCAGCCAGACCCAATACACCCTGACAGAGTGTCTAGTAGTCATCCAACAGCTCAGTCGTGGTTACTTGGTGAGGCTGCTCTGCTGTGTTTTCTGTTATGTATGGTTAAATCCTGCTGGTAGACAAAAAACTTCTTTAAGGCCTTACCAAGTGGGTGGTGCTTTTTTTTCCCAAAAAAGCAGGAAAATCACTGGTGGCTCTGCAGCACCTGTTTCTCCCATTCTATGCCACAGGAAGACTTAGGATAAAATTAATTCGATGAAGTTTAGATTACATTTACTTAGGTGAATGAACAGTTATGTCCCATCTTTGTCTATAGATCATGGTCTACTATCTCTGACATTTATTACCATTGTCATTGTGAGCCAGACATACTTCTTGGTGTCCCAGTTTTCTCACCTGTACAGATAAGACAACAAGGGATTGTTCCGAGGCCTGCACTTGCACTGGTTTTGAATATTTTCTGTCCAGAAAACAACAAAAAGGCAGAACAAGCATAATTTCTGGGTCTCTATTTTCTGTATGTGTAAGCCAGCCAATTCCATCACTTTTAATTTTTATAAAAAGGCTGACTGGATGATGCAGCAAATGTGATGACATGAAAGAAACTCCATGGTCTGCTCTTTTGAGATCTTAAGTGAAGAGGAACACATGCACGCTGATCCTCATCTGAATCCTTAGGATCAGTCAGTGTGTGCTGGAAATCCTACTGGACTCAAAGCCAATGTGTCTGCAATGCTTCTTTCAGCAAACACAAACCAAGTTTAAGAGTTTAAGGGCCTGGAAAATAGTACAGCAATTCGCTGGCCCAAAAGCAAAAATAAACTGCGCACAGTATGTCACATTAGCTCTTAACTGTCTCCAGGAAGTGAAATGTTTGACAGGGAAACATATTTGCTTGGGGCCTCATTTGATTCATGTTTCCAGGAAAGAATTCAAGTCGTACCCCCAGTGGAGCATGCACATTGATCAAGCAGGGGATAGTGCAGCCTCCAGGTTGTCATATTCCTGCACCCTTCACCCTGCTTTCTTGTGGAGGAAAAGTGTCATCCGAGTGAAGAAGATTTTAGAAAACGAGTATGATGTTTTTGTTCTTTCCAACACTGACAGGAGTGGTTTAGATGGCAAAAGAACCACATTGCACCCTTTCTGATTTACAGCTCTGAATCATCTTGTTGAAAGCAGGAGATACTTCCTGAATTATTTAAGAAAAGGTGGCATGCCTTCTTAATGTCTGTTCCTTCTCCCCCTTGGATATTCATCAGGATGCTGCTGATCACTGCTCATTCCTCCCAAGTGTTTGCACCCTGCGTGGCTAACCTCATGAGCCAGACATCTGCATCCCAACTGCCAGCTGCTTCCAAGGTATATAGCAAGTAATGTGATTCTGTGTGGAATAAAATGGATAGGACCAGCTTGAGTTAGGTGTAGAAATTTTTCCATATCAGGAAGGGATGGTTTTGTTGTGGTGGATCTGTTTGCACTCCCTGTAGGAAAACACGCAGAAATATTAGCAGAGGCTTCCATAGACATAGTATAAAGATGGAACCACTCTATAAGGAATTTTGTAGAATTGACCTCAAGTAAAAAAACACATGCCTGAAGAGACTGAGTCCAAAGTGTAGAATGTGATTTATAAAATACAGTTGATAGAACACAATCTAATTTCTAATATCTGATTTGGTTCCTAATCTATTTTCTCCATCTCATTGCAGTTCTGCTGTGTGGATATAAGGATGTCCTCCCAGACTAACCTCAGCATTAACTTCTTTGAGACAAAATAGTAAAACTCAAGAACCAATAAGTACATCTGGCTCACAGTGACAATGGTAATAAATAAATAAAATGTTTAGAGAGGAATGGAAGTAATTTGCTAATGCTCTAGTCCATGAAACAACTCTTGACTTCTTTTCTTTGACTCACCCCTAAATTATGCTGGTTTTTCTTTTTTTTTTTTCCTGATATGGAGAGTATCAGAACACTGTAAGAAATCTACCACTGAACTCTACTTGTACCACCAATACACAATGGTGTGACTGGTGGTGAGGTAACTCCAGAGCTTTATTAAAGACATGACTGTTTGTGTTTTTGTGCCCAAAATACTTCTTAAGCTATTTTAAGTGGGCAAGCAGATATGCTAAAGCACTAAAAATAAATATTTAAAAATACTTGACCTCAAAATACTGATCCATCAGAAGCAGAGGGTAAAAGGACCTTTAATAGAATCTTTTCCTTGCATCCTACCCAGAGCAGAATCTCAGATTTACAGACTTGTGGTTAAAGCAGATCCAAACTGAGCTGCCACCTCAGTTGGCATCACAGGGAGGGCCAGATATTTTTCATATTTCTTGTCCTGTTGGCATGCATGTTGAAGGTCTCAGCATAGCATGGAGGTTTTCCAGTTATTCTTAGTGAGATAGTACAGATTGTAGAGTCTCTCTTACAGGTCATAGCCCATGCAGAGGACATGCTGTTGTGAACATTGCCTCTTACAGAGTTGTAGCCATGGCAGGAACTGTGGTTTTCACAACGTTAACAAATTGGGTGCAATTTTGCCCACACAGAAGCATTTCAAAAAACATTAATCCTGCCATTAGCTTGTTCTTTTGACTGTATTTACTCTCGGCTCTTCTGTTGTTTTTTTTTGGTTTTTTTTTTTTTGTTTGTTTTTTTCACAGCAGGGAGGAAGCCAACCCTGTGTGGCTCACCAGTTCTCTGTGGAGCAACAGGAACTGGACCACAATTTGGGCACCTCAACAGGCGGAGGTCCCTGCTCCTCTGAAAGGAGCATCAGATGGAGAATTAAAGAAGGGTGTGTTCTCACAGCTGCCCAGCACTATCAACACTAACCATCAGGATGGTCTAGATTTCTGCTGCCCCATGCCAGATGGCAGCGTTTTGATACTCCAGTCTTCATTGCAAGTCTGTGCTCTGTGGTTATGGCAAGACTTCATCCTGAAATAGCTGCTTGGTTTTTGAAATTCAGGCATGGCCCACTTATTTGGATATTTCAAGCTGTGAGTTTCAGTTGGACACATAAGCAGCAACTCAGTTTAAGGAACGAGGAAAGATTTTCCCAGGTTTTTAAAAGCTGGGCAGAATGATACAGTGTTTGCAGGCAGCTTGCTGCATGCTAAGTAAAACCCAGAGATCCATTGCTGCAGGGCTTACACATTGCAATGTACATCTGTAAATATATCATAGAATCAGAGAATGCTTTTGGTTGGAAGGAACCCTTAAAGGTCATCTAGTCCAAGACCCAATATCTATGGTCAGAAAATACTTTGAATGCTTATGCCCCACATAAAACAAAATGCTTTGTGTAATATCATGATAAATACAATAAATTCAATAATAGTGAATGAGTTGGGATTTAATTTACAACTTAGTATTGCAGAGAACTGGTCTCTTGAGGAAAATTTAGGATCTGAAGATCAAAGCCGAAATCTATTTTTAAATTTGTATTTCAGACTCTTCCTGTTCTGAAGATAAGCTGTGTATCATTAAAAGACAAATATCTCCATGAATACAGAATATGTAAATACATGAGTTTGATTTTGTCTTACACTGTGGGTTATATCCAGCCTTGAAAGGTGTTGGGACAGAGGAGAATTGCCAGCTATAAAAAATGGCATATAACAGCAAATCAGTAATCTAACATAAGAGCAGGCAGTGTTTGAGGGCTTTGCTGAGTGAATGCATCCTTGGTTCCTATGGAACACACTTCTTGTTTCTGGGACATGGTTAGCTGAGTTTCAGTGGTCTTCTAGGGCTGCAGAAGGTTGGACTGGAGATTCTTTTTGTTTCTAGATGGGACAGCCTATTATTCCTTTGTCAATGACCTTGGTGTAGTGGGAAGACCTGACTCAATGTCATGAAGCAGCAAAGCCCAAAAGCAGTAGAAACAGGGCCTGTTGTTTGTCTTGAATGCTGGAAATGCTGAAGAAAACCAATTAGAGATCCTCTTCAAAAGATAAGTGTTCCTGTTCCCATTGCACTGCTGTAAGGAACAAGTGATCATAGTGATGCTTGCTGGCTATACAAAATACTTTCAATTCATGTCTCTCCACTAACTCAGCCACTGTTTTCAGGATGTTTTGTGACACCACAAAGCAGCTGTTCTTTACTCTTCTGACTAAGACATTTATATTCAACCCTGACATTTTAATCTAATAAAAAAAAAAGCTTTTTACCTCCTTGCAGTATAAACAGAGAACCTCTATATAATGGGCATCTGTGGAATATGGAATTAATCCCACTAGTGCGGAAAAACCTTCATAACTCTCTTGCGGCTTCATCACTCTTTGAATTATGAGGTCTTCCTCTCACTTGTGGGATAAAGTCCAAATCCCACAGAAGCTTATTATGTGTCCACTATTTATTAAGACTTCATCATTTAAAACAAAACACTTAAGAAAGACACTGGGAAACATTTAAAATCAAAGAGATTTCAGTCTGAGGAATATTTGTTGTATTTGAAGGTTTTTTAAAGCAGAGAAAAAAAGTTCATTTTAGTCTTGATAGCCACTGAACTTGCTCCTTCTGCTTTTTTATTTTTTTTTCTTTTTCTTCATGGAGAGATTCTGAATGTTTTTCCTTTCTTTCCTACATGATTTTATCAATCTTTTAATATTCTTGTAAAGACTTCACTTACTTTTCTCTGCCTTGGAGCCCAATGACTAGAGCTTTTAACCATGAGTAAGAGCCCTTGTTCCCTGGCTTATGGATGTAAGTGTATGTACTTGCTGTACCTTGACTTGCAGAAAGTCCTTTAAATTGCACTCACTGTTTTGCAGAAGTGTACCATAACATAAATATACTAGCTCAAGCTTAAACCTAGTAGTTTAGCAGTATTAACATTTTGTACCGAAGTCGTTCCCGAGCTAAGAAGGTTGCACAGGAGAAATCAGACTTGGTTTAAAACTCTGTCATGTACTCTGTCTGGGCACATTTAAGTCTCTTTGTCTTCCCTTGCCTTAGTTTACACAGACAGATTATTAGAATGCTGATTCTTTTTTTCATCTCTGTTTCTTTATGATCTCTCTACATCTCAAATAAAGTAGAAGACAGTATCCACCAAATCATTTGATATGAAGCAAGTGAACACAGTCATTGCGTTAGCCATGCATCATGGGAGTGTATTTAATTACTTCATTTTGGTAATTTATGACATAGATTTAAGCATGAATCTTTACAGTGATTGTTTTAAAAAGTAAGCATGAGACCAGATTAAAAAAAATGTCTTTTAATTGCCTCGATTTGTTTTAAGTCAGGAAAATGTTATTATTGTTATTGTTATACTAAAAAGATAGGTTTGTTCTTCCTGGGTTTATAGAACTTTTCTCCATTTCTTCTTATTAGAAAGGAGTATCTGTTATCACTTATATAATTCTTCCATTCTCTCCAACAGAAGTAACTAATTCTCAAAACAGTTGCAAGAAATGAGAAATTCTATCTCACAGCTGAGGAAAATGAGGCAAAGGGGGCTTAATTTACTACCCCAGTGTCATTCTGTACTTCAGTGGCAGAACTGGGATGAGAAACCAGAAGTTTCTGGCTGCTGAAGCTATAACATGGCTCCTTATGGTAAAATTATCCAATGTTGTGTAGTGAAATATGAATATACTTTTTCATTACCTTGCAGAGAAGTAGTAGTGAGGTGAGAATACTGAAACATTTGTATGGTATGTGTGGAGCAGACATGGCACCAGCACCTTTCTGAATCTTGACAGATACCTGGGACTGCAGGAATGGTGGTCCCTTTCTGCTGGTACTGAGGTTAGATGAAAAGCACAGTGCAGTTAAAAGGTGTGTTCTTGGAAGACTGATGGTGCTGGACATGTTTAGCCCTTAAAAAGAAATGTTTAGGTAATAGAGCGGACTCTTCTGGGGAGTGGGGAACAGAAGAGGATAACTCTACCTGTTGGAATGTTGTGGGGATGATGCATCATTCTTTAGCTCTGTAAATAAATCAAATAGATAAATTTCAAGGAAGCAACAAAATCTTGGGTGCATACTTGAACTCTGAATCTATTCACCTGTTCAGAAGTAGTTCCAGCTAATCACTTTTCTTTCCTTATTCCTAATAAAAAAAATGTAATCTGAATTTAAGGCAGACAGAGCAATATGGAACAAACAGCCATAGCTATTGGCTGTTTCTACAAAAGGCAAGAGCTACTTCTAATCTCCAGTGAGAACTCAGGACAGACATGCTTTTATGAGAATCCATGAGATTTACATCAAAAAATGTATGGCCAGTCAGAGGGCTTCCACTTGATGACAGATATTTCTGCTCAGCCTTTGCTACTGAGTGGAACTGAATTAACACAAAATGACCCTTTTATTCTGCTGTAGCATGGATTTATATTCACAGGGGCAGCTCCTCAGTAGGGGTAAATTGTCTTAACTCTTTCAAAGGACTTGAGTTCAGCCATTTGAGATTTGATCCTGGCAAAAGTTGAACACATGCTTTCAAGCTCCTTGACTTCATCTATGAAAGCCACTGTCACCATGTGGTCCCTCCAATTTTTAGCTTTCTTTTATTTTGCTCAGCTTTTCAATGACATTGAAAGGACTTTCAACCTATTGTAATGGATGCTGTTCTAACCTAAGTGTAATAATATTTTTGATGTAATTACTTTTAGGTGTTAAAAATTTTAGGATGTGATGAGAAACAACTGAGATAAAATTCTTCACTTGTATTTTGGAATTACCACCTACAGCAAATTCAGATTTTTTTTATTATTATTTTGAAGAATTTATTATAGACACATTAATTTTAAAGGAAATCTAGGACAATTCTGATGACAGCAGTCTACTTTTTCCTTGGCTGCATCCATCAAAGTGCAATAGCAATAAACAAATGTACATCAATTCCATTTTCAAATTAAAAGAACAGAACAGGCAAGCAAAGCATCAGCTGCAGAAGCAACAGGAAGTGAGAAGGTGGTGAGAGTGAAACAAGAATGTAAATCACATTTTTTATGAGTGGCCACCCGGACGACAGAGTGCAGAAGCAGACCGGGTTGTTGTGAGAAATAACAATGAAGAGCGCATATGTAATAATACAAAGTGCCTAAAGAGTGGTAGGGCTGGGGCAGTGGTGGGGAAGGCTGTCCTAGAGTAGGACTTGGAGCAGGCTCATTGCTTACACTGCCTCCCGCTTCCTTTTTGGTCCCCCCAGCCCCCCTTTTTCTTTTTTCTTAAATGAGGTTGGTTTTGCTAGGGATGGTCCAGAAAAGCACCCTTTTGAACAATAAACACAAATGACTATGGTGGTCCTGTCAGCTTTGTATCTTTGTAAAATAACGAGTGATTGGAAACACTTTCTGGAATTGATTTCACAGGCTTTCCCCCTACCTTCTCACTGACAGCCTGGAAAAAATATTCCCCTACCACCATCGGTGAATGCTATTCATTTTCCCATTATTATAAATTCTTACATGTAAAGAGTCCTAAAGAGCTATCCCTTTGAAGCAAGGGTGATTTTGCTACTGATGGAGTAACAAATCAAACGCTACGCTCACAAACTCTTAGACTTTGAAAAGCACACTTCCAAATGATTAAATAGTTATGCATGGCAAAGACTTGAAACTTTGATGATTTATTCAGACTCCATAATCTATAGTAAAATATAAATTTTTGTTAATAGTGGCATAAACGTAACATTCTCTCCTCCTACTCCTCCATCCCCCCCTTTTTTCCTAAGTGTAGGACTTCCAAGATTTTTGGAAGAAAAAAAGCATCTGTTTTTCTGTATGTTTGCTTTTTTTATAGACTTCATAAATCCAGCAGGCTTCTATTTGGACCACTAGCCCCTTTCAATAGAAGCATGTTTTCACTGGGATTTCCACATTCATAATTATTCCTCTCGTTTCTCTGCTGTGAGAAGACAAGCTGCTATTTCATTGCTTTGGGGAAGTTAATAATATGGTAGGCAAAACATCAGGAAAAATTATAATGAATGAACCTATACAAATTGTCGGGAAACACATGCTGCTGTTATAAAATATTCCCATCATAAATCCTGGCAAATCACTCTGTGCACAAGTGAATAACTTTTTAACACATAAACACTCAATTAATTAAAGTTAATATACTATATACACTCAAACTAGTGTGACACAGAAAAGACAGATTCAAATAATGGCATTCAAGATTGTGGGTGCAGTCGTGTCTGCCACAGTCCTCCTGAGAGATTTGGGAATAATAACACTCCAAAGTAACTCTTCTATACCTGAAGTGAAAATGAAGTTCTCAGCCTCAGCATTGCAGTGCTACATTATGGCATTCACTTAAGATGCAAGTAGGAAACTCCCTACTTTTTTTCTCGCCTTGTTTCATACACATAGCTAATGTTTCCTCAGTTTCATGTAGGTCAGCATTCCCTCCTACTACTCCTCCCTACTATTTCTTAGTTATTGGATTTTTTTCCATCTTACGCAGGATTCTTGGAAGTTTATTTATTTTAACAATTGCATTATTTACAAGACCAGTTAATTTATTGGCATTACCTTTTCCATCAGTGACTGTGGTTTAGCTCCACGAAAATATATCTGTTCAGCTTGAGAGACATGTTGGTTAGAATTTGTTGTGACTATTCTAAAAATACTTTAAAAATATTTTTTTCTCTCTCTAGGGAAAAAAAAAAGGAAAGAGGGAAAACAAACAATCTTTTAAATGTTTTCAGTTTTGATTATGTTTGTCTCAAGATCACAAGAAAGGGACTCACCAACTGTAGAAAAATAACATGCATAGGAAGGTACAAAGCAAGGTTCAGTTCCCTGATGCAGGGGTTAGTTTTCTTTTAAGTGGAAATAGCTCCAGCAATGATCAGTGAGAGCAACCTACCAAACAGTAGCTAAAAGTAGTGACTTGAATGCAAGACTTTTATGTTCAAGAGTACTTATGTTCACATATTTGACTGAAGGTAAATGACACTGCTATATAATTGGACAGGTCTTTTTTTTCTGGAAAAAACCCCAAAACGAACAACCATTTTTATACAGTATTTTAAAGATAGAACGGGAACAGTTTTCAATTCTTCAAAGGTTTCTAGGGTGAAGGAACTTTTTCAATTCAGTTTTTTACTGTATACTGTGACGAGTTGCTATGTGTATTGTCTGTAATAGAGGTTATGTATTCATCATGTAAGTCTCAGTGAATAAAAATTATCATTTTTACTCCTATTCTCCATTACAATTTTTTGCATAACTCAAGTAATTATATGTTGATCCACTTTCACATCACTTTTATGATTAATATGTCTAATAAGAACTAAAGTTTCCACAATTGGAGAAAATACAGTCTGACTATTCTCCCCCTTCCCAAGATAACAGAGAGCAATAGCTGAGAGTCATAAATGGGATTATTTTGGGTACATGCTGTGTGATCACCCATTTGGAATTGATTTGTCACATCTAACCTTCTGCCTGAGTACCAAACCAGAATGAATATGCTGCTTCCAACACCACAAACAATAAAGCATCACATAAAAGATTTGTATTTTCTCTTGCCAGGTATTGGAGATTTTTTTTTTTAACCTTCCGATTTAAGTCCTACATTTTCCCAAGTCACTATGCTTATTTGAGGTTTACCTTGATACTTTATGGAAATTTGTTATCCTTTCTGCATCTTTCCCAATAAGAAGATCTTTAAAGATGACAGGATTCCTGAAGTAAGCAGAGATCAATTTCAGAGAGAGACAATCACAGACTAGATTTGGAAACCCTTTGGTGAGCCTGCTCAGGTTGAATAAACTGGTGGGGCAGGCTGGACAATGAGATGCAGCAGTAAAAACACCTGTTCACTCCTATCACAGCATCTCTCGTGGTAGCCCCCCTCAAAATGCCATCTATGAGCACTCCTGTCTCACACGGGACACAGTATCTCCTGTCACCATGGGGAAGACCTACAGGGCAAACCCCACACATGGTCACAGGGAATTGAAGGGGAATCCTGAATAATCCTTGGAGAGGGGTGTGGGTTGTCACATCACCTAACAATATCTAATCACCTTGATAGACCTCACTCAGGATTCTCTTTTTAATCCCAGGTTAGTTTGTGAGACATTTGGATTATCACAGACAGGTCTTCCTGAAGTGTGTAATGGAAAAATCACAGTACTAAGCACATACCTGTTGCATTCAGCAAGTGCAATTATAGATTAAGAAATTTCATACAAAATTATTTCATAGCCTAAAAATGAACCCTCGTGCTTGGCTGCAGCTACTTTCAATGATTCCTAAGTATATAGTCCATTTGAAGGCTTGTCAGTTGCTATAAAACTTTATCCTGTTAAACCTTATTCTTCACTTACAACATTTGAAGTCTACTTCTAGAATTTATATCTTCCATTACCCTGCCCTTATTCATCATATTTTGTAATTACTCTCTCAAAAGCATCTATTTTTGGCTGTGGAAGTTGTCTTATATAGCCAAGTTACCAAATGATGGCTATTTTCATGCCAAATTTAACACTTCAGTCCCCAAAGAATCCTTTAAATCAAAAGTATACTGATGCTGACAGTAGCCACTAGCAAATCCATAGGGTAAGAAGTGAATACGAATTCATTCAGTCTAGATCCTGTCAGCTGGTGCTTAACCATGGAACAGATCCTCCAGGAGATTGTTTTAGTCCTTTATCTCCTTTTTAATCTTTGGCCTTCACAGTCCCCTGTGTTCAAAACTTCCACTGTTTAGTTCTTTCCTATATGAAACTTGATACCTGATGAATTGCTGGTGGTGCTCCACCTATTGTGTTGCAATACTCATTGTAAGGTTTGTCTATTTTGTTCTCATCTTACAAAAAATGACTGGACATTTTCTTTTAAAATGATTGTAAAATTCAGACACAAAACAAGGCTGGGAAATTCATGTTGTAATAAGTAGCTTCTGTAATTCTACAAGCAAGTAAAACAGGGAGATCAAAATGAAAGTCGCTCTGTAATCTTTAATACTTTTTAACAATGTCATACATTTGAAGGAGCAATAGCTGAGAAAAAACAGGAGAAAAGGAGGATCAGAACAGGGAGCAGTCTTATTGGTGAAAGCCAAATGAAATCTGAAATAATAAATTAAATTTTTTATTGTATTTTTAATTTTTTAATTTGTCATTAATAGTATACTGCTAATTATAAGGAGCCTTTATAGATTCTTTTTTAAAGAAAGTGTCAAAACCAGAAAAAAATTTGAGTTTGTTATAACCTGCACTGGTGGAACTTGCTTCACTTTATTGAATTCTGCCATTTAAAAGGTAGAAACCATCTGCCTTTTCAATACTATTAAATGGCATTAAGCAGCCATTCAAGATGGAAAGAGAAAATGCTATGTTGGAAGCCAGTAAAACATAATTCCCTGAATTGAAATAACTAGGAGAATTTTAGGTAGGTGGTAGGTGAATGTCTGTGTTCTTCTGGCTTTGAATAAATGCTGAAGAGAGAGACACTTCCTACAAAAGAGAGGTTTTATACATGATATGTGCCTGTGCACAGAGACACTAACAGTGATATTGCTATAGAACAGCAGGAAAGAAAAAGGAAAAGAAGCTACTCAAACAGGAATAAATGTGAAGTCCAGAAACACACATTCATTAAATCGAGAACCAGCTCTCTGGTCCTTTCCTTGGAAAAATTTCTGATGAGGAGTTGACTTGCTATGGATTTGTGAGGTAAAAGCTCAAATGGAAAATAAAATCTGGCTTCTGCAGTCTCGTCTGAGGCTCCTTCCACTTATCCACTAGCATGACCTCACTGGGAGCAGAGCTGAAAGTCTTCCTGCATTGATGCAATGTGTTGCTGCTGCTAATTTGATGCCTTCCCTCCTGTCCTCAGAGATTACCTGCTCCTCCACCCAACCCTGGGCAATAACTCCTGCAGGGATGACGCATCTAGGCTGTCCCTGATGCCAATGACCAGGCGCTGGAAACAGCCTTCCTGGACAGCATCATGGTGTGATCCTTCCTGCCACAGAAAGTCAGACTGAACTGGAGGCTTACAGTGTGCAGAGCGAGAATAAAACTTCTTAGCAATAAAAATCTTCCATCAGAACATATATAAATACCATTCAAAATCCCTCCTCTGGGCACAGTAACGGATTCATCTACCCCAGACAAGTGAGCAGTGAAGTATTTCCTCCTTCTGCACTCCAAGTCTCTAGATACCAGACTAATGGACAGTGTCTCAATTTTACTATGTCCCCTCCTAATTGTTCAATAAGTTTTCATAGTGCAAACTAACAACTAAGGTATTACAGTTATGATGTATGTCTATATGAAGACAAAATATATGTAAGGAAGGAAATGTGAATTGTTATTTCCAAACAAAAGTAATGTAGTGACAAGAATACAACACATCAGAGCCAAACAGTTCTGTTGGAAGCAGGTTTGGTTCTTGTTGTTACTAACTTTTATAATGATTTGAACATTACAGCTTCCAGCTTCTCCCAAAGGAAACTTTTTCCTTATTTAGTGCCTCCAAAGTTCCTTGAAATGCTTGGATGAGTGATTCTATGTAAAAGCCAAAGATTATTTTATTCACTGAACTTCAGAACACTGAAAATGTCCTGTCTGGTTATGTAGTGGCTTCATTTTGGGTCATTATGAAGTAATTTTTATGCAGTTTGGGGAGAGGGGCTGTTTGGATTGGGTCTGGTGTTCAGAATAAGCACAGTATTACTGAAATATTGAAACTGATACACTATTATGTCACAGAAAAGGTGCGTGTACAAAAGCAAATGCCAGTTACACCTCTGTTATGAAATTAAACAGAGCCAAGGAACTTCCTGGATGCTGGAACTAAGGCATCTACGCTCTGAAACTGCTAGAACAGTCCCTGGATGGTTTTATCCTTTGTCGGCAAGCATTTTCACAAGGATTTCCTGCGTTCAACCTGGAATTTAGCAAAGGTCCAGGACTAAAGGGAGTTTGCATTTGGTCATTTCTTTTTCAAAGGCTAGAAAATTTAGTAGTATGGACTCAGAATAACATGCTACATGCGTGTTTAATATGCTAGTGTAGACATAATACCTGTATAAATGTGCATATTTCTTCAATGCTGTTTTCAACTCAAACCTCATAAGCAAGTATTACAGTTTTCTCACTCTGTAATAAGCCAACCAGCAACTGCCTTCAGGTCATTGCTGTTACCCAGAATATAGTTGAGAAACAGAACATGACTGTCTTTACTTCAGTATCTATTTAATGAGGGTTGATGGTGTTTGTGTGTGTGTTGAAAGAAAGCCTATCCTGAGTTTTGAGGTGAAAACATTGTACTAGTGGTTGCATGTACAGTGAGTAAATTGGTAAGTACATAAAAGATACTAACACATACTAACATTTCTTTTATGAAAATATTTCAAGACAGATTCTGTTTTTCCCATCAGCCTGTAACCACAATTATTTTTGAATGGAATACCAGTGACAAGTGGTATTCCTCGGGATCAGTACCAGGACAGGAGATGTAGCAGTGGTTAAACCAGTGTTTAACATCTTGGTCAGTGACATGGACAGTGGGAATCAAGTGCACCTTCAGAAAGTTTGCAGATGACACCAAGCTGTGTGGTGTGATTAACATGTTGGAGGGAATGGATGTCACCCAGAGAGACCTTAATAGGTTTGAGAGGTGGGCTCATGCCAACCTCATGAAGTTCAACAAGGCCAAACACAGGGTCCTGCACCTGGGTCAGGGCAATCCCAAGCACAAATATAGGCTGGGTGGAGTACGGATAAAGAGTCGTTCTGAGGAGAAAGACTTGGGGGTACTGATTGTTGAAAAGCTCAACATGAGCCAAAAACGTCCAAGTACTGTCCAGAAAGCCAACTGTATCTTGGGCTGTATCAGTAAAAGTGTGGCCAGCAAGTTGAGGGAGGCGATTCTGCCCCTCTACACTGCTCTTGTGAGACCTCATCTGGAGTACTGCGTCCAGCTCTGGAGCCCCCAACACAAGAAGGACCTGTTGGAGTGGGCCCAGAAGAGGGCCACAAAGATGATCAGAGGACTGAAACACCTTGTCTACAAGGACATAATAATTTTTGTTGTCAATGGATCTTATTTGATCCTGTTAAAGCCATGACAGCAGAAGCAGAAAAAATGTCACTGTATTTTATAAAAGCTCTGTAAAGGAGATAAACATGTCTAGCTGCTTTACAGTCAACCAATTCATAGCTGAATTCAATTACAAGAAGAAAATTAGTAAGCCAAACTGAGTATGTCACTATGCAACTACATTTCCATTCTCACGTGTGTGCCTGCCCAATACTTGCAGACATAGAATCATATAATCATAGAATTGTCAGGGTTGGAAAGGACCTTAAAGTTCCTTAAAGGACCTCTAGTCCCAACCCCCCTGCCATGGGCAGGGACACGTCCCACTAGATCAGGTTCATCAGACATCATGGAGCACCCATTTCCATAAGGATTAGATGATTTTGTATCAAAGCCTTACCTTTTGTAGATGGAAGTGTAAGAGGAGCTAAGATCATGGAAAATGATGATTATAGATTACTTTTCACATAAGTGGAAAATGGATCCTTCTTAACATAAACTTAGCTGTGATTTTCTCATCTGAAATTATGTTCCTCTTATGTAGTTACAATAACATTCTAACACAGTGCTTTAACCATGATTCTAGCTAAATTCGTTTTTTCTTGTTGAGTTAATAAGAATGTACTTAGAATCAACTTAGATGGAATAAGCCAGAAGGTTCTGTTAAATCTGTGATTGTGTTAAATTTACAGGGTTTCATATTTCAGAAACAAACACGATACTGAGTACCAAGTTCAGTGAAAATTCTGCAGAGAGTGATAGAAGCAACTTGATCTTTGCTCCCGCCTATCAAAAAGTTACATTACTTTTTTCAAAACACCTTAAAATTGTGAAGCAGGTAACAGGATGGTTGGGGGAGTGCAGACTTAAACTAATGAAATATTAATAAAATGTTTCTCTCTGAATGCTAACACTTAGATACCAATATTTTTTTCAGGAAAGTAAACACTGAAATAAAAAATGATGAAAACCCCACTTTGTCTAACAAAATAAGGCTTCATCATGAGTTAAATCTTTTAGTCATGTTTTATGTGTCACCCAATATTGTAGATTGGTGGTTATAATAATAACTAAACACATTATTGATTCAGATCTAATCTCTATGAAATCTAGCACTGGTGACAGTAAGGATTCTTTTGAACAAAGGAAAACAAACAGTAAGACCCATGTAGATACTTGGGGTGAAATCCTGGCCTTGTGGAAGTAAATAGTAAAACTTCTGTTGACTCCAATGGGGTCAAGATCTCTTCCCCTTTCCCTCCACTCGCAGTGTGTAACCACAGCTGTGCTTTTGCTAAGCAGCATGCAAGAACAACTTATGAATCACATCTGGTGACCCTGTTTGGCATCCCAGCAGAGAAAACATTAACCCCTTTGTTGCATAAATTAAAATAAAGAAACTTTTGGACCCTTTGGATAATGTAAAACCTATGGGAAAGAAAACAAAAAGAGAATAAAAGTATTTTAGAACTGAAAACCAAGGCCACAGTGAGGGAGAAAAGCTGCTGCTGTAATCACAAAGTTTAAGAATAAACATATTTTTCTTTCTCTTTTAGGTTCAGCTGCCAGTGTAACTTGATAAATTTCTTTGGTTTGTTTCCACTTGTTCTCACTGACGCAAGCTGGCAATAGGCTCTGTAAAATTTCAAGCTCTCTTGAGTCAGTGTCTTGATCTTCAGTCAAAAACTCTTCATTTTCCAAGAACCTCTTCATTTTCCATTTCCTCCTTGGCAAAGCTTAAAACCGTATTCAAAAGCTGTATTAGCATTTTTTCACCTGAGACATTGGAATTTCCATCATCAGTGGGCTTCTTTCCCTTTTCCGTCTTTGGAAGCTATCTTGTAAAAATCAAAAGTTAATATCCAACCCTCTGGTTTTTATTTTTTTCCCCTGGTTGTTTGTTTGTTTCTTTGTTTGTTTTGTGGGTTTTTTTTTTTTTTTGTTTTTTGGTTTTTTTGTGGTTTTGTTTTTGTTTTTCTGGTGTGTGTATATGTTTTAGTCTGAGGAGGAATTTCACAGTCTGAAGTTTAAATCACGTCTATCTATATCCTGGGCTGAATGAGTCTTTTTGGATATAAACATTCCCAAAGCATAGCATTTGCTATCAAGATCTGGAATGCAACACTGTACTTTCTTACTGACTAGGCATCTAATAGTACTTGTAAAGAGACAAATTCATGCATTTTAATCTCACTATGAGGTTTTTAATCTCACTATAAGGTTTTTAATCTCACTATAAGGTTTTAGGCTAGTTATTCAACACGTATGACCTGTCATACGTGGAGAATTTCAGAGAAAGTAGAAAAATGGACTACACAGAACATTATAAACTATAGTGTATAAGCATATAAGTCAGTCTGGTTCTCCTGATGGCCTTAACATTGCCCTCATTTCTTCTATTTAAACAGATTCTGCCAGGCTGTAGAATATGTTAATCATATCTGAGGGATGAAACACCCTGATTATAGCACATCTGCTAAAGATACTCATCAAAGAGCTGAAATCTACAGAAAAGTCACGGTCCTCCAGAATTGATGGAGCCCTGTGAATTATGAGTGACAGGATATCAGCACACTGACCATGTCTGGTCGAAGTCTGGCTTCTCTCAGAGTTTGATATTTCAGACTTCTCTTTTGAAAATGGTATTTTTGTAATTGTTTGTGAGCATTTGGGTGCTCTTTGCTCTCTAGTGAGACCAGGGTCAGACTCTTAAAGATCACAGAATGGCTTAGGTTGGAAGGGACCTCAGAGATCATCTAATCCAACCTCCATGCCATGAGTAGGGACGCCTCTCAACTAGACTAGGTCGCTTAAGGCCTCATCCAACCTGGCCTTGAACACCTCCAGGGAGGGGGCATCCAAAACCCCTCTGGGCAATCTATTCCAGAGTCTCGACACCCTTGTACAGAGGAACATTTTCCTAAGGAAGGAAAACTCCTCCTACTGAGGAACCTTTTTCCTAAGATCCAACTTGTCATTGTTGGCAAACTTGCTGAGGATGTCCACAATGCCATTGTTCATGTCTCTGACAAAGATGTTGAACAACACTGGACCCAGAACAGATCCCTGAAGAACTCCACTTGTCACTGGTCTCCACCTGGACATCAAGCCATTGTTCAGAACACTTTGAGTGTGACCTTCTGTCCAGTTCCTCATCCACCAGGTGGTCCATCCATCAAGTCCATGTATCTCCATCTTAGAGACAAGGATGTCATGTGGGACAGTGTCAAATGCTTTGCACAAGTCCAGGTAGATTACATCAGTTGCTCTTCCCATATCAACCAGAGTTGTACCTCTCTTGTAGAAGGCCACCAGATTAGTCAGGCATGATTTGCCCTTCGTGAAGCCATGTCAGCTGTCACTGTTCATCTCATTATTTTTCATATACATTAGTACAGATACTAGGAGGATTTGCTCTATGATTTTACGTGGCAGAGAGGTGAGGCTGATTGGTCTGTAGCTCCCTGGGTTTTCTTTGCATCCCTTTTTGAAAATGGGGGTTATGTTTTCCCTTTTCCAATCTGTGGGAACTTTGCCAGACTGCCACGACTTCTGAAATATGATGGCTAGTGGCCTAGCAACTTCAGCAGCTTGTTCCTTCAGGACCTGTGGATGTATCTCATCAAGTCCCATGGATGTGTGCACCTCTGGGTTCTCTAGGTGTTCCCAGACCTGATTTGCTACGCTGGGTGATTCTTCACTCTTCCAGACCCAGCCAATGCCCTCTGTGACGAGTGGTGTGGCTCAAGTGCTTACCAGTGAAGACCAAAGCAAAAAAGTCGTTGAATATTTCATCCTTCTCCATATCCTCAGTATCCAGGTCACCTGCATCCCTCCAGAGAGGCCCCCACATTCTGTCTTTTTTTTCTTTTTTTCTCTGACATACCCGTAGAATACTTTTCTATTTTTAATATCCAAGGACAAGTTTGACTCCATCAGGTCTTTAGCTTTTCTAACCTGGTTTCTGGTTTCACGAACAATCTCATTGTAGTTATCCAAGGTTACCCGTCCTTGCTTCCACCCTTTATGGATTTCTCTTCTGTGTTTGATTTTGTCCAGGAATTCCTTGTCCATCCATATAGGCCTCCTGGCATCTTTGCCTGATTTATATAATATATATCTTGCATAACTTTATATAAGATATGCAAATATCTAACCACAATGAAATCATATGCTTCAGAACAGAACTTCAATACAGGAATACTTCAGTACAGAAATAAATCTAAACAATTTAATATCTTTAAGTCCAGGAAAGTATTTGAAAATATTATGTTCCATGTGTACAGTAAAGAAAAAACAATAGGCTTTTCTTTTTGTCTGCTAACACATTAATATGCAATAAAAGTTAGAAAAAACAGACATATTTTCAACAAGTATATCATGAAATAAAAAAAAATATCTGGAAAACTTAATAAAGATGTCTATATTTTGGCCATCTGTGAATGACATTTCTTGTCAAATTAGTATGACAAGTGTGTATAGAGTACTAGGTTATATGTCAGCAGTAGGGAACACAATGTCTTAAAAAGATGAAGAAATAAAACTGTATCATAATAATACAGAAGAATTCAGTGAATACAGAAGCCAACACAGGGAGAATGAACAGACTGTAAGCAGCAAAACATTGTTTATATGGACACTAGTGTAGCCTGTAAGTTACTAACCATCAAATTATTAAAATAATGTAAACCAATGTGTTTTGGGAACTTCATGCCAACATTAGATTTTTTTCTGACATCTTCAAATATTTTGCCCTGCATAGACTTTTGATATTGGAACTCAATTCAGTATGCAAGCACATGCTACAGTTTTCATAACCTATGACAGAATTTCCTATCATGCAAAAATGTACTATTAATATTGAAGTGTGAAGTGTCAGCAGGCACAAAAAAGGCAACCAAGACTAATAAATGGCTGTAATGGGGCATTTCAACTATCAGCATAGAAATTCATCCTTTCCAATGGGTGATTTAGAAAAAGAACTTCTTAACCTCTCAGACTATATTTTTTATAGCAGTTGGTTCTACAGCACACATGAGGGAAAGTTACTCTGTCCTATATAATACACAAGTGTTGGTTCAAGAAGTAACTATTGCTGAGCCACAAATTAATGGTGACCACAGCATAATTAAGTTCAATATTCTCAAGGGGGTGATTGAATGAAATGTGGGACTGTGACACTAAACTTTTGATAATGAAATTTTTTTCAAGGGGAAAGTCAGTCAAAAAACCCTAAAGTCAAAGTAAGGAAATTAAAATCCTTACACTCAGCATGGAGGCTTCTTAGGTGTCCCAGGAGTCACAGAGAAATGAATGCACCTTAACAAATAAGAACATAGAAAGCCAATTAAAAGCTAGTATAGTTAGATCACAAGGTTCAAGATGTTAAGACAAAATGGTAACCTTGAGAAAATAGTAATCTAGTCAAATTCAGGGAAAGGAGCAGATACTATGGAATATGAGAATTATAGAGGTAAAAGTTAAGATATGAGATGAGGAGTCATCATAAATACAACCAAAAATACTAACAATATATTTGTTTGTGTCGCAGTGGGAACTGTGTGAGAAAACAGGATAAATTTCTTTTTTCATCCTTGCGAAGTTATGGAAAATATAGATATTTGGGAAAAATATGACCCCATATTTATATTAGGTACCTTTTCACTGAGGCTGAGGTATCTGAAAAAAAAAAAAAAAAAAAATCAAGTCAAAGGAATTCACAGTCAATACACTGATAAACTGGAAAGAACCAGTTCACAAGGCCTCCTAAGAAGTCAGACAGAAAAAAAGGGTTAGGTGAACTATTAGTAGGAAAGAACAATTTCATCTGAACTGTGATTCTAAGTTGAAATATGGAATAGCAGCAAATGTTTAAAAAGTACGAGTCATTCACAGAATTACAGGTAACTGTAAGTGGAATAATTCATTAGAATAATCAGCAGGGAAAAATGATAAAATAAAGTTGCTTTCCTATTTTTTTTCCTAAATGTTTTGCTTTCCTTGAAACTGAAACAAAACCCTCATGAAAGCCTACTGGGGAAATGAGGAAGATCCTGAGTAAGGACTGGTACGGCATGGGCACAGAGAAAAAATGAGCAAAAAGTGTCAAAGAGGCAGGAGCTGCTGACTGGTGGTGGATAAGGAACAGGTCTAACAGCATCAGGCCGAAGATTTGCCCTTTCCTCTCATCTCAGCTAAACTGGTGAGAGATTTAGCACAGTCTTGTCTTGAAGCAGGATCTTACCTGCAGGCTCTGGTTTTGGAACCAAACCCAGACATTACACTGGTCACATTTGTTAACCTCCTGATGGCATTCACCGTCTGACAGACAGCTCCTCTAATTATACCTGATGCTCCTCATGCATAAACCGAAAGAAAAACTGAGTGGCAGCAGATTATATTCTCATGTTATTTTACTCCAAGGTCTTGGGTACATTATGGAAATACTGTTTCTGTTTCTAAACAAATGCAGCCCAGGCCCTCAGTCAGACTTCTGCCCTGCAGTAGCCTGATCTTTTTCAACAGAACTGATACTGGGATCTGAGTCAAAGGCTTCGATGTAACTTACACCAAGGCCTTGTTAAACAAGTCTGATAATGAGATGAATAATAATTGAAGAGTGGCTGCTGGAAAGATATAACAGTGTACCAGTGTGAACAAACATGAAACCCTATGTTTTATACACTGATTTTTGAGATATCTAATCTACAAGAATGAGTCTAACTTCATTCTTCTTTTTGAAGGATATCGTTTCATGATGCACTTTGAGAAACAATCTACCTTTACAGAAAGAGGAAAAAAAAATGAAGAGAAGGCTCATGGCCATTTCAAATTACTTACGCATTTCTAGAATCATTTTCTTGAAAATCATAATGTCCTGAAGGAAACATGCCGTCTGTGATGTTGATGGAAAGGGCTTACTTGCACTCAGTTTGTGCAACTTGTGTAACTTGCTTATAGCTTTTCTTTTCATGAATAATGCTGTCACTCCAAAGCCATGTCAGCAGTGATGCCTTTACACCAATCCATAATGTTGAGTGTTTGCATGTACATACATGCGGTATGTGGAGCTCCTATCAGATAATGAACTGTTGGACTAGAGACTAAATTCCATTTATCTTGCACCTTGACATCCTCCCATGCACTAATCCATTTCCACTGGGACTGTTTTTAACAATCTGACCCTCCCAGCAATTAAAAACAGCTGCCATTTTTTCTAAAACAAACCTGCCAGGAAAATATTTCTTGCTTTCCTCACAAACGTGGAATCCTGAGCCACCCTCCCACCCCCAAATTACATTGGACTGATTCCCAGGCCATGTAATGTTCAGTCCTGGGCTAATGACTGGTTTAAATTTCAATAACCCACAGTTCGTTAGGACCAGAAATAGATTATACCCTGGTAGAGATGGGATTCCCCCTTTTTCCAACAGGATATGGCCCTTTTTTCTTCTGCTAGGTTTGGTAGAATATTAAATACCAGAGTTTAAAAGTCAAAGCTGTGTATGTGATGGTTAATGTTTTAAAATATTTTGTACTGGGCTGCTGCCTACAGCTGCAACTTCAACTGAGGCCCCAGTGAAAAGCTGTTGCAGAAATGCACCATCACAGACAGCCCTCACCATGGGCACTTTACATTGAAAAGAAGGAGAGAAGGGAGGTTATGTTGGTGAAATGAGTTAACTGTAGTCCTGCAAGAAGCTAGTGCCAAGCTGTGAATAAATACTGTGTCCTGATCTACTCCTGATTGTTTCTCAAATACTGTGCTCCTGATCTACTATCTCAGCCTCATGAAAGCACCAACTTGCAAACTCAAAAGTATTACTTTTAACTTTTCCTTTTTCCAGGAAGGTGTAACACGTGAATTTGAGTTTTAAGCAATATGGCTTTATAGACACTGAGATAACTGACTCCAGCAAAGACTTTAAAAACCCTGCAACTTGTGTAAACTAGCTTTTTTGTGTCATGAAGTAAAACACCTGCTGATATAAAGTGGCCTGAAGATTTTATTGCTGCTCCATGGTCATTTTAAGACATGAAGTCAGACATACATGACTGATGTGCTCATCTTATTCCCACTGGCACCCAACACTTCATTTATCTTCTCTATTAACATATGCAAAACCTCTCTATTGAAAAGACATGAGTACTGATGCACTTAAACTTCACAGTGTACCTGTCACCAGTATTGCACTAATGTCTCCTACTGAAATGTGCCTGCCTTCTGTTTAAATCATTCTTATACCAGATGATATGTCTACAATGTAGGTGCATCTTGGTTGAGAGAACAGACGGCAAAACACCTCTTATGACAAGAAAAGAGGATTAAAACTATTGTTTAACCGCTGTCGGTTGAGGAAAAACTAACAAAACATATACTTAAGTAAAGCATGAGTGTTTTCCTCAAAAAAGTAAGGGTGACTAGAGTTTGCCTGGCCTGTGAGGGGATCCTTTTTATATGATAGGTGTGAATGGGGCTGAAAGGAATGCCTCCACCCTTTCTCTGCATTGGAAAGCTAGATCTGAACGAATCTTTGCTGTATTCAACTCTGCGCATGGTGTTCAACTCATAATGAACAAAACTACAGCATCATAAAAAAAAAAAGTGAGTTGAAAGCATCCCTGAAAAGGTTGCAGTAAGTTCAAAATAGTGTAGAGGTGACCTTCAAACCACCTTTTGTAGAACTCTTTGGTCTCTGTTTTTAGCATATCAGCTGCATCTCAAGATTTTCCTCAGTAAATAGAAATGTGACCAGCTTCCAAACACTATCAAATAACAGCAAAACATGAAACCTTGCATGTAGATATTTCTCTTTCATAAAAATGTTTGTATGTAGCTGTTTTTTGCTTCGTGATTACACAGCTTTGTTTTCAGCAAACCATTAAAAAAGTGATGACTTACTGCACTGCTTTTTAAAATCTATTCACAAACCACAATCGCTTACAGGAAATGGAATGTTTACTTGAGTTTATTATACAAGGGTCTGGATATGAGCTGTGGGATTTTTACACCTCATAGCAATGGTATTACAATTTATTTACATCTTCATGTTGGCAGCTGCACAAACTCTTATGAAATAGGACAATCACACCTTAGGGAACAGTAATTATAGGCAAAGGTATAAATAGTATAAAGAAGTGCACGCATTTGGCACTTAAGTCGAAGAGAATAGAGACTATTCTGGCAAATCTTCAAAAACACAGTCTCTTGTTCATTATGAGGGCATGAACTAATTAAACCAAACTTGTCAGAATCAGCTGCATGAATAAATTCTAGTCAACTCTGGCACAGTCATGCTCCAAACCCACGAAGAGCAAAGTTGTTTTAGTGATGTCATAATTTGGACGTTCAGAGTATGATATCACTTTTGACAGAATTAATGCAGAATTAATACCATATGTATAAGCATTAATAGGTATTGAATTGAACACCCAGTGATAAGTCTGTGTAGGTTTCCAAAGTAACGGTCTGTTTTTTTCTTCATAATGCTTACATTAATGTAGCATCAGAAGGCAAATTTAAAATACATTTCAACACTTTTAGAAGAAAGCATTTAAGTTTCATGTCTCTGCCTCTATTTCAAAAGTTGTTTGCATAAGAAAAGCAATTAAACTTCAGTGCTACATTTTTAATAGTGACATAATTGGTGTTGCAAGAGAAGAATTTTAAGGCAATTGTAAACTTAAAAGAAATTGTCACCATTTGATAGCTGGAAGGAGAATTTCTCTGAGGATAAGTTGCTCCATTTATAAATCGTTTGGTCTTTTTATACAATAAATCCTGAAGTTAAAATATTGTTGCATTTAGCAGCTTGTTACTTCCGAGTTACTGTCAGTGACCAGGTGTTCCTCTTTCCCAAATGCTTTGGCTGACTCCCATCTCCTTCCTTTCCCAGCACTGAGATATTAAATTCTTTCACTCTTATCTGTGATACTTTTTAGTGTATTCCTCTGCAGTTTTTCTCCCCCTCAGGATATAGTTTTCTTTTGAGGATTATGAAGCAGAGATTCCACCTTTGTCTTCAAATGTAAGGGTGAAGTAAAAAGCCGGTGAACAGAGGTTCAGTAGAGGTATAGCAAAGTTTCCTGACGGAGCTAAAAGAAGTAACACCAAAAGTTGACCTTGGGGTGAGAGAAGCTCTCTTGATACTGAGTGCTATTGTAATAAACTCAGAAAGGAAATTTAACAGTGACAAATGTGAAGAGTTGCATGTGAGGAAACAGCCTCCATTCTACATTCATAATGAAGGGATTTGAACTAAGTGTTGGAAAGAAAAAAGGATTATGGTGTTCTAAGGGTATAAAAATGTCAGCTCCATATTCAGTAGTGATAGGAAGAGTAAATTAAATATTAGGAATTAGTAAGAAAAAGGTAGAGAATCAAAGAGGAACTTGCCTTTTGCCCATGTGCATCCCTGGTCTCCCCTTCTCTGTGAGGATATAGATGAAATGCTAAAGATAGAGGGAATGACAACAAAGATGATGAAAAATAAGGAGCAGCTTCCATGTGAAGAATAATTAAGTAGACTAGGACCCCTCAGTCTAGAAAAGAGGTGACTGAAGGAAGTGTGGTACAATGAATCTTGATAAAGAAAACAACAATTGAGAATACCACCAGAGTCCTCTCACAACACAAGAAAAATATATTATCAATAGTAGTCTCCTATGTTAGGCTCAAAACAAATAGGGGAGTAATAATTTAAATTAGATATTTTGTGTAATTTAACTGTAGAATTCATTGCCGCAGTCTAGGTGTGATAGAAAGGTAGAAATCTGTTCGTAATGATACAAACTGGATTTGGACCTTACCTAGCAAGCCTGCCATATGGGCAATGTTACAGTGACAGCAAAAGGTCCTGTTGATAGTCTTGCTTGGTGTGTGCCTGTATGTTATTGTTCAGGCTCTTCTGGCACCTAAATACTCCTGACAAGCAAGACAATTTGAAATTGGTATACCTCCTATTTATTAGTGTGCTGGACACCTCTTCAATGTGCCTGAGAAACGGCAGGCATGGGCAGGGGCAAACAGAAAGACAAACTTTGAGTGAAATGGCTTTTGGTGACTGGGCAATAAGCAGGTTTATCCAGTGCAATGGGTTTGTTCTGTTTAGGCATTAGGATGGGGATGGATTCAGAGCTGATTTACTGACAGACAGTCTCTCCTATGTCATCCTGCACCAGTAGAAATGTTGCATTTGCCCTTTTGATCACATCCAGAATCACAGTTCAAACCAAGTCAAATGATGGACTAAAAGTGTTTATTTTCTCTCTCAGCTGAGTGGTTGTTGCCAGCAGTCCTGTTCAGTGCTAATTTGCTTTATGGAAACATTTGTAGTTGTCCATGGTTTTATAATGTGTACAGTATGTTCTGAAGAAATATTGGGTTTTGTTTTAAGAAAAGATCATTAAAAATGAAGGCAAAATACAGGGATCTCACTTCTTGATGACGATTAAAAAGCAAACTGAAGTAAAAACTATTTTCAGTTTTCCTTGATATATATATATACTGATTTAATTTCACTCATTTCCAATTTCTGTAGTTTTAAACAAAGAACAAGTAATGATCCCAAAAGCAAACCAATGTTCATGCATTTGCACCTGCCTTGGATTTCTCCCTTTTGTTTTCATACTTCTCCTTCGGGTTTCTGATAAATTCATAATATGTTCCAGGCTACCTTTTCATCATATACCCACAAAAACACAGATCCACATGGGAGGTTTCACAGAATGCATTAAGTATGCAGAATTCCTTTATTGCTTAAGTAAGAAAAGCAGACTATCATTTACAAGGAAATTAGAGCATCAAACGTTGAAGGAGAAAGATTTAATTATACAGTAGCTGCGCAGTTATTGCTTCTAGTGGAAGGATTTTGATTTAGTTCAGTCTTAAAGACTTTAGTTGTAGTATGACAGGAAAACAGACAAGGACAGTGAGGAACAAATATGTTTTTTCTATTTCAGCAGCAGCAAACCAAACTTTTATTTCTGTAGTCCATCAGACACTGACTTGCTCTAAGGAATTTAACTCAAACAATTTTTAAACTTTCCTCTGGAGCCCCTGCCTTAATTTATGTACTGTAAAATTGAATGTCAATCACAAAACCTCTATCTCATTTCAATTCTAGTTATATAGACATGTTTGTTCAAATACATACTGTTCTGAGTGACTTTTTTCCTCATATTTATCCCAAGCATAAAAATCAGTATGACTGCAATTTTCACATTTCTATTTTCCTCACTATGGTGGTGTCAATACTAAATTTTTCAGAAGTTGTTTCCTTTTTCTTCTGGGAATATTCCCTAGATGGGGAGGTTTTTGCAGGAATGTTTTACATTTTACTCTTAAACTAGTAAGGTCTGGTTTTGTTTTGCCTTGGGGAAAGGTATGGCATGGTCAGAGCTATATGTGAAAACATTGCAAGCATCAGTATCTGCAGATGAAACAGCCTCAGCAAAGAAAAAAATCTCTATTTTTTATTGGGTTAAGAATTTCTCCCATTACCATGAATGGAAAAAAAACCAGGATAGTCTTGATGTAGCAAGGCCACTGCAGTATGTTTCACGGAGTAAGAACCAGATCTTGTAATGGCTCAGTTTCTGTGTTTATCAACCATGAATCTGTGAGTGAGAGGGAAAAGGGACTTAATCATTTTTTTGAGACATAGCCCTACTGACTACTATTGTAATGACATGTAACTGTATATTTCCCCACAGGGCTGGTAACTGAAAGACAATGCAGTGTGTTTTTTTTAAAATATGATATTCAAATATGACTTTAATATAGTTTTTGTACATCTTCCCATTGGTGGCTATAAAGTCCAGACTCATTTTCCACTTGGGCTTTATTTTACAAACTCCTCTTGTGTGTTTCTTACTCTGTTTTTAGATTGCTGGAACTAATTCTTCCCTAAATTTCCACTAACATCAACCTGTCAAAAAGGTATTGTTAGACATGAGGGACCTGGCTGACTGAAATGTCTAAGTTTAAATATGGATGGTTTAATTTCATTGAGCATTCTGATAGTTAAGTTCTCCGTCACTCTCTGCAAACACACATGCACACACACACTAACACATGACACCAAACTACTGCATGTGGTTATTAGATGTGGGGTTGTGTATCATGTCAGGCTCATGTCAGAACATTATAATCTTCCACATGTTCATAAACAAACCAAGGAGGTGACAGTGACCATGAAGTTTTATCCTGGTCCCATTGAAGTAATCTGGAAATGTGCCATAAGCTTAATCAGTAGTATTAGACCCCCAGTAAGGAAAGTAAGATCAATGCAAATGCAAAATAATGTTAATTATAATAATTACAATTCAGACTAGTGTTCAGTGCTTCAGCAATGTAAGCAACAGGTAATCCAAGGTTTCACTTTCCCAGGGAAATAAAATATTTTTCCTGGCCTCATGATTTTCTTGCACACTTTTTACAATGTCTCATGTATTTTAAAAACTCTGTCTTTTTAATGACTCTTTTGATGTGTTTTGTTTAAAATGTTTGCTTTTAATGGTTTTAACATGCCTAGAGAATCCGAAAGGCACCATTTGGGATAAAAGTCTAAACAGATAAATAAAGAATACAAATACATTGAGTACATGGTTTTCCTCAATGTCAATCCATCTGTGTTAATAAGGGAGCTTTGAAGAAACCATGTATTGTTCTTCTGACCTTAAAGAGAGATGCCCACATTTGTTCAGTTGAGAATCACACATCAAATGAGTAAATTATCATCTTGGATAATAAATTTGAGCTGCATTTTATTTCAAGGTAGATTTCTGGTTTAGGTTCATTTAGGATTTCCAGATCTTTTGGTACATAGCAGCTCATTATAAATGTTATGAGAGTTCTGCTGGATATTTCCATCTTTAAGAGCAAAACAATTCCAAGGCTGAGAAAAATATTTTAAGTACAACATAGGAACATAGACCTACATAACAGAAGGCTGGCATAAAAATCAATCATCCAGTCCCCTATATACTAAGTAACCATAAAAATCCCACTCTTGGATTGGTTAAACATCTTTAAAAGAAAAGGGAGAAATTTGTTTACTGCACATGCTGTCTCTGTTGCAAGGTTGCTCCAGATCCTCCTGTGGCACATAGACTGTCTTTTTATTCACAGATTAAATGAGCTGGTTAAAATTCTTGTGGTTTTATTTTTGTTTTGGTTTTGTTTGTTTGTTTGTCTGTTTTCCTTGGGACAGTATTTAATTTAAATAGTTCTTCAGCTGCTTTGGTGTTTACATCTCATGGGCTAGGAAATATCAGTTCTGGTGCAGATTGTCTGCTTTAAGGATGTAGGTAGAAGGGAGGAACTACATTCCTTGTTTATAAATGCATTGCAAGAGAAAGAAGTGGAAGGAGGACATCTTTTTCAGGTAAGAGTTAGGGAATAGGCACACTGGAGAAAAGTTGTGGGTTTTTGTTTTGTTTTGTTTTGGGTTTTTTCCTCATTAGCTGCACAGAAAAGCCATCCACCTGTGTTTGGCCAGATTATCGCAAAATGTTTGTGTTTGTAGTGAGACATTCATGCACTGGTGAACACCGGTCACTTTGTTCTGGTGTCTCTATTGATTTGTTCTGTTGCTTTTATGGGTTGCAATTTTTTAACAAGTCTCTAATGTCATTGCAAACCTTGATTGTTTATTTGGTGTTTCATTGCCTTTGAGTGTTGTGACATCCCAGCTGTCTTTTGTGTGATTAGATACAACATGAAAAGTACATTCTACACTTTACTTAGAGATGCCTGTAGCAATTGTAGCTTCAGGATGCTCTTTTATACTCTTTCCAGAATGATGCCAGAGCTTGAACTTGCCTTCAGTATACTGATTTCAGGCCATGGGGACTGTAAGTAGCCCTTTCATGCTTAAAATCTACCAAAGCACAACACAATAAGCTAATTTCTTTACTACAAAGTAATTTTCCTGTGATTGGTTACTAATACAAATTCTTCATCTTCTTTGCTGCTGGCATAAATCAAGGGATTTTTATGATGACACCTGTCTTTTTTCCAAATATGTTAAAAAAACCCAAAACAATTAATCATGTCATTGTAATCAGAACCATCACTGTGTCACAGAATTATTTCTCATACCACATTACATCACCGCTTAAGGAACCACAGCCTCTTGTTTAGGTGCCTTTTAATGACAGAGAAAAACAATTCCTCTATAAACAAAAACATCCCAATAGCAGCTGAAGTCACAGCTCCGTTTGCCTCTTGGCTGGGATACACATTCCATCTGGAGCTCTATCAAGACAGTGCAGGGAGGTCTGGCAGCTGAATAATGAACTCTAAGTAAATAGGTCATTACAACACATTGTTTCTATGTTACTGGATTTCCACAGTGTGTCACATCGGTTACGAGCTTGCAGCCTGGATTCTCATCTCTCTTAGTGGTTGAATGTTACCTTAAAAACTTTCTTACTTGGAAAACTTCTAGGATTCACCTCTCCTAACTTCAGATAGCAGATATTTCCACATCTGAGCTATCAAGGCCACCCCAGTGTTCTTTTATGAGCACTTTCTGATCAGATACAATAACAAGTGTTAGCACATAGATGTGTGCTTTCTTTAAGATGAAAACGTGCTTCATCTGCCTTTTGTTCTACCTGAATAAACTTTTTAAGAGACAGGATTAATTCCTTACCCCTGAGTTTGTAGAACTGGTGTTTAGTCAGACTTTCTGAATCCCCAGACTGCATCTTCAGTTTGGACTTCTAATTAGCAGTCCCTCAGTCCCACTTGAGATGGACTTGGGATAAGCAGAAATATGATACGTGCATTTATTATTTTTTCTGATTTACATTTGAAGATACTTTGCATTTGTGGCTCATCCTTTCCACTGGTGCCTTGGTTCCGCCATACAGTTCTGGTGCTTCACACTCATGGCTCACATAATTAAATGGAAATAGGCACACACAGTATTATAATAAATGGTAAATATACATCTGAATTTAATGTGTTTCTTGTTGTCTGCCAGAAGTCAGTGGTTTGGTAATAGGGCAGATTTGCTCCCAGCATTGCAGTCTAAGACCCCATTTGATGTCAAATAATAGAATCATAGAATTGTCAGGGTTGGAAGGGACCTTAAAGATCATCTAGTTCCAACCCCCCTGACAATGGCAGGGATACCTCCCACTAGAGCAGATGTCATTCTTAGACATCTTTCTCCATCTTCCACCCAACCCACAGCAAACTTGTTTCTTCCTAAGTAACATTTATGGCTTCTTCGTGTTGTGTACTTGTCTCTCAAGATTAATCAGATTACACTTTTCTGGTCACAAATATTTCAAACAAGACTATGCTCTCTGTTTCTGGAAAAAAAGACCTATATAAAGTCTGAGAGCTACAATACCCCTTCTGCAGCAAGATCTGTATGGACAGATAGCCATGTCCTGGACTAAATCCTACATATATATAAACTGTACAGTGTGTATGAAGTTCTCATTCATGAATTTTTTATGACTGGACATTTGGATTTATTTCATTTGTTTTTACACACTGCTTGCAATTCTTTTTCTCATGCTATCTATTCTACAGTGATCCTTTCCCTCTCTCTTTGTATTTATTTGTTTCTTCACCACTATTCTCTTAGAGGAAAATCTGAGCCTGGATTTTATTTTATTTCCACTTAAATCATTGAAATGTGGAATTCTTTACTTCAGGGGTTTAAACTAGACCCTCAAGGCTACCTTGGCAGACTTCTGTGGTTTTAGAGGATGGATTTTTCTGTTTTGTTTAAGAAGGTATTGCAAGCAATGGCTCTTTAGAACTTTAAGCATGCAGTAGAAAAATAGAGATGACTAATAGCTATTTAGCAAGTAATGATGGCTTAGCAATATTTACCACTCCGATTTAGCCTCTCTGGCTCCATTACTTAGGATATTTTCCTGAATTAAATTGCCTCAGTTCTATAGCCAGCAGCTGTCCACAGGAAAATAAAAAAAAGTCCTGAATCCTCCAGAAATAATGATTTCATATTTCTAATAGGTTCCTTTAGCTGCACAATCAAAATGGTCTCTTGTGCCCTCTAGCATGTGGTGTGTCATAATATAAAACTTCATGTCAAACAACTAAAAAAATACAGGCAGAATAAATTAAAACTTTTATCTTAATGGTTTTTCATGATGCTTCATTTACGTGTATACAATAATTGATGAATAGAAGAGGGAGAAAATATATCCTTCATCTGTGGAGCTTTGCTCTGGAGCTGAAGTTGATAACCACATTGGGCCTATTTGAATGAGGATGTTCATATGAAGTCTGTGTCTGTTTCCCAGCACCAAACAGATTGTGCTGTTTTTCCATTTATGTCTAAGTGCCACAATATTTTGTTTCTAAACGTCAGGTTAGCTCATCTTGAGACCAGCTGTTCTAAAGGTTTTAAAGGAATACAAGGACATATATACATAATCATTTTTAGCTCTAATAAAACTTGTGCCCTAATATATTTAGCCTAAAATCTCTAGACAAACATATTTCTGGTAACTTCAGTAGAGTTGTATGTCAGTCTACAATATAATTTTTCCCCCAGAAACTTTGCATTATTATGGTGTTTTAAGACATATCATTTTTATTTTTCTTTCTGGGCAAAAATAAATATTTTTCCTTTACTATTTTAAGTAATATTAAAATATTTGTTAAAATTCTGCCATTTGTGGATTATGAATCATTAACTTGTTTATTAAAGCAGTGGTTTTAAATTAATAGAGGTTTCTTAAGATCCAAATGTAAATTTTAAATAAAATGAACTAGCATATACTAACTTTACAAGATTGTGTAGGGATTTTTTCCTAAAGCTTTCATTAATATTATGTGTAAGAAAGGGCTATACCAACTACACATCAATAGTTCCGATTTGTAACAATGTAAAAAAATTATCTGATCTACATTTCAATTATAGAGGAATCAATTCTTAAATTCTCTTATTTTCTCTCAAGCCACTACTGGTTGAAGCTAGTATCAAGGAACACCATGAGTTATTAAAGATTCACCATTGTTCAAACAGTGACAGAACTGATTGTCACCAAAACATGACAAATTATACTTCCTGTTCATTATGAACTGTCAATCATCCAAGAAAGTATATTCAGGACAAAACACACATTTCTTCTGCAGTAAATAGTTATGTCAGGTCAGAGATTTTAAGAACAGACTAAAGATTTCTTTTTCTAAGGAATATTAGAACTTGAGACTTCAATAGAAAGGAGGACTCCTTTCACAACTTTAGAAAGTTTGAGTCACACTCCACTTGAGAATTTACATAAGTGAAAACTGTGTAATTCTTTTAAGCAGCCATTTGAAAGTTTCATGACTTAAAGATATATTTTTGTTTTGTGCAGCATAGAATCTTAAAATTAATAAATTGTTTCCTAGCTCACTGCAATATAATTTGTGGTTTTGACAGTCCTGTGAGATTTTAGTTTGCAGAATAACCAATAAATACAGAGGGCATACAATTTTTTTCCCCAGTATTTAAAGTGCTTGGCTATAAAAAGTCTCAAGGAAAAACAATTTAAAGAGGTTTGCACAAAGCTGCAACCAGTTATTCTCCCTGAATCAGGTGCTTAGTTTATAACAGTTTAGAAGAAATCAAAAGTTCAAAGTTATAGTTGTTAAACATTGTAGACCCTTTTACCAGAAGTATCCTACTAAACAGAGGGTGATGTTTAGCTTCACTATGTAACTTTGATTTTTGTTTAAACTCATAAAACATGAATTTCCTGATTTTGCTAGTCCCACTGTACCCAATAATATGGAAAATGTTGCTCTCCCCAAAACTTATGTAGTTTTCTCTTGTATAAAAATATGTTCTAACCCTCATGAGCACAGTAAGCTTGGCTGTAAAACCTTATAAATTTATATTTTTACAGAAAAAAAAAGTAACTTTTTCTAACAAATTATTTCTTTAAATATGTGAACTGTTTTCTTCACTAAACTAAGAAAAAAAAAAAAATCCCATTTTTAAGCCCAGTTGTAGAAATGCATAAAGGAATGGATGAGCAGTGGAGAAAACAGTTATAACACTTCACAAACTGTATGTATTTTTTTCAGCTTCATGTACGTATGTACCAGTGGAAGTCAATGTCTGTTCCTGTAAATGGTAACAAAAGACAGATATTTAGATAAAGATTTTAAATTTGTTTGATTGTGAAAGAAAATGTGTATGTTAGAAGAATATGTGCAATATATTGTACTTTTTGTATAGAGGTCTGTGAGTGTTTAAATCATAGGAGATTTTATAAATACAGAGCATGGGAACTATGGTACTGAAGCAGCTCAGTGGTGCACACATTCTTATTTCTGATAGTGTTCAGCTGCTAGGGAGAAGGATGTAACAGATGGATATAAAATTTGTCCTGCTTATTCTTAACACAGTCACATAGTGGCTGACTTCTGCTTTACAATGAGAAAAATTAGACTGATGAAACATATTTTCTACGAAGAGAATTTCCATTTCTGATAAAATAAATTTTAAAAAGGTTCTGAAAATATCTCTTAATTTCCTTTTTCAATTCAGAACTTGTAAATTTTCTTGTGAAAAATATAAAATTTTAGAAAGAAGACACAATACTTTTTTATTTTCCTGCAGGAAATTTCTGTGGAGATTTTAATGGATATTTGTTCTTCTTTCCAGCTGAACACTATAATTTAATATTCTTATTATTCATATATTTTTAATCTTGGTAAGCCAACATCCTCAGTGATATTTTCTGGCAATCAAATTATACAATTGTGGATTTCTTGAAAAAGAATTTCCCTTATTCTGTGTGGTTTATTCCATTTTCTTCAACTGCCATTCTGCATTTTGGTTAAAAAAAAAGATGATCTACAGTTGTCCATGCAACTTTTGTGCCTCATTCAGCATTCTGCTTTGTCAGACTCTTTCTTTTTATCCTCACAACTCTATTTTTTCTTGTGAAATGGAAGTTTTCCTCTTGTGGTTAAAGGGTGAACTGACTAAGTGGGGGGGCCAGGTGGTAACCCCAGGACCCTGAGGAGCCAGGGGGCAGCTTCTATCCCCGTCCCTTCTCTGCCACACTCCATATAACAAGGAGACAGGAGTTTCAGGGGGGCTCTTCCTTCCTGGGCTCTGGGAGCTGTGAGGGCATCTTAGCAGGACTGGCCCTGACTCCACGTGTGCCACCCGATCCATTGCCATCGGGTTTTGGATAAAGTTCTGTATCCTTCTTCTCTTAATATTTCTTTTTCTGTTTTTCTCCTGTTATTCATCAAATTCGTTATAGTCTTGACTTCCAATCTTGGGTGAGGCATTTTTCTTTTTCATTTTTCTGCTTTTTATCCTCCCCTGGGAGGGATGAGGGAAGGGGCTAATATAGAGAAATCCTGATCTGTATTTCATGTGGGCTTGCCCTCAGCCTGAAACAGAGACATTTCCCAAACCTTTAAACTTTCTTGTTTCCCTGTTCTTAATCTTCTTTGAACCTTCACATGATATTTACAGCTGGTATGGTGGAGGGACTCTTTCTGGTCTCAGAATACACCTGACTATTCCAATGCAGGAAATATTGCTGAAGGTAAAGAAAGGTGCTGGTAAAGAAAGGCATGTGAGGTGATGGAAAGCAGCATCTAGTGTACAAAGAAAATGAGCTAAATAGATTTGTAAAAAGGGCAGTGATGGGGTGATGAAAAGTGCATACACATTTAGTAACTGCATATACTCTATTACTGCCTGACAACACCGTATGCAATTCACTTGTACAGGGAAGCAGTAAAAAAAATAACACCCCTTCATACCATGTCACCATATCGCATCTCTTTAGTTCTTTCACTCAAACTGCCTTCCTTGCTATAGAAACTCAGAAATAGCTGCTCTGTACACAGGTACCAACAGAGATATGAGCTAACATTTTTTCTTCACACAGTTTTCTTATATAATGCATACTGTCGTATTTTTGAGCAGTAGGTCAGAATATTGTTTTAAAATAAAAAGAATAAAGTAAAAAAAAAAAACCAGAAAAAAAAAGAAGAATAAAAAACAAATTCTGAATGACTTTTCCTGTTCTCAGCCAACTCTAAGTAAACACTGTAGAGAGGGGAGGAATGAAGGCTATCTTTGTGCCACATATTCCATTTACTAAGACGCAAGACAGTCATTCACATGTTCCATTATGTGCTTATAAATCATAGAAGAGTTCCTTATGTTTGTTTTAATAAACAGTTTTAACTGTCTACTGATAAATTGAACAAACTCCACTGGATCACAGACCTCAGGTCTCAGAGGAAAAGGAAATACGCATCTCAGAGTTCAGCTAAGCTGACCTTCTACATTATGTTGGGAGAAAACAACTGTTTAAGGTCTATTCCAGCAATGCAAACATCAGTCATCTTTAGGCCCAGATGTGTTAGTCAGAAAGGCAACTACTGTTATTAAAAAACCACTTCTGTCAAGCATACATAGGTGACTCTTACTTTTCCATCTCTCACAGCCAAGGTATAAACCTGATCATCAAGCCTGGTACCTGTCTTCCTAGGAGTCTTTCACAGGTAAAACTTTTTGCATAATGTTCCCCTTTAACAAATATTTTGGTATAACTAATCCTTTTAAAATTACACTCAACAACTCAGAACCACTACATAGAAATTCCAACTGCAGCCACTGCTTTTGAAACTCTATGCCACAGTTTGTTTTTTAAGACAACACATAGCTGGTAACAGATATAATAAATTAATATATTAAGCACTATCCCACACAGAGAATTAATTCAAATATAAAGTATCTTACAAGACATACTCCCAAGTTCCCTCTTTGATCTATTGTTTAATTAAATTGTTCTATAAAATTAGTCATTCAACATTACTCTAAAGTATTCTATTCATTCCACCAGATTTGTATTATATCCAAGGTTTCAAAAAGTATGCATCAAATTAAAAGGTCTAAGTCCTTATTTCTGTGTCTAAATGAATGCCCCAATAAGAAATGTCCTGACCATAAAAAAACCCCATGGATTCCACTGCTGTTGAAAGTGGCTAGTACTCAGTCCCCACATCACCCCTATCCTTGGGCTGCTGTTGATGGTCTATGTGGCCATTCTGACTGAGTCATTGGGTTGGGAGAATTTCGTTTTGGAGACTTATTCCACAGCTCAGTGTTTCAATTATGTTCACTGCATCATCATACAAACAACTATGCAGTCTCAAGGCAGTGAAGAAAAATGAGGCATGGGGAGAAGGACTTGTTCAACCTGTTATTATCCCACAAAAACACTTTTGTGAACATGTCTATGTCAGCAGGGTGCTTTGGAGAAAAGCTGAAAATAATTTCTTACAGAAGTCTAAAAATTTACTGGTTTTAGCTCTGAAGAGGAAGAATTGACAATGCATTTTATTTTTTTGATGAAGCCAGGAACCAAGCAAGCTTTATCCCATGGCCTCAGTGAGGGAGAGGGGCAGGCCTGGGTCTTCTTTGCTAGAGGTCACTGTTCCAGCCCCACAACCAAACCCCAGGAGTGTGAGGGTTGTAAACATGGGGCCCCAACACTCTCCTCCAGAAACTGAGCAGGGAGTGTAGGTAAAACTCTGTGTTCACTCAAAAAAGGCAAATTTTTTAACTTTTAGTTTACTTAAAATTTTAAAGTAGTATTTTGTTTGGGGTTTATCCCAAGTGAAGGTCCCTGCTTCCACTTCCCCTCACCCTGCCAGCCATTTTTCCAGCTGACTACAAAGCTGACAAACCAGCAGAAGACCACAGGTATTCACATGATGTTACGTGATATTTTGGGGGATCCAAGACTATTTCTGATTTGCCACAATTTGAATTTTAGCAGTTTCATGGTTTGAGAAGAACAAGAAATGGTCAGCAGTTGTTTTTTCTTTCCATCATGGTATTTTTTTTGTCTACCTGCTCCTGCCAGCAAAACAGTACTAGAAAAAAACAGATCCATGAAAACAGTCATTGCTTTCACTTTTTCTCATAATAGAGTGTTGTTTTTTTCTTGTTAAGAGACACAAAATGAACAGTGAAACAAAGATCTGCCTTTAGAATTATTGGATATTAATATATACATATTTGTTTTAAAAAATATACTCTTGTGATGAAAATTGTTAGAATTAAAATTCTCATATAAATTTATTTTTCAATGTATCTCCATTAAGAAAAAATTACCATCTGAATTTTATGGCAGTTTCTTATAGAAAACATTAAAACTAATTTATCCTGCTCATTATAAACCTACTTTGGGTAATTAACAACATAGATTAGTGACGGAAATAAAAAGAATAGAATGCTTTAGCAAAATCCAAGGAAATGAATTTTAATATCTTCAAGTCTTCAAATTATTGCTAGCATTAATATTTTGTGCTAATACCTAAGAATGGTGGGTCAGGACTATGTCACTCAAATGTGACAGAATATATTAATCACTGTCCAGTTTGGTAATATTGTCCAGGAGAAAAGACAAGTTAGAGACTGGTGGAGGAAGGAAGATACACAATGAAGCAGTGAGACATTACTGGTTAGTATCACAGCAGTTTCTGTGCATGGAAGTCATATAATTGCCAAGCTCTTTAAAACTTCCTATAGTAAGAGAAAATGAAAGAGTACTGCAACAGTTGTATTTTTATTTATGGAAAACTCTTTCCAAAAAAAATATGATATACCAAAGGAGAGAATGTGAATGTATTAGCCTGAAATTTTAACAAGTAGGTAGCTATAAAAAAATCATAAAGGGAGAGGAAAAGCTGTGAAAGCCTTTCAAAGTGAAGATGCAAATTTTCTTTGATACAATAGTGAACAAGGTTTCAATAGAAGAAAATACAGAACTGAGTGGAAGAGCATACAAGGATTCACAGCACAGGAAGAAGACAGTTTAACTTCCTATATTATCATTTTTATCTCTTACATTACAGTTGGGTTTAGGAGAGCTAGTCATGTTCTTGTGATGAAAAAGCTCCAAACAAGTGTGCAATTCAAAAATACTTACAACTTCTTTCACTGCTCTTTCTGTATGTCTTATCTTTGCACGCTTTTAGGTCTCCACAATAGTTTCACAATGGCCTTACCTTTTCTTGATGATTAAAACTTAGGTAAGAAGAATTTTGGTAACTTGAAACCTTTTCTTTGCTAAAAATATCTCTCATTCAGTATCATTTTCAGACCCAAAGCGAAATACTGTAACTTTGACACTACCACAGTTGGGTTTTCCCACTCTAGAGGATATATTTTTAAAAATTCTCCATTTCATAAATATTAATGTTCACTTTACGAACAGCATTTACCCATTCTGCCACAAACTAGTTGTTTTTTTGTCGTTCTGTTTTTTTTTTTAAATATCAAGTACTTCACAGAAATACCAACTGAACTGTCTAGAAAGAAGCTCTACCTCCCAAGTTATCTCTGGGTATCATGTCACATGTTTAAGTTCCAAAAGCCTGAACTGAAGTCAGTATTTGTAAATACTACTGCTGTATTTTTTCAGCTGAAAAATCCAACCTGATAATCTAGGATCCAACTGGATTGGGATCAATGTTAGATGAAACCATGCATTATGTAGGAATTTTATGTGAAATAAGCTGTCTGAGCATAGCTTGTGGATATATACACAAGGCTCAATTCATCTGGGGAGGACTTTATTCTTATCATCCATCAGCCAAAGTGAAGTTCTCACTGTAACTCCACTGTAGATTGTATTTAATGTAAACTTCCTGAGTCAAATACCATTATTTTTAAAATAACTTGAAAAATCATTTGCATATTTCCCAGAATGTCACTTTGGGATATTGGTCAGACTTTTAACCAGCATAAACCTGACAATTGTTTCTGCTCCAAATATGCACATATTTTTACCATCCCAAAAGCTTTGTAGGTTTGATAGAAAAACAGATTTTTGAAAGTAGCCCAAAATTCAGTTTTACCTTAAACAAAAGAGTTTCTCTGAAAACCACCATTAACTATCAAGTCTGTATAAAACCTCTGCATTGTTTACTGATGTATCTACATAACACCCCCCAAAAATTGCTAGAGCCAAATATTATACTGCTCTAAATTATTGTTTTAATATGTCTGAATATCCTTGATTATGGAATAAAATGGAAATATTACTATGTTAGTACAATAATTTGATTAGAGCCTCGGTACAAATTTGCAATATGCTTTGTGATAACAGCGACTGAGGCCAGTTTTTCTAATAACAGAAACACAGTCAGTCTGGAGCTGCTGATCATGTAGAAATGCATTGCAGGAGTAATTGCACACAGATTCAGTAAAATGCCTAAAATAGTGGACCAGATTTAAGTGCCATTTTAGTATTGCTGTGGTGACGGCAATGTGCCAGAGGAGGCCTTTCTAAAATGTTGGTTGAACTGATGCTGAAGTGAAATGGTAATTTAGAGTATGGTCTCTAACAAGGATGTGTAAAGTAGCAATTTCAGTGTGGGGCTGGATATTGGGTAATCCTTGGTCTTCCCTGAAAAGGAAAGAAATTTGCTTCACAGGAAAGAAACTTCCCTTCTTGACAAGTACTGATTTTTTTTTTTTTTTTTTAATTGTAAGTTTTCCACAGATGTTTATGTGATTAACAAAAGGAAACAATGAAAATATGACTGGTAAATACAACTTAGCTGCTCCAATGATGGAAGAATTAGAAGTCTTGAAATAAATAAATGGTATGTCAGAAGAATGGCAAGCTGTTTTGCTGCATAGTTCCCATTATGTTTTATTCCTCTCACTACATGCACTAAAATTCTTGTGTAACACTATTTGGGATTATGTCCATAGGTGTCTTTCTTAAAACTCGCTCTTTTTAGACTTCCCTCTTGGATGAGGTTTAGCTCTTCCTCACAGATTAGCAAAGCATTTAAGTACACATTGATTTTTAAAGAGAAGTAGTACCTGAAGTAAATGGTACTCTGCATGCTTGAGGGTGAGCATGGGCTTATGCATGTTTGGTTTTGCCTTGTCAGGAAAAGTGCTCAGCATTTGGTAGGACTGAGCCCTTCCACTATTTGAGAAGGTACTGCAGGCAAATTGTATTGTCATGTGTGTTAAAAATGCTGTGATCTAACATAAGGAAAAAGGAAAGAAGAGACAGTAATTACATTGTAATGCATGTAGCTGAAGTGTGTTTTTTTTATACTGTGCTCCATACATGGGCACAGTAGAAGCCAGACCCTCTTGTTGGAAGATTGAACCCTAAAGCTGAGTCCTATTACTCTTCCCTGAGTTACTAGGGAAGCAGAGCAGAGCCCACAGTCACAACCTCCTATTTTCTCTTGCCTGTTCCAAGGTTTGGAATAAAACCCACTTAGATGTTTCTTTGATGTTTCTTTGGGCACAGCTTGCATCACTGGCTGGGATGTTCCTCCAAAATGGTATCCTGCAAGACCTGCAAGCCAAGCAAACCTTGAAATCCACATTTTCTGGAGAGTTCCTGCATGGGTTTAAGCAAGATTGTTTAATCCTTTGCCATCTTGCTGAAAGAATGGAACCCCAGCTAGCAAAGGAGGCTTCTATGGTCTTTTCCTATCTCTCTGATACCTCTATGGGGCCTTGAAAAGACTGAATCAGTGATAAGAATTGTGTTCAGAATACCTGTCTGAATCTCTCACTGAAAACATAGGTTATTTTATTGCTTTCCAGACTAGATTATTATTGCCTAGTGTTAGCATGCTTTCTAAAGATTGTTACTTCCTGATAGTTTTTTCTTTACTTTTTTTTTTTTTTTTTTGCACATTAGTTTAGATTTTGGTTGAAAAGTTTGGTTTTATACATTTTTATTTGGAAAAGTCTGTCTCACTTTTAGTTCAGTGCCAGCCTCCATGTGTGTTCATGCACATGTGAATAGATTTACTTTTTGAATATATTTTTAAATTAATTAATCAGTAGTGCTAGACAGTGTTGTCTAGCTGGGTGTTGTTTACTTCTCAGAACCATACCACTCCTTTGGATGATAATTATAGTTTGCAGATGCCTAATTATGGAAAAATGTAGTATTTTCCACAGTGCCATCTGCCTGCATGGCACTGCCTGCAAATACTTGTGCTCATGGTTTAGAGATTACTTTCCGAGTGTCATATGGTTTGTTTACAGACGAGCTTTCTAAATGCTGTCTAATTGTTTTCTTTGCCCTGTTTTTATAAAATAACAGTATTGCTTTTTTATTCATATGTGTAGAAATCTGTAAATCCCCTTTACATTAAAGCAAAGATAGTGGTGCATCCTGATACTTCCAGTGTGTCCTCTTCCTTGCTATTTTTTTGGTATAGATTAATACTGAATTTGACAAAATGCTTTATAGGTATATGATGATACAAAAACTTGCATGATGATGGCAGACTGATTTCCATGAAACACAGAGTATTCACACTTTATGTTAGAAATCTGAGGTGATATTTTGATCAACTCAGTTAAGTGACAACCTCTGTAAAACTAGATTTACTTTCAGATGAATACACATTGACCCAATGCTATTTAGTTAGCTCAGTTGGATGAACCTCTCAGCCCTTTAGGTTCCATGATTTTTAGAACTTACCTTTAACTAGAATATGGACAGAATCAAAGATAACTGCAGAACTTGTGAAAATTGGCTGGTCTCTCCCATCTTTCATTTGTAGTTTAAACTGTATGGCTATGAGGAGCAAATTAGGTAAACCGAAACTCTGGTTTGGAAAAGTCAAACTGGAAGTGAAGTCCACAGATTGACTGTTAGGAATATAAGATATTATTGGCCCTTGATGGGAACGTGCATGTGTGCAGCAGGTGCACTGACGTCTGTTGCTCTTGGTTACAGAAACAAAAAATAAAATGAGAAAGACCAGAGCCAGTATAATCTCACTCATTCCAGAAGAGCTAAAACTTTGTTTTCCCATAAAGCAAATTAGATATTGTAGACTTCAAATTGCCAAATTTGCTAGCCAAGGAAAGCAGAGATCTAGCCCTTATTACTAGGACCACCTACTTGGTTCCTCCTTCCAACAAAGAACACGAAAAAGAAAGTGCAGCCTGATTGTGGTAATTCTTGGATGCGTAAATTTTATTCTGCTTTCAAGGTCTTCATGATGCAGCTAAGCTCTAATCAGGCAAACTAGTCTAAAGGCACCTAAGCATCATCCCTAAGTATCACTTGATACAGAGATCATTTGCTGCGAGTATGGGTGTATAACATTAACACTAATGTTTTCCTGTTTCAGTGCTTAGCTTTGGAAATGCACCCTTACAGGCCTTTGAAATAACCTGCTCAAGTGTTGGGAGGAGGATGTCTGCTCACTGATGGAGCTGGCACAGTTTTTGTGTATAAATAATTTAATTTCTATTTGTGTAGAGTGATTAAATATTATTGAATCAGATATGTGGAGAAGAAAAGGATGTGCATTCAACACCAGCAGGTAACTGAAATACGATTGTGATCTATTTAAATAGATCATACTTGCTAATATTTCAGATGTCAGGAAATATTGTTCCTTTCACCCTCAACTGATCTTTCTGCTGTATGAGCAGGGATATTATTGGGGGAAAAAAAAAACCAACCCAATTGTTCCCCGTACTTTATCAGTAGGATTTCCCTTCATTTCCACACTGGACTACATAAAAAAAACCTCATGAAGAAAGTGCTCTAGATTTCTCCTCTTTCCATGTCTGTTTAATCAGACTGAAATCATTCTGTGCCCTGGAGTGACAAAGTGTTGAACTCTGTAGTGGTGATTTAAAAAAAAAGCACATTGGTCATCATAGAGAATGTGATAGATAAAGCAAAAAGAAAGGGAGGAAAAAACGGAAAGAAAATAGCAATCATAACTTGGAAGTGTTTTATTTTACAAAAACATTCAACCAAAAATCCCATGACAAACAAATCTTACGGAAAGTCTGTATTTTTTGAAATTTCCATTTAAAATGATTAACAATTGATTTTAATTAGCCTTAAATAAGTCATGACAGAATTACCTTGGTGACATTTAAATTGCTGTAATCAGGTGCTGGAGTTAACACTCCCCTGAGATGACAAAGATACATTTACAGTGTCACACAGTTCCCTGCCAACCTACACTTGGCTCACGTTCAGACTTTTTTTATGGACAATTATATTTTTTCCCTATCATAGAAAGTCTAAATTATGTGGCACTTCACTCAGAGGAAAAAAATCTAGTTTTTCAGTTGGTGAAAAGTGTGACTTGTTTAAATCCTGTCCCGTCACTGGAGTTGTGCACATTTGAAGCTGATCTCTTCTAACTGAGGAGAAAAGACAGCAGAAGGGGAAAAGTACCAATCAGCACCACAGCTACAGAAACATCAACAAAAGTGGTTTTATCACTTACAACACATATAGTTTCCTGCCTATCTTATAATTTACATAATTCAACATTGGCAGGGGCTGGATATATTACGTATATAATCGGTTCTTGGAAATCTGATTGTTAGAATTGCAATTGTCCGTCTGTGGGAACACCACAGCTTTTGCCATGGGATGGAGAGCAGTCTCACATGGTACTTGTGGGCCAGGAGAAGGGAGCTAATCACTAATTTAGCAACACGGATAATTTAAGAACAAATGCAATTTTCAATGTACTCTTTAAAATCTTAGAGAGTAGATAAAGCCAGAGTTTTATTTTTGCTTAACATTTTTTTTTGTTCGTTTAACCTCTTCTTTCTTTACAAAAGATTATTTACTCCATTTGAACATTCTTTATTTTGCTTCGTCTTGTTTGCTTTTCTTGCTATCTATCTTTTGTGAAATAATTTCTTCCTCTCTTGAGGCAACCTTTTTATATTTTGCATCTGTAATATGAACTGATTAAACAGAGAATATTGTTACTTGTAAACACAATTACTTTAAGATTACTTTTATTACTTTTATTTCTATTAATTTTGATTACTTTTCTTTCTTTTAATTAAGCAACAATTCTTCTTTTTCATTTATGTTGAATGTCTTCAGTACAAGTGGCTCCTTAATAGTTTTATCTTTTTATTTCACATCTTCCACCTTCTTTACTCTTTCATTGTGTCAGCTTGAATTAAAATGAATCATCTTTATTTCCCTACCAGCGCCAGTTGCAATTTCTTTTCCTGTTAGTAGGAATGAAGTAGTGAGTGAGAACTTGAGGAACGCTGTCAGTTGTTTATTCTATGGTCAGTGCTATCTTAGAAAGCAGCTTCCTGAAGAAGGCATGCTTACAGTAGCAAGGGAAGCCAGCAGTGACTCATGGCTCAGCACCCCACTTATCATACATGCTGAAAGCCAGACCATCCATTCCCCACTGCCAGCTGGTGGGTAAGACTGCCCCTTCACCTTGCAGAGGCTTTGTCTAGAGCCAGCATGAGCTGCCTCCTGTCAACAGTGTGAAATAGCTGACTGTCCTGGCTTGCCGATGATTCCAGAGATTGTGGGCTGGCAAAGATCCACTATAATCACATTTTTATTTAATCATTTTATCAAATCCAAGGGCTGCACTGCAGTTCCAGGTAGAGCAGGATGTTTGGGAAGTGATGGTGCCAGCTCTACTGCTGTGTCCATGTCACGGGGCTCTCCCAGACTTTACCACCCCGGCTGAGGGACCTGGGCAGAAACATGAGACATCTGCAGGGAAGAGTTTCAGATCAGGATCCAGATTCTGCAGCATGGGTCTGGAGGGAAAGGACCCTTTCCTAATTAAAACAGTTCTTTCTTGCTCCCTAATTCTTATAGCTTACCTGTAACTGCTTTACGTTATCAAAGAAAATCTGACCCCAAACATACTTTATCTGGCAATTCTTCAGGGATTGCAGTTTTGACCCAAAAGAGCTGTTAACCTTCCTCAGACCTTTCCTGGCTATCCAGCAAATTACAAGAAAAAAAACCCTAGTTAGTGCTTTTGAGACTGAATCAAACTCTTTTCCCCACAAACCTTCAACAGCATCAGTGGGGAACTCCCCAGTGGGAACAATCAAAGGCAAATATGAAAGCTGCAAGAATAGAACTACCAGCAAGTCAGCCCTCTGAAACTGTATGTCTATTATATACACTACATGGCAAAGCAAATGAGTATAACTGAGAATTTGGAAGTATATGGGACATGAAGGATTGAAATATATGGCTGTATAATTTTCAAAATAAAAAGAGTGCTTTTATTTCTTTTTTATTTATTTGTTTTGTATTGTACAGCAGATACAAGGCGTAATTTTCTAAAGGAAGTGCTGGAGATAAGTAGCAAAGCAGTAAGTAAATGTTGCAGCTATGGATATTGGATACAGTTACAGGATATTTATACAGTAAACAAAGAAAGACAACACAAAACTGTAATAATAAAAAGACCAGGAGTTTCCAAGGATACATTAAACTTCAGGCTTCTGGGTATAAGTCAATTTTTAAATGACAGAAATTAGGGGAAGAAATTGGCATTTATATTATTTCACAGATGCGTTTGTGTTTCTTGCAGGTTTCTTTAATCCAACAGAAAGATTCAGGGCAGCAGACCTTAGTACTCTGCCTTTCTCACTTCCCATTTTCTAGTTTTATGGCTGTTTTTTCAGGAGACTATTTTGCATATGTAACATGCATTTTTTTTCTTTAATGTAGCATACAGTTTGCCTCCTGCAAAGCACTTTGGGAATCTTCTTGGGAATTTAGGAGGAGGAATTTTAATGTGATATAGTATTTTTAATATTGTATGAAATGAGGAAGCAACACAAACAGTGTTATTATACATAATTTTCTTTGAGTCTGCAATTTTTCCTGTATGGTTTCATGCATATAAATGCAATACCCAGGGTCTGGCCATGTGTTAACATCTCACATTTCCTTTCCTGCCACAAATGCTGCTTATTATAATAGCATGATCTGAAAAATGTATTTTTATTGCTGTTCCAAATGAATAAGAAAACAGAAACACATAAATATGGGTTTGTTTTCCAGTATCACCTATGTCTGTTTTATAGTCTGATAAAAGTTGTGGTTGACACAGCGCTGAATAAATGTATCCCTGTACAGTATGTTTACTCAAGTATTTAACTTGTGAAATTTAATAAAATAACAATTTAAACAGATAAGGATTAGTCAGATACAAAAACTATTAGAAATATTAACATAATTCACAATAAAATTCTCAGCCATTATCAGATGTAGGAAAACCACATAAGAATCCATAAAAAATGTTTTCAAGCTCCAATAAGTTAGATATAATAGACCTTTTTTGTCAAACACAAAAATAAATATTATTGATTTTATGAATAAATACATTTTCTTAAATGATTTAGAAAGCTCTGTTTATTCATATACAGGCAGTGTTTAGAATATGTAGTAGCCAGTATGTCTGCAGATATATTTATGTTGGACTGTTTAGATTGGCTTCACCTCTGTAATAATTTATAACAGTTTCAATGTAAACCTGCCATTGAGGAGGTCATAAAGGTCCTGCATTTTAACCATCATAATTTCAGATAAACCCACAAAACTATTTCTTGCAGGAAAGCTCTAGTTAATCCTTGAATATCTTTGGGATGGAATTTGGTTTTTTATTTAGGCAAATTTAAAGAGCAAGAAAGGCTGCATTTTAACTGTGTTTGATATTCCAGTACTGGTCATAATTTAAAATATGTACATTTTGTTTTGTTTTATAGCAGTAACTCTTCATTGACACTTATTAATACAAAAATTCTGCCCTTCCATTGATTTCAAGTCTTACTTAAAAGAGAAAGCTACTGTTCATTTTTAAATGTTTCATTGTGGACTTGAAATGCTAACATAAATACAGTAATGTTTTTCCACACTAAATGAAGATAGATCAATGCCATTTGTTTTTCACTTGATAGAAGTTACTTAAAGGCATAGATTTTGGAAACGTGAACATTATTTATTTAATTTCTAAATTAAACATCCACTTTTCTCAAAATGAGCATTTTCTACCATAACTCTACCAATACACTGATGTTCAGTTAAATATTTTTTAATAATAGAAGTTAAACGTATTTTTAAAAGTGGCTATATTTTAGTATTTTAAACAAAGAATGGAAAGGCAAAAAATGCAAATACAAAAGTTGATTAGGTAGGGCTTTTTTGTTTGTTGTTTTTTCTTAGTTAAGGAAAGCTTCTATCTTGTCTACCTTCTGTTGAGCATCTTTGCTTTCCAACCCAACAACACCTGAGGGGATTTGCCTCATGCTTTCTTAAACTTCAGGTCTTACCCAGGAAGTTCTACAGTTTCATGTTGATCAGTAGTAGAGTGTGGGTCCTATAAGAGAGCTCTCACCCTAAAAGTATTCTATCTCCTATGAGAAATTCAATGAATCTCACACCTATTTTCTGTAAATACACAACCTCCCAGTGAATTTAGCTTTTCATGCAGATTTGTCATGTTTCTCACCATTTGCCTGTTCTCCACTGCTCTTAACTAAGGCAGCCCAGGGTTTATGGTGATAAGAATGGAGGGTGCCTGCAGAGTGGCTGCAAGAAATTGTGCAGTGCTTGCCCGTTAAAAGAAAGAAGTTAAAAGCCTGCGGCGTGCTTCTTAATAAAAGACTACATAGCATTACGTCCAGGTGATGTGACCATTAATTTTTTACTGGTTTTCAGTGCATATGAACAATATTTCTGCTAGTCCTTGTCTGACGTTATGCATCTAGCCTCTGATGTCCAAAATGTCAGTAAAAAGACAGTTCGTTGGCTGCAGTGGGGAATATAGGGGGTTACGTACAGGCAATGGTTACTTGATATTTCATGGGTGGAAATGCCATACTCCTGGCCATGGCAGAACCTGGGTAGTGGGAGGGTCTATTTCTATCTGTCCCCATATATATTACTGTATCTCCAGTGGTTACCGACTGACAAGATGTTCTTTGCTTTGTACCTCTAGGTGAAAACAGAAGACAATGCTGCTTTGCATTGAAGCATTTAATAAGTTGTGTTTTAAAAATACCTTGAATAGTTCATCTTTTCCCCAGATGCTAAGTCATTCTGCAAGTTATCGTGATTAGTTAGGTGTTCATTTATAACTGGGTGCTCAGATTGTTCTGCATGGCATAGTCTTCCCTCTGTTTCTGACTCAGCTTCTGGAGCGGCAAGCTTTCCAGGTGTGCAAAATAATTATTTCTCTTCCATGCCCTCCACATCTGATCACTGAAGGCTGATAGGTTTTGTGCTTATAGTATGGGTTGCCTGATGATGTCCAAACAAGAACTGCTAGAATTAGACAGTGGTGTTCCAGACTGCTGTTTTATGGTGAGGATGGAGAGGCATGGCATGTTAATGAGGATTTTCCCTTCTTTACTAACATTTGGGTGATCTTGACCAGCTTCCATAGAGGGAGTTTCCTATTTTATTTTTTTTTTTACTGGTGCCACATTTTTATTACCTTTACTTATAGAAATATACCAAAACAGAAAGGACTACAATGACTTTGCTCTGTAAATATTTAAGTATAGACTGTGTGGACACATAGCAGGTATAAACCAGACTCAAGTGATCTCCAGGTTGATGACAGTCTGTCTAATCTAATCTAAGTATTGCGGAATGTGGTACATGGTGCCTCTGAATTTATGTGTAGTCACAGCATGATGAGCCTTTCATTACATTATTTTCCTAGTTATACTGTAAAATAAACTCACACTTGACATAACAAACATGCTTGGCAGGAGTGCTTGTTATGTTCACAGTACATGAGACAATGACTGATACCTTATTTAATCATCTCATAGCATTAGCGAGGAAGATGAATCATATTCACTCTCTCCAGCCACATGTGCACAAAGGGACAGACAGATTAACTCAGCCTGCTATGCTTCACTGTCTTTTCCCTCTCTACCTGCAGCTGGCCCCTTACAGAGCTATTAAAAGAGATTTTGTGAGATGTTTTTTTTTCCTCTTACTCTCTTGAGCTGTTTGCCAGTCTGCCTCTCTGACTTTTGAATTTCTTTTGCGTGTAGCATTATGCTCCCTTTGCTGAGATCATATCAAATTCTCTGCTGTGTAAATTGGCATGGTTATGAGCACTCAGAGGTTCTTTGCCAGCTTACACTGAGAATCTATCCCTAAACAATTATACTCAGCAGTACCAAAAAACCACTTAAATCAACAGAAAATGTAGGAGAACATTTGGGCCCGAATCCCATTGCCTTCAGTTTCTTAGATTGGAGAAACTACCAGGAAACAAGGACATGGAAAGGGAGCTGGGGGAGCAGTCAGGGCACAGTCAGTTGGTTCTCTCAGCAGTCGTCAGAAGAAATAACAACACAAATCCCTTGCTGTCAGTTCCATCAGCAAGAAGTAAACAAGAATGAATACATCAGTTAATACTTAAAATAAAAGTATCCTCTCTGAGTTTTTATCTATTTCTCACCTTGGTTGTAAAACGTATAACCCTCCAGATACTGTGCTTGACAGAAAGACAAGCATAGATATGGACATTTTATCATAATTACATTGAAAAATGGTAAAAATATAGGGTCAGCTACTACCTTAATCTTCAGCTGGCACAATATTCTTGAAGGCAGTGAATTAGAATAGAAGAAGCCATGAAACAGTAAATCCAGTAAACAAAGGGTGTGATGCTTGTCTTTTCATCTGAATTTCCTGGGTTTACTGGTTTGCAAAGCCAAAGCACAGGATATTGTGGATGTGTTGTATGGCAGTTTTGTTCTTCTGATCAACAGTTAAGTTCTTCTCATATAATTCATGCAAATTGCCCCACTAACTTCATTTTGATTATGAGTGCTTTGGCTTCAACAATAACTGGGTCTTCATCAAAACTAGACTTTTGTAGTCATGGAACAGGAAATGTTACTGTGCAAATATTTACTGGTGCTAGAAACCATGAATTTCACATTTACAATTACACTAATGTCTGCCTAGGGTAGAATGAATCATGCCTTTTCGTAACAGAATGATTTATCCTATAAATATTTGTTGTAAAAGCAGGACACATGGCAAGGCAGCAAGGAAGTAATTTCATTTCTTCAATTAGAAGTACTTTAATTGACTTTTGACCTTGATAGTTCTATAAGGACTAACAGAAACTCTCTTACCCACTTTACACTGTATCTGTTGTATGATGTTTAAATAAGGCTGTAATTAAGAAAAATGCTTCTCCTTGTTAAAGTGTTAATAAAATTCTTATTGTTTAATGAAACTTCTGTTAGAATGTCTTGTGCTTCAACTGCATGTATTTCTTTTTTAAAAAAAAAGAATTCTGGCCCTCTTTTAATTTTTCTTCTTTCTACTCAAATCTAAATTGTACCTTGTTGCCTCTTGTGTGTGCATGTGTATGTATGTGCTCACTGAAGACGAAATCATCATACCACAGCCAGGTTCTCCTGAGGGATGTGACCTTTAGCTTACCCTATCTCTACCTTTTCGGATGTTGTTTGTTTTTTTTTTAAATGGTTCCTAGTTATTCATTCCCAGTATAGTGACCATCCTGGGGCAATGTACAAACCCCCTAGAATTTATAGTTTCATTCTGGTTTCATGTTTATTCAGGTTTATTTTCTATTGAGGAAAGCACACACTATCAAGACATAGATAGCAGCGACAAAAGAATTATCATCTATGTGGCCCAATAGAGAGCAAACTGAGAAATGAACCCTTTTCTTATCTCTGTAGATAAAATCTTAATTGATAGTCAATCTCGGTGTTAGAGAATATGGTTTTCCTCTTGGTTCATGCTCTTTGACTACTGAATGTGAAGAAAACACACTCGTACTTGTTTGCTACATTTCATCAGTTGATAAGCCATTGCCAAAAACGATGTGTCCCTTTTTCAGTGAGTTTTTGACAGATGAGGAGACCCTTGTGACACATTTCTTCTCTAAATATGTATCCTCCCTGTCAAAAGTAGTTGTGAGATTAACAAAGGGCACTTACAGCTATCTTCTGTGTTATGTTTAAATGGAGATGGTCAGAACCGTATTTATTGTTATTTTGATAACAGTTCTTTCTAGAAATTAAACTATGCAGTTGTACACTCTGCTGACTTTGTCTCAGTCATGGAGATAAAGCCATTATATGGTCACTTTTAGATGTTCTGTAATCCCAGTACCTGCCAGACTAAGAAATGGGAAGAATGCCAGACCATGGAGTGGCAGCCAGGACAAGCCAAGGGAGCTGAGCCTTTCCTGTGAGCATTCCTTGGGCATGGGCAAAATCCCCTGGTGTGTGGAGTCTGAAATGTATCTAAAGTTCTTTAGGTATGAAAAGTGAGGAAAACGGCTAATGCATCCAGATCTGGTCTGGACAGAGAGCCAACAACATGTATATGAACTGTGTTGCAAAATCAGGTGAAGAAAGAAGAGCAACACATTCCACAAATGGGAATCCATTATATGAAACTGGATACACTGGTGAAATCAGATGAAGGGAACTTAAGACAAAATCATGAAGTTATCACTTCAGGTTGATTGTACAAAGGCAAGCTGCCATCCTAGGAAGTAAATATGTTACTATGATGTCAAATATATTACCTGTATGCAAAAGGTAGAAGAATTAGTTCACATTTCCTTCTCTTGTAAAATAATATTACAACTTCTTTTTCTCAAGGGACAGTTTGGTTTCCTAAAACATCCAATTTTCATGTCTGTGTATAAGATTAACTTTTCATTCCCTTAACTAACCCCACATTTACATATTATTTGTTTATGTAATTTTAAAAATTTCAGTCCAGGATGAATTTTCAAAGAAAAGCAAACTTTTTTTTTTTAGACTTGCATTTTGGGTTTTTTTCATATTTCTGACTAGACCTATAGATGTAGGTCTATGCAATATGCTCCTCTGTTATGCACAAGAAATTTTGGAAAGAGTTTTGCAGATAAATTGAGGCTACAAATGTACAGAGCACTAAGTCATCAAGTTGAATATTACACTGTGAGGTCTCTGAGGTGCATGCAGTGACTAGTATTGACACAGATACTGAAGAAAGAAGTAAAGGAAGTGGATATATCTAGGAGAAGATGATTCATTATTTTGCATGAAATTCTACTGATCACACAGGTTTCCTATATCCATTGGGATAGATGTTAAAGCAGACATATAATTCTTGATTGACAGTACTTCCACTACTAATGCGAATTAGTAAGGTTTTATAAATATGATCAGAGGATTTTGGAGGCCTTCAGGACAATAACCTGCAGCAAGAAGTATCAAGTGCTTTTTGTTAATTAAAATAAAATATAGAAAATCTCTCTTCCTGCTGTGTCTCTTGTCTGCAGGATGGAGTGCGATGAAGTAGTCCTTCGGAGCATAGTTTCATCTATACACATCTGGTCTGTCTGACTAAGACAAGTGAGAGAAACACATAGAGCAAAACAAGATCTCCACGTATCTATGCTTTTGGAAATTTTCTATTCTAGTTGGTTAAAATCAGTACCAAGTAACTGTGTCTGCTGCAAATGAGAAAGCTGAGGACAAACAGCGAGCAGTTCCTGACCTACTATCCAAAAGGCAAAATCCCTCTTCTCTATTTGGTAATTCTGGAATTAATACAAATTCCTGATTGTATTATGTCATGTTAAGAAAAAATTAACCTGTTCTCATTATAACCAGGTCAAAAATACACTCTCAGGTTTTGACTGCTCACTTTGTTTATTTGTTTGCATTCTATCTGTTCATGGCAAGAGTAATGGAGGATTCTAAACTAGGGTATCATGGTCTGACATTACAATTAGCATGTCATATTAATTTCCTAACCAATACCTCTATTTTAATTTTATTTTTTTACTGAACAAGAAAGGAAACATTCCTGGACTTGCTTTCTTGTCTGGAATACATACTAGGGAAGAAATGTTCTGGTTTTCAAATTTTTCTCACTCTTACTTTAAAGGGCAAAAGTAAATGCATGTCCAAAGCCCTTCACTGCTTGTAAAGTCCTTCTGTATTTTAATATGAAAAATTGTCATTATGACAAAATAAGAGGATATCTTTAAGTTTAGTAAGTCTCCTTTTCCTGTGTACTTTAATCTATTTTCAGGCATTTCAAAATGACTGTGTGGCACTCCATACATTGAAAAAAAAAAAAAAACCTCTAGAAATGCTAGTCACGTCTAAAGTGAGAATAATTGGCCCTGACAGAGAGGAAAGTAGTAATTGGAATGAGACTTGTTTAAATAACAGTTTAAATTTTCTTTCCTTACTTTTCCGATTATATGCACTATAAAGCAGGATTTCTTTGCCTTGGGTGTTTCACAGAGTCGTTTCTGTATGCAGCATGCCTAGTAGTATAACTCAAGTAATAAGCTCAGCTATAATTTGGATTAGACTTAGGAGTTTAACTTCCTTACATATAAATACACCATTCAATTTGTTTTAACACCGTATCATCAAAATATTCAGTAGGTTGAAGCAGGACAGGCTAATTGCATCCTCTAATTCTTCTAAGTTATCATCATTCCTTCATTCTGAGTGGTTAAATGGAAATACAGATGCAACACTAGAGGAGGAAAAACATGCTTAAAACCTTGAGATATGAATATACTTCATGTTCTGCTAAACAATCTCCTCACTATTAGTATCTAAGGAAGAGTAAAGTTACTATGCTTTTCAGCCCTTCCTCTATATGATTTGTATTGTTATTAAATATAGCTTTGCTCTGAGCTATGCAGAACAGGTGTTTAAAAATCTTTGGAGTATGTCAAGGTTTAGTACTGTAACATGACTGGGATTTTCCTATTGAGCACATCTGTCTCCAGCAGTAGATGCAGTCCCCATCTAAATAATAGCGGGGGTCTGTGTGGTCACATCTGCCCTCCTTCAAAATATTTATGGCAAACATAAATCAAGGCAGGGACTGGTTTAAGAATCTGGAATATCAAGTGACATCTGAAGAGGAACAAATGAAATCTAAATGTGTCCTAATTTGCAGAATAATATGTGAAACCTATTGTATGAGTTTGGTAATTTTCTACTGCAGCTTTAGTGGACACAGAATGTATCAACCCTGCTAATCCCAGTGATTGGTTGTTCTTACAGCAACCTTTGATGTTTGTCTCCTGAACCTTTATCTAAAACCTTCAAAGTGTCTTAGATAATCTCAGTTTGATGTTTGTTTTCTGGGGTTTTATTTGTTTGTTTGTTTGAGGGGTTTAATTCTTTTTTTTTTTTTTTTCCTGTTTGTCTGTTTGGTTGCTGGATTTTTTTAAAGGAAACAAAGACACGGGTCAAATTTAATTCCATTAATGTGAGTGATAAACTTCTACTGACTTCAGTAGCAAAGAAATTAATTCTTCTAAAGCAGTGTCTGGTCCACTTTCTGAACAGTGGATCTGAAGTGTCTGAAATTCAGGATTCAGAATCATTTGAATTCTTGATGCTGCCCATGCTGTAAAATGGAGACCAATAATTGTAGTTTATGATTTATGAGGACCGTTTTCCAGTTATATCCATTTGACTAAAAAAAAATGTGAACTCTTAGCAGACCTATCTGCATGAAAAATAGAACTACCAGGGAATTTGATAACACAGAGACAACAAGATGAGATCAGGTTTTTCAGTTCACCAACATGTGTATTTTGCTCTGTCTACCTTTTGCAATATGGATGATGTTACATTGGCTGTTGGTGCTTTCTCACCTGATTTTCTTTATTCCTCCCAAAGGTATTCAGTATTTTTTTTTTAAACTGAGTTTCCTAGAAACTATTTGTACGTGTGAAATGTTAAAGTTTGAATAAAAGTTAGGCAGAATGTGGAGATTTTGTGGAAATTTCTGACTTCAGTAACAAAATGAAAACTTTGGCCATAAAAATGTTTCAGTTCTATTTTGATTTTTGTTCAGGTGTATTAACAAAATGCCACACAAGAGGTTCAGTGTGTCTGCTCGTATCTTTTTCTCTCTGATGTATAAGGCCTCCTTTGCTCAAACTACAACTCCCACAAGACACCAATAGCTTTTCAGTCTTGGGGAGCTGCACTGCCTCTACCCTAGGCCCCCATCAAGAGGTGGATGTGATGGGGGAAGCCATCCAGCAGGGTGGGACAAATGCAAGAAGCACTCTGACTACAATTACTGTGAGCATCATCTTCTCAAAAGTATCTTAGACTCTTCTGTTACTTTTTTGGAAGAAACAACTCTAAAGCTGGCTGTTGTCTGTGATCCTCATCAGAGGTTGAAGTAAGTAGGTTTGGAAGCTGAAGATCCTTCATGCACAAGAAGAAAATGGGTTGCATCAGACTGGTTTCAGTCTAGGTTAAATATGCCTGGCCTTTCTGTATTGCAGATCAAGAGTTCAAGTATAAAATGACACTATGTTTCAAACGTGTAGTTTCAGTGTAAGCAGCAGCTGCAAGTGCAAAAAGCAATGATATTGCCATCACACCCCTAACAGTCAAAACTGTTTGGAAATCTCATTTGTTTTTCATTACTTACCGCAACAGTTTGAATAAAATCCTGTTCAATCTCAGCAAAGAGTACTTTGGAAATGTTAGTCTGTTATTCTTTAAACAAAGTTCAACAGCTATTAACAGAGTACTTGTTTATGATCTTCTATAAATATTATGTTTCTGTACTTCTTTGAAAATGTGGACTTTTTAATTTCATTTTTATTTTAGTAAAAACTGTAAAATTATGACTCACCAGCTGCAGAGTGCCAAGACAGGATATTTCCCAATATATGGGGCAAACAACATTTTTATGTATTTTTGTTACCAATCATATAAAACCCAGCTTATTTTTATAAATGGCTCCATAGGCTTGCACCATAAAAGCTGCATATAATTTTATCCCAGTTTTCAGGGATTTTTGGTGCCCATTACCTAGGAAATGTAAACTCTCATGTTCCTAAGCAAAGTCGACGTTTTAGTGATCAGTGAAACCCACTTATTTTCATGCAGAAATGGCCACCTTTCTTCTGCTCAGTCAAGATCTTACAACCCAGACAGAAAGCTGAACTGGACAAAAAACAGGAGCACATGCTGCTGTGAGGTTTCAGTACAACAACTTAAAAGGAAGTTGCAAAATTAACAAGAGGCGAGTGACAAATTTTTTTTCTAATTCCTTGAGTGCACATTCTTGTGGCATAGCCACACAGATATCACCATTTACCTGTAAATCATCCAGAAAAAAATATGTCTTTAATTAATGAAGGGAACAAGCTTCATTACATTATGATGCTTGTAAAGCTTCATGTAATAATAGCTATACTGGTTTACCCCCAGAGCACTGAATGTGCCTGAACAAAAGGAGTTCTACTGAGCTATTAGTGAGTAGTTTAATCCCCAGATGTATATTTTGTAATAGCTTCACCTTCTCCCTTATGCTTACTGCTATTAAAAGCAGTAGATTTACATTAAAATCCAAGTTAAATGAGTTGCATTGCTGCTTTCACTCATGTCTAAAGCTTTCAGTGGCTTTCCTCAAAACTGTGATAAAATTTATGTCTGAGGACACACTAATGCTTTGTTTCACATCTTTGGTTCTATCACTACTTGATCTATTTTATTTTTAACCTGAGGCTATATCTGTGCCTTTTAATTGAAAAAAAAAAAAAAAAAAAAAGAAAAAAGAAGGATATACAAGGTTTTGTTTGCTAAAAGAATAAGCAATCAATTTAATTTTTGAAATCGATTTTATTCTTTTTGTTCCAACATGTTTTCAAGTGGTGTCAAGGCACAATATGAAAACTCCAGATCTAGCCTGAGTAGAAAGCAAATGAAAGCCCTAGTAAGTTTTTTCTTAAATGCTAAGATCCTGAGGAATACAAGCTATAAACATACTCAGAAGAGAGCAGAATAAGTAACTAAGAAGCAAAAATATGAAATTTATATTGGAAGAAAGAAATGAGTCTTGCTTTAAAGGTTTATTGACATTTTATTATCTTCTATAGGGAAGTCCTTTGATTGCTCTGAATAGGAGGCCTGTAAGGAAAATAGAGTAGCATGTGCAACATCATCACATGTTGTAGAACAGAAGTACATCTGTAGCAGGTAATTAGCAGGGGCCAATGTGATGCAAAGTGTGGTCTGGGGATTTACCTTGGGTAAATCTATAATGTAGCCAGAGGATGGTAGGATGACTGCTAAAGGCTTCATGTTAGAAAGGCAGTATCTGATCAAAGGGACAGAAAGACTAGGAAAGTGTCAGGGCTTGGGCAGGCTTAGTAAAACAAAGGAGAGAGGATTAGACTCTGATAGTAAATCACAAAAAATATACAGGAGGAAAGACTAATGCCACCATCGCTTATGACCTCTGTCTGTTGTTCCTTGGCTGTGCAGCTCCGTAAAGAGCTTGAGTCCCTCTCCCCAGTGATATCCTCTCAGGTACTGTGTGCTGCTGTTGGGTTCCCCAGGCTGAACAAGACCAATTCCTGGACCTTTCCTCTGAGGTCAAGTGCCTCAGTCCTGCCCCCATTGTGGCTATCTCCTGGGGTTTCCACACCGTTGTATTAGGGAATCCAAGGTGCAACCTAATGAGTGTTCACTAAACAGGGATAATCTCTTCCCTTGAGCTACTGGCTGTGCCCCTGTTGATACAATTCTATATGTGGTGGGATTTGTTGATGCCCATGTATATGTGCTGTACAGCAGGACCTCCACAATTTTTTTTAGGAAAGCTGCTCCCCAGATAGTCAGTCCTTGGCCTGTCCTGGTGCAGGGATGTCAGTCCCTCCAAAGTGCAGAATGTTGCACTTATCCTAGTAGAATTTTATGACATTCCTGTCAGCCCATTCCTCTAGCCTGCCTGGGTCCCTCTGAATGGCAGCACTGCCCTCAAGAGTGTCACCTGCTCCCCCTCCATCTGGTGGTGTCCACAGACCTGCTGAGAGCATGTTCAGCCTCCTCTTACTCATCAGCACTGAGATGCAGCAAGGGAAGGCAGAAGGCAGAGAGCACTGCACACACAGCAGTTTAGAGACTGGAAACAGGTAATTAGTCTTTAAAAATCTTTTTTAGCCAAAATATGCTTGTAAAATCAACATAATGTCCTGAAATTATGTGAACTTAGGTTTGATATGTGAGTCTTCTACAAACCCACATTCAGTGGGAGCGAACAGTATGCAGGCTGCACAGACTGTGTTCATTTCAGTGACAAGTATTACAATAAACCAAGTTAATTTACTCTGAGATAAAAATAATTTTGTGACATTCTTCTCACTTTCAGGATACAGCATTCACCTAAATCTTTGTCTAAATCTTTTCAAACAGCAACAAAGTGTACCTGGCACTCCCTCTCAGTTATCATTCTTCAGGCCAGCTATGATGGACTAGTGGGCTTTGTGGAATACACAAGGTATAATTCTCCCCCCCTTTTTTTTTGTTTTGCACAGATTAGAAAAACAGGACGTAAAAGGAATGAAGTTCAGACACAAAACCAACATGAAATAAGAAAACCTCATTGCAGTTCATGAGGTGGCCATTTGCAGGCTCTCAGAAATTTATGGTTATTCCACAGTACTATATAAGATTAGTTCAAGTTACATGAGGCTACAGTGCTTGACTCTCACTCTGGATAATTTGACAGCCAGCTCTGGGACTAATCTTGGTATGATAACAACTTAAGTTTTTTCTGTCACTCATCTTTTTTTCCTGTTGGATTAAGTCACAGTGTTGTCTTTTTAATAATGCTCAAGATTACCTTCTGGGCATGCGATGTTACTGGAGTTTTTGACTGGTTTTCCAGGTTAATTTTGTTTCACTTATACCTTACATACTCTATAGTCATCGTACTTTTTAAAACCCAATGTCAAAACAAGATTTGAGCCAGTGGGAGCATGTAGAAATCTGTTCACAGTGAACCTGCTGAATTAGAAACCAGTTTTTTATTCACATTGTTTGAACTCATTAGTCAGACTTGGGCAAAAGCAGAAGTCAGGTTAGGTGGCTGCACATTGGGCAGGGGATGTGTATCTAAGCAACCCTTAAAATCCCACAGAATGGGTTTAATTTTAATCACATTTATATCAGGGAACTGAAATGTGCTATGTGATTCAATACATTAGTCACCAAACAGGAAAACAAACGTCTCATCAGAGACCTGAATCCTGCATTTCTGAAGGACATTGGAGAGCCAAATGCTGCTCAGTGTCCATTTTAAACATATACTCTGCCAGGATTAATAGTTTTTCTGTCACCTTGCTTGCCCTGGTCCCCAATTTAATAGATATATTGGTGTGGCTCCTCTGAGCTTGGTGTCTGCTGAGGCCCTTTGTTCTCCACATGCATTGCTATGAGGGATTCTGACTAAGTCTATTAGTTTACAGGGTGCCTGAGGCTTTGTTAAAAAACTCAGATTCCCTCTATCTAAATCCCTGTTCCTCAACTGAATGTTTTTACTTTTGTGCTTCCTTTTATAAATGTCTTTAAAATCCTGCTACCAGTTTCTCTACTAATAAATGCCAAATGCTGCACATATGGTAGACTGACCTTCTCTTCTTTTTGTTTTTCTGTGTAATATTTACTGAATACTTGAGGTATGTATGGTTTAAGAGCTTTTTATTGTATGTGGCACATTTTAAGCAGCAGTGGTAGTTTCCAAGTTGTTAGAGAAGGATGTTCTGTTTGATGAAGAACATCTGTCTGTGCACCAGATGTGCAACTGCAGTCATCCAGAAGCTGTGATTCAACTCTTCTTTCTACTGATGACAATTAAAGGTGGAGGGAGAAACTGAAAGAGAAAGAAGGAAATACAATTAGCTTGGAGAAGATACTAGGTGTTCTAAAAAGTGTTCCTTTTCTAAGATGAGGAAAATCTTATGATCATTCTAGCAATTGCCCTGCTGCTTCATGATTGGAGGCTAAATCTTTCCACAAATTGAGAAATAAGTGATTTACTTTGTGCTGTCATACTTACTCTCCTTAATAATGTCTTCCAGGTTCAAGGAAGTGTCCTGTTGGTGGTTCTATCTCAGACTATGGAAAGCAAATAATGACCAGTGGAAAATGTATCTTCACGAGTAGCAGCTGCTATCCTGCCTGAGGAACCTCTGCCTTCAATTATTCCCCCCAGGTCAGTCAGCAAAGTATTGCCTTCTTGGACCTGTGAGCAGCACCCGTATTAAAACAAATGCCTTAGGAACAAGTCTCTATGTACTCATTTGAAATACCGTATCTTAAAAGTAGAATTCCTCTCTGAGTTTTGCCTTAATCTGTGAGCTAATGACTATTCTGAGGTGGTTATTTCTGTCCATCTATAAGCCATGAATACTTTACTTACCATTCCAGCTATAGCTAGATGTCCTGGAGGAAAGTATAAGACATGTCATATATCCATTTAGATACTGATGTAGTATTTAATTTTTAAAGTAAAACTTTAGTTTGAATTCCAAAAGCTGAAATGGAAGTGGATGGTCAGTAGCAGTTATTTGCATGGCTCTGCTTCTGAAGAGGCAGCTTTATGACCGGAAATTATTTTTTGGCTGAGTCCTGTTCTTATTTGACACCTGATCTGTGAGACAATGAGGTCCTAAGTGATAGAATCCACTTCACAGACTTGGACCTTCTCGGTTCACCCATTTTGTTCTCCTCAGCCTTCATTTCTGTCCTTCTTTAACAGTTTCTTATTCATTCTTTTATATATATATATGTATGTATATTTATAGTTTGTAATCAACATAAAAATGCCATCCCTATGCTTCTCTTAGATGAAAATTCGGACTGACAAGAATCAACTATAAGAAACGAGAGATACGTCTTCGTTCTCTGCAATGAAAAATATGCTATGCTATAAATCTTACACCAGGTTTTACCACCTCATTGTTCTAGAAGTCCAGTTTTGTTCCCAGTAAATAATTCTCTTGAAACTGAGGAAAATTAGAATGACAGAAGTATTCCTCTGTTTCTTATCAGAAAAGAAACAAAATAACAAACCCTGCAATTTTTCTTCTGCAGTTGCATAAATCTATTTAGCCTTTCCATTGTAGCTGTGAATGAGTTTTCAATAATGATGTCTTTTCACTCAAGCTCTTTCATCATCATCCTTCAGTAGAAGTGCTCACAGGCCATTTTTTTTTTTCTGGATTTTTTTTCTGCAGAAATGACAAAAGTGTAACTGTTACAGGAAGATGCCTATGCATGGTTTCCATCAAAACTGATTTACATATCAATTGGATTTCTGTATTTGCCTATTCAAGGTCTAGGTCATTCATAGTTTTCCTGGAGGCACTGGAGGAAGAAACAGGCAGTTATACAGTTAGAATTAAAAACCTACTACGTACATTTGAAAAATGATCTGAAAAGGTACAATGAAATTCATTAAGGGCAATGCAAAATACAGGGAAAACTAGTTGGAGAAATATAGGATAGGTATGAATTGGGTTGACAGGGATGCTGCAAAAAAGGATGAGGACTTTAAAGAAGCTGAAAAGCTGAAAGTGAGTCTGTAGAATCATCTGGTTGTGGAAAATACAAGTCCACATTGGGATAGATGACCAGAATCATTGTACACAAAATCTGTGATGTAAAGCTTATGCTACTGGAACTTGTGTGTCTTCAGCTGGACCATGGTGGCTTGGCTTTGTCACTACAGTTCAAGAAAAATGTGGACCCACTAAGAAAACACAAAGAACAATGAGTAGAAACTTACTAGAAAATGTTGAAGGAACTAGGATTGCTTGACAGTGGGAAGATAAAGCTGAAGGTAGATATGAGAGGGGCATATGTATGTATCTGACATATAAAAAGAAAGTGATTAAACTTTACTGCATATTTGCTGCACGTAGGACCAAAACCAATGGACTTAAATTACACCACAGGAAGCTTAGGAGATATATCAGGAAAAACTTTTCAACAACAAAAGTACTGAAATACAGAAAAAGGTTGTCTGAGGAGATGAAACAGTATCTATTACGAACAGAAGTTTTTTCTGAAAGGGTAAAGATTTGTCAGAAAATGGCATAGGCATAGTCAATACTGTCTCCTGACATCTCTTCCAGGTCTTTCATATGATTTCAGATGATACAGTTAGTACTGGATATATGACCTCTGCAGATATTTTAGCCAGATATAAACCCAGTGCTTCGCTATGTTGAAAGCTGTACTTCAATCAGGCATGAGGCTGATCTGCTATGTCTAGCAGAAACTACACAAGCCCACAGTTTTCATTTTCTGGTTTCAGCTGCTTATCTTAGGTTTTAGAAAATATAATTATGGATGGTGATCATTTGTTTTCTGGAAAGCATAATTCTGCTACTGTATCAAAGCTGACTTAGCAACTCACATCTGGTTTTAATGTGCTCATGAAAAACAAAGTGGTCATATAATGATCTATCTCAGAGCATGCAAAGTCATGCAAACTGATTTTGACCTTAAGATCCTCATCTTTTGGAGAACATTGTCTCATTTTCCCAGTATTCAGAGGAAAGTGTGTTAGAGAAGTATTTTGTGGACAACAAAAAGAAAAAAAAAGAAAAAATATATGTAGGTATTTTCCCATTGTCTCAGGAATATTGTTTCAATGATGTAAAACACTGGAATGAAAAATTATTTTCATAGGAAAACCTCCAAGAAAAAATTGTCCTTTAAATAAGGATACAGATGGCTTCATGCATATTATTTGAATGTATGTTCTCTACCTAGACTTTAATAAAGCTTTTGACACTATTTCCCTTAGCATTCTCCTGGAAAAACTGGCTCCTCATGATTTTGAATAGGCGTAGTCTTCACTGGATAAGAAACTGTCTGCATGGCCAGGCTCAAAGAGTGTTGGTGAATGGACTTAAATCCAGTTAAAAGCTGGTCACAAATGGTGTTTCCCAGGGCTCAGTGCTGAGGCCACTCCTGTTTAATGTCTTTATCGATGATCTGGCTGAGGATCTGGATCAAGGCCACCCTCAGTGAGTTTGCTAGTGAAACCAAGTTAGACATGTTTGTTGATCTATTTGAGCATAGAAAGGCTCTACAGAAGGACCTGGACAGACTGGATTGATGGGCCAAGACCAGTGGGATGAGGTTCAAAAAGGTCAAATGGTGGATCCTGCACTTGGGCCACAACAACGCCATGAAATGCTACAGGCTTGGGGAAGAGTGGCTAGAAAGCTGCCTGATGGAAAAGGACTTGGGGATTCTGGTTGACAGCCACCTGAATATGATCCAGAAGTGGCCAAGAAGACTAACAGCATCCTGGTTTGTATCAGAAATAGTGTGGCCAGCATGACTAGGGAAGTGATTGTCCTCCTGTATTTGATACTGGTGAGGCTGCACCTGGAGTACTGTGTTCAGTTTTGGAACGCTCACTACAAGAAGTACACTGAGTTGCTGAAACATGTCCAAAGAAGGACAACAAAGCTGATGAAGGGTCTAGAGCACAAGTCTTGTGAGGAGTGGCTTCGAGAACTGGGATTGTTTAGCCTGGAATAAAGGAGGCTCAGGGGAGAGTTTATTCTCTACAACTACCTGAAAAGAGGTTACAGGGAGGTGGGGGTTGATTTGTTCTCCCATGTAACAAGTGGTAGGACAAAAGGAAATGGCCTCAAGTTACTTTAGTTGAAGTTTAGGTTGGATATTAAGAAAATTTTCTTCAGAAAAAGGTTTGTCAAGTACTGGAACAGACTACCCAGGGAGCTGGTAAAGTCATCATCCATGGATGTGTTTAAAAGATGTGCAGTAGAACTTCAAGAATGACAGTAGTCTGAAAAGTATGTTAGTAAAAAGAGCGTTATAAGGTAATGTACTCAGTTTATCTTGGTGGATAGCTCTGGCAATTCAGTCTCAAATAAAAGATTTGAGACAGAGCTGATTCAGACTTACAGAATCAAAATATATGCAGGTGGGAAGGGACATGGCTAGGTCTCGTCAGGTCTCCAGTCCAACCTCCTGCTCAAAGCAGGGTCAACTCATGCTCAGGCAGAATGCTCACAGATATATCAGATGGGTCTTGAAAACCTCTGAAGATAGGGACTAAATAGCCCTCCTGAGCAACCTGCTCCAATGCTTATCTGTCCTTATGTGGAAATCTTTTTCCTTTTATCAAGTCTGAACCTGTCCTATTCCAGTTTATGAACTCTGTTTATTATTTCCCAGGCATACACCTCTATAAACAGCTTGGTTTCATTTCCTTGAAGCCCTAATGGCAAGCACAGGTAGGGGCTGCTTTTGGGTCCCTCTGAAGCTGCCCATTCTGCAGGCTGAACAAGCCCAGCTCCCCAGCCTCTCCTCCCAGTGCAAGTGTCCACCACTCTGGCTGTCTTCTGATGGATGTTTCTCAGGTTATCAACTTCTCCTTTTATTGAGAGGCCCAAAATTGCCTGCAGCATCCAGATGCAGCACAGTGAACACTGAGTGAAAAGGGTTTTAGCATTGTAAACCCAGTAGTGCTAATAGGTAGATAAAATAGGAAGAAAAGAAATTTGTCATTGAAAAAAAACACCTACCATTCACTAGACACAGTGATGGCATGTGTTGAAGTAAAGCAAAATTAAGAGAAGCATCTCACTGCAGGTTTTCTTTGCTGGATATAGGATGAATCTTTCATTGAGCTGGTGTATTTTATTGATGCTGCTAATACGCTGTTCTCTGAAGTACTAACACAACAAGAATGTTAGAAAGAACGTTTGAAGACAAAAGTGATGTTACTGTCACATAACTTAGCTACAAGCCATTCCCAAGAGCTACTCAGTTAAAGCTCTAGTAGCTCAAAGCTGAAATAGCAAAAATTTACTCTATACTTAGTCAGACATTTTTATTTTAGAAGTTAACAGTCATAAAAAGAGATAAAATCCATCTATATATTCAGGGACAAAGCCCATCAATAATTTTTTTTTATTATTTTTTTATGGAGCTGTCTCTGGAGCACTGTGGTTCAGAAGAGCACCTGAAAGTGGAAAGGATGTATGTTTTAACTATGGTCTTTTGAGACAAATTCAGTGCTAACGATTCATTTCTAAAGAAACAAGTTATCACTGTGGGAGGCAATAAATACTTAAGAACACTGAGAAAGAGAGGAAGTAGAAAGCAGAAATTAGTCATTGCTTGTAAGGGTTTGCTTCAGTATGTCGACTGTGATTTAGACATATCTGTTGGTTGTTTAGTTTAAAAGAGACAAGGTCTGTGCTTTTGAATTTTGACTTAAGAGATTAAGCACTTGCTGAAAGAAGTGTGGTAGGAAGTACCTGCATGAAAGGATAAGACATGGTTGCATTCATCTGTCCTGATTTCATGTATGTAGGTGAAGGGCATAGGTGCCCAGACTGTCACACTGTTGCTGGGAGGATGAAGCAAAAGCAGGAGCATTTGTAAGGGCAGACTGGATTTGCACATGAAGCTTGGGGCAGACAGCGAGATGCTTAACTAGCCATAATAAACTACGTTCATATGCCTATGTTTGGAGACATGGTTCTGAGGTCTACTGTGTGGGTACAAAGGTAGAAGCTGTTTTTTAAAACACTGGTCCCAAATTGTTGGTTTAAATATACCATGTAGGTAACGGCAGGCTCACAAATGGCCAGTAATCATTGCCGGATAATCCATCTTGCCTATGTGGCAGCCAACCAGCACCCATGACTGAAGCAGTTTTATTTCCTGCTTGACTGCCCATAATGGTTTATGGGATGGAGAGAAAATAAGTAATGATTTTTTGACCAGGACATCTTTACTTTGCATTTCATTTTAAACACAGAATGTTTTCTAATGCTTTGTTCAATATGATTTTAAAATACTCCAGAGACAGACCTACAACCAAAAAATCCAAGCCTAGCAGACTCCATAGTCTATTATTAGAACTTGCTACAATTTTTTTTTATTTTCTAGATGTTCAAGACTTTCTCTTGGCATTCTCTGAAGAATTCATTACATCTAACTGTCCCCTTCTTTCACTTGCACTTGGGATGCATACATAAAACCTGATATGTAAATCTGCAAATATTAACTGACACCAAAGCATGTATAAAGACTATGATCACATTTGTTACTTTATTTGTCAACTGTTGATCTAAGTCTCTCATTTCCCATTCACAGTGTCAGAAGGCCATATCAATCAGTACTTCACGTGTGTGGATGGTAGACATTTCTCTGAAGATGGTGTTTCAAGAACTATTAAGTATTAAAAGGTTAAAACCTAAGAAAACAGTAGCAGAAGAGAGAGAAAAACGTTCTCCCATCAGACCAATTGATTCTAAGGGCAGGGTCACTGAATGTAGCATTATTTCTCCTGGTCATGTTTCTTTCCTACCAGAGCTCCAAAGTAAGCTAACTGTGTAAGCAGGATTGAAATACACAACCCCCTTGTGACTGGAAGCAGTAAAGCATTCTCCACTTGTGGTTTTCTTCAAATGAGCCTGCATGGAATATGTGTTTGAAAACAGTGAAACTCTTTATTAATCAAGTACTTCACTTGCCATGCCAGCATAAAGTTTCATTTATGTCAAAACTCCCTTAAAAATGGTTTGGAGTAGGGTCTTGTACACAGGCCTTCAACAGAAGAAATATTTTTGGAATTGTAAATACAATGATCGAGGCAAATATTTGCACCATTTGAGAAGCTGCTGTGAGACCTTCGATCACAGCTTACAATTCCAAAATTTTACTTTGATCTTCTACTGTATGGAAATAAGGAGATTATATAGCAGTGCATCTAAAATACAGTGTCAGACAAACTATCCTAATTACCAGAAGAGGGCTTTTCCTAACCATATCTTGTTTTCCTAAGAAATATATCACAATAAATGACATATCACTCTAGATATCCCCATAAGAAATGGTATCTAAAAGGAAACTTAGATTTTAGTATCTGCTCAATGTTAACTCAAGGCTATAAACTGATGTGCAAATTATTTTTGAAACTATGGGTAATTACATAACTAGAGATAGCTTTAAAAATATGTACTTTCTTGAAACAGAGACCCTTAACACTGTTGAGCTAGTGTGGCTTCCATTCACAGCACCCCACTTTCCAGAAGAAAGGCTCATGCAACGCAAAATGTAGGTGAATGGTATTTTACTGGTATTTTTTCTTGTGAAGCTGAGACAAATCCATGGGAGAAGCTGAAGAAGGCATAAAAAGAGTACCATGTCTATCCAGCACAATATACAGAGCAAAGATAAAAGCCCAGACAGAAATGATCTAACATATCTGTAAATAGGATTTCATCAAATAGATGCCTGACTTAATTACCTCCTATTTCTTCTCATAAGTAGAAACAATCTGAATCACCTTGTACATTTAGCTAGGCACTAGGATTAGAAATATTATTAGCTCTACTGACAGATACCCCCAATGGACTTACCAGCCTGGACTCTTGCTCTCAGTAGCATTGCCTTCCTGTTCAGTGTCCATGAGCTGCCATGCCCTGTGAGGCACCAGAAACTAAGCTGTAATTTGAACAGTCACAATCAGACTGCTTTTTTTCTTTATCTAAAAGACACCAGCAGTGGGGCATGTATGTGTCAGCTAAGTCACAAAAGGCTGGTGTGAAAGTCATGAGCACCAAGCAGTTGTGGGGAGCTCAACTCTACGTGGATGGGAAGGGTGAAAAAGCCCATTCAGTTCTCTGTGCGTACACGATTTCATGGTGCCCTCAGCACATTCTCTGTGAACATCCCATAGAAGCACCATAGCTGATACCTTCTGTAAAATGTTTATCTGGCATAATGACAGCAAAGTCTAGCCCTGTATTATATATGTTTACTTGCATGAACAGTTTTCTTTTTTCAGTGGCTTAAAAAAGACCAGCCACTGCTCATTCATTCACTAGAAAAGACCCTCTGATCCTTTGACAGGTACAGCAAAAGTTATTTTTCATCGTGGAATGAATAGTTTGTTTTGTTTTAAAAAAAGCACTTCACACCAAAGCACAGCCAGGAATTATCATTCTTCTTATGCTTGTACAGGTGCACTTTCTGAATTAGGCACACATACTCCGACGGGCTTCTAATGGAGTGATGACACTAACACTGAAACAATAGAAGGGGCCTCCGGGGATGCTGGCTATGGAGCAGAAGTGCAGGTAGGAATGTGCTTTTTAAGAAGCCTACAACTTAAAGCATTCTGTGAAGCTGACAACATTTTATACCACCTCTGTAGACTTCTTCACTGCACAAATAAACATGAGTACAGTAAGACATATCAGGCTATGGGATTTAAATCTCAGCAGTTTGTGGGGAAAGAGCTTGCAAGAAGTCAGTTTTCTTTTGTTGTTTTCATCTATCCATCTATGTATCTATTTATTTATTGAAAAAGGGATCTGGACTCTCCAGACAAACTGTGTGTGTTTATGCATGCATGCATTTGAACAGGGTCAAGTACAGCCATGTGAAAGAAGGAGTCATGGCAAAACTGTTTATTGCGATGTGTGAACGAAAGAGCTGAAGTATAAATAGTTATGTGAGTGGCAGAGGCAATGAAGCCTGGTTTCCTGTAGTGTTAATGCTGAAGGCTGAGATCCTGTGCAGATTCACTGGTGTCTAGCAAATGCTGAGGATAACATTGCATTGTGTGAGAGGGATCAATACGGTCTCTCTCTTCTACTCAGAAGCTTATTTTAACAAAACATTCAGGAACTGGAAAGCTTGGAGAAAAGAACCCCTCTGATGTATTTCTACAGCTACTGTGTTCAAATGTTGTTAGGAGAAGCCCTCATAACAGCAGCAATACCACATATGCCTCATTTATTTAGGAAACCAAAATAATTTAATATGACAAAAATGACAGTAATAATAAAGATAAAAGTCCCTGTTAGATATCTAAAACATCAGTGTTCACTGCTGATCCAGATGTCTGAGACTCATTTCTTGTTCACTGTTTCAGCTTATATTTCTGTAGATCCAGGGCCATGGCTGCTGCTCAAGCTGATTGTTGCACCAAGATGCCTCTGAAACATGAGTTATAATTCACATCTACAGCCCACTCAGTATCCTGATTAACAAGGTACCTCTAATTCCATGTAACTGTGTAGCCCATTGACTTGTACAGGGCCACCAACATGCTTGAATTGCAGACTTAACTAAGTTGCATGACTGCAGACTTAAATAGAAAGTATGTGCTAGAGGTAAGTGGATCATGCACATTCAAGGTTCAGAGGTACTGTACAGGAAAGTTTGGAGCCAGTTAAGGTTCTCTAGTGAAAATGAGAATTCGTGCTTCTAGGATGAATCTTGCCTCTGGTGTTTTGCTTTTTTTTTCATCTTTGCAAAACACCCAGTACATTTGAAAGCATGGAAAAGAAGTTGTCTGCCACATATTTCTGATTGGGATTCCAGCAGGTAGATGGAAGCTGCCATTTATTGGAATGGCTATGTTAAGGTGCTGTTTCCCAGGCCCTTGTTCTTTGGGGGACATTTGCCTGGTGTCAATTACTGTAAAGGTCTAGTTTTAAAATACTGCATGTCATGCCATCAATTTCCTCTGTAGCTTCTACATTGCATTTCCACTGGTAATAGAGGCTGGAACAAATTAATCATACAGAATGACAATTTGGTATCCTGTGCTTTTAATTCCAGTCCCAGCAACCCGTTTAGTGATAAACACCATTGGTTGTGTCACTGTGTGTCTCATGACACTGATGCATCTTCCTCCAGAGTAGAGATAGCAAGGGCTAGGTGTATGTTGGACTGCAATGGTCCCCAGTGGGATTTCACCCAAAGTAAATGTCTTTGTTCCTTGCTGGAAAGAAATCTGGGTAAGAGATTTTTGTTCCATCTATCTGTCTAGTTCTTGCATTTTTCTTTCTTTTCTTAATCCCTAATATCCTCACTTATTGCAGAGAAGATAATTTTATTCATGTGGGTAAATGGCATTAGAGTAATGTGTTGAAAGTATGATTTGAAAGGAAGTTGCTCAGAGTAGTTTGTAGAAGATTAATTTGAGAGGATAAAAAAAACCAACAAAAAAAAAAAGATTTACAACTAATCATCACAGTTCTATTAGATCACTGAAGTGGTGTTTTGTTTGAGCTGATAGTCAGATGTCTGCAGCTAACTTACCCTTTCACAATAGTTAGATATTGTGATTTGAAACATCCATCAGATTTATTGTTGACAGGGTATGTCAGCTTTCAAGAGATAGTGCTAAAACAGTGACACAAGAGAGATTGTTTTAGAGCTATACAGCATTTTGGCCAATAATGTCATTAATTCATGGAGTATTCATGAGTTCCTTCCCTGGAACAGTCTTAATTCCTTGATATCAAATGACAGTGTAGGTTCTGAGACCCATTCCTCCCTGTTTTGTACAGCCACCCTAGTACAAACTACATGGGAACACAAAGCAGTAAGCTGTCAGTCCAAAAGCAGAAATGATATCTTTTGTCTTGAAGTCTTCCTTGAGAACCCTTACAAGGCATCACATGACATGTGGGTGTCCTTGTGTTCTTTACCTGTTCCACATATTAACATCTTAAAGTCAATTACATGGATTTCCTGTTTTTAATTGGGTTTTGTCAATTCATAACTAACAGAAACCTCAGTTGTGCTCTTTATAGTGATCATGAAGTGCCAATCAATCCCAAGACAAATTCTTTATAAACATCATGTATTCCCATGTGTCTGTCCTCAGTAGGGCAGCTCAGCAAATTGCTGGGCTATACTCAAGTGAGGGTTCTCAGGCAGTCTGAAGTGTGTCAGCAGTTATGTCACTCCCTGGACCTTCAGGGGAAGATTTCATTGCGGGGGTTCTTAGTTACAACGGCTCTCCAGAAATATTTCAAGAAGAACTCTTTTCTCCAAAAGCTGTATTTGGCACTCTGCCTGTGCTGCTATACAGGGACAGATGTACAATGTTAGGGCTATGCTTATATTCCCAATGGCCATAAATCCCTGAGAAGAATATGCTGATACAATGGAAACACTGCAGATTTCACAGAATATGAATATTAAATATAGGCAACATGTACATATATATACATACAAAGAGAGATTAATATAATGTTCATTAACAGTCAACATTAATATGCAAATAATGGAACACATATAAAGGAGACCTTTTGGTTCTCTGAACATTCTTGTAAACATGTTTAGATATTTTTAGAAAAGTCTATAGAAGCAAAGTTCCTCCAGCACAAATTCAAGTCTATTTTTAGTAGAATGGTTGAAGAATTTCCTGCAGCTGAAAAGGACCTAAAGTTTTACAATACAAGTTTGAGGGCCTATGTGCAAGTTATTCAAAAATATCTGAGTTATTTTGGATTATAGATTCATTGAAACTCACTGGGAATTTTGCTCTTAAATGCTTATGTACTTTTAAAATTTCTGCCATAAATCCCTAACTCTATGTTTAAAATTAAGCTGTAATGTATACCTTGCAAAAACGACATGATGATGTCCGCATTTGTTTTCTCTTGAATCTACTTACTTGATGTATTTAAAAATATCTTTTTTAATTGCTGATCCTGGAAGGTCATGCAGGAATCTGAAGATCAGCAAGGTTGGTTTGGCTCAATCACCACTAAAAAAGTGCATATATTAGAATGTAATAGTTTTGTGGATGTACACTGCAAAGTATCATAGACTCGGTATAGGATCCACATAGAATGGCTTCTATGTATCTGTACAAGATACAGCAACGGAGAGATACAACAGAGGTCAGGAGAATTGTAGAAGAACCATTTATGAAGACAAAATCTTAAACCAGACAAAAGTGTCTTTTACACATATCATTATAATTAGCCATCAGATTCAATGCCACATGACTTTACAGCAGTCAGAAGCATAAGAGAGCTCAAAAAGGGATTAGGGTATTATAGAAGATAGCTTTGTTGGCAACTGTTACACACATTGAACCATCTAGAATTTGATACTAATTAAGATCCAGAGCTATGGCTTGCTGAAAGCCAGAAAAAAAACGCTGGAGAGGACTGACTTATACACTATTTTAATATGTTTCTCCCTCAGTCTGTACTAATGATCACAATGGAGACAAAATTAGATACAGTGAATGCTGTTTATTGTAGCACAGATATTCACATATGACAGAAGTGGAGAAGTGGAAACTGGTTCCATACAGTTCTGATTCGTGAATACTGACAAAGGTAAATGCTATTTAGGAATATGATATTACTGATATCTGCAAAAGCAGAAATGTTGGCACTATGTCTTCTTCAGGAGCTCTTGGTCCACAGGACCATAAATAAATATTTTGAGATTTCTGTGGAAATTTGGATATATTCCTAAGGCTCACTGCAGTATGACTGCCTTGTAGCAAGCTCTTCGAAATTTCTCAGAGTTAGGTAACAGGTTTGGAGAACTCCTGCATGGGGATGGCGTGACTCAGAGGAAACTTCCCCTTTTGTCTGTCAAGTTGTGTTTTCAGATTGAATTCTCCTTCAGTTGACAGCTCCACAGCCTTCCACAAAAAGAGCATGTCTTCCTGAAGAAAGTGTTTCCTGAAGCTTGTTTTTTTAAAACTTTTTAACCAGTCTTCCCAACAGCTGTGTTACTTGACCAGGTTTGTGGGAGAGCCATTTTTTGCTACATTAATGGTGTTATCACTTACTATGCAACATTTTGGGTTCCAAGGAAAAGGAAATGTTAGATTTCCAATGCAACATGTAAGCCTTATATATATATCATTATTAGATAAGATCCTTAGGAGTCCCCATTGAGTCTTGATTCATATATATCAGTTTGGACAGGTGCACACACACATTTGATGAAAGTATGCAGTAAGTCCAAAGACTCTGGATATAGTGGACCTACTACCTGCACACTGAACAGAGGTCAAACCCGTATAAGACATGTCCCTGATGTGTCACAGGAAAAGAATGATTTTGCTGCACACACAGTAAGCTCAGCCTACCTCCCAAGGCACTGACCTTACTGTCTCTGCATGCTACTTGACCTGAGCATCTACAGCTGGCATCTGTCAGGGAATTTGAGCTGTTAGATAACTCGTGGGCTAACAAGTTATTCATTTAAAACCAGGACAAGTGCATGAAGCTTGCTTTCACCCAGACACAACAGTAAGGAAATAGAAATCATGGTTAGCTTGACATTGTAACATTTCTGTAGCAGTCGTGGCAGAACTCTCATCTTATTTCGTTCACCTAGCAACCTTTCAAATAAACAGTGCTTACAGTTAACACATGGATTGCTAAGGCATAGTGCTTTGATGCTGAAATTAGTACTATGGACTCCTCAATTTTATTTTTCATTTGGGAAATTACAGCTTTCTTCTTCAACTTTTAGGTTTCTAATGAAACTTATTTGATATTTATAAAGTGCTGGACACAAAATTGGCAAAACACAGTTCAAAGTACTTCACCAGCACTGGCCTGAAGGTAGCTTACAGGAGCACTTTGTAGGTTTCTGTTGTGACCTTGAGAAGCACAGGAAGGATGCATACTACTGTACGTCCTCAGTAGCTGGGACACAGCAATCACCTCTGTGATCCTGTTCTTAACTTCTGAAACAAATTTCCCTGTAATTGTGCAGGGACTGAAAATAGGAGGAAACTCATTCTTTTGGTCCCAATGAAGTGAAGAAATCTGAAGCTGAAAATTTTCTAACGAAGAACACTGATGTGACTTTCAACACTTCCTAGATGAGTTGGAAAATCTTCAGTCCAGGCACCATGACACTTGATGATTATAATTCCCATTTCTCAGAGATTTTAGATGAGCATCTCCATCTTAACATCTTGTCCAAGTTCAAGACACATAATGAGTCCCCCCTTGAAGCACTAGGACCATATTATGCCAGCCTTGAATTCCTTAATTGTCATGCATTTAACTCATTAAGGGCAGCTGTTCAGTCCAGTTAAGACAAGTCTTCTGGACACTAGTGTATTTGCATAGGAAATGTCTAAAAAAATGTGTTTGAGAAATGTTTATTTTGAATGAAGTCTAGCCGTCATAGAGCATTACAATTAATTTTAAATCAGGTATGTCTTTTCCCCCAAAAAATCATGAATATACTATGGCCAGATTCAGCTGCCATGACAACTGTCTTAACTTGAATGTGAACTCTCTAACCTGAAGTGAATTAACATTATTCTGTGTCATTATGAAAGGAAGGTCACTTTTCTAGTAATTTATGCAATAGCTGAAATTGTCACCTACTCCTGCATATAAAGTATACTGTGCCCTAGTACACGTATAATCTAAGCTACAGTGGTTTTCACTGGGAAGATGGACATAACATGAGATGTTACATGTTAGCTTTTCTCCTTGTTTTGAGAACTTTATGCAGTTCTTTTTTTTTTTTTTTCCACTAGACCTCTATAACTGATTTATGTATTCCTGTTTCTTCATATCCAGACACAGAGCTTATGAATGGATATACAGAAGGTAGGTGCGCTCTGCATGTTTCTCCTTACAGGCAAAAGATTTCCTTCTGACCTCTCAGTCATACCCAAACAGAGTTTAAATTTTGCCTGTGGAGTACATCTGCATGGAACTTTAGGTGCGTAATCTGCCTGGCATTCGGTCATCTTATATTTTAAAACACTTGGCTTTTAATGTTTTGGCTCAGAAGGATGGATTTTGATCCCTACGCATTTTAAAACAGACTTCAAATATAGTCTAGGGAAAATTAAAATGTTACCCATATATGGAAGAAAGTTGTCAGTCTCTGAGCATGTTCTAGGTGGTTGCTTTGCGATATCCGGGGAAAAAGAGCTAGGAGTAGCTCATTTTATAGTTAAAATGAAAAATGTAGTTTTTGTAATGTATTGAAAAAATGATCAAACATTCCCTGTGATGTTATATTGTAGTCTATTTCCCATTGCCTAACACCAGACATTTGGATAATGGTGGCTGTCTTACAGGAAACTAGTTGGATGGATCAAACTTAAAATGAAAATTTTCAATAGGAAATCAGGTAGCATAACTGACTACTGTTATGGTGTATTTTGTTATCTTGAATATCCCAAGTTATAAAAAAAAAAGAATACTATATTTTGTTTTCTTGTAAACAGAACTTATTTGCAATCTATTCTCAGTTGTTTAACTAATAATTAAAACAAAATGTTTAACAATAATTAAATATGACCACTTCTGCTTATGCAGATATGGACATAATGGAGACCAACCCGTAAGTGGCTTCACTGACTGCCTAGGTCAACCTAGTATGGAAAGGTCCTCATGAATTGGAGTGTTAACAAAAAATTTGAAGTGTTAATTTGAATTATGTGTAAGAAGGACGAGTCTCAGTGTTTGAACACATTAACTTCTGATAAAGATTGTTGTGTCATATTACCTGTATGAATGACAAGATTCACTTCTTTTTTCCCCACTATTATTGCTATTTGGTGGTCTATCAGATTTTAATTTATACACCAAGTAAGACTTTGTTGACTTCTTTCTTTCCCAAGAATAAACAGAATGCCTCCTGTCGTCGAGAGTTCCCAGGTGTATAAAGATTGTTAGATGATTTTATTCATAGAAATTTTTGAATTTTAATTATTATGTTTAGATTTTTTGCTACAAAAAGTACACTGTCTATAGCTGAGCTTTAGATCAGAAACAGTCTTTACTGGATTTATGCTTAAAATGATGCTTTTTTTCTTAACAGAGATATTGATACACCAGATTTATACAAGCAATAAGTTACACTGATAAGAAGAAAAGTTTACTAACAATATAGTTTTATTTTGGAACAAATTGTAGCTGTTATCCTTATATCTGTTTAAATAACACAGTAGTACTGCTTTTTAATCTGTTGATTTTGGTGTTTGTACTGTGCCCATCAGAACAGCGTAAAAAGTGTCTCCAGGGTATGTAAGTGCCTAAAAGCATTTAAGATCCAAACTCAGGAAATGAAAGACCAAAACCCCCACTGTGATGGAGCCACTTATTTTGGTATGATTTTCTCCAGAAACTACCTGCAATGTGAATAATAAGCCTATGAAAATCAAGGTATTGACACTTCTCATATACAGTGCAGAAGAGATTTATTTAGTCTTTTTAAAAAGACCACTGTGGTCTGACTGTCCCCTGGACCTGGCAGCCTGATAGAAGCAAGGCAGGGGCTCACACAGGGTAAGAGAGCAGGCATCATCCAGAAAGCAGTTGTGATCGACGGCATGAGATCCTGTGCTAGCTTGTACCTTTTCACGCCATCTCTCCTAAAAGATTGGCCAATCCTGCATATTCTTAAAACTGAAGTATTTATCATAGAGACCAGCAGTAATATTTTCAAGGTGAGAAGCAATGGAAATTTCATGTGGTTGTTATTTTGCATGCATATTCAGTCAACAATAAATAAGAGCTATTCATCATATAAAACAAATTTCATAAAACTCTTTCACCTTCTTTCATTACAACCAATAATTAACAGCTTCCATCATCTCACACTAGTTATTACTGACTGATCAACACTTACTACTGTCTGTTGCAATGATATTTACTTAGTGTTGGTAAACATTTAAGTTTCATAAATTTTATTCAGTTGCATCTTGGATGAATCTGGCACAAAGTACTTCAACAAAAAAATCTAGGCTTTCATAAGTTTTGGGTGTTGCATCCAAAACTTCTTATTATACCTGGCAGTAGCTTGACATAATATAACCTGGGAAGGCTTTATTGTAGCATTAGGCAAGTTCAGAAATAATTTGTGGCAAGAAATAGTTTGTGGTGAGGTAGTTTAGGACTGTTGTCTGAGTGAAGGCAGAAAATACATAAATCCTTTACAGGGGTGGACAAAACAGAAAATAATAAACACACAATCTTACTTTCCAGATCAAACTAGAAAAACATTAAATGTATAATAAATATTAAAACCCCTCAACAGTAAGCTATAAGCACTTTGAATTTATCCACTTCTGTGTTGTTTGCTCATTCCTTATGTCATGATTAAAGCAACTTATTACAGTCTGTGCAAATGTTGTTTTAAGAACACTAGTTTGTTCTAAAGAGCTGCTTCTCCTCATTATGAAACACCTTGAATAATTTTCAGGTCTTTATTTAAAAAAAAAAAACCCACCACAAAATATTAGCACACACTTCTCTGCAGTCTTAGTACTTACCACTTTGAAAAAATATTTACACAGTCATTGCAATACAATCTCCTTATTGCATTTTGTGTTTCATGTGAAGGAACTCTTTTGTCAAATGTCTTCCTCTTGTTTCTGGAATGCTTGATATTGCTCTTCTTGGGACACTTTATTGCTGACCATACTTTTCATTAGAGTTTAGCTAATCCATCTTACCACTCTGGGCACTCAAACAGGAGGTTGCTTGCAGTACACAAGCAACAGGAGAATATAGGCATGTGTTTATTTAAAAATGTAGACACATCATATCAGGAAGTCATGCACTCCAAAGTGCTTAATGACTGTATACACTGGAACATCATGGTATGATTTATTATTGTGGTTTGATTCAATGAATTACTTAATGACTAAGAGACAGGAGCTGCAGTCCTTAATGAAAAAAAACCAGAATTTAATTAAAGGAAGCCTTTCTCAGTCTGGGACCATAGCATTTTTACCTGGGAAGATAGGAAAGAGAAGAATTTAATTGGTTTCAACCTTTGTACTCAGAAGAGAGAGGGATAACTGAACCTATATTCCTTCTGTAAACCTTCAGAAAAAAATAAAAAAAGATCAGATGGAAAAGGTGTTTAGTCATTACTTAGAGCAAAAGGACAGATTCATGCACATTGGACAGTGAGACAGTGAGCTGAATTCTACTTTACTCTCATATGCGTTGGGTTAAATATATAACTCTATTTTAAGAAAATTAATATTTAGTTTTAAGCCTGAATTTTTTCTCTTGCAAAAAAACACAGAACAAAAGGTTGAAAGGTAGACCATACATTTTATATATTTCCTTTAAAAATAAAATTCAAAAAAATAGATAAAAATCCATTAAAATCACCGCAAACTGGTCTTGTTAGCAGAGCAACATTTCCCTCTAGTGGTCATCCAAAAGCAGTTAACGATTCCCACAGTTACACCCCAGAACGAAGAGGTAAACGTGCAGCTCTCTCTCCCAGTGTAAGTGCAAGTAGCCTGTCTTGGTTACTTTTGCAAAGCAGCCGGGAGGGAAGAGGCCGTGAGCTGCGCTGGGGTCTGGCACTCAGCTCCTGCTCGCCACCCTCTGCCACCGGTGAGACCATGGGTGCTGGCACTCGGGCAGTGACAGCATGAGCATGACACTTGTGGGCAGCTGCAGGAGGTATGAGCCATGGCCAGACCGAGACATGTAGCATTTATACAGTAAGGAAAGCACCTTCTACTATAATTTCTGCCTGTATCCAGTTTTATTTGTAATTCAAGAGATGTATCTTTTAAAAGAAAATGTGTATTTGAAAACATAGGAGTCTGGGGGTTTGGGCTGGGGGTGGCTTTTAAATTGCAGTAAAGTTATTGGGGAGAAATTATACCACTTTGGAAGATTTAAAAGGATAAAATGCACCCAACTGGAAGGGGTGGGGACATTATATTGTAAGCACTCAGGAGACAGATGATGCCGAAAAACAAGACAGGTTCCTTGAAGTCACAGGTCATGCAGTGAAGGCATCTCAGCATAATGCAGACACAGTGGAAACAGCAGCAAACCCTAATTGTGATGAGCCCATATGGAACATTTTAGAGGTGTTAAGTTCCTAATTAGAGATATTCAGGCTTCAGCACATTGTGGTGCACAGATGTAAAGCTACTCAGAGCAAAATTGAAGGTAGGTAATGTGGGCGGTCATGATAAAAAATAGAGTTGATTGAAAACATTTACAAATACCAGACAGTTAGGTCAAGGAGGGGCTGTGCCAAAGTAGGAAGGTTTCTTGTGGACTTTTAACTTATTTCCCTCTAGTCCTCCATTTCATTTAGATAACTATTGCACTCCTGAACTTCAGGCCCTGTGTAGTATTCAGAATGGTGAGTTTTATTCATTTTACTCACAAGAAGTTCATTTCTGAATTTTATGCTGGGAAGATTTTGAATGGAAATGAAATGTGTTCATTGCTGAGATTTTTTTTGTTCCTGAAGGGGTAGGAAATGGTTGGAAAGAGAGTGGAAGAATGTTCGTGTTAGCAAAGACACAGATAAATGTTCACACATTCCTGTTCTGATGGGGAGAGGAAGAGCAGGAAAGAGATTAAAGGAGTAGAGGAGCACAGAGGAGGTGAAGGAAGAGGATGAAAGGAGCCTGTAGATGAAGGTGGAAAAAGGACCTAAATGTTTCAAACTTGATACTTTAGCTTTGTGATGAATATACAATATTTGGCAAATGTGCTATGTTAGGTTTTTAGTAAAGAATTTAAGAGCTTTTCAGTCCCTCCAGAACTGATATACAGACACGCTTCCAGCTAATAAGATATATTCAGCACATGTGAGAGAAAGCTGAACATATATAACAAGACATGAGGAAAGAAGAAATCACAAATACATTTATCAGGCATAGTTTTACAAATATTTTTTTCTGGCTTTTGTCTATTTATGAATTAAGCATTAGACAAGAATTAATAAGTCAGACTGCACTCCATCTCCTTGCTGTAGATCTTAGCACTGAAAAAAATATATCTGGTCATGAGGCTGGAGAAGTTAAACTGAACAGTTCTTGGGAAGAAATATAAGTTACTTTGCTTGAAAAATTGAAAATAAACATGATTAGTTACTTTGTAATATCTGCAGTTCTCAGATAGACAAGTACAAGCCTCAAAAGCTGTTTCCAGATCCTGTAGGGGAGTCGGATTAGCCAATTTTGGAGCTAAGACAGGTGGGGCCTCTGTGAAGTTCACCTGCGGATGCACAATTTACTGGATTTTGGGTGGCTTTTGTCAGGACATAAACATATAATGTATATACAATCTGCCATGGGAGAGAACAGGTAACCATATGATTTTGTGAGTCGGTGATGAATGCTGACATTTTTATATACTTAAATGCTGCCATACACTTGTTTCATAGACCATTGGCTAGTCTCAGGCTCCCAAACTGTTATTTCTCTGTCTATTCCTCTTACTCACATATAAGATCCCATAAATCTGTCATTTTTAATGCAGCCAGAACTTGTTGCACTTAGTGCTGCATATGCTTTTCCATATTTCTGAACAGTGCTATGATGAGACTGAGGCTGTGAGTCATTGTCTTGACAAGCACAGATGCATGCCCAGCCTGCTTGCTCTAAGCCCTGGGAAACCTGCTGCTTTTTGAAGGGTTAAGCATGGTCACCTGTAGCCCATAAAGGAAGGATTTGACTTGTAGACAGTGTCTGTGATCTGAATTTGTTAGTTCTCAGATTTACGCCTCAGACTTTGATAGAAGTGCTGAGAATCCTAGAATGGCATTTGGGATTTTTCCCCCTTCTATTCGTTTTTTCATTTCAGAATTTGAATCTTTTCATGACCTTTGAGCATTAAACAGAGTTCCCTGTCCTCAGAATTCAAGCCTATTCAATAAAGACTGAGTATACTGAAAATCTCAAGAACATAGCACTGATTTGAATTGCCATATTAATTCACTCACTTTAAGATAATTATTATGAATGTCTGTCTCATAAATGTGAATGTTTCTATACCTGTGAAGGGAGTGCCATTAAACTTCTTATGTTATCTGACTGATGTTTACAACAATTAAAAAAAAAAAACAAGAATAAAATGAGTCCTTTCTGGATTTTTCTACCTCTTGTTAACCAATTTCCTTTTTTACAAATTCTTGGTATTGGTTCCTGCACATACAGTAAATTCTCTTGTATATTGCTTCTTCAGGGTCTCTGTTCCCTTTAGATCTGCAAGACAAAAGACAATACCATGTATATCTAATGCTGGAAAAACACAGTGAAAGAATGCAGAAATGTGTGAGCATCTGGCTGCTTGTCCACTTGAACACAGGCCATAGGGGTCACTGAGACCCCTCAGAGTGCTATTGATACTGGACCCCGACAGGAAGCACTTCGGATGGTCCCCACAGGACAGAGGCCAATGCACTCAGAGGTGTGTTACATCTTCAAATGCTGGAGCTGGTGACAAACCAAAGGAAACTTTTAGCCATTTCCAAATGCTCTTCTCCTTGGGAATAGGCTGAATGGTTCCTATCCACTCCTGATGATCTGTTGCTCAGGAAAATAAGTATCTTGCAGAATCTTTCTTCTTGCCTCACTAACATCCCTGTTAGCGTGAAAGGCAAGTTAAAATACCAGTTGGGGGAATAATTTATTAAAAATGCTGAAGTCATGATGAAGCAATGAGTGTGAAACATATGAGCAGCACAGGGATAACCTGTGTGTGCTGGAGGAGGGAAAGGGACAATGTAGCAATGTAGGTACAGAGCTCACATTTGAGGTGGATCATGAGCACTTTTGCTTGTGCTTACCATCGCAGCAGGGGTACTTTAAAGTTCCTTACTCTCCTACTAGAAAACTGTTTCCTGAAGGCTGTTAGGCCCAAATGAAAGACAAAACAATAATCTGGAGGAAAGAGAAAAAGCATTTGCAACTACTTAACTCTTTGAACTCTGATTCTGGGCCTCAGCTGAGTGCCAGGAAACTGTTTGTGGAAATAACAGAATGGAAAATGCTGTCTCTAAGAACCTAATAGTTTCTGAAAGGTTTCCCCAGTTTTATGCTGACACAATTGTGAACTCACATAGGCTTCATATAGGAAGTTAATAGACCTTCAGCAGCATTATGCATGTAGTGCCAATAAATGCCTGGAGATATTGGTATCCGGGCTGCCACTTATGGTCTATATGTAATGCAAAAGTTCATAAAAAACACAAAGGAAATTCTGTACACACATAATAGTTTGAAGAAACAAAGATGCCAGGGCAAAAGTATTTTCTTTGTTGCTGGATAGTTTGGTTTTGTTTCTAATGCTACTCCTCACAATCCCCTGTGCTTTTTTCCCCCCTCTTTTCTTATTTTATACTACTTTCATATATTCTTCTTATACATATCTGCTGCCTATATAGCATATACAAATGTATATATAAATACACAGTTGGGGCATTATTGTGAAGAAATTGAAAAAAGACTGTGTGGTTTTGCTTTTTATTGATTTATGATATATATTTTTTATTGATTTATTTAATTTTATGTTCTTGAAGCAAAGGTATTTTATCTGTATAATTATTATCATTTTAAGCATGACTATTACCTGGGATCATTATAGAAGCGACAATAGTATGTCAAATCCTCTCCAACATGACAGGATCTTGAACTTGTTTCTTCTCTCCTTAGCTGAACCCCAAAACTATTGCAGCATTGGTGAGTCTTGGGAGAAGGAATTGACATTTTATAAAGATTGAAGGTTTCATATAGATTCATTGGAGGAACATGATACTGCCAGGTGAGACTGTGCTACTTGGTTGGTACTGGGACAGTGCTGACATGAAGAAAGGCCCAGACAAGCTGAGTCCTGGAGTAAATGGAGCTGTAAGTGCCACTGAATTGGTGTAGTGAATTAATAAGACCTGGCCACCCCACCAAGACTGGTCGTGTTCCACAGAAAACTGGAGAGACTGAAGTCACCTCCTGCCAGAGAAGTGGTCCAGGAGCTCCTTTGTCCCTCAGCTGTGCAGCACAGGTGACTTGTATGTTGTGGCATTCAGCTGTGTGATGAGTCTATGACAAATAAGACCAGGAAGCTTGAACTACCTTGATCTAGAATATTGTCCTGGTTTGAGTGAGAACAGAACTAATTCTGCTCAGTGATTTTACTTTTCAGCTCAGTTCTTCTAACTTCACTGTCTGAAGTTATCAGCCTGTTTTCACAGGCAGTGTCTGCTTCTAGCAGTGATAACACCCCACGTTTACAGTTAGTACCAAGGATTGGTATGCAGACCAAGGCCACTGCTGGGTCTTGTGTACCACACTGGGGGGTGCAGAGAGTGAAAGGCTGCACCTGCAGGGAGGAGTGGACAGGATGGGTGAACCCAAACTGACCAATGAGGCATTCCATCCCATGTATGTCATATTCGGTATAAAGCTGAGGGATCACGAGGGTCTTATCCCTCTTTTTGCCCTCTTGTCCCACCTTTGCCAGCTTTGCTTGAGTACTCTTCTGGTTTCTTCCTTGGAGCATCTGAGGAGGCCTCTGTCCCTTCTCTCTTCAATCCTGAGCTGTGTGTTCCTGAGTCTGGTACCAGAATCCAGTTCCTGAACACAGCTCCCATCTGGTGCCGGGCTCAGTCTGGGACTTTCCCAGTACCTGCTCCACAACATCAGTGGTGAGAGTGACGTAATTACCATCATGGGGGTTGGGTTCGATCCTGGTTTTGTATATATTCAATTTATTATTATTATTATTTATTTTCATTTCCATTAAAGCTGTTCTAATTTCCTTTTCTCATTGTTACGTCTCTCTCCATTATTCCCTTTCTCTTCCTCTTTGGGGAGTGAGGGGGGTTAACAGAGAGCGTCTGTTACAGGTCTAAGGGGCCGCCCTGACCCTAAACCGTGACAAATATAAAGAACAGCAAGCTGGCAAAAAATGTGAATTGAAAATGAATTGACTAGTGCAGCTAAACTTGATATCTTTATTTCTCAATACAATACAATACAATATGTCAGCCAGTAGATAAAGTGGCTGCAGCAGATAGAGTCTGGATAGATGAAAATGACTGACAACAAAGTAAGATACTCTGGAAAGCAGTTTGGTTTAACTATAAAAATTGAAAACTAAAAATAAAGGCTGCAAGGTGGAAAAAACCCCCTTGCTTCTACATGTACTTATCTGCAGAAGTTGTATAAATGAAATAAAACACAAGATTGCAACTTCTGCAGGTGTTTTTAAAATGTTAATGGGTAAAATGTGCATGGGTAGGGAGTTGAGGTAAATTTGTCTGAATATTTTTTTCACTGTGTATTTTGTCTTATTAGTATGATAAGAGGTATCTCCTATTTAAAGTTAGCTTCATTATGAATGGTGATGTCTGCCAGGTTTTCTAAGATCTTTGTTTAATTCTTATTTTTAAATCATTGAGGCTTCAATTAGTGCCAAAGGAAACAGAAGGTTTTTACTTCTTCTAGCCCAAGTGTTAATGCCATTTAACAAAAGTACTGCATTTTAAAAATCCTAAATTCATCCAAATGCTCTAAAATGTCAATTTTCTAGTGTAAATTTATGTAGAGGTTTAGATTTAAAATATAATACTTTAATTGTGGGAAGCAACTTTTCATATATAAACAAACATATTGCAACTTTTCACATGTTAAAAATTTTATCCTGAACTATATGTCTAAGTGTGTAAGCCAGTGGTTTTGTCTACAAAATATGTAAGTGCAGTTATGGTTGCATTTTTTAAAGTTATTAAAAAAAAAAGTTATTGTCCGTGTAATTGCACAGTTATTACAGTTAATCACATAATGTTCAGTGTTACAGAATGGCTTGAGCCTCTCTCCCTGGCCCCTCAACATCAGGAGAGATACTTGGAAGTTAGTATGCACAGTAACTTAGAGTAAAAATTGAACACATATACCAGAGTTCTCTTATTTGATTAAAAATAAAATAAAATGGATAATGTAAAGAAAAGAAGCAGTATATAAGAACAACGTGGTTCCCTTATAAAGTTACATTCTGCCTAGGTTGCTACACATTACTAAGCATAATCCATCCAGCCTTGTGACTTGTTGAGACAAACTTCCTGGCAAAGGTGGTCCTAGATCCAAATCATCCCTTGTTAAAAAGGCATAAAAAGAAGATCAGCATACAGCCAGCAGGGCTCGTGCAGTGGATTCTCTTGGCTCATCTTGAAGTGCTCCAGCGAGGTCTGGCTTGTTTTGCACTGTTCAGGATCATTTCTTTTGCCACTCATGGAAGTTTCAATGACTTAAAAATAATAATAGCACAAATAGAACACATGACCTCTAACCCATTCCTCTTTGATTAAGTCTCATTTTATAACAAAACTATGACTAATGTCTCTTCCTTTGCCTTCAATAAACTATCATATAATCTGTCTATTATTCTTAATATCCTCTTGCCCCAATAAGACATTTGTGTTTTGTTTGGATTCCCCTGAATGGGGTGAATATTATATCTATAACCTACTGGAAAGCATTTCTTCTTAGACATATTGGCAGGGCTAATTTTGTTTTTACAGGTGTTTGTACTTGGAAAGGGGTTAGCCACAGTCTTGAAGGCTCTACCGCACTGGTACATCACAGGAGCACAGTGTGCTGTGGGTCCTTGAGCTGTTAACGGGAGGCAGGGAGGGAAGGTTAAATTAATCATTTATGCTTTATTTATACTTTCTCTTACTTGTGGAGCTGGACAAGCGGATGCCAGTTTTCCTCAGCTAAGGGCTGTCTGTGTGACATGATGTTTGATATCTGGCAAAGCATAATTTATGCAATTTATATTATATTATAAATCAAAAAGAAGGAAATACACAGGAATTGCTGCAGTACTGCACTTTTGTCCATAAACTGGACAAGCTAACTAAATCCCCAAAACTTGTCTTGAGAAATTTTGCTTTGAATCAAGCACAAGCACCAGCTCAATACTGTTTTCTTATCTCCACTAAGATTTCTCTTTTCATTGTGTTATGAAAACTCAATCATGACTCAGTTTAGTAAATTTCTGCTGGAATGATCTGAAGGAGATATTTCTGAAATGGATGATTCTTAACTGTCTGATGCAAGCTAGCAAGGAAAAGTGGACAGAATTTGTTTGCTTTTTCTTTTCTCTTTTACTTTTGGATTCTAAATATACAATGCCAAAATTAATTTAAAGGAAGTATACCTATTCATAATATTAAAAAAAAAATCAATTAAAAGAATCCTATGAACTTAAAAAATACACTTAAGTTCCGTCAAAGGAAATAGGCTCAGTATTTTGCTGAATGAGAAAGGATTTAAACACATGCTTAAATGTTTGCCTGCATTGTGGTCCCAGGTTGTTATTGCCTCCTGAATACTCTGTGCTCAGTCTAACTGAGCTCACCAAACAAACTTATCATGTCAAAGAGACTCCTGAAACACTGCTGGATGAGCAAAGTATCAGTCAAACTTACTGTAACTGCACAAGAAATTATTTTTTGTAGCAGAAGGAGAGCAAGGATTAGCTGAGGCATCAGTGGGCTCAGACACAATGTTGGGTTCAAAGGGAAAGTATTGGCATAACATTTTTCTTACCAGAGGGTCTTCAAGGGGGAATTTATAATAACTTATTTTGTTTTTTACTGACCACAGCACAATCAGTCATGAACAGGTACCAGGCAGGCCGAGTCTGGTCACTGCAGATGACAATCCTTTCTAAGAGGTTCTCTTTCTAATGCCAGGTAAGGCCAGTGCAAAGCAAGAACTGCTGTAACGGGAGCTGTAATAGCACTGCAAAACTACTGATATCAAAGCCAGCAGTACTAAGACTGACTTCCAAAACATCTCTACATGTGGAGTTAATGTGGGTCCTGTTGTTGCCTGGCAGTGCTTTGAATAAGGTAAAAAGTACATGTGTTTATTAGCAAAATCATAGCTGTGGCGAAAGTATAGTTCATTATCATAACTTCATTCTTCTTTGTGTGATTTGCACTTTATTTTGATACATCTAGTACCTATTTCAGGCACCAAATCTGACAAGACATTACATTCGTATATCAATTGCTTTATTCATTGGCAAGATACAACCATAGAAAAATCTTCATTTCTGTCTAGTGATTGCATACTGGAGCACAAAACCACTGTATTTGTATTTATACTTTTTAAGCAAAAACAGGTTTGTTGCGTGTACTCAGAAGCCAATAAATGCTGATGTAGTCATTTCCATACCAGTGTGACTTCCACAAATATTGTCAGGGGAACCTAAAAGGCATTTGATAAACGAAGAAGCAGTTAGGTGAGTTTCATGGAGTCTCATGTTGAAGACCTCTGGACTCCTCTGTTCTCTGATGGAAAATAATGGTCTTTGTGAGCTAGATGGGAAAAATATGTGGGCTTTATTGTATAGGTATACAGGCCTATAGACCTACACAATGTATGAAACAATTTAACAAAGGGATTGATAGGCAATTCATAGGAATATACACCTGGGGTACAGAACATCTCATCTATATAATCTCAGAAACTATCAACAGTGGATCCTTTTGAGAGATTAGATTGCATAAGAATGTGTTGCCTATCTGGAGATTAATGGGAAATATATAAATAAAAGCAAATCTAGAATCATTCTGACAAATCACTTCTTACAGAGTCAATTCTTAGCTGTTATGAATCAGTTTAAGGAAAATCTAAAAGAAGATACTGTTCTAATGCACACCACCAATATGTGTGATCTCCATGACATTGTTAAGAAAAATAAATGAATGATGTTAACAGATTTAAGTTTGCCATCAAGGACAACTTCTTACAGATGATGATTTGAAATAATGGAACAATATTTCAAGGTAATTAATATAATCTACCAGGATTCCAAACTTTAAAATGAATGCCAATAGAAGGAATGGAGAAAGCCTTCTAAGGTGTCTTTTCACTTTGGCTTGGTCAGCAACATCTTTAGGCTATTAAACATAGTGATCTGGTCCATACGCTGAATTTGAGAGACACAGATGAGAAGCAATACTTTATAATCACATTTCTTGCACTCTCCTTACTTCTCTGTTGCTAACCGTGGCTTGAAGTAGCATAATGCAAAGTGTGTTTTGAAATGGCTGCATTCATTCTTTTACGCAAAAGAACATTTTTTCTAGATGAGAAACCCAATTTTTAATGTTCTCTTTTACTTTCCTTTCAACACATGTAAGTTAAGCCTCTCTCAAAATGTCCAAATTTACAGCAACTACAGTTAAAATATTTCTACATAATTCCCTGCCTGCAGATTTCTACTGCTGATATTCAGCTGCTAAGGGATAAGGCTGCTCAGTGTTTTCTTAAAGAAGTTAAACAGGGAACAAGAAATCTCTGTTCCTTTTAAAGCTGTTTCATTCTCACACTTGGTGGGCTTTCTTTCTTAATCCAAAATGCAATCACAGGATTTCACTGGTTTTGGAGAAACTGGTGCAACCGTTATGCATATCTCCACCACAATCACCTTGCTCATGCCCTCGCACATCCTGCAAAGTCATGGATACACAGACCTGAAAAATTACGGACTACAAAAGTCACAGATATTTAAAAGCAAACAAACAAGGGGATCAGGAACCCAGGACTCTAGTAACATCTGCAACACACATGCAGCCTTATTTTTATTCATCTCTTTTGACCCTACTTCCTGGATGCTCATCTGCAACATCATTCTCATTCCTCTCTTGTCACAGGGTGGTCAGACACAGATCCTGAGTGGGATAATACCGTGGAATCTAACCTGCACTTGGAAAACATTCATCTCAGCTTCTGTTCTATGGCACAAGTCACCAGCCATGTGTTTTGGTTGGGTTTGGTTTTTACCTTGTATATCCTAACCATACAACAAAGAAGTATGAATGTGTGAATGCTATTTTGTTTGTAAAATCAAGCTTTTCAATATAATTATGCAAGAAGCTTTGATTGCTCTCCTGTGTGTCAGTCCCTTAGAGTGAATGTGAAGGGATCCCATGGAGAAGCAGTCTGTGATCATGTATTCATATAACGCACAGTAACTGTGAGCTGCCATTTCCTGATATTTAAGTACATCATTTTCCCAGCTAAAATAAAAGTATTTTAACATAGATTTCTGCTTGGTGGGTATTTTTTTCTGATTGTTTTGGGTTTTTTCCTTAAATTTCCTAGCTTTGTGGTGTTTGAGACTATTTTTTTCTTTTTTTCTTTTTTTTATAAAAAACACAGAGCTGCAACTATAACATGACCATGAGCTACGACACAGATTTCTGCTGTTTACACTACAAAGCATATCAGCTGGCAACAGATGGCCATGAAATAGAAATGATCTGTTGGGGGTATATACAGTTTGAGAGTGGCTGAAAATGGGATAGTTACGCTTTTTTTCCCCTCAAGATTCCAAATAATAGCAGGGAAATTGTAATTTTTTTTAGAACCAATATTTCACTGCATTCAGGACTAGGCTGAATTTTATCTGGTAAAGAGAAGACAACTTTAATCTAAATTTAAATTTAATCTCAAACATCAAGAAGGAAAGGTGATACATCCTCTTGAAAAACACTGGCAAACATTTGACAATGGAAAGCATCAGGCAAGGTAAAAGGTGAGGTCATCATCATCTGTTTATAACAATCACTGATTTGAATTATTCTTTTGAAATCTACTTGCTTGAGAAGTATGTAGAAGATTGAAATGATGGCTGCACAGTGAAATTCCTACATCCAGATCATGAGTAATGAGAGGGGACTATGTAAATGGCATATGTGAAATACCCCAATAAAATCTTTATAAAGTAGTCATGTTTTCCCATGAATTTCTCTTGGGTGAATTTCTCTGTGCAAATCAAAAAGGAGCAAAGAGGATTGTAATCTTAAAAAATGAAGCAGCTGTCTTAGACTTACAGGCTTCCTTTGATGTCATGAGTTACAGAATAGCAATAGAGCATCCCCTGTAAGATAAGAGATGAAAGTATGTCTGTCTATCCCACTGAACAGTTAGGATTTTCCCCACTGCCTAATTATTATTATTATGAATGTACATTTTAGTGCCAGTAATATGTTCGGCCCCACATTAGACACAATAAAAGTAAAAACCTATGCAATTTGCTTTTTAACAATATACTTTTAGGTCCGTGGGAACCAGAGATAGAGAGACATTGTATAGTATGGAATTATCTGAAGTTGCAGCTAAATCTCTGAGGTCTGTATAAGGGAAAATATGTTGTTTAGATAGATGTGAACATGAGATAAAACTGTTATAAACTCATTTCTTGTCATTACATGATGTAGTTCTCTTCTTGCTGTTTCCACTAGTCTCACATGAAATACAAAATATAACAGATATGTAGTGTAATTGCTCTGCAGTAAAATACATTGTTCGCTGTAATGTCCCAGAATACTTCTTTTAAAAACAACACTCATCTTAGGGGGTCTACCAAATCAGAAATTAATTCAGTGTCCTCTCAAAATTTAAAAAATATACACTACCCTGAACTCTGGTTACTCTTCTGAGTACAGTAGAATATCGCTGGATCTGTGCTCTCCGGAGTGAGGCCTCCTATTGTCACAGTGAAAGTTATATGCACAATGTGACTTTTCAGTACTTATAAAAGCCCATAAGCTGGCCAAAACAAACCCACTAAATGAGAATGAGAATCAGCTTTTCAATATGTAAGACTTATAATCCATTATATTTAAAGCCAAGGTATAAAACAAGATGCTTGGCCAGAAACTGTGTAGTTAAGCATCTGCCAGCACGTCCATTAGGAAGTCCTACTATCAATACTTATAATTAAATGAATGCTAAAATACTTCAGCAAAAGAGTAGTAAGTGCATGCGGATGATATCTAGTTTCACAGCTCCAACATATATTACCAGCCAGTTTTCTTTTCAAGCAATTAAAGCTTTTGTAGTTGTTCTTTATTAAACAAATGCATCTATTAACTAGGAGTAGAAAAAACCCCAAACCCATGAAAACAAGAAACTGTGTTCCCCCCCCCCGCAATGAAATCACAGAATCACGGAATTGTAGGGGTTGGAAGGGACCTCTGGAGATCACCGAGTCCAAACCCCCCACCAAAGCAGGTTCACCTAGATCAGGCTGCACATGATCACATCCAGGCAGGTTTTTAACATCTCCAGAGAAGGAGACTCCACAACCTCTCTGGACAGCCTGTTCCAGTGCTCTGTCACCCTCACAGTGAAGTTTTTCCCCATGTTGAGGTGGAACTTCCTGTGTTCTAGTCTCCATCCATTGCTCCTTTTCCTGTTGCTGGGCACCACTAAAGAGATCTCCTCTCAGTGTTTCCTTCTCCTGGCTAAACAGACCTAGGTTTCATCATTTAAAAAAAAAAAGTTTCTGTTTGATTCTCTGAAACCCAAGTCTCACGGTGAAAGATTTTTTAATGGGGTTTTGTTTGTTTTTTTTTCACGTGTTTTGTTTTTGTGTGTATGTGTGTGTGGTTTTGGGGGTTTATTTTTTGTTTTGGTCTAGTTTGGTTTTAGTTTTTTGTTGGTTTGGTTTTTTTTTTTTTCCTAATGAATGATTTAAAATCTCATAAATCATCTAGCTACAACAGAAATTTGGACTGATCCTTAACTGGATCACCTCTGCTGGGCTGGAGCACCTCTTCTACGAGGATAGGCTGAGGGATCTGGGATTGTTCAGCCTGGAGAAGAAAAGACTCCAAGGGGGACCTTATAACTGCCTTCCAATACCTGAAGGGAACCTACAGGAAGGCTGGAGAGGGACTCTTCATGAGAGTGTCCAGTGATAGGATGAGGGGAAATGATCTTAAACTGAGGGAAAATAGGTTTAGATTAGATCTTGGGAAAAAAGTTCCTCAGTACAAGGGTGGCAAGACTCTGGAATAGATTGCCCAGAGGGGTTGTGGATGCCCCCTCCCTGGAGGTGTTCAAGGCCAGGTTGGATGAGGCCTTGGGCAACCTGGTCTAGTTGAGAATTGTCCCTGCCCATGGCAGGGAGGTTGGATTAGATGATCTCTGATGTCCTGTCTGACCTAAGCCATTCTATGATTTAACATCACTAGTGAGAACTGCTGAATTTCTATGAAATGTGCTGTTGCAAGTTTCTGTGCTCCAGGAAAAAAAAATAGTATGGGATGGAATAAGGACACACTTCTGGTGAGACAGAGAATGTCTGTGGGACAAGGATGGAAGGCTGCTGGCACAATGGCCCTGTGACACGTTGTGGAGTCCAGCTCCAGCCATGGGCAGGGAGCCACCAGTGAAAGGTCATAAACAGGCAATTGAGTGAGGAACAAGAAGGGTAAAAGCTGCTAAATGGCCATTGTATCTTATCCCAGCAGAGTGCTACATATATGCCCAGTAAAGCCAACTGTGCCTCAGTCCTGTGGCTGCACAGGTCCTTGGGTTGAGGAAGTGGTGGAATTTCATTGCTCACATGGAGGTATGAGTCTTGCTTCAGACATCCCTGGGAAGGGTGATAATATCATGGACCAGCTTCCAGCTTGCAGACCTCCATCCTCATCCCCCACTCTCCTCAGACTGAGGACTTGAAACATTTCTTGGAAAAAGAACAGATCTCTGTCACTGCAGATTGGTGCCTCACGGCAGGATTTGGAAGCAAAGGAGAATTACTTATGAGAAGTTATATTGCCTTGGGTAGGATCAGTCCCTTCATTTGCAGCCAGGTTCAGAAATCTTTCAGCTAAAGACCAATTCACATTGGCATAAGAGGAGTTGAAAATTAATTATGTCCACAGTGAGAAACTGTAGAGCTAGTGGGAAGAAAACCAGTAAAGTTGTTTTCCAAGTGGCCTTGGGGAAAACAGTGGGAAGTTGCTGGTGAGTGGAGCTTTTCAAGAATCTAAAGGACACTCAAAATCCCTAATTAACTTTAAAGTGAGCAGCCCTGTCAGTGCCACAATTTCCTTCTAAAAAAAAATGAATGATCCAAACACTTTGTCAGGTACTTGCCATTGATTTTGTTAGGTCACAGAGAATTTAATGCAGGGATAGATGTGCTTCAGGGAGTTATTACATCAGGCACACCTTTAATTTGTTGATGGGAATTATTATTTACTTCCTGGGAATAAGAAGTGTAATAAAGTCTGATTTATTCCTATAATGGGCATAGGATCCCTTTACAGCCTGGCCTAGGCTCAGCTTTTTAATGCTCTTGGGCTAAGGCTAACCCTGAGCTCAAAGAATTGTCAGCCTTGCAGGCACTGGAGCAAAAAAATTTAGGGAATATATTCTCTTCCTTCGTTGGTCTCGGTTAGGAAAGTGATGATGCAGCAGTATATATCCGAAGGATACCATATATAAGAATTTAAAAAGCATATGAAGACTGAAGCTCTCTGCCTCCTCCTGAGCTTCAGTAAGCAGCAATTTCCCATGCCATCTTCCTTTTTGGATGAGATATTTTCATTATAAACTAAGCTTGTATTATACTGAAGGCCACTTCTGCACTAGCAGTAGCAGAAGAAGATGTTTGTCTCCTCTACCTTGTCTTCCTGAGAGCTGTTCCAGTTTGTGAAACCTGTTTCCCACACCACAGGGCTTAACTGGGAAGAGGGCAGAGTACATGCCTTTCAGAATTAAGTAGCCCTTGTGCTGCTAATCAGCTTTCAAACTATTTTTGCTGAATGCAGGCTAACTCTTGAGTTAGCCATTCAGCTTTGAGCATGAGGGACGAACAAACCTATAGGAGCTTAAAACAGGATAGCTTTACAGCTGTTTTGTGGTTTTTCAAAGTGCCGCTGACAATTTTGGTTGGTTTAGAAGCTACGTCTTTGATCAACTCTGCAGCAGGAACAAGCTGAGATGTTGGAAAATGTTGCCTGACTTGTCTGTGAGAAGCTTAGGTTTTTTAATAGTGTTTTGAAATGTATTAATATCACAGCCTTGTAATTTACAGTACATCTTCCATTTTGGAAATATTCAAGTGGGAATTGAAATTCCAGCCAAATTTAGTGGTAATCCTCAAAACATACCTGAGTTCAGACACAGTAAAAACATGCACCTGGTGTGAGAGTAACTCCTCAAACTGGGCTATAGCTCAGTGGGTCTGTATGTGTGCAGCTGGGGCTAGATGAATGTGTTTGGTCTTAAATAGTTCTTTGCCAATTACAGAAGCCCTGGATTGAAAGTGCCAGGGTCTAGGGGTATCAAATGCCTGTGATACATTATCAAATTAATGATGCACAATTAATGTTGATGGGAGAAAGCTGCTTCAAGTATCCCTACTGGGAATTCTTACAGACTGCAAGGATCTGACAAATATAAATTGACTTTAATAAAAGTCACAACAGGAGAGCTGAAACCTTAATTAGCAACATGCCAATGAATTTGAAAGATTTTGGTCTTACTACAATTATTATTAGCTTTCCTATTTTTAAAAATAAAAATAAAAAAAAAAGAAAGGGAAAGGCATTAGAAATAGAAACAGAGATTGTGGGAAAATTAATAAAGGTGGGAATTAGTTCTAAGATACATGTTTATGTTTTTACATACTTTTTGTTAATAACTGCCTGAAGAAGAACATGACCTCTTGTGATCACTTCTGAAAGACTTTACCAGTGTCTCTCTTCCAGTTTAGCCTCCCTTGCTCCATTTTGTATCCCTCACAAACCTGTCATATATGATCAATTCTATGAGATAAGCCAATCAAACAGCATCCTCTGCTTTGACACTGCATTCCAAACTTACTGATCTTAGCTTTGAAACATGTCCAGTTAATCTGAATTGTAATAACCTATGACTTTCATTTTCTTTATTTACTTTTCTTCTATTTTCTGGTCATCTGTTCTCAGGTTTTGGTTCCCACATAGAAAGGGCAGGTTTCCTGAGGTGCTTAAGAAGTACCTGCAACAAATTCAGTCTTAGAAACATGTGTTTTATGTCTAGTTCAGTAATTTGTTACAGAAAACAACAAGAGCCAGGGTTAAACAGTTGTTCAGTCCTGAATCTGCATGTATGCTAAATGAATCTTATGTAACCCAGGGCAGTGACTTGACCTGTCTTTCCTTGCTGCAGTTATTAAGGTTTCTGAATTGTAGAACCAGGATCTCTGAGTTACTCTAAGTCTGGATTTTTAGGGAAGCCTATTTGTATGAGTTCTGCCTCTGTGGCCTGTAACACCATTTCCCAAATCCTTAGCCCTGTGAGCATAAGAAATTTTATCTCTGTGTAGATGTCTCACATGGTGGGATCCTGCTGCTTCAATAGGTTTTCTCCAGCTAATACAATCCCATAGAAATAACACTGAGGTCTGAGTTTTTAAATAAATTAATTTCTTTTAGAATAAATTAGTTTCAAAAGGGCTTACAGAACTGTTACGTATGTCTACTGAGACTTAGAAAAATATTTATGGAGACAAAAGGGGTGATGGTGACAGTCAGTCAGTGCTCTAAACAGTTTCAATATCATATTTGCAAAAATATATGTAAAAGAGAACCATGGAATATAGAAGCTATGATTCAACAGCAAACTTCAGGCACTTTTTTTCTGATTTGTCATTTGCAATCTGTACATGCAATTATGTAACTATGTCATAATCATTCAAAAGACTTGTGTACTTAATTCATATTAACCATTCAGCATAAGTCTATAGACATGTTTGAAAGGATAGAAAGACACCTGCTGAAGGAATCCAGAGATATGAAACAGTGTGGGCAAGTTTTAAAATTAGTATTAATTAGAAAAGATGCTCATCAGTAATTAACAATGTGAACCCTTTTTACATTCACTAAGTTCTCGCTAAACACGTAGGTAAAATTTCCATTTAGAAAGGCTTCAAACTTCCTGCTGTCTGTGTTGTAAAGCTCTGACAAATGAATTTTGGCCACGTCTTTGTGCCAAGAGTACAGACTTGTGATTGGTTTTTCTTTTTTCTAGTTGGAATTTTAAATTACTGCATCTTTGCTGACTTCTGGTAGTCATTTTCCCCTGCTCATTTAAAGGCTCAAACACATCTAGGAGATGTTGTATTAAAGAGTGAATTTTTTTCCTAGACAGCTGCGGGATTTTCTTGATAAAGAGAAAAGTAAATCTGTATGTCATCAACCCAGAATAGCAATTTAATGAATGTCTTTCCCCAGAGGCAAGGTGCGCACGCTAAAAAATATACAAAGTACCAACCAATCTTGTTCAGGTCTCTTTGGGACTTCACAAAGTGTAAAATGTAAAAGCAAAACAAGGACCTTGCTTGTATCAAACAGTGTCTTGAAATAAATACCAATTTTTAAAAAGGCTTACAAAAGAGAAATTAATATTTTCCTTTGTTTATACCCTTCTCTACCCCTCCACTCCCAGCACTTTTACTCTGAGAGCAGGTTATACTCATTATTTCAATGAGATAGATACTCTTTTAGGATTTTCTTTAGAGGAGCACTGAAAATCAGCCACTGATATGTTTATTTGAGAGCTGAGGCTGGAGCAGAAAAAATAAACACTGTCAATATGTTTGGTGTTAAGGTGAATGGCATCAGGTCCTCCCAGTTTGACTTGTAAAGTCCCAGCAAATACGTTGCTGTGTGCTGGTGTTTTAGCAGGCCGTAGACTGGCCTCTAAAAGGAAGGGAAAAGTACATGATGTTTGTACAGCTGAAAACAAGATGAAAAACCACAGGCCCCCTCTCACACTCCATTAGACCCTAAAGTCCATGGAGTACTGCACTCAACACATAAACACTCAGTTTGTGGAAAACTTTCTCAATGTGTGAAAGAAGGGAACAAAGCCTGGAGTCAGAACAATGAACATCTATGTATGAAGGGAGCAGCCAGCGCAAAACGCAACGGCAATGCTCAGTTAAACAAACAGCTGATACAGGAACACATTAATCACATTAATAACTCCCAATAAGAACTCTTGGGAATGTGTCTTGATATTCCAAGTGGACTATGATGTGCACAGTCTGTAGATGATGCAGTTATTCTTTTCTTCTCACTTCTTATGAATGGAACTAAGAAATAATGTCCCTGGTGTATGCTGGCAGAAACCTTGGCACAGGCAATAGGAAGGCCTACTGGTAAATCTTTGGCTGCAATGTTTTGTAAGAGTATAGTTGAAGTAAGTCTGTAAACATGCAAAATTGATATACAATTGTGTTTACTGGAGCTCTGCTCAAAAGTGTTTTCATTCCTTGTGGAATAACAAGATAGTACTGTTCTGTGTTGTTACTTTGCAATAGAAAACACAGACTACAGGGAAAATGATAAACAGGAGTGTTACGTTCTGCTGTAAAAACCCCTCCTGTTTTGTAAAGAGCAGTACGAACATTTTCTATCTTGCTTTTTGAATTCTCTGGGGATGTCTAGCTACAAATTTCTAGAGCCTCTACAGGTTGTGAGTCAGATGTGCAATCAACATAATGATATTAAGAATTATGTTATACAAAGCCTTGACCTTAGGACTAGCAGGAAGGTGGCAGACACAGTGTTTACAGTATTTGCAGCTGGATGAGCCGTCTGAGAAAAATATCTTTCCTCCCCCAGATTTAAGAAAAGATTAGAAATCTTTTTTTCTATTCAGGCACTAGGATTGTTTCAATACTGTACTTGCCAGTATTGTAGGTCACTGTATGTCTGCAAACAAGTCAACTGTTATTCTCCCATCTATCAATTTTATTTAGATAAGGAGGATCATCTGTTTAACTTGCATGGATAGATTTTGTCAGTGGAGAGTTTCATAATGTACGGCCTCTTCTTCAATTACAGCACTTTGCCACTACTCTCTCGCCCTTTAATCTGGGCAAAAGAGTTAGAACTGCAGCAAAGTCAGGGTGAAAGGGGCATGACAAAAGGGAGAAAATATGCCTAAGCCCTACCAGCTGCTGTGAAGAAAAAGCAGATGAAGGTTAACAGGAGTAGACAGGGCAGGAAGCAGCCACAGTTGGGAGGAATCTGAGAAAGAGATCCAAGGAAGAGATCACTTTGGGTTTCAAAATGCCTCTCTCTTACCCTGTGAGGTTCCATTAATAACTGTATAGCTTCTGATTAGTTTGTGGCCAATTAAAACCTATACAGAGAGACAATAGGACTTTTAAACCTTCCTGTTTGCATACAGTCAGGGAGGAAATTGAATTGTAGGTGATGAGCTGAACTTCAGTTGTGATTTTTCAAAGAAGAATGGTGGTAACTTTGCTGATATATTGAATCAGTTTTTCAAAGCTGTATGGTACCCTCTTTTAACAGGATAATTTCATGAATGGCTTAAGGTTTGGTCTTGAAGAGTATAATGTGACTTGGTCTTCCAATTATTAGGTCCAAATGTTAGACCTTTAAATGTGTTTCTTGACTTTCAGAAGTACTGAGATATGTCTCTTCCAGTGACTTTAGTAAGCTTTGCAGCGTGCTGCCATGGACTCTATAAATCAAGCCAATTTTCACTGATGTGCCTGACTGTATAAAATAAAATATGCTTCTTGGACTCCTGGCCATGATCTTCATGCAACTCTTTTAATTTCCATCAAGAAAGACTGAACTCATTTTGGTTTAGACTTGATTCTGGAGGTAAGCTTGTCTATACCCTTTTCTTCAGCTTCACACATTAAGAAAATCAACATGTAAAAATGCACATATTTAAAATCGTACACTTTTTCCTGGACAGAATCTCAGCTCCGTCTTTCATTAATATCAAACAGACAAATACAAAATCATTATTGTTGTGTCCTAATGCATTACTTTAAGATTGTAGCCTGGATTGTTATTGTAGCCTGGTTAGAAACAGCTTTTTACAGTCACCTCTTTCTTGGGGTGCTCCAGTGAGCCATCCCCAAGGAAAATCCTCAGCAGGATTCATGGGGTGGTTCACCTAAAGAATCCACTCCAGTAAGCAGTATGGACAAGGCTGCATCAAGATTAGTTTCCTCCATCTCACGCATTTTTCAACACTATGCCAGCAGGCTATATACCCTAAACAGCTTCATACATCAGGGCATATGGCACATACCTTCAGTTTTATGTCATAAAAGCACCACGTTGGTGGGCTGCAGCCTGACCTTCACATTATTTCAGATGCACTGAAATGGGACCTCCATCCTGGCAAAAATTCAGATAAGTATGTGTAGGGCCATATGGGCCCAGGGGAACCCAAGGGCCAAGTAACATGTAAAGAGGATGTGGCCGATTGTAGCGTGCAGGGACGGACTCTGACAGCACAGCCAATATGGTTGTAATCAGAAGTGGCTTTATTAAGTGCAACAGGCTATATTTATACATGAGACAATACTGATCATGCACCCAGGTCACTTCTAATTGGCCCCACACTCAAACGCAGAGTCTGTCCATGCGCACTTCAAACACTTTTTATTGTCTGTCGATTCTCTTGGTTTTCTTCCTTCAGCACCCTGTTTCCTGTTTTGCCAGGTGCTTTTGCTTTTCTCATCCTCAGTCTTATCTCCTCAACGTCGGGGCAGTATTGGCTGTTTTTGGCCTTGCAGGCCTTAGCATAACTACTTCTAGCTAACAACTATTTCTGTCCTACTCTTATCAATCCCTACAGCCGATGAGCACTGGAGGGATCCTGCACTAAGCAATGTGAGCATGGGCCACTCTTGCCACCCATCACACTGGATAATGATCATTCCCTTGGTACCCTGTGTACTGAGATGGAGATGTTACTTTATGGGCCAGTGACCAATGCAAGTGACCCTGGAATCAGGAGCAGCCCTTACAGTGGAAAAGGTCCAGCATCCTCCTCTCCCACTCTGAATCTGTTCTGGTGCAGGGCTCTGCTTCACTGTCTTACAGAACTGCTAATTTTGGTGACTTTATTGCAAGATTAATTATATCATTTGTTTTGTTAATATTGCATCAGTTGCAATTATGATATGGTTTCTAGTCGTCAGATTTTCAGAGAAGTTTTGAAGTATGAGCATTTAGTGCTTAAAGGCAAAAAACCCAAATGTGAAGTGTATATATTTTGATGCTTAAATCTGATGATTTAAAAAGCAGTCTGCCTATTTGGAGAAGGCTCCAAAAACAAAGCATTATAAATCTAATAACAAAAGAAAGGTCTTAAATAGCCTTTTGTTTTTCCTCTTGCACTTAGTATTTCCAATTCATCATGTAAAAGACAAATTAGCAGCAGATCTTTGAAAGGATACCTTAATTTCATAAGATACTGAAAGTCTTGAAATAGAAAGAAATATAAAACAAATATTATCTTAGATAATATATGTGAACTCACATCTCAACCCATATTTTACATTTTGCAATTTAAGGTATATATTTTTGTTTAAGTTCTCTCTAGAAAAAAAAAAAAAATAAAGAAATGGGTGGCACTTGCTGAATAATGTTTAAACATTTTTGTAACGTACCTCTCTTGCCTCCCTGCTTCTTACTTTCCCTAACAGTATTAAGTCTGTAACACACAAATCCTCACATTCTCCAGATGGTAGCATAAATTTTCAGGTCAAGTGATATTAAAAATAGATAATAGCCCAGACCTCATGAGTCTCTACAGAAAGACTAAACAGTCACAATAGGGAATATCACTGTTTTGGTTTTCTTTATGAGGTTTTATGTACTCAGCTGTTTCTTCACCGTGCTTTCAGTGCAGAGAGACCCTGATCATTCTGAATTCCAGTTCCACCTCACTTCCTACCCTTTATACTTTCTAAGCCCCATGCCACACAAGTCAAGGGAAATATATCCACACAGCTGCACCATCAGCTCCTAATGCGCTCTCCACTGCCAACACTCCTGCTCTGCACTTCAGAGTATTTATAACTGGCAAATGAGTTCTTGAATAACCTGCTCTTACAGTTCCTTTTGAGGAATACAGTTCACTCTGGGGCATTTTGCCTTTCTGATTAATGGATAAGACCTCTCTAAAAATCCACTGATAATAAACTGTTTTAAGCACAGGAAGTTTTGAAAGTACGTCATAATAAAATATATCTTTGAGCAATCATATTTTGTAGGCAGACAGTAGCTGCCAGCTAAGGGACTGAGCTTGTCTCAGATGGTTCCCCAGAAAGTCTATGAGGGACTATTAAGAAATGAAAGTCGCTTCTGGGGTGACACAGAGCCCCACCATCTATTTCGTCTTTTATGTCTGGTTCTACATGTCTCTCACATGGCCATGGCCATTTGCGGTTCAGAAAAATAGCTTTTCAACCATGAAGGCTGCTTTTCACACCCAAGTGGAACTGGCAAATAGCCAACCATATGCATGGTTCATATTTACACAGCAATAACATTTTAGGACAGAAAGAAGCTCTGTGGCTTATCAGTTCCCTTTTGCCTTGTATGTCTAGTACTTGAACAGATATTTTTTGTCAGTCCACATTTGGTGCTTTTAATTTTTTTCTTCAAAAGACAGAAGATAATGAAGATAATGATCATTCTTCCATAATGTCCCCTTTCAGTGGGACGTATGTCATTCATAGATCGACATTGATGTTTACTTTGTAGTTATGGACACTTCAGGAGATAAACACTGCTGGGCAAAACACCGAAGTGTGCTCAATAAATGAAGTGAGGAGCTGTTTTTAAGAAATAGACTATGTCTATATTAGCCACTACTGTAGCCCAGCAGAAGCAATTTTGGTGGGCAAAACAGTCGGTGCTTAGGACCCGACATCCATACTGTTCTCATTTCATAAGGTTTAGTTCAGCTTCAGTAAAAGCTTTGACCCCTGGAACAAAAGACTGCGAGCAGTTGGAGGTTGGATATTGGTCTCAAGGTTTAATTTCATCTGAAAGGAATTTAGTTTGTGTGCTCTGAGGTTGCTCCACAATGTGACCCATGTGTGGTAAGTGGGACCATTAGATGATTCTCTTTAAAAAAAAAATTCTCCTGATCTAAACCACGATGTTAATATAGGCATGGCCAGCATGTAGCAGAATGGAAGCAGAGTTCCTTCCGGAAATACTCCTTTTCCAATTTCAATATTTCATGCATAAATTTTTAAATCTCCAATCTGCAGCTACTAGGAGGTGGGTGAGGGAGAGCACATGAAGTGCAGGTGTGGGCTTTGAACAGCAGAAAGCTATCTACAGTTCAGGCAAACTAGCTCTGCAAGGACAGATCTGCTCCACGGCAGCAGGGCACTACACCTCTGAGCAATGTGATACGCTGTGGCCCCACTGGCATGGTGTACAATTTCATATCCATGAGTCACACAGTAATGCCAAAAATGCTCTCAATAAGTTATGTTGTGCTCCCAGCCACAGGAATAGCTGCAGCTCTGTAGAAATGCAGTTACAGGATTTTCAGTATATGTTCTGTAAGTTATCACTGGACAGCACTGTGTCACCTCTGCTGAGCTGTCTTGTGTTCCATCAAATTTAAAGCTATTTAAGTTGGCATTTTCTCTTCAATGATTTTTGCCGGGCAGATTTCCTTTACTGTCAGTTTTCCTGTATCAGAGTGATGCTCCCAGTTGTAAGGGCCTGCTCCTAAGCTCATGTTTTTGTTCGCTTCCTTTGTACCCACACCCGGGTTCCTGTTACGCACTGCCCAAAGCAGCAGGCAGTGCTCCAGGTGCCGTCAGAGCAGCTCTTTGTACCAGGATACAGTTATCTGCTGAGATCTCTGCTCTGTTCCTCTGTTTACACTTCCCCATGTTTTGTTTGCTTTCCTAACTGCTACCAGACATCAGGTTGCTGTTTTTAAGTGTCTGTCAACAGTCATCACCAAATCCTTTCCCTGATCAGTGTTTTGCAGTCTCTGACTGCAGAACATACTTTCTACTGCTTTTGTCAACACTCTTCTTGTTATTTTCTGTTTACTTAATAGCCTAGTTAATCTCTTCTATCCATGCTTGCCTTTTATTCCAGGTTTGATTCATCTCCTTCCCAGGGGCAGAAGCAGCCCTTCCTGTCTAATAGCTTTCTTACATGCTCACTAGTTCATCTATTCTTCTTTTTAGTACATACAGAGTAGGCTTAACATTAAAATTCAGTGTCAGTGACTATTATACAAATAATCTCTGTTTTATCAATACTATTTTCATCTTATTTTGAATTTTCATCAACCCTCCCCAGAGCTGAGTATTTGTATGCCTGCTGGTACTATCGTTGCTATCTAGTCAAATGTATGAACTCACCTTTGGCATATTGAGTGCTTTAAGTTATCTCTTGCTCTTAAGTAGTGGTATTAGCAAAGGAAAATAGCTCCAGGTGAGATCTATATAGAGGTAGAGAAAAGGCATCTGAAAAGGATTTAATTTGTGTGGTTCTGGAGAAACACAAGGTTTCATAAGAACCTCTGTAGCATTAGAAGTTTTTGAGACACACTTAAGGTTTCTCATTACAGCTGCTTCAAGTTCTTTAGTAATTAAATTTGCATGGATTAACAGTTCAGGACCAATCTGAAGCTGCTTCAGTAAGTAGTAGAACTGTTTGCAAATGGACATCAATATTTTCTCTTGGAGAGAAAATTGTATGTGGAAAGCAGCTGGAAATTTGTAAAAAAAGTATATCATTAGCATAATAAGTGTATCCCTTGATTTTTATATTTCTTGTTACATGGCAATGAATAAATTGGCATTGATCACATGGTCATTGAGTTATCTTAAAAATTATGTGTGGCATTTTTCCCTTAATGGCATCAGAAGTTTAGTACATGTCTGAGAAGCTGCTGGAGGAGCAGTTCAAGTAAAGGAGGAAGAAAAAAATGCAGATATTCAGTTTAGGATGGACTTTCAAATATGAGTAGTACCCAGTTTTGAAAAGAAACTCATTTATGAATATGAAGCTTAGCATTTAGAGCAATGTTGTTCCTCCCCTAATCAAGACTCACATTTTTGTAATATTCAGTTACTTGATTTTGTTGTAAAGAAACAGAATTTTCTTTTGCAAAGAGGTTTGACATTTAGCTATGTATTAAACTGGCACAAAACCCAGAGCTTTTAACATTTTCCAGAAACCAGGCTTACCAAATGTCTTCTTGATTTGAATTAATGTCTCTTCATTTGACAAAATGGAAACATTTAATTTGCTTATGGTTTATGTGGGCTGGATTTTGATCATATGTTATATGAGTATGGGTAAACTATGAAAAAAAGTACAGGAAAAATTACTTCACAATAAAAATTGAAATATTAAATTGTGAGGCATCCATTGCATCCCTTGCATAATTATTTCTTCTGCTTCTGTTAGCAAAAAAAATATTAATAAAACTGACCAAGTTGATTTTCCATATACTTGTCAATTTGCAGAAGACACTGAGTAAGATAATGAGAAAGATATGGAAATACAGAAGTCATGCCGAGTTTGAGAAATACCTGCTGACCATGACAGGTACAGCCCCACAGAGAATGTCTTATGGCATATTCACAGAAAAGTAAGATGAACCTCAAGAATGTTTTGAAAAGTAGTAAAGCTAAGAATAGTTGTATAAAGACATAAAAATTTGTTTCAGAAATTTATTTTACTTATTTACAAAATAATAATTAATTAAAGAATTCAGAGTGAGCTAGGAAAATGGCAACAATCCTAAAAGCCTTCAAAATAAATTCTCCAGATCCTGAGGCCAAAGGGTGACAGCAAAAAGACAAAAGCAATAATGAAATAAATAAGTAAATACATTTTAGGAAAAGAAAAGAAAAGAAAAGAAAAGAAAAGAAAAGAAAAGAAAAGAAAAAAGAAAAGAGAGTCTGTGACTTGAGCAAAGTACAGCCTTGCAGTGATGGTACTTGTCACAGAGTGCTCCTGCACAGCTCCTTCAGAACCTGCTGTGTATGTCAAACTGATTTGAAAACACATAACTAAAGACTGAGCTTCTTAGAGAGACTGTGGTTTAACTTGGAACAGCTTCCACTTGGAGATTCATTTAGTCTAGTCCACCCTGGTTCCTTGATGACTTTTGAGGATGGAGGGTCAAAGAGAAAGATTTAAGACACTCTGGAGTGCAAACCTCCATTGCTGAATAGGACAGGACAAGATTTAGCACACTCACGACACCTGAAATATAACCATGCACCAGGGGGTGACCAATCATTTAAACAGCTACTCCCTATTAAATACATGTGCACGTTTCTCAGCCTAGCTTAACATTGTAGAAGCCTTGTCTGCCATACCAAGGCAGCTATGAAGCATATACACCTCCCTTTAAAGACAGTGAACCACAGGACATGTATTATTTCATATGCACATGATCTAAATGCTTACATCTAGTTTAATAAAAAAAAAAAAAAAAGAAATAAACCACAAATGCTGTGGTACACATAAATACCACCTACAATATACACATGGAAAAAGTTGTCATCTGCTTTATGTTTTGATATGATAGTCTATATTTTGACTCCAGAGTGTGATGACTGTATAACTTTTCACATAAATTTCATTTTTCCTGTCAAGGTACATTATTTTAAGGGTGACAATAACTTGGCTTCAAATGAGGTGAAACCATCACAGTGATAAATGAGTTTCTTGAGGAGGGAGGTTAGACCCTGGGAATATACTTTGAAAGACCACACACCTCTGCTTAACCGAGTTTGTTAGCTTTACAACACATTACAAATACTCGTTCTAATGCACACGGCAGTGAAGAGACCTGAGCACTTGACTTTTGAAAATACAGTGTATGTTGCATGGGGAGTTTAGTCTTGGTTTTCACACTGGCCTTTTGTGCAAGTCTGCCCATTTAACAGATGAACTCTGCCTTCGGTACCTTCCTTGTTCTGTGTATACTTTTTTTTTAAAATATTTTTTTATGTCAGATTCAAAAAAGACATGTCAGGCTTTGACATGCATCTTCTAGCTGCATCCATGAGGGACAGCCTCACATACTTGCTGTGTAATACATATTGCAATAGAGGAAAACAAACGTCATGCCAAATAGTATCAAATTTTTAGAAGCATTTCTAGGCATCACTTTAATAATTAATGAAACAAGCTGCTGAACTTCACGGGGCACGTGATAATCTTGCTAAGTCTTTTTTGTATTGCTACCCTGACATTGTAGGTAACATAACTGAGGCATGGAGAAAAAAGCCCTGGCATTAACCCCCTGGATGCTCAAGAGCACAACTGTCATCCACTATGGAAAATATGCATCATGTTGCAAAGATTACTTCTGCTCTCCTGCAGCTTTTTTTGGACTTGTCAAAGTAGTGGCTCGGTGAATCCTTGAGAGTTGTACCAAGGAATACATATGTGATGCTTTACTTCATTCACATAAAGGCCTTAATAAAGTGATTAGTGCAGATAAAAGATAAATTAATCTCTCTTTTTTTTTTTTAACATTCTTTTTTTTCTTCAAAGAGTTGCCTGAGGGACAAACAGACTTGATTTTTTCTCATGATTAGATGCTGAAAGGATTGCAGAGCTGCTATGTTTGGTAATGTACTTTCTGCAGTGTTTTTTTGGACAGAAATACTAGGTTAAGCAAAAGATTTGACTGAGATATCCAAATCCCTATTCCCACAGTGCAACCTTTCTCTTTTTCTTATTCACTTAGTCTCCCTCTGTTTTTGTGTCTTAGGAGAGCACTTTCAGCAGTCCTAAATATAATACAAACGGAAATTAACTGACAGGTGCAGTTTGTCAGTGAAACTCAGTCTTCTGAGCTGCTCAAAACCTTTTGCAAATATTAACTACAGCGGAGTCTGGAAGCCTCACAAGGTACTCACTTCTCGATGGCAAATGAATATGTTATGCCAGTGTGGAGGCATTGGAGCTGTCTCTGTGCTAGCCAGCATGAGCCCAGCAGGGCTCACCTGATTAAGCACGTGGTGGTGGAACTCCGGACACGGTGTCAAGGAGTGATGGGAGTTATTTGGTCATATTTAGAACTGGGGTCCCATTGGCAGGAAAGCTTTGAAAACGAGGAGGAGCATTTTTCTCAGTGGGACCTCTCCCTTCCAAATTAGAGGATGTCACCACTTCCAGGAGTGAATGCAAAACCTCTCAGCTACACAGGTCACCCCAAACCCGTTCCGTACCTTTTGAGATATTTGGGAAACTGGTGGCATTGAAAGAACTGGAAGGAAAAGAAGCAGATCTGACAGATAGTAATGGTCTGAAAGAGATCGTCCTCCCGTGTCTGTCCGCACTCGGTTCTGGCACTCCCTGGAGTCGAGTTCGGGGCGGGCCCGGGCCGCGGGGCTGCAGAGAAGGCTGGGCGCGTCCCGACGCCTCGGTGCGGGCGTTCCCCGGCCTGCCCTGCCCCCTCCCGGCCGCGGGGAGCAGCCTGGCCCGCCGCTCCCTCTGCCGAGCCCCCGCATCGGGGACGCGCCGCACCCTCCTCCCGGCATCTCGGGCGGCTTTGCCGGGCGAGGCGACAGAGCTCCGTGTGCCCGCGGGAGGCAGGAGGCACTTTTGGGCAGGCAGAAGTGGGAAATCAGTTATTAGCTCAAACACTCGCATCTCCTTTTAAACCAGCTATATATATATATATTTAAAAATATAAAATAAAACTACATCAAAATATAAAATCTAAAAGTCTATGTGAATTTCTTTTTTTTTTTTTTTTTTTTTTTTCTGGCCCATGAAAGATGGGGCCTTACTCACGACGAGACGTGCCAAACATAACACAGGCAGGTGCTGTGCAAACTTCCCAGCGCGGCTCAGTCAATGCCCCTCAGTCCAGGCCGGTTATAATCTCGGGGCTCTCGTGATGGACGGAGTGGTGTTTTTATGAAGTGCATACTGCCGGCTGCCGCTCACTCCAGCTCACCGTATGCGCGAGGTGGGAGAGCAGAACACTGAGCCATTCTGCCCCGAGCATCTGCACTAACCCCAATCAATTAGCACCTGCTTTTTGGGGCCTGGCCTCTCCTGCTGCCCAGATATACCTACGCAAGCACTTCTGGGCCACTCACACCTGCTAATGCAAGCCCTGCATGCCACACACAGGCAGTACGTGAAGCTGGGTTGAAAGTTAATTGTAAATCAAGCTCTTATTTTACCTAGTACCATCCCACTCTTGTTGAATAACAGTTTTTTTGCATTGGCAGGAAAGCTGGGTTGATGGTCGCCAATACTTGGAGTGAAAGTGTTATTCATAAGGGCTGAGCTCTTGGCTGGGAAAAGCAGCTTCAGCACAGCAGCAGGCTGCTGCGGTGGAAATGCTGCCTCCTCTGCCAGGATGCGCTGGGCTCAAAACTAAAGCTGAAATCTAGAGCTGCTCTGCAACTATTTGCTCTTGATGTTGAAGTTTTTGTCAAGATGTGACAGGTGTCTTTTTTTTAGAGTGCTGCCACCAATACTATCTCGAAAATACCCAGATGCTTTCAGGGTGAGGATTTTTCCAAGGAGTTAGCTCTCATCTTTATTTTTTGTGACAGCAAGTTCCCAGGTGCAGCTGTGCCTGGAGCACTGATTCCTGATGACAGTGGTGCGAGAGACTGTTTCTGCAGGGCTTTCTGAGCCTGTGGTAGTCTACTGGAAAGCCTGACTTTCCTGGCATCCCTTCACTGAGGTGGAGTCCAAGCTGGTTTAATTCTTGCAGGATCAGACACAGAATTCTGTGCCATTAACTTCAAAGCACGGCAGCATATGTTCAGTTAGTTAATCTAAAAGTAATGCAGTTTGTGTGCTCGGAGGCTGCTCCATAATGTGAACCAAAGTGTAGTTAAGTGGGCACCAACAAAAGATTCATTCCAACACCATGCATTCCTGACCTGAACTAAACCACCCTTCAGAATATCTCTAAGGCTATTAGGAAGATTAACTTTCTGTATTTAGGCCATGTTGAGTACCCCATCTGTGAATCAGTTTGGCCTACTTGTGCTTTGAACATCTTGAGCTTTCCATTATAGCCTGAAAAATCTGAAATGCATATGACACGTGCCCTTTATCCAACTTGAGTGGCAATGCCAGCATGCTGTCTTCCTTTGTTGGGATGACTTTGCTGCTCTATTCATCTTTCTTTCTTTTTTTCCTCTGATCTATGTCTTTTCCCCCCTTTCCACATTTCCCTCATTTCTCCCTTTCCATTCTTCTCACCACTTTTTTCCTTCAATATAGTCTTTTGTTCAGAACTGACCCTTCCAGGTATGTAAAGGATTTATACATTTGATATAAGTAGCCTGAATATTAACTTCCTACTATTCATCATGTCTGCTTTTGGAGGTGTTCTTAAATTTTTTTTCATCTATGCTTACAAAATGTTATTTTTAAACAGACTTGTAATTTTATTTGTTTCTTTTTTTGGTTTTTTTTTGTGGTTGGACTGATAATAAATGCAAAATACTATGCTGGCAGTAATATATCTGAAACTGTGAGTTTGTATTTACAAATCTAGTTCAAGGGAATATTTGGAAATATTACATGAAGAAGCTAGTTGAGTCTGGACAGGAAATGTTTTTTTCCTCTTTCAGGAGAGAACTAAAAACAATAAGGCTTTTTAATCATCTAAGTACTTCTTTGGCTATGTTGAAAAAAAAAAATCAAGACTTCTTCAAAACAAAATGTTAGCATTTACAGGTGTTGTTTTCATAATGAACTTCCTCAATAATTTTGTCAAAATGGATAGTATTCATGGAGGTTTCCATTTCAGCAAAAACTCCCTTTCCATTAAAACCTCTGATGGAAATTCTTGACCAGCTTGAGTCAAAAAGTTTAGCCTTTTCTAACACAGCTGCCAAAGTGCTTCTCCGTCATTGTGATTTTACGATTTGGTCATTAGGTGGTGCTCAAGAGATTAAATTCATGCTTTAGATTGTCTTTCCAGTTCTTATTTTAAGAAGCTGTAGACTAGAAGCAGTTTCTGGTTCTTTCTGCGCAAAATATATATAATGTGTAGCTCTGTACTAAGTAGTGGAAGATATATTATTAATTTCAGTGGGAGCAAGGTCTTTATTGACTAACTGGTATGATGGAGAACATATACTGAGAATTTCTGTACAGTTAGACCCAAACTGAAATTGTAGCCAGTCTTTTGGTAATATTAATTAATCTATAAACTTTCAGTGTTAACATTAGTGGTCTTTTGACAAAGATTTAGCAAGTGCTTTTGAAATTAAATAATTTAAGATGAAAGATACATCTGAGGCTTGCTTCTATTGGTTAAGAGCATTTATAAAAAAATGGATAAACAGGATTTCTGAAAATATTTCTGCCCTGTATAGTGTGTAGAAGTGTTTAATGATAAGAAAATTTTCACTATGAACCAATCATATCCATGATGATTTTTTTCTGGAAGTAAGACTAGAAAGAGGGGTTATTTTTGAAAATTTATCATATTTGTAATTAACATGCAGAAGTTTCATTCCTATGAATAGGTGAATGAATGATTGTTTTCACAACCGTTGTTCTCAGTGCTGCTTGCAGCCATGCTGTAGTATGTTGCATGCAGACTTTTGATCTTGTTATGGCTCTGTCTCAAAGTGAAGATTCTCAAGGTGTGAGTGCACCATCTGCCACACAGACTCTGAAGGATGAGGTAACACAGATGGAGAGTGTTAGAGTGCTACCACAAGGAACCATGCAACCTCAGAATGTATTAAGCTGGAGATACTGAGCAAGGAAATATATCCTACTGATTTCCTCTTCATGTCTTGATTAAGCCATTCTTGACAAAAAGGTCATTTTTTTTCCCCCAGTATGTTGTGTCATTGTTGCTGTTCTGAACTGTGTCCAGGAGGAGGGAAGTCAAATTCACCTGTTCTTTATTTCTCTTTATCTGTGAAGCCAGAGCTCTAGGCTGCGTAGTTGATCAGTACAATGCTGGAAGCTAGCCCTGTATGCATTCGTTTGCCATGCAGTTTGGTTGGTTTTATTGAAACTGTCAGTGTTTTCACTGCTGAATCAGCAAAGATGGCACTAAACAAAGACTAGAGGGTGATTAGTACCTGGTATGAAGATGATTTTCTCCACTGACCACCTTAATTTTAATATCTAATCTAATAATATCTAATAGTATAAATAATATCTAATAGTAAAAATATCTAAAGGGTGGATGTCAAGAGGATGGGGCCAGACTCTTTTTATTGGTTCCCAGTGGTAGGACAAGGAGCAATAGGCACAAACTAGAACACAGAAAGTTCCACCTGAACATAAGGAAAATCTTTACTGTGAGGGTGATTGAGCCCTGGAACAAAGGGCTTGTGGCATCTCCTTCTCTGAAGATTTTTAAAACTTGCCTGGACATGTTCCTGTGCAACCTGCTTTCTAGGTGAACCTGCTTTGGCATGGTGGTTTGGACGAGATGATATGCAGAGGTCCATTCCAACCCCTACCGTTCTCTGATTCTGTGTGATTCTGTTAATTTCCTGTCAGAAAATATTAACAAGTCTTGAATGTGTTTTCATGCTAAATTGTTGAAAATTAAAATATCCAGATAAAAACCTCAAGAATGCTGTTAAGGTAGAGTAGGAGGAACATGTTACATCTTCGTGAGTAAATATACCATTCTGAAGCTTATCTTGACATCACATCTGAAGACTCTCAGTTAGTGCAGTCAGTAAGCTGTCTGTTCTCTGGAATGGTGGCTGAATATTTAATATTGAAGAGATCAAAAACTACATAATTTGCATTTTTATTATGCTGCCTATCATCACTCTATTCAAGCAACTTCTAGATAAAAATCAATGGGAGAAGGGTTAGGGCTGGGCCATCCACTAGACAAATGACAGATGCTCTCTATTAACCTGACTCCCTTCCCAAAGGGGAAGAGAAAGGGAATAAGGGAGAGAGACTTATGGACTGGAAAAGAAAACTGAAAACATTTTAATTAAAATAACATTAAAAAAAATAACAATAAAATGAAATAGATGCAAATATATAAAAAAATCAATATCCAACCCAATCTTCCTTATGGTAACTATATCACTGTCACCACTGATGCTGTGGAGCAGGCACTGGGCAAGTCCCAGACTGGACTCAGTGGCAGACAGGAACTTTACTCAGAAGTTGGATTCTGGAACTGGATTCAGGGAAACATGCATTGGGATTGAAGGCACAACAGAGTCCTCTTCAGATGCTGACCATTGAAGAAGAACTTCACCCTTGTGATCCCTCAGCTTTATACTAAACATGACATCTATTGGATGGAATACCTCACTGGTCAGCTTGGGGTCACTTGTCCTGTTGACTCCTCCCCCCAAGTGGTACACAAGACTTAGCAGTGACCTTGGTCTCCATAGGAGCAAGTATAAGAGACTTTCTGCATGACAGTCCTTGGTAGTAACTGTAAACATTAAGTGTTATCACTGCTAGAAGCAGATACTGTCTGCAAATACATGCCCTTAACTTCAGAAAGTGCCATTGCTTAAAAGAGACTGAGATGAAAAATAAAATCACCTAGCAGAATTCTGTTCTAGCTCAAACCAGGACAAACTGGCAGCTAGAGCTGAGATCTTGTTTAGCAGTGGAAGACAGAGGTCTGGGATACATTTTTCAATGTTCTTACCATGTTGTATTGGATCTGACTGAGATGGAGTTAATTTTCCACAAAGCACCCCTCTCAGTGCTGTGCTTTGTATTGAGAGCTGGAAAGATGCTGATAACACACCTGTGTTGTGGCTTCTGAGCAGAGCTCACACAGCACCAAGGCTCTTTTTCCATTTTCCCCCACAGTGGGATGGGGTGGACAAGATCTTGGGAGGGGACACAACTGGAACAGCTGACCCAAACTGACCAAAAGGATATTCCATACCATATGACATCACCTTAACAATAAAAGCTAGAAAAGGGAGAGGGAGGGAGGGGCATCTGCTTGTCCTCCAGAGCAACCGCTACACATTTGAAGCCCTGCTTCCCAGAAATGGGTCCAGACATCACCTGCTGATGGGAAGTAGAGAATAAATCTTGTTTTCTTTTTATTCTGCTTGCGTGGCCTTGCTTTGCTTTTCATTAAACTGCCTTTGTCTTAACCTAAGAGTTTCATCTTTTTTTTCCCCCCCTGGTCCAGCTGAGAGGAAGACGTGGGGGGAGTGATAGAGTGGCTTGCTGGCATCCAGCAAAGGTCAAACCACACATCTATTCATATTATATACATTGGTTATGATGGAAAGGTTTTCCAAAAGAGCAGCTTTGAAACACTTCTCAAAGACATTTAAATTCTCAACTAACCTTATTTCCTTCTGGAGACAGATTATGAGTATGAATTTCATTGTCTGAATTATACTAGATGTACCTAATTGACTTGGTTCATAACTTGGTGTTCAGCCTGTAGTGTTACTGGGGCTTAGTCCATTAATGGTCTTGAAACTTGGGACAAAAGCCTAAAGAAAATTCTTTCATGGATCCTATTTATGATTTCTTAAGCCATGGCAAAGGCAGGCAGATGTATTGCATGTTACCTAGAACCTGCAGGTACTCTTCATGTTCAATGACAGCTAGTATGAATAACTGTAATCCATCTGGGCAATGATAAATGTAAGTTAGACTTGCCCTCACTTGGAAATGGAGATGAACATTTCTTAGCAGCCTAAAGGTGAATTGCTTTTTCATCCTCATCAGCACTCATTTCCAGCTACTGGTATTTTGTCATCCAGAAGTGTATGCAGATGTTCTGACATGTTAAGAATAATAGCTGCATAAACTGAGAATAAAATGAGTGCAGGAGACATATGTTTTTCAATTAAATCTGCACTCTTGTCATTCTTTTTCCCATTATTATACTTGGGTATTAAAGACCAAAAGGTGCAATGATGTGGCAATGCTGTAGAAGAAGACACTTGTAGGGAAGGATTTTCAATTCATCTCTGCTCTCAGCTCTGTTGGGCGAAGGAAAGAGTGCTTACTAAGGGGCCTATCCTGGTCTATCAGTCACTCCCCCTGCATCGCATAAGCATGTTAGTGAAAGCTCATGGCTCACTCTCAAACAGTACAGGGAGGGTCATATTTCTAGACTCATGTTCTTAGTGTTCAACTACAGCTTGTATTAATTTTCTGCAAGCTTAGACCCTTCTCTGAAGTGTCTGCTTCCTCAGTGCTGCCCATGTAATTCAAAGGAAAAGTTGCCTTCAGGTGGAAGTTTAAAGGATAAATATATTTTCGGGCAAATTAACCAAAAACAAATCAGTGCCTGACACTGATTCTATCTATGACACAAGATGACTTCTGTTGAATATCATTGCTGAGTGCCAAAATCTGCTATATCTACAGTACATTATACCAAGAACAAGTTATTAAACTAAAGGCATAGGGAAACTATTATGTTTGTTTAGGTCTGAGTGAAAGACCATAGCTCCAATACATACAAGAATAAAAAACAATTCAAAAGTGTTAAAGAGAAAGAAGCTTCATTTTATTTGCAGCTTTCACAAGAAAATTAAAGAAAAAAGGGCAGGGTAATGGAGAAGTCAATGAAAGTTTTATCATAGTCTATATTGTTGTGAAGATGAGATATATTCATGTTGCCAGGTATGAATTTACCAGAACGTGTTATGAAACATTAAAGCTGTTGCCTTTTTATTTTCTTTTTTTTCTCCTTTCTGTTCCTTCCATCATTAAATTGGCACTGTTCATTGTGGGGCATAAAGCCCAAGACTCTGTCACTGTTGCAGCTACACTTGTGCCCAAGTACAGCTTTGTGTGACTTTATGTTTCACACAAGTAATTATTATATCTTATTGACAGATTTTTTTGTGGGTTTTGTTTTGTTTTTTGGTTGTTTTTTTTTGTTTGTTTGTTTGGGTTTTTTTTTAGGTCAAGGAAGTAACAGAATAACTTAAGAAAGTCAAATTCCATAAATCACTAGGAAACAGCAGCTATAATTTGAGGATTTTGGAGGAAATGTAATGCCAAAGAAAAGAGTTAGTGGTGAGAACTTGTAATAAATAATTGAAAGTAGAAAGTTTTTCTGTAGTCTAGAAAGATACATTGAACAAATATAAAATAATGCTAAGGGGAATTTTGGAAGTTACAGGCTGAATGCCTCACTGCTGTGTGTACAGTATAGAGACATTACTGTAAATAAGGTCAATATAATGCCAAGACAAGTCCTGCCTTGAAAGCTTTTACATTTTTCCCATCACAAGAGAACAATATTAGGTTCTTCTTCCAAAAAATATTCCCATTCTTATTTGCTGACAGACACTGCACAAACTCTTGTGGTTCATATCCCTTCATTTCTGTAAAATACTCTCAGACAGTAATGACCTTTCCTAGGTAGAAATGTTACTGACATGGGTAGCTATCACACAACAGAAAAAAATAAACCAACACAGCCAACCATCATTTAGAAAGACAGTACTGTCAATGCCACATCTGTCTACAGTGTCTTCATGTTAAAACGCATCCAGACACTTTACTGAATAATAAATCAGATGTGTAAATGACTTACATTATTTCAAAGTAGACTATAACCTATTGTGTGTTCAGAATAACCCAACTCAAGCGAGCTACTCTTAAAAATGCAAGCCAAGCTGATCTAAATGCAGAGGGTTTGGAACAGATGAAAGAAGGACATGAAAATACAATCCATTCAAAGGAAACAAGACAATCAAAATGCACACTGCCAGTTAAAATACCCTGTCCTGATCCAAAACAAATTAAATACCAAAATAAGCACTTTATCTTAAAGCTTGTTTAGCTCTATCAAGATATATTTGCCTTTAACTCCTGTCAACATCCAGTCAGAACAAATGTGGCAGATCAGATTTCTGGATTAATTTTTAAATAACAAAAAATCCTTAATTTAAACTGTCAGTAGAGATTGGCTCAGAAAAATGTTTCTCTGTGGCATATTGGAAAGGAGAACAAGAAAACAATAGTTGAAAGAATGTGTGGGAAAAGAGCAAAAGTATCACTTTCAGCTTTAGTGTTTAATGGCAATTGGTGGTAAAGTCAGCATGATGATAAAACATCAAGTTGGATTTTTCGACATGGAAGATGGAGGCTGTTCTGTTCCACTTCATGTGCTTTTTGGGTTCTTTCTTCTTACATGGTTCCACTTGTACTTTATTGTCCTTTACAAGCTTACTGTTACCCATTTCAGTTTGTTACAGCAGAGATTTTTTTTTTTTTTTTTGACAGTCTGCCATTTATGATAATGAAATATTTCACTTTCCTCCATCAAATTTTATAAATTCAGTTTTGCCTGCAAAATGTGTAGCTCCTTTTTTAAAATAAATGCCACAGATACTTTTGCTCCTTCTTTGATACTTCTCACTTGCTATTTTTTTAATGCTTCCAAAAAGACTACTGATGCAATGTAGGTCGTCATTTTTTTTTTTACAAGAGCAAAACAAAAGACTTACTGTTTGTGTGTGAAACATTTCTAGATTCCATACAAGGTGCCCCAGATGGTATTTTGGAAGTCTTTCACTTATGAAAGAGAGTAACATTTTTTTCCTTCTGAAGTCTGAAGTCTGACCTTGCTTCTCAACCAATAAAGTACATATAGTTAGTTGACTCTGCTTCTGTTGACTTTCCACACGCTGTGCTGTATTGATTTTTTTCGAACGACAGTGGAATGCATATATTGATCTGGTATATCTGGCAAGATGTAAACGGTGCTAGGAAGTAGACCTGTTAAAATTGTCAGTATTGCTCAGAGTTAGTGGCTGCAGACAAGTCTAGAGATCTTTAATGAAATGTTGTTTGGGTAGAAATGCGTGGAACAATTGAATTTAATCCTTTTGTTTCTGATTTCAGCATTAGAAAGCAGCTCTTTTAAAGAGATGACTTCAGATCTGCCTCATATTCTAGTCTTCTGCAATAACTGCCCTTGAGATATGGAAAAGCATGTTTTTCCCATCTTGTTTGTTGCAAGAAAAGAACAGTATTAGCTTTGGTGGTGGGTTTGTTTTGTTTCATCTAGGCAGCGGGATGGCACACTTCAGCTTGCTTCTCCCAGGCAACTGGTGACTCCTGGGGGCCTCTCCCTGTTTCAGTCTTGCTGCAGTTATGATTCTGCTCAAAAAATTTACTGTTATGGTAATTGGAAGACAGCTTTTAGGTTGCCTGGAGATGTTAGCATGACTCTTTAAAACAGATAATTCAGATTTTTAACAGGAGAATGCCAGAAGATTACTTTGAGAAGGGGCAAATTTACAATTTATTTTTCTTTCCTGTCTGTTTTCCATACAGGTTCCTGCTGATTTGCTCCCATTGCAACTTCATCATCATAGCAGTTCATAAATAATCATATTGTCATTCCAAATCTAAACTGTTTCCTTTGACATTATAGATCTTTGCATAAGGAAAAGCTTGTTAACACTCAGAGTGATTACCCATGTCAAACAGAATATCCACAGATGAAGGACTATTATAATCAAAAGGATTGAAAAATTAAATGTGTGAAAATAGATGAGGGTAATATCAGAAGATCATTCTCCTCCCTAAAAAGACATTTTATGCAAATATTTTTTAAAAAATCCTGTTTCATCTTGGATTTAGGTTAGCATTTGCAATCATGCCTGTTGAGGTAGGTTATTTTCTTCTTGTGTCATTTTGAACTTTGTATTATCATAAGCTAATGAAAGCATAGAATATTAAAGCTATATGTTATAAACTTAGTGCTCCAATTTATAAATACATAGAAACCTTCATGCCCCAAATTTCTTTTAGGAACATAACCAAAAATTAATACATTGTATTAGATAAGTGTTTATTACTCATTTAGTTATTGCTGTCAGGAGTGAATTAAAAGAACTTCCATTAAATATTTATGGAAATGACATCCTTGGAATATTTTACATATAAGAAATAAAGTAAGTTGCGTGATTGACAATCTTTTAAAAGACAAACCATGCATAAGCCAGACAGAAATGTTTAGTAAATATTTCTGTGAATAATAAGACTTAGTTTAAAACCAAACAAACCAAATGAGATATGAAATGGAGAAACATCTTGAAAAATATTAATATTCTTAAGGTGATAATTTCTTTTTGTCTTACAAAGCCTTTTAAAAATTTATTTTGAAAACTCATCATTATGGGGAAAGCTGGCAAATCCCTTTTACCGCTTGACTATGTGGTGAGTTGCAGAACTACAGTACATGGAAAGTGTTGCCATTAAACAATGTATAGAAAGCAACTGATCTCTGCCTGCACCTAAAACAAAAGGAAGACTTATAGGGAGTTAAGGGTTACAGTGTTACTTTGGCTTTATTATTTTATAGAGAATTGTACAGAACAAAAAAATTCTGTGGAGTTTGTGTGTCTGTGTGGTCCAGCTCTCAGCTGTGGTTTGAGTCAACTGATTTCATGCTGGAATGAGTTGTCTGTCTCATGTTCATGGAAGAAGAAAAAAGCCCATCCCAAGAATACAGCACAACACACTGTTGTGACATATCTCAGGTCACACCAGCTGTGTTTTAAAGCAAGTGAAGTAGCATAGATTTCTTACAATAAAGAATATTTTGACTTGTGGAAGAAAAAAAATAGTTGTAGTTGAAATGAGGTGGAAAGGCATGTTCGAATGAATGTTTCAGAGTATCTTTTTTTTTCCTGAAACTATGGTTATTGAAGAAATTTCCACAAACTCTACCCACTAATCTCTGGCATACTGTATTCCACATTCAGTTTTCTTACAGGAACTGCTTCATACCCATAGGGTGTATTTAGGTCAAAGGTACCTACCCAGGACAAAACTTTTCCATCATTAACAGAAGTAGAACTTCCACTGAAGCCACAGCGGCGTAGAAACAATTATTTTTTTACCAATGAAACACTGCTTGCCAATTTCTGAGGTTCTACCCTCCTTTCTGATTGCTCTCCAACCAAGGCTTACATGCTTAATTTGACATGAGAGACACAGAAGCATGGGTTCCTCTCTCAAGGAATCCAGGTGTGCATGTAGTTTGTTGTCAGCTCTTGTCACCTCTTGAAAAAGGTGTTGAACTACTTTGATTGCCTCTGAAAAATTTTAAATTTTAAAACTTGAGGGAAGCTGTGATTGCTCCCCATAAAGTTATCTATGCTTCTGTCCCTTTAAAATAACCTAAGAATGTAGTGGTGCTCAGTATGACTTGCAGTGGTGGTCAGGAAGACTTGATTCGAGAAGATTCGATTTTTATCCACCATTTACTCAGATAAAAGATCTGCCACTATTCATTGACCCTTAACAGCCCCTATGGCTCTAATTTAACCTGTTGGGTTGCAGAATATGCCTAGTTTACCACCAGTAAGAAACTGTGAAGTCACCAGTTAGTTTGGCTTTTCCCTGTATCTTTCTCTCTAGAGTTTTCCTCTATATTTAAAATACAAAATAAAACCAACCCAAAACCAAACAAAATAACCAAACAAGCTAGCAGTTCATGTAGCTTTTGTCATAACTCTAGGGAATGCTGAGTATCAAGGACTGCCATTTTCATAGCTTTTCTCCAATATTCTGTTTCATATCTGTTTTACAGCCACAGAGTTGGAAATCCAGAGGCTGTGACTGAAAAAAAGGTGTTGAAAGCTTGGCCTTAAGATAAAAGCCAAAAACTAAACAAAAGAAATGGCTCCTTCCCACAAGCAGCTTTCCAGCTTAGAAATGAAGAGGTGCTGAACCAGGAATACTGCTTACCCAGCTCCTCAGGTTGCTCAGCAATTAGGTGGTTTGTACTATGTGAGCCATCTATGTCTGATCTCCCTAGGATTTCTTATGGTACTCACTGTAGTAATACTTGGGAACTAACAGAGGTTGGTGGTTCATGTTTGTGGCTAGATATAAGCTGGATCAAGTCTTTTCTGTGCTGTAAAAAACCAGCAATTTGGTTGCAGCCAAAATGAGGAAAAGTCCCATGAAAGGAAAAGTCAGTACAGCAGCAGAGTGAGATCTCAGCTAAAGAAGGGAGGGGAACAGGAAGGGTTGTTGTGGACGTGGTCTGGAAAGAATTAACAGTGGTGGAGTTGGAGGATGTCCCTGGGCTCTTGAAGGTGTGGAAATGTGACTTTTTTTGGAATAATACCCTTTTTTCCCTTTCTTCCTTCTTGCCCACCAGTGAGTCCAATCATCTTCTTCATCCTGTGAAGTCAGGACAAGAGGGTGCTGATGTACACCTGCGACCTACCAAGGTACCAGTGTGCATCTTCAGCTTATGGGCCCTATGCAACTGCTTTCCTCACCATCCTCTTCAAGCAGGTGTGGCCTCTTTTGAGACGTGTCTGTGGAAGAGGGCTGCACTTTTTTCTTCCTCTTCTCTTGCCCTGTCTCCTCTCCATCTAGATCATAATTCCCACTCATGGCAGAGTCAATCCCAGTGGCAGGTCCAGTCCAGAAGTAAACCACAGGATTTAAACTGCTCTCTCATTGCCCAGAACTGATATTACAGAAATGGCACAAACGTGGCTGCACTGAAATGCAATTCAGACTTAATTTAGTATTTGCTCAGTCCTAGTTGTTGCTATTGGCTAGAAAACTACAGTAATGCAATGCAGTAAATTATATATATGTATATGTTGATTCAGTCCCTTGCTTTAAAATATTGCTTAGTTTTGAGTTTTTTATGTAATGAAATCTATATTGCTGATAAATGGTTTTCTTTTTGTTTTTCCATTTTGAGAAGCAAATCAGACATGTCCACTAATTTTTGCACCACATTCTCAAGAACCCACTCTTTCTGTTTCCTCATGATTGTTCATTAGTACCTTGACTTCATGTGTCCAGTATTTTAAAAAACAACTTCTATCAACAAGCTCCATGGCCTGAACAGTCCATGGCCTAATCCTCTACAGCTTGGGGTAGATTATCCAAGCTGTGGATCACCATTCCTGAAGTTTCCTGCTGCAACAGAGTGCCCTGAGGAACCTTACAGGATACATCCCTCTTGGCAGGCTCCTGTTGCTGTTAAAAAGGAGCTATCTGCAAAAGCCTGTTTACTATATTTTTGAAGTTAAATGCACACAGTCAAATCTGTGTGTGGCTTTTATTATCTAAGGGTTTGATTTAAAAAATATTTAATTTCTCTCTCATAACCTGCTAATACCCAGCTAAGAGGTGACTGAATTAGAAAAAAATAAATAATTACACAGTAAATACAATGAGGGAGAGTTGGCTAGTAAGAAAATCAACTTTGAGAGGGCTTGCAAAGGCAAAAAAGCTATGACTCTAAGTCAGAAGTGCTACTGAATCCACAGTATGTCCCAAAGGGGCTGGAAGGAAGAAGGAGGTTAGCACGGGTGCCCTGAAAAAGGAGAGACAAAGGGAGCATAGAAAATACAGAAGAACACAGCCATTACGAATAGAAAGAGCACCCCCATAAAGGCACCCTGAAGACAAACTTAAAAAATTTGAATATACTGCGGAATGGAGAGTGGTAGAAAAATCTGAGATCAGAATTGTCTTTGCAAAGTCTTTTTCAATTTGACAATGCTGCCATTCCTTGCCTATTGTGAGAAGCTGTCTTGTCATAATCTAAGGAAGAAAACGTGAGAAAACTGTGTGCCTGCTCTGTAAAAACCTGCTTTTTTCAAGAAGCTTATTTTCTGCATGTATTAAATAATGTATCGCTGTGAGCAGCAGGAGGAGCTGTGGAATTCCACTGAGTGCAACTGGGAAGATTTTATGCTTCTAAAACCCCAAACCTTCTGAGCCTTATAAACCCTCTTAAAGGTTTCATTTCTCTTTATTTTTTCTTTTTTTTTCCTAAAATTGTCCACAGCAGGCTATTTATCCATCACTATCTCATGCTCTAGTTACAACTACTGTGTAGGAACTGCTCTGTGAAGTGGCAGATACAGATGGATTTACTATCTCTGTTTTTAAATACAGGCAACTGAACTCAGGGAAAATGCTTTTTGCTTACTGTGATGCAACTCTTTCATAACCTAATGATAATACCAGGACATACTGTCATTATGTAGTGTCTTCTATTTGGTACAAACAAGCTGTACCTCAAAGAGAACAAAACATAGCATACTGCTAAAATGTGGTTTTCTGGTTTGTATATATATCTAAGGATGTCCTGTAGACATAGTAACTACAGATTGCAGTAGTTTTCAAAGTCAGTGGCCTTTTACACACTATTTCAGTAGACTCTGAGTTAAGTTAATGCTACATGTAGAAATTTCTGGAAAATCCTGATCTCTGTTTTCCTGTGGGTGAAACAGGCAGTAAACACATAGCTGTTGAGTTGTCTGTGGCAGATTTTGTTTCTATATTTTCTAGCGATTTTTTTTAACCCATGTTGCTTTGTGTAGGAGGATAAGAATGCATAAAGATTGGACAGTGCATCATCATGTTATTGTCTGAAACAATCAGTATATGTTATTTCTGTAGTCATTGCTTCTTTTGATCTTGCCAGTTCTTATTATGCCTTCGGAAACATCATCTCACTGAAGAGTACCCTTGTATCAATGAACATAAACCAGCAGAAAATATTCAAGAGAATATGCCTTTCAAGTCTGGTATATTTTAGAATTAGTGGGACAGGTTAGATTTGGATCTTTATCCATAACCACACTTTTCTGTTAACAGTCCTTTATAATTTTTTTTCATTTAAAAATATGCCAGAGAATGTAGATTCGTTTAAGATTTTATTGGAGAGATGAGAATTTTTTTTTTTTTTTTTTCTGAGATAATACATCAGATAAAGGTTATAAACATTTGAAATGTGGCAGTTATATTTTGAGCTTTCTTTGTATTAAATTAGTGTAACATCCAATAACCTTGACAGTACAATTACTGGGAGGTCTGATCCAAGTATAGTTGAGTCTAAAATGTGTCAGGGGAATCTGCTTTCTTGCTGTAATTCATATATGTAGCTAAATATTTTTAAGAGTAACAGCTATCAGACTAATAGAGGTTTCATCCCTTAATAATCAGTACTTTCCTGTAGCATAAATTCCTTGTTTGTGTGTGAAGTTCTGTGTATGTATAGATGTAGCAATTACAGGAACGGAGACTTGTTTGGAGGGAGAGAATTGAAAAGCGCTTAGGTTGACAGGCATACAAATGTGTGCACACTTCACAAATACTTCTAAGACTCCAAAGAAATGATCTGTTTGTCCATTATCCTGAAAGATGTTGAGATTTTCACCTGACTAAAAATAAAATTTGTCCTCAAAGGACTGCATTGATGCGGGAAAAGCAGCTATGCAGAAGGATGCTACTCTGGAGATTATGAACCATGAGATATTTCTATCCCTTGATTTGCTCTAAAATTGTTTTAAAGTAAATTAAAAAAAAAAACAAACCAAACCCCTACAGAACATTGTGAGCATTAAAAATATAAATGTCCTTATAGTTCATTACTTTGCTGACTATTCCATAGTTTTACACTAAGATTAAACAGCAACATAAAAATATTTTAATGCATTTAATTTATTATTGAAATACGATTACAGGGGATTTTTTTAGAAAACAACAGAAGTACAAAGCTATATTTAAAACAGGCTTTGCTTGTCACCCAGAAATTTTCCCTCTTTCACATTTTACTTGAAGACCTCTTAAATAATGAACAGTTTCTAGCAATTAATGATTCCCTCAGGTAAGTGAAAATGTAAATCATAGCTTGCTCAAATTTCTGTGTTCTATAATTTTTGTCAGAGCTAAAGAATATTTCTCGTCTGTAAACATTTCAAAAGATTTAATGTTACAATAAAATCTACACTGTGATGTTATTGGCCTTAGAGATCTCATTTTAATCCTCTTGGTATTCCCTGCATTTACTTAATTTACTGTTTTACAGTTTCATTCTTATACCTGATGAATTCCAAGAGATCTATTGCTAATCCATTTGGAAAATGTAAATCCACAGAGTATTCTCTCTAAGCATGTTAAATTACGTGTACATGAAAGAAGTTAATGGTAATTTAATTTAAATAAAAAAAAAATATATATATATAAAAGATTGGAATATTTTTAAACTCTGTATTCATTTTCTGTACATAAAGAATAAGATACTGTAAGAACAGATGCAAATGAATGTTTCTACCTTAACTAAAACACTGATTTTTTTTTCATCTGCATTTGTGATTTAAAAACTATATTTGTTTTCCAGTGAATGAGTTGATAGCTAGGGATGTTCTTCAATGCACATTATAAATGAGAATATATACAGAAAATATAATTGATGTATAAGAAAAATAATTTGCATTAAAGACCTGATTCAACAAATTACGTGAATCTAGTCAGGCAGCAGAAACTGGATACACCAAAAATAACCAATTCATTAAACTTCATGTAATAAATATTCTGAATAAACTTCTCATGAACAGACCATAAACCAATAAATATTTATGGGATTTAACCACCATAGAATAACAATTAACTCAGGAAAAAAAACCCCAACACATTGTGGGTGAATAACATTCAAAGGGGAAGGAGTTCATGTCACTGCATAAATTATTCATTGTGAATTATTCTTTTGATTGTAAAGGCTAAGAAGGAAAAAATTAGGCTTATTTTGCATATTTTGTTCACTGTTTTTTGAAGTGCTTTATAGTCATTAAAGTAGTGTTATCCCCATTTCATAGGTGGATAAAGCTGAGGCACTTGGAATTTGTGGTTTAGCTGAGGCTACAGATTAAGTCAAATGCCAGGATTAGGAACAGAAATGTGATTCCTGATTTAATTTTTTAATCTCTGCTCAGTAAATAATTCTTCCAGACCGATTTTCCATGGAAGGAAAGAGGAAGATACGGAGGCAAAGCTTTTGTCTGAAGCACAAGGAATAAGAATGGAGTCAGCCTATACCTTGTTCCTGGTCTTGCCACTGGTTTATAAGGAGATTTCATTTTAGACTGATAAGGTTATCTTTGGGTTAGCTCTCTCTTCATGAAGGGCATTCACAACCCATGTTAGTGTGTTTAGGATGCTGAGAGTATGCGAAATCCCTGGGTGATGGGATATGGTGAAGACCATCATAGTCTTTCTCTTTAGTCTCTCTGTTTAGTCTTCCTGTCTCTCCTTCCTCAACCATCCCAGCTCTCTCTTCATCTTTCTCCCAGAAAAGTGCTGATGGTGACATTCTGCTGCCTACACAGGGTCTGAAGGGCAGCCTCACAGTGATCAGGGAATTACAGGTGTCAGTGAGCAGCAGGGTCATCTCCTGTTCTGTAGGTGCACCTGCTGGTGAAGCCACTAGAGTCACTGTAGGAGAAAGGGGACACCTTTATAATCTCCCTGCAGCATCCACTACTCCAAGTCCGCAGCACCCAATAAAGGATTGCTTTTGAGCCTGAGGACTGAATGGTACCAGGGTGTTTTAAATGCTTCAAGAGAATGGCTATTACTTTCCCTAAGGCCTTGAGGCTGTGGCTATCCTAGAAGTCAGCTCTTAGAGTGTGTGCTTGATGTCATGATATAGAAATCCACTTCATTTATGCTCCATCATTTTCAGTTATGTTCTGCCTGCTCATCCATTCCCCACTGCAATTGCTGCTTGTCTGAATTCATATTCCTGGTCCCTGTCTTTTTTCAGGACTTCTTTAACACTCTTACCATCTACATCTATTTTCTTCTGGTGTCTACTCTGGCCCCAGACACACAAACAAATCTCTCCTCTTTGCTCAGACACTTCACCAACATGAAGGCCAGGACAGGTGTGAAACATCTAGGTGCTTCCCTACTTCTGAAAGACCCCTGATGCTCACATGAGAACTTTCTGACTTAGTCTTACACAAGACCACAGTACGTCTTCTCCTTTGCAAGACTCCTATAGCTAACAAGTAATGAATGAATCTTGATAGCTCTTGAGCAAAAGTTTAGACAACCATATTGACAGTGGGATGAATTTTGAGCAGAATATGGTCACATTTATACATCTAGATATGGAGTGGCGCATGTAGGTGTGTGGTTAGTAGGTAGGCAGCAGCTCAGAGCAAGACTTAGCTCCATAATGCTCCCATCATAAACTTTTCCTTCTGTCTTTGTGTAGGTAGTTTGGAACTTAAGGAGTGCTCTGTCTTACAGCTGGTGGCTTCAAAGCCTATGTGTGGTCCAGTCATTGGAGCTAATGTCTACAAAGCATGTGGATGTTTTAAACCCTAGGGCTTTTGGTTAAATGGGGTGTAGCTCACCTCTGCTTAGCTGCATTTTCTTTGAAGCTGGTTGTGATCAATCACACGAAGATACTAAGGATTTGCCTTCCAGTGAATTAAAAGCAGAGCTTTCTCAGTTGTCAAGACCCAAGTAGTTCTGCACAGAAGCAGGAATGGATATAAAACCCTCCCATTCACTGCAAAGTTGGCATTTAGTGGACACAAAATAAGGTAAGAGACTAAGAATCAATAAGTCACTATCATTATTTTTCTTAAAGGGCAGCTTAAGGTTCCATATAATTTTCTTATTTTTCTCCACTATTTTTTCTAATTACTACTAGTAAACACGCAGGCTTTATTTTTCTGTGGTTGTATTCAGTTTCACTTTACAACTTGAATCAACAACACTAGTTTTCTGAAAATGTATTTTAAGAAAATTTAAGAAAATTCAGGGAAAATTGTGCCTTTGTGTCTCAAAGACAGGCATTATCAACCTTAAATCTTGCAAATTTTAAAATCACACACTTAAAAAGCAGAATATATGGTATTCCTACCTTTTGCTAAGTTTGTGGGATCACATTAAATGTGTTTTCTCTCCTGTTTTGCTTTTGAAAGATGCCTCCAGACATAAGACCAATTCAGAGATGCTCTGGATGAAATTTTAAAGGAGTATATGCAAAGAACTGTCAAACCCCAGAAAGCAAATAGAGAAAACAGTTTTCTATCCTTCTGCTTGTAGTCCAGAAATAATTTTCTTCCATGTAACTGCTTCTGTAACATTCCGGTCTGGATAAGTGGAGAGAAGAGAATGATCCATAGCTGATTAATTGAATCTATCTTAAACTGTTCTATTTTCTCCAGTGTATGTTCTACTTTGCTTCTTATATTGTGCCTATCGCTGTGGCATCTGAGTACATTTGTTAAGCCAGTTAAACAAATACATAACAAAATCCCCACAAAGCCCTGAGGAATCATGAAAAAAATTGCTTTTCATGGAGCACTTGTTTATACAATGATGTGGAGTTTTGATGCATAGTTGTGGTTCATTTGGATGCTGGGAATATTGAGCTGCCTAGAAAAGTCTGTGTATGACTAAACCAGGTAGACTCCTGTTGTGGTAAGTATTTAGATACTTAAATACATTGAAGTAATAGATGAAACTTATGTACAACTCAATGGACACAGGTGAGCATGATTCATAAGGCTACTTTGGTTATAACTCTTTGTTTTCCCTGTTTTACTGCAAACAGTGATGCAGATTCTCAGGCACATTAAGAATGATAGAGAAAGAGCAGATGGCTAGAGAAAAAAAGGAGAACTGGGAATGAAAGAATGCAAAAAAAAAAAGGAGGAAAATGGGATAGCAGACTGAAGATGAATGAGAAAAGGTGTAATACAAGGTATTTATTACAGCCTCATCCCTCTGAGTGCTGTAGCTTTGAGGGGGTTAGTTGCACCTGTAGAGAGGTCATTGTATCACTCTTCCTGTGTAGGTCCTTTTATTTGATATTGAAACTTAGAAGAAGCCCAGGGTGGTTGAAAAAGAGGTGTTAGAGAGAAAAACTCCAGGCTTTAAAGACTATAGGACTTTACATCATTGCAGTGCCCATGTTCTTTCCATGTTCAGAGCTCTGCCATGCCCTCCAGGCCCTGTATCTTACTCCTGAGAGTGTGTAGAAAGTCTGTTGCCAAAGACAGGAGTTTCAGTTATTAACTGCAAGTCTTTGGCACTTCACAACACTGAGCCTCATGGGGTTAATTTCCCCTCTTCCTCTGTCCTCACTGTTTAAATTTGAGGGGAAAAAAACGTAGTATGACTTTTGATAATGTTCTTTTTTTCTGCACTCAGATGCGAAAAAGTGTTCCTAATGACTCATTGAATGAGAATTTTTAGGTAGAGTTATGTGTAGCAGTAAATGTAAAGGTTTGTGTAAATATACCTCATAATTCTATACGGGCAGTCTTTTTCTCTCTCTCCTTTTGTCAAAGAGCAGAAAGAAGGAAGCCCACGAACTCTTGTACTATAGGAGGAAACTTTTGCTCGACCCCAACAGCGCCAAGCGCTCCCTCCGCGGCTCCCTCAGCCCGTCCCCGCTGGGTGGCAGTGCGGGGCTGCGCTGCGGGACGGCACTGACCGGCTGCGCTGCGGGACGGCACTGCCCGCCTCTCTGTGCTGCGGGACAGCACTGCCCGGCTGCGCTGCGGGACAGCACTGCCCG
>JANVCC010000035.1:28868043-28950047 GCA_025345505.1 Todiramphus chloris collaris
ACAGCACTGCCCGCCTCTCTGCGCTGCGGGACAGCACTGCCCGGCTGTGCTGCGGGACAGCACTGCCCGCCTCTCTGTGCTGCGGGACAGCACTGCCCGCCTCTCTGCGCTGCGGGACAGCACTGCCCGGCTGCGCTGCGGGATGGCACTGCCCGGCTGCGCTGCGGGACGGCACCGCCCACCTCTCTGCGCTGCGGAACAGCACTGCCCGCCCGGCTGAGCTGCGGGACGGCACTGCCCGGCTGCGCTGGTCTCTGCAGGACAGCAGCTCCCTGGGCTGGACCCGGCGGGAGGACAACTTTGAATCATGCTGCTGCAAACCAGTGGTATTTCTAAAGAAATGCTTGTTTTGGTGTGAAGCATACTGTGGTAGATTTCTAAGGGTAGAAGAGATTTTGGTGACCTTTTCCAAAGTGCTGCTTTTATGATTTACCAGGCACCTCCCTCCTCTGGACCATAACCAGAGACAGACTACAGCATATTTTCTAGGAAGACATCGTTTCATGTCAAGACTGCTTGTGACAGACAATCTATAAGATCCTTATATAAATGTTGTCTGTGTTTAACTACTATTTTTCTTAAAATAAATAAATAAATAAAAGAAAAGAAAGTACACATCTCCTTGGGAGACAGGCTAGAGCAGTACAGAGTATTTGGGAACTGTAAGAAATCTAGCTACCCTAAAGCACCCAATCACATTAACAGTACTTTTCTCACTCAGACAGTTTTTATTTAAGAGACCCCAGAATATCTCAGTGGCAAGTTTCCCAATAGAGGATGCTGTCAGCCTGTAATTTTTACTTTATGGACCCATTAACAAAACCTGACAGCTAAATTATAGGTTCCACCTCTGGTCACCGCAATAGTATTTGTGAGTGGGCATTTTGTGGATCCAGATGATCTTTTTGGCTTCAAATACATACTGAAATGAATATGCACAGCAAACAGAAATGTCTGCTTTTTAAACAGACATGCAGAAAATGGAGAGTCTGTGCAGCCACAACAGGATCTCAAAGCACAGCTTTCCAGCATGAAAACCATTATTTTGTGAATCAGTACAGTTTGGTTTTAATTCACTAGAATCCACAGAGCTATTCAGTTTACAGTGACTGGTGGTCTGGCCTCTTTTGCTATCTGTCCTTCATCAAGTTTTTAGAAGCATTGAAAATATATATAAACCACACAAGATGCTTACTAGTGTCAAGTAAGAGAGCCAGGGACTGTTGCAGCCATAAACAAAATAGTAGAGTGCCTGGAGCAGAACAGTGAGGGACAATATAGCTAAGAGACTGCTGAGAAGAGAGGAGGGGGAAATTGCAATGGTGTTGCTGCATCAAGAATATACCTGGTATCTGAGGTGTATGAGGGAGCTTCCCTGTCTTCATTTAGATAGATATACAAGTTAGGTTCACTGGAATACATGGAGAATGATGCGGTCAATAGTGGATACAGCCTGAGTGTCTGTATTCGATTGTCAAAGCAGATCCCTAAGTGATTACACAGATCATCGAAATAAAACTTACTTTCAGAAACAGAGAATAACTCTGCCGTCTGTTGGTTTTCTGGATGAGCACAGAGTTCAGTATTTCTAATAATCAACCCTTCTAGAATGTCAATAAAAAAAATGTGGGCTTGGTTATCAGTGATTAAAGGCACAAGTTTTAACATGTTTGTTTTTATTTTCAGAACAGAATCAAAATAATTCAGAGTACAGTATTGTTACTCCTGCAAAGTGCTAGACAGAAAGTTGCAACCTTTTATGTATATTGAATTTTGTCTTCATTTAACTGACAATCAGATTGACCCATATCTTGTCTAGTGTTACAGTACAATGTTTGTGAATAAGACTGTGGTGTCTGTTTTCAGTCTGCCTTCAGTGCACTAGAAATTTGGTAAATCATTTTGTACATATACTTGGTCATTTAAACTGGGTATAATTAATCATTTAAAGGTCATCCTTCTTTATCTGTTTAATTCACATTCTTAAACTTAATGATAACTTCAAAACAGTCATTACATGACTTGCAAACAGATTATTCATCTTTTGACTTGGCCCTAATTTTTTTATCATGTCCTATTTTCCTAAGGAATCTTCTCTGTCACAGGAAAAAATTAGTGTCTTGTGATAACAAAAGGCATTGCAACTAATTGAGTTCCCTCATCTTGTTTCCTCATGAGATGGCTTTTCTAAAGTAATTACGAATCCACTTTTGTTTGGTAACATTGCAATACAAAACATTATTATTTCCAGCAGCAGAACTGAGTTCATCAGCCAAACCCAATGGAGTATTTACCACCAGTAAACTTGGATGGGGACTTGTCATTGGTTTTAATCTGCCAGTGCTGCATAATGTGCATTTCTGAAGGGTAGTGGTATGCACTGTCCAGAACATGGCTGATCTTTAAGCTATAAACCATTTTGTGGCATACCATGAAGAAGCAGCAAGCCTGTCAGTGTTCAAGGAGCATCTGGACAATGCTCTTAGTCATATGGTTTATTTTTATACTGTCCTTTGAGGAGCAAGAAGATGGTCTCAATGATACTTATGAGTCCCTTGCAACCTGATATTCTATGATTCTAAAAGCAAATGGGAAGCGAACTTTGAGGGGCTCACTGCTAGCAACAGCACATTAAAACAACCCCTATTATAAAATATGGAATATGCTTATTTAATAAAAGTAGAAAAATAGTTATTTCCACTCACTTCAATAAGCCCCTGAGCATTACATTTTGTCTGATAAGTATTGATGTTCTATCTTGATATGAGGGAAAATATCCTCTAATAGTATTAATCATGAAATATTTTCTTCATATTTACATTGAGAAACAAAAGCTGTACTTTTATGAACAGCATTAGTAATTATTAGTGTTCTTGTAGGTGGTTTCCTTCTCAAAGAGTTCTACCATACTGAAAAAATATTTTAATTATTTGCATTGGAAATTAGTTAGGTAATCCATTGTTTTAATTTTCAAATGGGATGATTAGGGAATTTCTTTTTAGGGTCTCATTTCTTGTGCCCCCCCCAGGTAAGCTGCTGTTCTCTTTATATGGGTGAAAGAATCAGTCTCTTAGAGTAATTGCTGCACTGACACACTGTCCTGAATTCTCCTGCAGAAGAGTTACAGCTGTGTAGAGTTTGACCCAGTTAACATACAATTTTCCTCTAGATAATATAATACCTCCAGACAGATTCACTTTCCTTCCTGCAACTCCAGCAAAGCTCTTTCACGCAAGGGACACAGAATAATCCTTAATCTCTCTACATCACTTTACCTTTTCAGAATCTCTAAAACTTCCCTTTACATGAATTTACAGAGCCTGAAGGGAGGACAGTTTCATATTGAGTAAAGTCTACAGCATTTACTATAAAAGAAGACTAGCTGAATCCATTTCCATAGGAAAGAATGTATCAAGTAGTACATTATTTCACACTATACTGTTCTCTCTATCAATCCTTCTACTTTCTGGTAAGAACAAACCAAAGTTTTTATAGATTGACAGTAAAAATAACTATTCTGTGTTTCTGAAGTAGAACAAGACTGTGGTTGATGGCTTTTTTTTTTTTATTCTTTATTTATTTATTTATTTATTTATTTTAATATAGCTTCTCAATATTCTACAAGCATCTATCTCCAGTTGGATGCAGAGTACATAAAGAAAAAAGTTCTTTCTAGGCCTCAGGGCAAATCCAAAGCATTCAGGTTGGATTTGGCTTCATGTTAATCCTGTAAATCTCAGTGCATACTAAAATCTCCCAAAGACACCAAGGTTTTTTGATTTTTTTTCTTCTCTGTTTTTCTTGGCAACTAAAGCACATTTTACATAACCGCATTATGTGCTTCACAGTAATACATAAGATTTCATAAATGATATAAATGGTCTCATACAAATTCAAAACAGCACAAGAGTCAATAAACTTATACTGCAAGAACTCCAGACCACAGCAGGCAAATATCTAAGTCTTTCAAAATCAGTTCATTTTTTCCTTAAAAAAAAAAAAAAAGGAAAAAAAAAAAAGAAAAAAGAAAAAAATATCCTTTCCTCTAACTCCCCGAAAACACTGACATTTGGGTATATTCAATTTCTTTGCTGAATGAGGTTCCTAGCTTTTTTTTTTCCGATATCTTCATCAAATTATTTTTTCCCCTCATTTAACATTATTGCTTATGCACATACATATCCAAATACATCTGAAATTGGTTTTATAAGGCCACATATATGCTATAAAGCATATTATTTCAGAGGGTACAAGCTATGTCTCTACAGGTCTGCAAATAATTTATAGGGAAATATTCAAACCTAATTAATGTGATTCAAGTGGTGCTAAAAGAAAATCTTGGTCCCATGATCATCTTTATTACAGGTATACATTGCTGAATTGCTACTGAATTTATTTTTGATGGCCCAGTTGCCAATAAGGTGTTGCATGGCCTGTTTGTAATAACTTCTGTTTAAAAAATACAAAAGTATAAATTAAATTATAGCGAAAAAATCTTACGGCTTTGTTTTTCTGAATGTTTTTTCATAACTGTGATCCAGAAGCTGGTTCAATTGAAGTTTGTACTCTTTTGTGTTTATCTTGGCTCTCCTGCTATTCATTGTGTTCCAACTGACTGTGTTCTTAGAAAAGACCTCCTAAATATAAGAAAACTTAGATTTTTATCTTACTGGCTCACTTTAGAACTGTACATAAAAACATGTGACCTTTTGCAGCCTGATCCTGTGCCCAAAGTGGTACTGAAAAGACTCCTGTTAACCTCAACAAGTGTTGGATCATGGTCTTCTGTTCCCGTTTTTAGACTTCATAAAGCAGCCTAAAGATGACCTGTAATTTTATTTAATTGAGCCATTTAAAAACTGATAAGTCCCATATTCTTCCTTTTCTTCTGGATCCCACATGCATGTACTTTGACAATCTGTTTCTTTCTAAATATATAAGAGTAATAATTACCATCTTTCTTTTTAACAAAATCATACTGAAAACTTATCTACTTACCATTTTGCATTTGAAAGGAAATGAAAGTAAACATTGGTCAGCATTGATTTATTATTCTGAGGCTGAAGGTTTGTAAAAGCCCTAGGACTTCTGTTATTTTTTTTTAAATTTTCCTTAAACAAAGCTGCTGAGCAAGAGTTAACCCCAACATTTCTTTGTCTGGAAGCAACAAGTGTATCAAGCACTCCCCATTATCCTCATTTGCTTATCAGGCTGCCCCAAATTCCACATAGGCCTCTCCATTACAAGTGCACCATCTTCTTTAAGATATATTTCCTGAAGCAGCTGGAAAAGAAAGGTTGCTCATGAGTTTACCAAAAGGAAGGTGCAGGCACAGGTGAACATTGTAAAAACTTTGGACAAAACACTAAATGAAATCAACATATTATCAGGAAAATCTGTTTCCTTTTGGCACCACCTTTAGCTTTGCCTGTAGTTACTTCATTATTCTTCCTTCTTTGCTAAACTCTAACTTTCTGAACTTTGTCACATGGCTCCTGCTGCACGTGCCTTTGCTTAAGTCTTGTACTTTTATAGAAAAATCTGCATGCTGGTTACATTAGTAAAGAATTAAATTTGTCTAGGCACTTGGAAGGAAAGGAAGGAGAGAGAAAACAGAAGTTTGACATTCAAACAAATACAAGCAACCTAATTCTTTGTAAGACTATTTACCACAAGTTACAATTATGCTGAACTGGACAGAAAGAAAACTTAGTGATATTATTTTGCCTTTACTGAAGAATTTCAATGTGTGCTGTAATGCTTCATATTTTACTAGCATACTCATTTTTGTTACAACAGCAAAAATACAGACATTTGAAAGCAATTTAATTCATTACGTTTCATATATATTTATGCATATGAATGTGTGTGTGTGTGTTCAATGTTGTCATGTGATGCTGCTAAAAAACTAGCTATGGAGTTCAGTGCACTAATATACCGTCATGCCTTTTGAAGGTGCCAGAGTTAATTCAACAATATCATACCGCTTTGGCATGATAACTTTTTGAAAAGTCTCTGTTTTTTATTATTTCAAGGTATTTAATTTTTCTCCTTAAAACATGCAGTTTTCTGACAGAACCTGCTAGCCTTTCAACCCTAAACTAGCCATTTAGGTATTTCATGTGATGTATTTATGTGATTCGGCAGTTTGCAGTTGCTTTCCAAAGACCACAGAACATCTTGCTTGCTGTGCTCTTGATTGCCCTGTTGCTGTTCTGCTCATCTCTGACACGACTGCAGAATCCACTACCAGGTGTGTGCAGCCCTGTGGTCCTCAGTCTTAGGATAGAAATAGATATTTAATGAAAGGAAGCTGCCCAAAAGGGCTTGTAGGGGCTGGTTCTTTGGCAATAATGACAATATTGATCCTTTAGGGTCAATAACTGCAATGTTTTTTTCCTCTGCATAAATTTCACAAGTAGTGTCCTACTTTTATTTCTGGCACTGGGGTTCTGTGGCATTGTTATTTGAAGCCTAATTTAATTAATAAGCCAAAATGGTCTTTCTTGGAAAATTGTATTGGGCTTGCAATCATTTTTTTACTGATATGAAAACTAAGAGAAGACAGTTTTACACATACATTTAGACCACCTAAAATACAGAGTAGGGTATTTAATACAGTTCTGATAATGACTCTGCTGGTAATTTTCTAATTCTCATCAGATAATTATATGGATTTTTAGTTACCAGCATACCTTTTTATTTATTTTGTAATAGTATTTTTACCTTAAATATATATGATTTTTAAGTCTCATGGTAAATCAGGACAGAAGCTTTGCAGTTAAATGAAGCAAGATGTATACAACAATTTTAAAAGCTCAAACCATATTCCTGAAAGACAAATCATGAAAATAACTTCTGAAGTCAATTAGATTATTCACATAATTAAAGTGACTTTGGTGTTTAGCCTTTGTAAGAGTAGATTTTCCAGTGGTGATAGTCAATATAGTAACTATTGAAGGCAGGTTGAGAAACAATAAAAAGTGAAATGACTCAGTAATGGTGCTTATTATGCAGTGTATTATACCACTGACCACTGCTGAGTTACTTTAAACATGGGTGTACTCATGTGAATTCACAGGATTGCTGAAAGGAATATTAAATTGCTCTGTTACAGGTTAGTCTTCACTTGTACTAATTGTTTCTATCTTTCTTGTAAAAATTGGGAAAGTATAAGCAGATGACTGGTATGATTGGTCTGATGAGCCTATATTTTTTTCTCTATTATTTTTCAATATTAAAATCTGTCCATAGATGGCACTAACTTCTTGCTGTTTCAGAGAATCCAGGAAAGGGCTTTACTTACTAAAAACATTTCTTGGCAGTTTGTATCCCATAATCTAGAAGTGAGAGCATAAAATGATGGGTTTGTAATTTGCTTTAAAGCTATAAAAAAGAGAATGTTTGTGTTTACTTTTTTTTTTCTTTTTAATTATAATGACAGTTAATGAAAAAGAGGATCAAAATGGCAGCTTTGGATTTGTAAAAAAGTATTTTTGAATGTCTTTCATACATTTAAAGACTCAACCTTTTGAAAATAAGTGAAATCCACTTTAAAAAAACCAGGAATCCAAATGCTGATAAATATAGTCTTGTGCTGGCAGTGTGGCTGTAATAATAGAAAACGTTGATCCAAATACCTTTTCAAAATTTAGATTACATCATCATGTGTCTTTTCCGTTTCTATATCTGCACTCATTAGATGAAAAAAAGGAGTATGTTTTCTGTGTTATACGGTTTGGGAAATAGTATTTAGATGCTTACTTCAATACAGTTCTACTGAAAAAGCGTGTTTGTGTATGTAAGACTAAGCAAATATCCAAGCATTAGTATATGACCTTTGTAAATTGTATGCAAAATATAACAAATATCAGGCATTTTAAAAACTTTTCACTATTATGAAGAACTATAACACTGTAATTCACATCATTAGCACACTGATTCCTGCTATCAGTTTCAATTTAAATTCTGTCTGTTTATGTGGATCAGAGCAGAATCAGGCACAGACCTCTCATGTTATCATCTTTTTATTGCAAACACAGTTATTGATTCAGAAATAATCTGCCTTGTTTTGGAAATTATTAATAATGAACAAGAATGCTATTTATTTCTTGACATTTGATAAAATCATTGCATACCATTCCTTTTATCTAAACTGAAAAGATCACAAACTGGTCAATAGCATTCAATTTAAGCATGTGATGCCCATGTCAGATTGTTACCTTAAGTAAAAATTTTCTTATGAAAACAAAGAAAATGAAGAAAAGAAAAAGTAATTTCCTCCATGTCTCTCGAATTATTCTAGGACTGACTTTTACTTGCAATGAGTACTCCTAATTCAATATTCTCCCAGCAATTTTTGTGTGAGATAACTAAACCAATCCTTCCTGAACTCTTGAAAAATAGAGTGTAGAAAACTTGTTATAACTAATATTCAATGAAAAACTCACAGATTACTAAATTCTTGTGGCTCTAAATTGCAATGAACATAGCTGATTACTGGAATGTAAACCCCAGGCTTCTTCAGTACAGACTATAGGATATTTCCGGCAAAGCAAAGCTATTAAAGACTAACACAAAAGAAAATATAATGAAAGTACTCATTTGTATGCTGATGTAGAGACCTCAAAGACATATCATGAAAACAAAAAAAGTGCATGTCATACTTTTTTTTTTTCATCATTTAATCAAAATATCTGGTAATGCAACCTGCTCACTTTTATTAGGAATACAGCCTCCAAAACAAGCAACATGCAGGCCATACCAAAGTTTCAAATCCAGATTTATGTACAAAATTTGGACATCATGCCCATCCATTCTGCTTTCAATGGTTCAAAAAAGCATACTGTGGTAGAATTTCCATTGAAAGGCTTTTGTTTCCTTCCTGTCTGCATAAGCTTTTTAGAAACCTTTCAATATGATATTACATAATTCAATGTCTTCATTTTCAAGTCAGAAACTTCAATAATGCCATTTGTTTTAATATTCCAGTAAGAAGAAGTAAGACAAATGAATAATTGCTAAGCATTAAAATAATTCAAATGATAGTGAGACAGAGAACCAAGGGAAATAGACCTGATTAACAAAGAAAGTCTTTGGGGTCAGGAAGTACTGGGCTGCCTCAAGAACTGTTAAAAGCAAAAAACCCCAAAAGCTTAGTTAGACTTTTCCAGGAACTGAACATGAGCATCCAAAGGTCCTTTGTCTACTGAGGTAAAAAGAGAAAAGGAAAAGAAGTGGGACAACTCAACAATGAAGATGGAGTCAAGATTGAAAAGAACCTAATGCTGTCCCCAGAAGTGGAGAAATTCTGCCTTAAATTAATTATGATGATAGAAATGGTGCAAAGGCAGAGTGACTGGTGGAAATAAGAGTTGGAAATAAGAACTTGGAGGAGGAACTAAGGTGCAGAGCTTAAGGGACTCAAACAGGAAAGTGGTGACCGAAATATGTTTAGAATCAGTCCACTTTAGAATACTGAAGGATTTAACACATGAAACCACAAGTCAGGCTGCAAGGGTACTAAGTAAATCTAGTAATTTACTTACAATGGTACCGTATGACTAAAGCGTAACAAATAGATCATTTGTGTTAAAAGCAAGGTAAGGAAGCCATCAATACACTACAGAACCTTTAGTCTAAATAAAGGAAAAAATGGAGATAAAGTGCATTAGGATTTACCAGGTTAAGCTGATAACTGTCTTTGGTAAAAATTATTTTCTTCTTTGCAGAAATGCTGATCCAAACCTAAGCCTGAACTTCATTCAATAATAAGAAAGAAGTGACTAAGGACAGTATGGAAATATAGATTAGTTGACAAACAAGAAGGACAATGAATTGTGACACGGAGGAACAAGTAGGCTCATAGTGTTCCTTGAAGTTCATTTTTGGTGCTGATACTATTCAATATTTTCAAAAGTGAAACTGATATGAGAAGTAAGTTCAAACTTGTTCATACTCAAGGAGACATCTAAGGTACAAACAGGACTGGAATATTGATGATGGTTAATACTGGAGAGAAGATCAGAATTGTGAGACAAACTATTTGGAGAGTGGTTTGTGATATGAACTGAAGACCTCTGAGTAATGTAAGACAGAGAAGAACCTTATTATATTAGTTGTTAAATGAATGGAGGTATATTTTTAATCATAGTCACTGGTGCTAGTATGGAGCTCTGACATCTCCAGTCTCTGTCTGGACACTGAGCCGTTGACCACTACCCTTGGGATGCAAACATCCAATCAATTCCTTATCCACCTAACAGTCCACCTATCAAATCTGTATCTCTCTAATTTAGAGAGAAGGGTGTCGCAGGGGACCATGTCAAAGGCCTTACAGAAATACAGGTAGATGACATCCATAGGTCTTCCCTTGTTCACTGTCACTCTATCATAGAATGCGACTAGGTTGGTTGGGCAGGATTTGCCTTCGGTGAAGCCATTTTTGTTGTCCTGAATCACCCCTCTGTCCTCTATGTGCCTTAGGATAGCGTCTAGGAGGCTCTGTTATATGATCTTCCTATACCGGCTGACCGGTTCCAGGGTCCTTCTTTCTACACTTTTTAAAAATGGGTGCAGTGTGTCCCTTCTTCCAGTCACTAGGGACTTCACCTGACTGACAGGACGTTTCAAATATCATGGAGAGTGTCTTGGCAAATACATCAGGCAAATCCCTCAGGACTTTGGGATGCATCATCATAGACTTATTATGTTCAGGTTCCTCAGATGGTCACACACCTGATCTTTGCTTACAATGGGAGGGACTTTGCTCCCCCAGTCCCTATCTTGAGATCCATCAATTCAGGAGGTGTGGCAAGATGGGTTGCCAGTGAAGACTGAGGCAAAAACATTGCTTAGTACCTCAGTCTTATCCTTGTCCCTTGTTACCATATTGCAAGTCTTGTTCATCACAGCAGGGATGCTTTTTTTGACCTTCCTTTTCTGGCTGACATACCTGTAGAAGTAATGGACACAAAACCAGATGTGATGCTACATAATATCAGGAAAAGTATGTCTTGTATTCAATTTATGAAGCCTTGGAAATGGCATCTGTAATATTGTATACTCTTTTCATACTGAGATACATACACTAAACTGGAAAAATACTGGCAGGGACCACTAGAGAACTCTGAGGAATGGAATAGCTACTGTTAGTCACTGTATAATTAGTTACTAACTACATTAGTTAACTATCTAACTTAATTTCCCTAACATAAGATACCAGAAATTATAAAGCTATTCTTGATAACATACTTAGGAGAAAAAAACAGAGGAGAGGTGATTTTAAAAAGATGATCTATTAGCACAAAACCTTACAGACTTTAATTTGCCATTATGCATTTTTTTGTGGAAATTATAAGAAGTTTCCTAATCATCACTGATGAGATAACATTTTAATAGATACTGTGGGCAAAAATCTAAAATCAATTTAGGATGGATCTTTGAAGGTTTATAACAGGTTATATTACAAGTAATTAACCATGGTGGACTGAGTTTGATGACCCAGGAAGTCCCTTTTCTTTGCCTACACTAATACTCTGAGTATTCTATATGTGCTGCTTCTCCAGGAGCACAGAATTCAGTCATGTGTATGTATAGGAATATCCCTTTTCTGTTCAGCAAAGCACCTAAATGTGTCATCTTTTGATACATGACTAAGTCTAATTAATTTCAAATGCTTTTCAACAGCCAGTTCCTCCTGTGCATGTGTGTGTGCACAGTAAAGGTACACAAACTTAGTTCCTAAAAAATCTGAAAAAAAATATTGATGATGCTACTAAAATAAACTACCAACTTGTGAAAATGATTCTGATTCTTCAGTGGTCATGATATTAGACATATTCTGCCAGAAAAGTAAATTTAACCTATTTTCAAAACAATAACATAGAGAATAACAGTGTCAGTCATATCACAAAAATATTTCTTAGTAGTGAAGTAAATATCCAAAACCTTTGTGATGCTGTAAACACAATTCATTGAATTTTTATTTTCAAGAGATAGGAACACTGTGTTCAATGTCACTCTCTTTTGTGTTTCTTTGAGTGTATTTAGATAGTTGCTCTTTATTCAGAAGAAAATAATAATTTGAAATAATGTCCATGAAAGACCCAAAGCTTCTAATGTGTTCTCAGAACCTGAAGCATGTATTGATAAAATGGAAATGCCTTGGGGAAAATTCATTTCACTTGCAATTCATTTGGTTCCTGTCATAATTGGACAAAGGAGTCGAGTAGCTGCCAGAGAAAATAAGAAGTTGAGCACTCAATCACTACCCCTGCAATTCCAAAATTTTAATTGCATCTTTCACTGTGAGACTTTGGGGGGAAAAGTGTTGAAGATGGAACATGTCACGAGTATTGTATTGCTGACAGAGTATTTTTCTTATTGCAGACGTCTCAATCACTGCCAAACGGTGCAACCCAGCTCCAACGAGTGCAGCTGTGATACAAACAGCTCCTGCATCAGTCACTGGGGAAACACAGGCAAATTATGCAGATGAAGAATGCAATCATGTGGATCCTCAGGGAAAAAGTAGTACAATAACATTCCTCAGTTATGTTTGAGTATTTAAATGAAGCTGAACCTTTCATGTGCACAAATTGCAATAGTGGTGTTCTACTGTCTCATTTGTAAGTACTTGATTGAGATGCTGGGAGCTGGATTGACAGGGCAGCTGGTTAATTTTGTAGACACTCACCATCATGAACAAAATTTGTGCCTAACTCTGCATGTGCCTAAAACTTCCTCTGCATCAGCTCTTGGAAAGCTGTTGGTGCATTGTTATAGCCACCGAAGACTTCACAGCATTGAGATACTTGGCAGGTGACTAAGGCCTAATCCTTGACAGGGTTCACAAAGTATTCACCTACTTTACCTGGAAGTCCCGAGTCAACAGATGTGCTCAGACATGAAATAATTAACAGTGCATTGGCCTAGAACAAGAAAGTGAAAATGCACATGAGGCTATTGTTTTCAGTTCAGGATAATCACCTGCATATGCGAGAGCTGGCTTCCTGCTTCTGTGACAATTAGTGTTCTAATCACTAAATCAGTATTTTCCAAACTGTCAGGGAGTATCTGAGGGGTAGAGTCAGGAATGGGAAGGGTGCAAATGAAGAAAATATATTATTTCCATTTGTGATGATGGGGGAAGGCTAGCTGGCTTGCAACAGGCAAGTGTAGAAGGTATAGGCTTCACCTATGAGAGGTCATCATTTTAAAGTAGGAAGGTACTCCACAGAAGTCATTGCTGCATCTCTGCCTTTCTGGCAAGTCCTTAGTCTGTGTGCTAGGTAAAGCGGAATACTTCTGAAAAGCCTGAGTAAGAAATTCCCCATGCTAGGATGTTGCTTGGCTCAGTTTGCAGCATTCTGCTCTCACACTCTTGGTGAATAATCCCACTGCTGAACTATTGACTATCAGCTTCTCTTGTGTTTGAAACAACTTGATGGGTTGCTGGCATTTGAAAGAAAGAGCTTAGTGTTGTGAGTCTCTGAGAATGTTAGGATATTAACAAGAAATGCAGCTTAAGTTAGCCTCCTTCAGTGATATCTGCCACACTGACAATCTAAATCCCTGTTCAAGGAATTTTGAGCCCCTAGTTGTTGTGAGCACTTAACTGTCCTCAAGCTGAGGTGGCTAATTTGAATGGTCTGCATTTCACTGTGTACGAGATCATATAAAATTTAGGTCTCTGAAATCTCCAAAATTCTTATGAATCTGTTCTTCTGGGATATTTTAGGAATGGCACTCAGCATACTGAGAATGCTAACAGATGTAAATTTAAGTGACACTGAGTACATTTTTTAAGCCAAACGAATGTTCTTCAGAATAACTTCCAGCCAAAATTGGAGAAGTTCCACAGCAAACTGAGATGAAACTCAGTAAGTTGCAGCATGATACAGAAGTGTCCTAGAGTTTTGCTAGCATAACAGATGTATTAAACGTTCCACAGTTTAGTTTGTGTTTTGAATAACTTAGCAAAGAGCCATTCTTATTGGTGTTATGCAAAAAGAAAGGAAAAAACCAAACCAAACAACAAACCAAAAGCCAGATTTAGATTCAAAGGTGATTAATACCTGTAATAACTGTTCCATCAAAACAATATTTAGAGGCACTTGCATCAGCTATCAATACTCAGTGCTGAAACGCTGAGGCAGAAATCTACTTTAACTTCAGGGTTCATTAAAAATAATCAACAGAATTGGGAATATTATCCTACAGGAGAAGTTATCAACAAGAATGTGTATTTTTAAAATAAACAGGTTTTACCTCAGAATTTACCATTATAGTTATATTAAAACTTTATTACCCTTGCTGCCTTCCTATTATTGTCTTAAAACATTTTTTTTCAAATAAATACCATGACAGACCTGCTTGAGAACATTTCTTAGGTTTATGGAAGAAGGAACATGGAAAAAAAAATACCTGTTTACAGTGAATTGCAAATCAGTAAACTAGTCTGAGATTTAGCAGCTTCTACATTTCTTATTAGATGCTTTCTCTTCTTTTCTGACAGATCAGATTTGAAGGCATTTGGCAATAGACTCAAGGGTTTAGGGCTGTGTTCTAATCTGGAAAATACAAAATGTAGCTTTTATTTACATTTTTCCTCCCTGAAAGATGATGTACAGTTGGTATAAAACCTCACAGGGAATTCCATTCTGTAAAGAGCTTTTTCTGCAGTTCAGTTGTGTGAAGTCCTTATTCTCTCTTCAGTCTTTGGCTTCTCTTATTTTTTTTAGTGGGAAACCTTGCAATTAAGGCCTTAGCTGAAATATTTGGGTGTCAGTCCTACTTCTTATTTATAGTTGTCATTGTGCTAAGACACACAGTTTATGACAAGTGATAAGTAGGTGGTGCTTGAGGCAGACTGGTAGAGCACAGTGATTTACTTTTTTAATTGCGGGCACAGAGTGATTTTTAGCTGTTAGATGTATTATAAATAGAAGGCCATGCATTCTGCATGCTTCATACATGTAATTTGAGGAATGCAGGGCTCTTACTAATAGCTCTGATTAGCTGAAGGATGTGTAATTTATGTCAGGGCAATAAATGAATGATGTGGGCATGTTTGAGCCTGCTGAACTGTCATTCTGACATATTTAAATAGTCTTTTTGTAGATGAAACTCGAAATACGAATTATCATGTGGACTGATGTTTCCTTCACTGCAGTTTTGTTGTGTGAAACAAAACTAGCTGCTTCCCATTTGAGCACTGATATGTAGCAAAGGACTAAGTTTTGATGTAATTAAATTTAAACGAACCACAATAAATAATTTCCTTGTTAGTCTGATTTAATCTATATTACATATTTTTATGTAGTTGACTTGTTTCTAATGGTTTGTTGCCATGCTTTAAAATACTATGCAAAGTATATTCAGCCCTGTACTCAACAGAAATGAATATAATTTTTAAATCTACTTCACATTTAAAATGCATGACCTGTCTATTGTTCCTCAGAAAGCTGGGAAAGCTTCACTTTTTCTGTGTATATTTTGCATATAAATATGAGGAAGGAGTAACATAAATAGCATAGGAAACACACAACTTATGAAACTTGCTAAAATGATCAGTATTTTTTCCCACTCTCTTGGGTGAACATTGAAAAAGTAATTTTGTCAGCAAAATAAATAATCTGTAGAACTAACCATTCACCTGAATGCTCAGCTTGATATCCGTGCCTCAGCAATTTGCTTTCTGGATGCAGTTCTATCAGAATATTGAAAGAGTTAAACACACAAAAAAGAGAGGGAGGGGAACTATTGCTGTTACATTGAAAATCTGGCAAAAAGGAAAAGAATGAAGTAAGGCTTTTTCTAGGTCCTTTTTACTACATATTTGTCTGAAGATTGCCTTCTCCTGCCTGCCTTTTGTGATGATTATTTCTCCACCTGACCTGATTCACTGAATGCAGCTTGTTGGACTTGGGCTGTAGTCAATATTCCTCATGAGAATAGAGAGACTTAAACATACCCATGACAGCTGAGTAAACTGATGGAGAACTATTTTATTGGAGAGTTCTTTCTTCGTAAGACTGGGAGAGAAAAAGAGCATCTAACGCCTTGCCTAGGCAGTCTTTGTCCAGGCAATTTTGGTGATGATGGAAGACATGCACTCCTGGCAGAATGGCAATGCTATGACAGCCACCCTACCTACTGGGTAGGTAAGACTTTTTGGCTCCCAAAGCCTTGTATGTGGAACCAGTGATATATAAATTAATTACTCTAGTCATAACATGGATGTAGATATTGGTACCCTATTGCTTTTTGAATGGCTGGCGATTCTTTGGGATCTGTTTCATGGCAGAACAATTTAAGTTATTGTGGATTTGCTGTACACCCTGAGAAATAGTTTGTGGTTATAAACTAGTGAAAATATGTTACTGTTTTAGCACTGTACATAAAAGTCTGGAGCAGTAACAGAAGATCTTTGTTGTGAAATCACAGGAAACCTCTTTCTGGCACCCAGGAATCTTGTGCTGCAACTGCTTTATATGCCAAATATGTCTCTCATGTGAAAAAATTATAAATCATCTGTGTTTTATTAGAAAAGCACTACCAAGCTCTGAGAAAGGGTACTCTCAGTAGCTTCAGTTGTTTGTTCCAGTCTTAAAAGAGGAATGTTAAAATCCGTTGTGTGAGCAGGAAATCCTGGCAAAACAAGCCATCAGGAATGCTGGAGACATAGCTGTTTCTCTCGGCTAATAAACACTGAAGGCTCCTATTAGACTAGTCCAGACAGCACCACGGTGACTGTCCCAAACTTTTCACTAATTGCCAAACTGGAAAAATAAATGTACTTCATGCAGAAGGGGTAGTGCAGCACTTTTTCTTCAAGGTGCATATACCTGTAGGGAGATGGGCTGTGCCCAGTACTCATGGCACCAGGAGAAAGGCTGCCCTTGGATTCAGTGGGTTTGGAGTGACTTCCTTAACTTCTCAACAGTTCTTTACTGTAATGAAAATATTAGACTCTAAATATTTACCTCTTTTTTTCCCCCCCTTTAATTAACCTGAACAGTTTAAATGAGATCTATTAAAACTACTGGCAGATGCACACAGCTGTCAAAGCGATTGAGATCAACGGAAGAAGGAGAAACAGCCTGTAGCTTTTAATTACAGTTAAGGAAAAATTTGGTTCTATTTCAACAGTAGAGATCTAGGCTTTGAATCCAGGCAGATTACCCTGAATCCTGTAACTCAGTGGTGGTGCTGTGAAATTGTGAGGAAGATGTCGAGAGAGAAGCCTGTACCGTAGCATTTGAGAGAGCCTTTGGTTTTAAAAGAATAAAAGATACTGAGAAGATGATGAGATTAGAAAGAGGGAATTTTTTTTTTTCTTCTTTTTTTTCTCAGGTAAGACCATACAGTGAATTCCGATAGAATTTTTATAGTAAGAATTACTTTTGAGGGACAGGCATTGTAGAAATACCAACATACTCGCCTAAAGATCACTTGTGGGAAATAGGAATGCTTTAATGCATTTAGTAACTAAGATAAAAGAGTATTTCCACTGTGAAAAACAGGAAAATCAAGGGGCTTTTGGTTTAGCACAGTAGGTGCAGTGAATTCTTGTTGGAATACAAAATCACCCTTTGCAAGGCCATCTTATTGAGTTGATATAATGATTTTTTTTTTTTTTTAATGGAATTGTCCAGAGAACAGTTATTCTTTCAACATCAACAACAAAAAAGCAGTGATTTTATAAGCTTGTTTTCGTTTTGCATAAAAATCACGTTACAATACTTTGGGGGAAAAAAAATCTTTATCAGAAAGTACTTCCCATCATACAACACAGGATGCTAAGGTGGGAAACTTGGAATCAAAGTGTTTTTCTGAACCAAAGCAGGGCTTTTTGATACAGTTTTCTACCTACTTCCATGTGATATAAAAGTTTACCAACATATTTCCTGATTTTTGACAAGAAACTTCATTTTGGATCTGATCAATGTCAGTTTTGCAAATGTTTTCTTGTACCAAGAGAAAAAAGTTTATTTTAAGAAATTACATTTTCCAGTGGAAAATTGTTTTCAAAATATCTCAATGAAGGTCTTACCTGAGCTAACAAGCTACAACTGAAAAACACAGGTAGCTAGGAGTTGAAGGCAAAGCTTAAGAGTAAAAAACAATGAATATTTTTATTGCCAGGATTTCTGTCTATAAATCATATGTGAGTAGAATGTCATAAACACAACTACTTCATCAACATGTGAAAGTTAGAAATCTCAAATTTCCTTGGGAAAGAAGCAGAGCAGTATTTTTTTGGGGGAAAACAAAACAAAACCCAAAACAAACAAACAACCAACCACACAAAAAAAACCCAAACCAACCAAAGCACCCAACCAACTAAAGCAAAACAAAACCCCAAACCAAAGCCACTTACTTTTGTTTATGAAAGTATGAATAAAACTTTTTTAGATCTGCTGGACTAAATCACTGCTCATGGCCTTATGCTCCATGTAGAAGAGTTTAGATCAGAATCTCAAGAAACATAGAGATGTCAAATTCTGTTTTTCCAGAGGAAAAGGATGTTTTTGTGGAGTGTTTAAATTTTCACAGCCTGTCACTCAAACGAAGCTGTTGGCAAGCTTCACCTGCTTTTTCAGTGCTAACAGAAGAATGCCAGGTGGCAGCTAAGGACGGGAAGCATGAAAAAAAAAATTTAAAAGATCACTAGAGAAGGTAACTAGAGAAGCCTGTGGCTGAAATTCTTCCATTGTGCACGTTATTTTCCATAGCACTTAAAACTCTGATAGTTCTTAGCGGATGGAAGAAAAGCTTGTTTTAAAAGAATGTAACTTAACAGAGGAAAACATACATACAACGCATCATCTAATTTGCACTTAGTTTGCAGCTTGGCATGGAACTTCTGCAGGAGAAGTGTATACTTTACTGTCACATGTCTAAATTTTGTTTCTAAAAATGTTTTTACACATGGTTTAAGCTCTCTCTGAAACTGGAAATTGTGCTCTTTTGAAATTATGGGATACTTACAGTTTGTTTTTGCGATTTCTTTATTCTGCTTCATGGTTTTTGATGTAGTATCTCTAGTAACATGTGCTGTACATGAATAAAAAAGAAGATATCAATATACTATTACAAAGGGGAAAATAGTTAACAAAACCAGCAGTGACATCCCTCCTGAGTGAGCAGACATGGGGAATACCCTGCTGTTTCTGCTTGACAGTATAACTTTTTTCTGATGAAGTGAGGGATGCTCCTGATAGCAAGTGATAAGACTGTCACAGAATACTTGATTTCAAAGCATGGTAGTGGTACCAGTATCTCAAGTCCAAGTTAGCTCTTTGGACAGTGTGTCTACACACTGATGGCAAATCTACAGCTGTGCCAATGTCAGGAAAAATTAAGCAAATAGTAGACTGTTTAAACAATCTGTGAAATATATGCACACGAATACCACATATTACTTTGAGAGTGTCCATAGTGCTTCTCTGTGCTTTTTTTGAAATATTTTTTTTTAAATCATCTAAGAACATTTTATTGGCAAGAATGTCCATCAAGTGTTTTGACTACATCTGTGAATAGACACTTGCTAGGAGTCATTCCAGAAATGTTTGCACAAGCATCTTCAGTGCCTCTTGCATGTTCAGAACTTGCTTATTCAGAAAGAGAGGATAAGCAGGTAGGTGTGAAATATGTAAACAAGAAGTACTGCCTTTTCTGAATACATTGTGAAGAACCTGTTGGTTGAAATATCCCTGCATGAAACTTTTTTTTTTTTTAAATACATCAACAGTTTCATTCAAGAAATGGCCTGGCAATAGGTAATTTAAAAATCGGTAGCACATAATATCTCCAAGACAGAGCTTAGGGTCTAAAAGTTGTTGAAAAAAAAAAAGAGATAAAGGTTGAACGTTGATGCTGCATAAATTCAGTTGAGAAATCAAGGATATAATTAGCCATGGGAATGGGTAATAAGTGGACAAGTGAAGTTGTGTGTCTTCTGTCTATGGATATCTTCAGCTCCATAAAGGATTTTTCTTTTCCCCAAAGATATTTATTCACAAAGCACAAACTACTGTGTTCACTGGAAGAGTTACTAGATGAAGTTTTATAACTGGTATAATACAAGTGAACAGGCTACATGATCTAATAGTCCATGGTCTTAGAATATATTAATGCAGAGGTCTTAGCTTACTGAATGAATTTATTGAATAAATAGTTTTTATAGAAACCTATGGGAATTAAGCACTTAAATCCCCAGAAAATTAAATCTCATTCAATGTATTTTCTAGTCACTTCTGTCCAACTCCTCAGTCGCTTCTTGCTATAAACACAGAATAAAAGTCTCTTGAGAAAGAAACAGAATAACATTCTGAGTATTTTGCACTTTCTGAAAGTCAGAGAATTTCTTTATGGACTTAAAATGAACTGCTTATTAATAGATGATCTGCAAAATGAAGTCTGGCCATGTTTTCTAAAATACAATGTAAACATATTTGGTTTGTAAATATTGGAGTATCTTTTCTTTAGCTTTCAAGTAATCAGGTCCCAACACTATTTACAGAAAAAGATTCCCTTGTTTCTTTTTTTTTTTTTTTTTTTTTTTTATTTTTTTTTTTTTTAAGGTTTTCTTGAGACTCAACAATGTGGTGGCAATGCTGTAAAATCAAAACCCGTGTGCAAGTAGCATAGTCTCTCATTTCTCTACAGCTAGATAATATTTATGCATCAATGTAGATGAAGTGAGGGATGGATTATTTTCCATGTCATCTCACTTGATGTGACTGGTGGTACATGGGTGTCACCCCTTGTCCATTCCAGCCCCCACTGGATACTATTTAATGAAAGCAAGTGTGAGGTTAAACTGACCGGTGATTCTTTCGTAAATTGTTTAAATGGTGAGATTGAAAAAAGAGTCTTATATGCCGCAATTTTGATCAAAAGTTTTAATTCTGAAATTCTCTTCTATACTAATACTTCTGAAAGCTTTTTTCCCTCTGTTCCTCAGGTGCTTAAGGATCTGCTTTGGGCCATACTTAGGAACACCTCTATAAGAGTATTGAGCTCATATAAAAGCACTGGGCCCTCCTTCTTGCCCTTTTTGAAGACTGGAGCAACACTGTCTTTCCTCCAGTCCTCAAGCAACTCTCCCATTCTCCACGACCTTTCACAAATGATGGAGAGTGGCTTAGCAACAATGTCAGCCAGCTTCCTTGACACTTGCAGGTGCATCCCATTGTGACCCATGGATTTGTGGGTGTCCAGTTTGTGTAAATGATCTCTAATCCCTCATCAACAAAGGGAGAGCCTTCCTCCACACTTTCTCTTACCGCCAGGGACTGGGATTCCTGAGGGCTGGTCTTAGTGGTAAAGACTGAAGTGAAGAAGGCATTCAGCAACTCTCCGTTCTCTGTATCCTCTGTCACCAGGGATCCCACCTCATTCAGCAGTGGTCCCACATTTTCCCCAGACTTTCTTTTGCTACTGACGTACTTGAGGAAGCCCTTCTGGTTGTCTTTATAGTAATTACCTGATTCAATTACAAGAGGGCCTTAGCTTTTCTCATTGCATCCCTGTATACTCTGATGATATTTCTATATTCCTCCCAAGTGGACAGTCCCTTTTTCCATGGACTGTAAACTTCTTTCTTGCACATGAGTTTTTTCCAGAAGCTCCTTGCTTATCCATGCAGGTATCCTGTCTTGTGTTGGAATGGACCAATCTTGAGCTTGGAAGAAATGGTGCTTGAATAGTATCCAGCTCTCATTGGCTCCCCAGCCTTTTAGAGTCCATACACTAATGTCCATCCTTATCTGTCTGTCCTACTTCCAGAGCTTGACTCTGCAGATGTTCTTAGAGCATGTGAACTAGACTTAGGGGACTTACTACCTTTTTAAAACACATCAGGTAGAAGTGCTTTACTGTGAAATACAGTCAGTAGAGTTGAGGCAGGACACTATCTACTGCTGAGCCTAAATTGACTGAATGGACATTGTATGCTACAAACAACATGGGCTTAGACACACACAGCAAGGGCTTAACCCCTTATCACTGTAAGTTTTTGAAAATATTTTGTTCCTTAAAAATCTAGATGCTGAGCATGCCCCTGCTGCTTAAGAGTGAACATTTCAACTTTGACAGGTACTTTACCTCTGTATTTAAGTGAAATAAGGAAGATTTAGCTACCACAGTTCCTAAAGCGTCTTGAAGAGTATGTCATCCCTGTAAAGGGAAGATTCCATACCATTTCATTCCAGACTTTAACAGCGATTCCTCAGTTAAAGACTGACATATTTTCTCAACCCTCTGACCTTCACCTCATCTTTACTTGACAGTTTGTTTCTTTCTTGAGTGTTTTGCTTCCCAGACACAAGTCAGAGTGAATAATCTTAATCATAGCCCAGAACATGTCTTTGAGGATTGCACACCTGCTCCAGGTTGTAACCACCTGAGCTGAGGATATTGTTCAGGTGTGTTTTCCCCTATATTGCTCAGGACAAATCCCTGGAGAGTTAAGGCAAGACAAATTACACAGGGGCTGTTTAAAATTAGCTGATGAGGTTTCAGTGAACAGATTTGTAGTACAAAAGGTAGTATCAACAATGCACCTGGCAGCACTGCTCCCTCTGTCACAAGCCCAACATGACATTGAGAGTTTTACAGTATTGGAGAACTTTCTGGTTTAGACACCTGCATCCTACTTAGGCATGGCAGCTTGAATGTCTGAAGGAATATTTTTCAGGTGTAATAGCGGGTGGTGTCCTTCCTAAATTCCAGTGTGAACCTTCTGCTAATGTAAGATGTCTTATGCTTTCATTCAGATATAGTTGCCTTTTTTTCCCCTTTGCTACCAGTTTCTGGGAAGTTGCTCTTTGATCAAGTAGGAAGTTTTTTAGTATCTCTGTAAAGTTTTTACCTCAATTTGTAAGGCAAATTTATTAATGTAAATTATAATTACTACTAAATTAAAGAAAAATCATCATTATATTTATGCCAAAGATAGTCAGTTAAAAATAAACATCTGAGATCCTCCATTCAGTTTTTCTTGTGATCTTATTGGGTCAGACTTGAAACAAATTAAATGATTCATGAGTTCATCCTGGCAGGATATCAGTATTTTTTCTGATACAGAAAGGTTAATGAGCTAGAAAGTGATGATGAAAATATTCCAAATGCTAAGTCTGTTTCCATCAGGAATAACTTACGTGCTGGTAATTTCTGTTCAGAGCTGCTGCTTTCTATGGTGTCAACTATTACTTAGGGACCGATAGGTACATGGACTATCAATGCAACAGGATGTATTGTAATGCTCTTTCAAAGGTATTATTGGGACTTTCCTGAACATGTACATTTCCACAAACTTTACATAAGAAAGACCTTTTGGGTGTTTTGGGTGTTTCTGGTGTCACAGTTCCTCTCTACAGCAGAGCTAAGAGAAGTATAGAGACTTAAAGAGTAGCGATATAATTTGGCCAGCTAGAAATTAAATAGTTGAGCAAGCTTGTTGCAGTTCGTACAACCTGCCTCTCCCAAGTTGTGTAAACACCTGAATCCAAGATGTTTCCTGCTACAAGGGTAGTTACAGGATAGTCCTTGCAGGTGCTTTCTGGTCTTTTGTGAGAGATGCTACTGAGCACCAAAGTGCTTAGGCTGAAACTGTATGCTGCTTCATAAAACCCTCCTTCAATGCCTCACTTCAACTGCTAAGGTAGTCAACTGTGGGTTTTTCTGTGAATGTTAACATTTTATAATACAGCTTAGTAATAATATTGTAATATATGGGACTCTAACATCACCATGTCATGCTGTGGATCTGTAGGAGAAAAATAAATAAATTACTGCTAGAAGAAATTTTGTGTGTTTTTTTTTTCTTCTCAAATTGAATTGAAGTGATTAGAACATTTCAATGCTAAGCAATGTCTTAAATCAGATACAGCTTTGTGCATAAGTATATGAAAATCAGTAATGGATGACTAAGTGTAAGGTTTGACTTTCATACTATATTATGCTTGTATTACTATTTCTTGAGCACTACAGTGTGTAAGGCACCTCAGAAAACAAAAGGACAAACTTATAATGAGTAATTATGCCATTTATTACTTCCATTGGATATAATGGCTGAAAATAACTGCTATGAAACACTTTTGAAGATTGTACTGTGAGTGTAAAGGCATGATATTGAAAATCCTTGAAGTGTAGGTGACTGTTGCCTGGGCAATAGGAAGGGCTTTTTCCATCTTTCTTGTATAGCTTAGCCTACAGAATCTGTTTCTTCTCACAGAAGTCCAGTCATGCCAGGATGAGAAAATAACAGTGAAAAATAGATGTTCTCTTAAGGTGGAATGGACAGATATGAGTTTAACTTTTATAGGAGAAATGTTAGATATGAATCCAAAACCATCTCTCAGACCTTGGCACACTGGGATGCACATCTAGAGGGAATATGTTGTGAGGGGAAACAGCACCTGCACAGACACTTTATTATAAAACAGTGGTGTCTGAGCTGTTGTCAGGAAAGGACTAAAAGTCCTTGATCAGTACTTTTTTTTTTTTCCTCTCTCTTCACCCCCCTGCCATCTGACCCAAGAAGGGAGAGAAGAGCAACATGAACTATGTTTTCCTCTTATGCTGGCATTTCTGAAGCATGTTTAAAATTAGCTCTGCACCTGCACTGTTAGTAATAGTTTGTGTTGTTAGCTACCTGTAGAGGAATCCCAGCTCACCCTCACAATAGACCTGGATATATTTAAATATACTTTTTTGTTCCCTGAGAGGTGAAGATATTTATGCAGGCCAGAAATTATCTGTGGGCTAGTCCAGATGTGTTTGTCACCTGGCCTTTTACAGGATCAGGAGTCTTACAAGCCTTCATGGAGCTCAGTTGCCCTTTAGCTTAAATATAATTACACAGATCATCATCCTGCAGTAACAAACATCCTCTTGTCCTCATAGCATTGTTTTACCTAAGTTTTCCACTATTAATAGTTCATCATAGTTACAAGGTCCATCTCAGACTTTACACTAATTACTGACAAATATTGTACAGCATGGATGTCAAGTGTGAACTCAGTCTTGCAAACATTTCAGACAGGACTTGGGTCTTACAATACTGATCATTAGCTGTGACTCTGTTTGGAGTCTTGTAGACATCTTCATTATTTAATACTCATTACTGCACTTGAGAAAATGTCATTTGTTCATTTTGTGGTATTAAGAATTAATTTCATATGTCCTAACCCTTAAAGCATTCACTGACTTTGAAAAACAGTTTCTGTATTCACATAGCAACACCTGGGTTCATTGTGGAGCCAGCTACTGAATGTTTAAGAGGCAAAAGAACAGGAAAAACAACACAAAAAGCTTAGTTTGTCAACTTCTTTTTCATCGCTCCCTATCATCCCTGACAAAAAATTGCTTGCCAGTGTCATAGTGCTCTCCTTTGATAGACACAATTTATAAAATAACAGCAATTAGACATTATCTGAAACATCAAGTGAATACTTCAGTTTTTGTACTGTAAGCAATAATGCAGGCAGTACATAAAAAAATGCATAATTCAGCCATATCTGTTGTCACTAGGTAGAAAAAATATAAGTCAGAAGCAGAGTTGTGTATATTATTATCAGAATACTGTAAGGAATCATGGTATAATGTCATCTGCATCTAAGTTCATATATTCCATATTTACAATATCTGTACATAGTGAATTCTTACCATATGGACAAGTTTCAGCTAACTTGGAAGAGTATATTTTCTTTGCCATAATTGAAAAATGAAGCACAATTTACAGAATTTTGTTTTGAAGTATCCATCTCCGTCCAAATGTCTGCATCTCGGGATTAATAGATGAATAACACATGAAAATTATAAAGTGTCTGTTAGTATCAAAATTTAAGATTCTCAGAGGATGGAAATACAAAATACTTTCTGATTGATTGAGAGACAGCTGTGAAGCAGAAAATATCTTATCCAATGACAGAATGAATAAACCAATACAAAAAGTGGGTCTCAAGTGACCAAATTGTTGCTGCTGTGAAATAACATGACTGCTATATGATGTAATCTTAAGGGGGTTTTGCTTTCTTTTTTACTAATGGCATTAGCAACAAGAATACATTGGCCTTATAAACATGTATTGATTTTTCCTTGTGTCATTATTTGGAGAGAAAAGAAAAACATTAATCAAGGGCTACTCTTGCCAGGTGCTAAGTACTCTGGGTCTGATTCTAGAGAACACTGAAGGCTTGTGATTAAACACCAAGAGTTGTCCTCCTGATTTTCATGGTAACAGAACAAGACTATGAGATTTCTTTCAATTAAACATGGTTCGTTGTTCTTCTGGATTATAGAAAACAGTTCTAGGAATTATACCCCAAATGTGTAAATTGGTCAGATTTCTATACCTGTATCACTCTGACCTGTTGTCAATAATACTAATGTATTAATTCATCTTGATTTGATTTTGTTGGCAGTAGCTTCATTTTTTAAAATATATATACTATTAATAAAGGAAATACATGTTAATCGTGCAGTTGTCAGTTACCTAGGTTTGTGTGTAGCCTACATCTGTCCAGGGAACTCCAGTGCACATCTAAGTTAGTTGGTTTCATACCGCTTTTCACTGTAAGACTGTAAGAGTATAAATTATGTCCTTGGAGATATTAGATTGTAACTGTTTATGCCTCAAGAGTTTGGCTTGAATACACATTCTAAAAACCAAGCATACACCAAACAATAAACAAATTATGCAAATCAATGAACAGCAGTCATGGTACAGACAGATGTCAATTTATATTACATTTTTCCTTGACTTTCAACATGAATTTCTAATTTGCCAATGACACAGGTTTTAAAAGAGAGATCTCATTTAGAAATTTCATGCATCATGGAGCATTGCCAGGTTCCCATAGTGCAGGAGAGTATCTTGAAATGCACCTGTTTCTTTTCATAGAGTCATAGAACCATTCTGGTTGGAAAAGACCTTTGAGATCATCAGGTCCAACCGTTAACCCAGCACTGCCAGGTCACCACTATACCATGTCCTTAAGTGCCACATCTACCTCTGGGGATGGTGACTCCACTGCTTCCCTGGGCAGCCTGTTCTAGTGCTTTACTACCCTTTCTGTGTTCCTAATATCCAATCTAAACCTCCCCTGGTGCAACTTGAGGCCATTTCCTCTTGTCCTCTTGCTACATGGGAGAACAAACTGACCCCCATCTCTCTACACCTGCCTTTCAGGTAGTTGTAGAAAGTGATAAGGTCTCCCCTAAGCCTCCTTTTTTCCATGCTAAACAACACCAGTTCCCACAGCTGCCCTTCATAAGACTTGTGCTGTAGAACATTTACCAGCTTCGTTGCCCTTCTTTGGACATACTCCAACATTGAATGTCTTTCTAGTAGTAAGGGGCCCAAAGCTGAACACTGTATTCCAGGTGTGGCCTCACCAGTGCCAAATACAGGGGGTCAATCACTGCCATAACCCTGCTGGCCACACTATTTCTGATACAAACCAGGATGCTGTTGGCCTTCTTGGCCAAGTAGACACACTTCTGGATCATGTTCAGATGGCTGTTGTCCAACACCCAGGTGTCCTTTTCAACCGGACAGCTTTCCAGCCACTCTTTCCCAAGCCTCTAGTGTTGCATTGGTCTGTTGTGACCCAAGTGCAGGACCCAGCACTTGGCCTCGTTGAACCTCATCCCACTGTCCATTGATCCAGCCAGTCCAGATCCCTCTGTAGACCCTTTCTACCCTCAAGCAGTTTGACACTTCTGCTGAACTTGATGTCATCTTCAAACTTGCTGACAATGCCCTCAACCCCTAGTCTGGATAAAGATATTAAACAGAACTGTTCCCAGTACTGAGCTCTGAGGAACACCACTTGTGACGAGCCACCAATTGGATTGAACTCCATTCACCACAACTCTTTGGGCCTGGCCACCCAGCCTATTTTCTTCAGCAAAGAGCATGCCCTTCCAAGGCATAAGCAGACAGTTTTTCCAGTTTACCTACCCTGTTGCGTGCACCAAATTTCTTTCTTTTATATTTTCTGATTCTTTGGTTCATAATTGTAGCTACAATTAGAAAATAGTATAATGGAATTTTCACAGAAATAACTGATTAAATATTTCTATTCTGCATATAGTCTTAGCCTTTTGTGCAAAAAAATAATAAACCTATGACAAATTTGTCATGTAGCTCTAATACAAAGAAAGAGAGAGTACATGAGAGAGTAAATTACAGGAGGAACCTTTGATAATACCTGCCTCAGTGATTTGTTCAGTGTTACTGTCAGCTGTGCCACATTGTCATAAAATGTGGGAACTGTTCCAAAATTGTTCCCATCGGAGATCAAGCAGGATTTCAGCCCCCCCCCCCCCCCCCACCCACCCCCAGGAGGGTCATCAAAAAAACAGGAGGTCCTTGCACACAGTGTCAAAGCTCTCATGCATGTAGCAGGGAACTTTTTTTTTTTTTCAATAAGAATTTCCAACAAAAGCGAAAGCTACGGTAGCTTAAAAAAAACCCAAACAACAACAAAAAGGGTTACAGGGTCTGAAACTAAATGGACTGGTAGAGCAAGAGCAGTCTATCTGTTCCACCTGGAAGAGATAATGCTGAGGGCTGAAGTGCCTTTACCATAGTCATCTCTGCATCTCCCAGGTGTTTCTGAAGGAGATCTCAAAGTCTCAGAGGAAAGTGTTGATGTGAATGATGGCACTCTGAAGTACTATAGCCTGAGATCAGTTCTGTGATGCTTTCCACATAAAGTACTCTGTCTTTGTTGCATCATATGGTAAAATATCAAGGAAAATATCCTTGCTTTAAGAAGACATCAGGAGAAGTGTTTCAGTGAGGAGGTTAGTGGGGAACAGAAAGCTATGGCATCAGATTCTATGGATCTGTCAGCCTGTGGTGGAATGGAGAACTGAAAGGGGGTATTTCATGCTTAAAAAAGTGTGTAGTTTCTCTGCCCTCAGGGTTTAATAAGGCAGGTGGAACAACGTGCCTTATTCACAGAGAAGTAAGATAAACTAATATTATATGAAAATACAAACATAATTCTGAATCAGCGTTTCATCACTACAGGTAATACAATGGAAAAGAACTGTTTTTCTTTTTAAGTGATATCCCATTCTTTCATTTGATATTTCCTCCCAAAGGTATAGTTAGTTAATCATCAGAATGTAATTTCTTGAAGTGTGAGTAATAAAGCCCCTAATGAGATACTTCATTGGAAAGCAGGCTGCTGCAACATGAAAGTTTTATGAGTGGTGTAACACTGGGCACATTGCCCACAAGAAAAGTCACCATTCAGGTAGAAGAGAGTTCTCTAACAGGCTGTTAACTTGTTCCTTAAGTGAGTGAATCATCAAATGGTGGAAACTTTGGCCTCTGCAAGATCTTACTCATTGTGATCACCATTAGAAATATTCTGGCTTGGATGAGATATAAGGTGTTTCCAAGAATAGAATATTTTTAATAAAGCAAAACTAACAGATTCAAAATATGGTGTTAAGCAGCAGTGAGATCTGTTTCTAAAGTCTTGCCTTGAATAAACTTTATATAGCTGGTGTTAACTTATTTTAGCTATCATGCTGACTTATATGCTTTAGAAATCTGAAGAAAAGATATTCTGCTTAACACATCTGCTAAGCTGTCCAAGCTGGACCACAAATCTCTCAGAAAGCAGGCTCATCAAAACCTAATTAACACACAATGTCATCTTTAAAGTCAATTTAGACCAGATCAAAGTGTCCTTAAGAATTCAGTATAGAATATATTTCTTTCACTTGTTCTTCAATAGTTATTCGTGTTTTTACTAGAAAACAGCATACTAAATTTTCAAACCTTAAATGTCTATCTTTGTTTTTGGTGAAAACTGAGGTCTTTCTCTAGAAGAAGGAAAAATAATAGAAGGCAGAAGAAAAAGTCAGGCAAATGGGACTAACAGTGGCATGAACTCCTGCCTTAAACCTGGAGAGTGTAACAGTGTTCTGCAATGTTATTTATTTAACCTTCATGGGTTGGTATGGGGCTACAAGTCTGTCAGCTTGTTCCTGGTTGAATCCTTTCCAGTCTGAGCTTTTGTATGTAGCTCAACATGGTTGCCACTACATGTTATATGCCACTTGCTCTGCCAAGCTCTGCTAATAAACAGGCATTTTTTCATTTCTGTCAACTCCTCTTCTCCCCTCTGCTGCACTCCTTCGCACAGCTCAGAGATTTAGCTGGAAGCCATTTGTAACACTACATAGAAAGTTTGGCAATCACACTTTACCACGAATGCCATAATATCAGGCCAGCAATGGCATCACACTTTCTGCTGTCGTCTCTCACCTCCTCCTCTGCCTGCTGCAAACAGCAGACTGAAGTAATTTCTGAAAAGCTTTTTCTTCCTGCACAGAAATCCACTGCATTGTTCAGGCTGGCACAGCCAGTTCTATTGCAAAGCCATTATGAGTTACGATTTTCACATGATAGGGAAGGGTGAGTCACAGTGTTTTACACCTGCCCTCCGGCACTTTTTCAAAGACAAAAAAAAAAGAATATCACAGTACTTTTCTGTAGCTTTTTGATATGCTCCTCTCATACACACCATACTAATGAGTTATTAATTCCCACTGAATGAACACACTGTTGTCACTTGTCTTTTAAAAATAGCATAAATGAATAAAATGATAGAAAAATCCTTCTGTTTACAACAAAAATCGAGGAATATTATTATTTGAAATACTTTTACTTGCCAAATTATGGTGTTAGATATTATACCTACTTTATGTCTCATTTTAATTTTATGTAAATGTTTCTTTCCCCTGTGGCTGTATTACACGTATCATAGAAGAAGGTTACTGAAGACAGTGGGAAAATGCTTGGAAAAACAATAAAATAGCAAAGACTTCCTTCCTCTTGCTGCTCTACTGTGCTCTAAATATAATGGACTTCATGTCATGTTAGGAAGAAACTTGAAAGACTTAAAAACAGGAAAGGGAATAAGAGAAGGAAAGGTGTAGCATATTTTTATGCCCTGTCATGTCAGACCTACATTAAAAAAAATTATCCACTCCTTTGAGATGAACATGAACTATACCCTAACACATGAGTAGGAGCTGTAGACTAATTGAAGTGGCTAAAAAACTTGAACAGTGTGAATGTAGTAGCTGATCCTCAGCAGTGTGGTACAATCCATTGTGATATTCAAGGCTGGACAAATTAGCAGTTTATTTGAGTCCAAAAGGATGGAAACAGCTGCTGGGATAAAGGATGATGAATCACACGACACAAAGTAAATGTAGCTGTGATTAATGGGACATCACAAAACAATGAAAAAGAGAACCAACTGTAGAAAGAGATAACTACCACCACAAAGAGCAAATTATTGTGTAAGGTGATGTAATTAACTCCAAGCCTCCCCATGGTTTGGATGACTGATTCCAATGAGGATTGCTATTGTGCTCAAAATAATGGCAAGGCTGGGGTTTCTTAGTTTAAATACTGGGCTGTTAAGCTTCATTTTTACCCATTGCAGGGAACTGATAAAGTGTCAAAGTTGAGTATATGGCAATTTGTAATAGTACAATTACAATATACTGTTATGACTTGTTCAACTAACATTCCCTATGAGAGGACAACTGGAAGAAAAGCTTAAACATGGTGCACTGTGATGTATGGGGTTCTTTAAATGTTTAAAAACAAGACTTGCCCATTGATTATATGTTTTTGCTACTGTATGGAGTCAAAGTAGCTCCCCAAAAGTGTGTTATAGTAGGTGTGATTAAAAGTGGTTTTTGTTCTATGTCCTTATTAGTTATATCCTGGATGGATAAGGATTATTTTTCATGTTCTTTCTAAAGAACTGTTTTAGCCCTGGGAATTTTTCACTGGATTACTTGCTCAAAGATATGTTGATTCATAGTATATCATCTTCATCTATTTAGCAAGACAAAAGCTTTATTCAGATCGTTTGCTAGCAATTCCTGCTACTTCCTTTCATCAACTTAGAAATTAAGATTTATATGCATCTGAAGGGAATTTGCTGATGACTTTAAAAATCAGAGTATTTCTGAAAATTCAATACCTGAAAACTGAAAAGTGGAGCCAGATTTTTAATTTCCCCCCACTAGCTGTGACACTTCAGTGCTTATTCTAAGCTATCCTAAAGGTAAATAAGGCACTTGCTATAATTTGCCAACCTAGTGTAGAAAGGAGAAGTTACAAACTGCTTGTAATTTTACCATAAAATACATGTTGGACTTGATTCACAGGAATCTTGCATTAGATTCTGCCATGCTGACAGATTAGATTCTTGTTGGCCACTGTGTCTAGTCATGTCTGAGAACTGTAGAATGATTACTGAAATGTAGATCAAAAATGCCAAAATTTGAAAGCCTTCTAGATCAAAACTGAGAGAGTCCAAACCACCTGATGGCTGCATACTTTCTGGATACATTTTTTTCTCACTGTATTTTCCTTCTAACTTGTTTTTCTTTTGTGTCTAATTAGGCATATATAAATGTCTACTGTGGTTGTACTGTACAAGAGTGCTTGCAGTGTCCTTCATGAAAGTCTTCTAAAAGTCTTAACCTCTGAAAACGTAACTTTGATTACTTTTATTAGACTTACTGATTTCAAAATATTCATTTCTTCTAAATATTTTGCAGCTCTTGCAAATCTGAGATGTACTTGGCAAAGATGATGCATAGGCATTTCTGAAGTCTTTGCTGAGATAGCTTTGAAATAACACTGTGAACTCCTGGTTACATACAGCATTTTGACCACTAGAAACAACATTTTACTGCTTGCTGTTAAGGTTTGAGATTGAGAGATTTTACAAGAGATCTAACACAGTTTCATTTGTTTATAAAATGTGTTGCACAACGCAGCCAAATCTTTCCTTTGACCTACAGGTATTAGAGCTGTAGAAACAGAAGACGAACAATAATCACTCTGTGTAGTCAAAACGATGAACTGATGTAGCTTTTAAAAGAATTCTTGGGGAAGAGATTTCATTCTCAATATTCACATCATTCCGCACTTTATGCCACATAACAGTAGTAGTATACTGCTTAAACTGTAGAAGTATACTGCTTAAACTGTAGCATACACAATAAAATATGTTATTGTTAAAATAACTAAGCTAATAATTACTACTGTTTTTAGAGCCACTGCTGTATGATTATATTTATATCATATTATATATTACCTGTTTTAATGAAAAAGACATTGGTAGAATTAATAGATTTTACTGGTATAAAGGCATATTCATGCAACCCAGGATCAGAAATATCACAATGTCTGTTTTGAAGAAGCAGAAAACTGACAACTCAACGTTCACTCACAGTTTAAAAATAATTAATGTAAAAATTACACCACTATATTATTACCACTAATACTTGAACGAACCTTTTACATTGCAAAATGAAGAGTTGAAATTATGAGGCAAAATATATTTGAGTTGTACTTTAAACAAATTTTTGAATGAGATAACCTTGATACAAAGGCCAAATTTTAAAAACCTATTAGGACTGTATCGCTGAAACTGCAGTCACCCATGGGCAACTTGAGTTCGGTGTGCAATATTGAATGGGAAGGGAATGCTTACAGATGCCACTGTTTAATTTTGCTTATAGCTGCGGGATTCTCATACAGAGACAAATTCATTACCAGTGAACAATTTATTTGCACTGGTTTTTCACTTTAAATTTCTGCAATATTAATAAGCAGTACATAATTGTTGGGGTTTTGGGGAGTTCTTTTCCTTTTTCTCTTAAATTTTTCCACACTTGTTTGTCAAGGAGGTAAATGGCTGTACTTAAGAGAGACAAAAGGACCTGGCCACAGGGGAGGGGTCCAGCCAGCCGAATAAAGGGGGTTGGTGGAGCCCCTAGGGCTCTTGGTTTGCTCCCTGCATTAGAGGTGAGGAGAAGCTGCCCTCGTGGTGCAGAGAACTCATCCCCACTGCATCTCCTGCTCTCCCTGCTGTCTCCCGAGGATCCTGCTGGACACCGGGATCGGCTGCCCAGGGGGGTTTGTGAAGCGGGCTTTCCGTCGGGCATTGCCCCGTGAGGCCTGAGCTGGCTCCGGAGCGGCGGGGAGACCATGGCGCCCTCCCTGCTCCCCGGGAGCCGCCCGCGGCCCTGCCGGCTGCGAGTGGAACTGCACCAAAGGGGAGAGTGCCTGCAGCACAGAGAGGCTGGCACTGGGTTCCTGCCTCTGTTGTTACTACCATAGTTATTGTTGTTTGTTTGCCTTGTTATATATGTATTTAGTAAAGAACGGTTATTCCTCATCTTTGCCTGAAAGCCCCTTAATTTCAAAATTACAAGCATTCGGAGGGGAGGGGGTTGCATTTCCATTCCAAGGGGCTCCTGCCTTCCTTGGCAGACACCTGTCTTTCAAACCAAGACAATAATACACATGATTTATGAAGGACTAAGCCAACAAGTTCAGAGCAGAATGGTGTAGGCAATATTATGACAGGTAGCCATCATGTTTAGGATATAGAATTGTCATAAATCTTCTTCCTTAAGCAAAAGTGAAATATGGTTTCTCATTACAGGATTAACTTGGTACAGATGCTTTGCTTATAAATATTAAAAGGAAACAATGTTAGCTTGTGATTCAATACACTAGTAGCTTGGTGAAAACACAGCAAGCTCAATGGTTCATCATAGGGGAAAAAAAAAAAGAAAAATTATTTTTCAAATGGTAGATTGGATGGTTTAATATATTCCTGTATTTCATACAGTACATGCTTAACAGACAAATTGTAGCCAGTCCATATAGGAAATAGGTAGAAGAGAGAAAAAACGTGTGCAGATACAGGTATCACAGTCCTCATTGAAAGCTGAGAACAGAATCATTCTTGAAGCAAAACCTGTACCAATCTGAAGACGGAGACAAAAAGCCCATTATCTTTAATGTAGCCACTATCACACCTTCTGCTTTTGGGGGCATTCATGAACAGTTACTTCACATTCTTTGGGCATAATAGCATCCTTGAATAGGTACACTGAGCATCCCAGTGTGTGGCTCCATTACAGATACTACAGGACTTCTAATGGTTCTTTCCTACAGATTATGTTATTTGGGAGAAGTTGGAGCCAGCATGAATAACCTCACTTCCTCCTAAATTTATGGTTATTATCACCATAAATAACCTTTCAAACATCTTTAAAAATAGGTTCCAGACACCAGTCATTCTTAAAAGCTTTCTCAACATTATGTTCCCAAACTAAAACCCTGGCTCAGTGGTTAATTACTATTTAGCATCCATTCTGTGTTTTGCAAGCAATACTGACAACCTGCTAAGAGTGCTCTTAATTTTCTTCTCTGGAGGAAGTATTCTGTGTACATCTATCTCACAGGACATCCTCTGAACAAGCCCTGCCTTCATGACCACAGCAACACAGAGATGCATGTTTGTATTTGATCACATTAATATCTTGATCACATTAACATCAAGGTAGACAGAGGGAAATCTGCAGATCCTTTCTCTGTAAACAGAGCTATTTGTTACACTGGGATTCATTCCAGAAATGGAAGTGGAATGTGTATCATCTGTAGTCCTTGTAAAATCAAGCACTCATGAGATTGCACCTTGAGTACTGTGTCCAGTTTTGGGCACTACAGTATAAGAAGGACATTGAGGTGCTGGAGTGGGTCCAGAGACCAGCAATGATGCTGGAGAGAGGGGGAAAACATGTCTTATGAAGAGCCCCTGAGGGAACTGGTGTTGTTTAGTCTGGAGGAGACTGAAAGGAGACCTTATTGCTCTCTACAACTACCTAAAAGGATGTTGTAGTGAGGCTGGTGTCGGTCTCTTCTCCCAAATTACTAATTATAGGATGAGAGGAAATGGTCTCAAGTTGCATCAGGGGCGGTTTAGATTGGATTTTAGAAAGAAATTCTTTACTGAAAGCGTGGTTGGGCAATGGAACAGGCTGCCCAGGGAGGTGGTAGAGTCACCATCCCTGGGGCTGTTTGAAAAATGTAGCACTTGAGGCTATGGTCTAGTGGTTAGGGAGATGTTGGGATGAAGGTTGGATTTGATGATCCAAGAAGTCCTTTGCAACCATAATAATTCTATGATTCTATGGTCAGCATCCTGATAAGTTTCTTTCCCAACACAATGGTTTCTGCATTCAGGGAGCTATTGGCATGGCTCTCCAGAAATATCTTAGGAAAGGAAGAAAAAGGGATCCTAATCTTAATGTTCATCAACATCTGTGACTGACACATGTTTTTTAAGTATTTAGATGTGGAGTTCTCACTTGTGAAACTTCATCCTGTTCCCTGAAGGTAGCGTACATTACAATGAGAGAGATTGTACAGGAGGTCATGCAGGTGGTCTGGGATAGCAATACTGGAGATAGGATGTAACAGTAGTACATTTGTTACCTCACTTAATCCCCAAGCAATTTTTCTTTAACTGAAACCGTTTGGCTGCTGCTTATCTAGTAATTTCCCAAAGTAATAGAGTGTAATTAAAACTTCCCCCCCCCCTTTTTTTTTTTTTTTTTTTACTTTTCTTTCTGTAATATTAGGAAAACAATACCAGCATAACTTTGCATATTTAATTTTTTAATTTTTATCATATCAAGTAACAAAACACAAAAAAAACCATTGCACAGTAGATATCTTCAGATGAAAGGCACATCTCATTTGAATATCATCTATGTCTTGGAGAAAGTGTTCTTTTTTCATCCCAAAAAACAATACTAAACCTTTTAATCTTATTTAATTTAAAACCATTCAAAGCTTCCTTAGTTATAGCACTGGTGTCACCTATAGTTTTACATATGATTCATTAGCCTTGGTACTACAAATATTTCTAATTAAAAGATGTAGAAGGGTTTGGTTTTTTTTTCCAAATAGACAGTAATGTTGCGTGCTTCTTACAACAGCACACAAGGCTTGTATGTCAAGTCTAATGAATGGTGTTGTTAATCCTTAATTGTGTATTTATAGTTTAGTTTATGGTTAAACAGGAGGAAAATAATTTAAAAGTACTTATGGGAATGACAATAGCTTTCCTTAGGGATTGAAAGTTCCAAGATTAATGTCTCTTACAGAAATGGATTGTAGGAAAAAATGCTACCAGATCAAAGTTTAGTCTATATATATATCAAGCTGTTCCTGGTTTTGTTATTACCGAATAAGCTACTGTCATCCTCATTGTGTGACTAGTTTTATTCAGGAAGAACAGTGATTTGTTCCTGTTTAGTTTAAACCATTTTGGAAATGAATTTCTCTTGCTCTAAGATATTAACATGAATGACAAAATTGTTCAGCTATCATTATTCAGATTAAATCAGGGTGTTAAATTATCTTTCAAAACCAGAAATATGACCATAGATCCCCTAGTTTTCTGCATGTGCACTAATATTGACTACTATCTTCCATTTTTGTCCAAGAATGATTACAGATACAAGTACTAAACTAGTGATTTAATGTCTTTGAAAGCACATGGTATTGTGCCACTAATAAACAAAAATCCACAATGCTACAGTGTGCCCTTTTTTCAGTGCCAGGTTATCTGGTAGGTCTGTTCTGTCTGTAGTGACCCCTTTTGCAAGTTTATTGTGTTTGATTTAGAGCTCAGCAACAGGAAAGGGTATTTCTGGTTTTGGTTTTTTTTTTTATTCCTGTATATATCAGTTTGTGGTTCTCCATTACTAATGTAATTTAAGAATAGAACTGTCCAATTAGGGCTGGTGGTACACATTTCATAAGTATAGCAATACTGTTATTGGATTTAAGAAACATGGAATGAAAAGCACATAACCTGTGGCATTCACATTTTTCCAGTGTTGTTGCTTTCACAATGTATTGCAGGAAAATAGCAAATAAATTGAATGAAAAAAGAAGAAGAAAAAAAAAAGACCTTCAGCTCCCCCTCTCTTGTGCTGGCTTTAGAAATCACTACAGAGCTGGCATTCCTACATCCATGTGCCTTTTACAGGTCATGCCTTGTGCCTTAGTACGTCACATACTTTAACATTCCCATCTGAAACTGATCTATCTATTTTCATTTTTTCACATGTTCTCCTGCAGTCAGTTTCTGAGTCTCTAACTGAATGATGGTAAAATTAGAATTTGAAGTGGGGTAGCACATCACAGGACTTAAATTCAAAGACACTGTTGGGTGAAAATCACTTCTCTGCATTCCTGCTTTTAAAATACATTTTCAGTGGTTCTAGAAGACTGTGACACAAATGAAGGGAGCTAACTTATTTCCAAGCAAAGCAAGCAGTAATTTTACCTTTCAGAAGCTGTTGTCCATTTCTGATATGTCCAAGAAATTGGTTTAAGTTTTTATCAGCGGCCTGTGTTCTATACTCTTTTTAGAATTTACAGTTTTGATGTGATGGAATACAAAAATGTCTTTTATTATACCAATTACTAACTCAATTCTAGTTCCCACAGATACAATTTTTTACTGGGGAATGTCCTTAGCATGCATCATTATGGTAGTCTACCAAGCTGTAACTACTCACGACCTTCTTTAGTAATTGGCTGTAAAAGTGTCCAGCTAAAATGAGATGTCAACTACTTGCGTGTTTTCTCCACTAGGATTTTGCATCGAGTTAACCACCCTGCTATATAAACAAACATTTCTACAGCAGTAAACCTGTCCCAGAGGATGTAATTTTTTTTTTTATATCCACCTACTTAGTCCTCACTTAAGTTTTTCAACAAAATAAGGATTGCATCACAATAACATGCAGTGTGTTTATCATTTAGTAGGTAAGTGGTGTGCTGGAGTGAGGGAGTTAAGGATCACTATCTGATAAAGCTTCCAGGACAAGCAATTTTTTTTTTTTAATGTCTCGGATGCTTTATCTTTCTACTGGGACTTAACAATACTGTCTTCTGTTGTATTGTGCTTTCAGAGCACTATAAAAGTAGGACTATTAAAAAAAAAAAAAGCGGCTATTATTACTTCTTAGAGGAGGCACAGACTTTGAAGCTTAAGTTCAAAGCCTCTGTATTGAAGTGAAAAATCACTTTCTATGAATTGTTTTCCCTCTGTCTTCTGAAAAGACAGTTCTAGCAAGAGGATGGAGTGTAACTAAAAAGGCTGAGGCACAAATTTTCTTGACAAGAAGAATGTTCTAAAATGGATTTAACCTATCTCCCAATTAAGTGATTTTGCGAACATCCAGCAGACTATTTCAATTAAGCATTATAAGCAAGCTTGTAGTTCAGTCAAATGTTTTGATACCTGAGGCAAGCATATCATAAATAGTTTCAATAATCCGTGGTAAAAAGAAGTCACCATCCAAGTCCTAAAAGAAGTCCTTAAAGAAGAAGGTGGAGTCTTGCTTGTCATGCAGAGATTGTTTTTATTAATTACTTCCATTATCATATTGTAGAGATAGAGCTGTGTCAGGATGTTCCCACCTTTACCTGCTCATACATACTGTTCTTATGACTCATATGTTGTATTTGTTTGTTTTCTTCTTGTACCAGATTTGTTAAGATTGTCTAGTCTGAAGAAAGCAGGATGTTAGACAGATTTGGAGAGCTTTTACAAGAAATTGCAACTCCCTAAAATAGAATGCAGTAAATCATTATGTGCTAAACCAGAAATTACTAAGTGGCAGTAGTTTCCTTTATCAACTGGATCTGTTCTGAACAGATTGTTCCCCTTTCCTCTGTCCTGAGGAGATCAAATTATTATACTTTGTTCTTACACATGTTAAATTGATACTTATGACTTCTTTCCAGAACAATGCTTTCACTGACAAGTTATGTTAAGGGTCATTGTTGCAGTAGCAACAAGAACAGTGAAAGTTCTTATGGTGGACACAAATAGATACATTTTGGTCCAACAGCTGAAACTACACATACAAAGTCACAGTGTCTGCCTCTGCTTCCACACAAGTGCCATATGTTAGTCTCCATTCTCTATTCTTCATATGTGAAAATAAATTCAGATATAATGTTGTTTTAAAACACTGCATGTTTGTTGTTTCTTGTAATTGTTAATTAATTCCTACATGGGCTTGCAGTGCCTCAAAATCACAATTTTGCTTCACTACTCATAGGGATTTTTTTTTTCCTCTGGTCATTTGGAGCAAATTAAATGTTGCTTTAGTTTATTTCAGCTGTCAGGTACACCTAGAAGCCACAATTCCTCCCATGTGAAGATGGCCTGGAAACATCTTAGGCACTGAAAGCTTAGTAAGGCGTTTTTTGTAAGCGTTGCTGTGTCAGCTCTCTGCTGCCTGTTTGACAAATCTCTTATGTAAGAGGACATTCTCAAAAGGCTGGTTAAACTAGTTTACAGCTGTTTCATGCCACTGGAGAGGGCCTAAGGATTCCTGAGATTATCTCCAAGTGGACCTGAATGTAAATCCATGCAATGTACTTCCCTGTACACCTCCCCCATGCCCCTGCCCCATTTCTAAGTATGTTAATGAAGATTTAATATATTTTTAAAAAACCCACAATATTTCAGAACTACATAAATATACAATGACAGATATGAAAGCTTTCTCAAATACCTAAAATTGAGAAAAAAAAAATTTACATCCATGCCCAGAATAAATTCCCAATACGTTGTCACACAGAACTATATCACAATCCATGAGGTCACCTACTTTACCCACTGACTACAAACAAATGACTGTACAGCCTAAAAATGTGCTATTACAGTTCTTGACCAAAGCTGAAAGATCATAAGGATGTGTTTGATTTTTTTCCCCCTCCTTAAAATTCAGGCACTAAAAGCAGTGCAAATGTTGTCCTATGTAACTGCCATCCTGGCCTAATTATTTCTTGACCTTCCTCATGGTGATTCATGCTAACAATTAACTTTTCTCCCCAATATTTATCCTAAATCCTGTTTCCTGTCAATTAAGCTCGCTGTCTTCTTGTCTTATACAGACTAAATAAGGCAAAATGATTTTTCACAAGTGCTCCCCATGCAGAGCCCCCCTTTTTGTCACTTGCAGCCCGGTGTTGAAAGTGACTTTCTGCATTGGTGGATATTCTTTATAATCTGGCCCACAGTCCCTGGGTAAACCAACCATTGATTGACAATTTAAACATGAGTGAAGCAAATTAAAAGGTATATAAAAAGGTGTACAGGTATAATTGTGTTTTAAAAGGAAAGAACTTGCAAAAGCTTTGTCTCCTTGCACGGATAGTAAGGCTATCATATACAACAGAAACAGAGTTTTCAAAGGTGTGGTTTGCTGGCCATTCTACGCTGTCCCATTTCATTGCAGAAAATTATGGCTATCTTGAGCAGTGTATTAAAAAGAATGATGTCCTGAGTGTTGTTCCTTCTATGGAACTAATTGGTATCATTGGTAGTCATTCAACTTGTCACAGAGGTACCCACAAAGCAAACAGCAGCCACTATCCACAGTGGGGTTTATTACAACCAAAGTTGCCCAGCACTCCTGACCAAATACAAGTTCAAATGTCTGTTGGGAATTAACTAATTACACAACTAATTCCTAAATCTTAAGGAAAGACAAACCAAAATGGGCACAGTCACTTATCAAGGGGAACCCCCCCCCCCCCCCCACCAGAGTGCTCAACATATCACTCAACTCAAGGAGGGGGGCAAGGCTCACCCAATCCATGGAGACTCACTCAATCCATGGAAGTATCTTTGGATGGCATGTCCAAGGGTAGGGTCTGACTGCCAGACCTGCTTCTCTGTGAAGAACCAACTCCTATGGCTCTTAGGCAGGATCCCATGTATACCCCAGCTGAGGGGGCACTGTGGTCATTCTGACTGGTTGAGGGGACAAGCCCAGACAAAACACGGAGAAACACACCCTGAGGCACCAATTAAGCACCAGGAGGTGCAGTTTAATGGCCAAGGCATGCAACTGCTCTGGCCGAGGTGCCAAACTGCTCCAGCACACTGTTTGCTTTGTGTTTTGTCTGTTGGGGTTGTCTGCACCTGCCACAGAACTCACTATCATATCTGTGGTATCTAAACTCAATGTATATACACAGGGCTGAAAAAATTAACAGGACACACTACTAATGTTATAAATAATCAAAATGAGGGAATAATCAAAATGAGGGAATAATCTTACTGTCACTAGCTACCCAGGTATAAAATTTAAATCCTCAGGATCTCTGGTGGGTTTTTAGACTTGAGAGGAAATGTGTTCCCCATGAGGCAAGTATGCAAACACAAAAGTCCGGATTGTGCCAGGCTGGGATATCACTGAAGTTTGTGAGACTGGCCATTGAGGGACCTGTTTGTATTGCCTGACACAGTGGAAGCTGTAATAGTGGTAGTGGTTATTGCACTCACCTGAGTGCATCTCACATGAGATGCCTTCAGCTACCTTCTGCCACTAGGATTGAATTTGGGTTGGGATGGACATCTCAGTCTCAGCATGTAGAGTTGCATAGTATAACACAGCACTGGCTAATCAATTTCAGGTAACAAGCCTCCTACGCATGCGACAAGGAGTTTGTGTTTCTAAAAGAAATGTATTCCAGGAATGAAGCATTTTGCAGTGTTCTGCAGTGGTGGGTGGTTCAAGATGGGCTGACTGGCCTGGCCCTCTGACAGGGTCTTATTCTACCTAGGTCGTGGTGGCAAAATGAGCTGCCCTGTTCACTGTGTAGTCTATCAACTTGGAGACCAAAGGAGGAAGCAATACACATCCCACCACTTATTTTGGTAGTCATGGCATTTATGTGACTGTGCTACATTTGAACTATGAGCAGGATCATATTAAGAGGTTTACACTTCATTTCCATGTTAAAATGTAACATAAAATCACAGGCTGCAGAAAGCCAGAATGGAATCTCAGACTCTTGTAACTTTATTGCTGTAGAAAAGATACCCATTTTAAATAAAACTTTGTTTATCTTAAAAGATATGTAGTCAGCTAGTAATGTTTTGTATGCTTAGCAATGGCCAAAATGTTCTTCTACCTGTCAGTGAACTGGATAGGACTTTCTTGTTTTACAGCACCTGAAATGTTGGTGAAAGTTTTATGCATTTTGGTGTTCAAAAATAGTTGTAGCATTTGTACAAAGACTAAAGTTACTAAACAACATATTTTTTTTACATTTGCTAACTTAAAGGTCAACTGGCACATGCCATTGATTTGTTTCTTTCAGATACTGTAGTTAAGTTCTACAAACAAATTTATTGTAGGTGATTCATTGAATGCTTGCTGTAGCACTGTAGAGTTCAATTTTGAATGCAATCAATAGGCCTCTATATTTCCAAAACAATGCACAGCTGAAATAATTTTGATATGTATAGAGTGAGACTCATGGTCACTGACATTTTCAGTCAATAATGTTTTTGAAAACCAAAGAGTATGTCTTAAATGAACTACAAATTCATTGTTCTTGTGGTACAAAGGTAACTACTTCAGAAATAAAAACGTAGGAAAAAAAACCACTACTCCTTCACCCATTAACAAAAAGAGATGTTACAATAATGTTTATTTCTTGTGGAGGAAGTAATAATCAACAGTAAAGATCAGCAAAGGATGGTGGCTAAGTTCTCTTATGGTAAAAGCTTGAAAACACTCTGGTCACTTCCTTCCTCATTTTCTCCAGTTACCTAGGATGTTTTTTCATAGCAACAAAAGTTATTCAATGGCCCATCAACTGAGCAAATTTTAAAAGCTATTAATTGGAAAATAATATATAGATATGAGTATTTTGTCATTTACTTGAAGAAAGCTGATACAATATGGGTATTTTAACCCATACTTCCATTTGCTACTGCAAGGCTGCAAAACAGAGCTGTCTTTTTATAGAAATCACTAATGGAGAAAGGTGAACAACTTATGAATATACCATTGAAAATATTTGGGGATTCCTTGAACTTTGATCTAACTTCAAAGTTGTCTCTCCTTGAAGTAGGAGGTTGGACCAGAAGATCTCCAAAACTTCTTTCCAGCCTAAATTATTTTATATTTCTGAATTTTTCTCTTTAGCTGAAGGTCTCAAAGGCTCTACAGTAAAGGTAGTATCAAAGAGAGACCAGGAGTACAGTGTTTTAAAGCTAATCTTACTTGTCCAGATATTCTTTAAAAGACACTAGCTGCCTCTTTAGTTGTCCTTATGCATAAAAAAAGGTATATAATCCCAAATCCCTCTGGCTTTTGTATAACTGAAGAAAGAGAAGTTGGTTTCAATGTAATAAAACTATTGAAAAAACAGTTTTGCTTTAATACTGTAGACTGTCCTTGCCATATAGATTTTAATATAGGAAATATCAACAATTTCCACTGTTTGTTAATCTCATGGGGAACACTATGGAGGGCTTTCTTCCAGATCTCATCACCTTCTGCAGGTTTTGCGACTTCAAATACGAAATATTTCTTGTCATAAACTGACAGTTCTTGTTCCACCCTAATCCCATGAGGCTCTTCTAAAGAAAAAGGAAATGTAACAATCAAATTGCATGATAGGAAGTGACAGGTTGATTTGTAGCATTTAAAAGATGGATGCTATTATTATTAGACAATTTGATAGAGTGGAAAAATGTAATTCTGTCTTCTGCAAACACTTTAGTGAAGCTTCAGTAACCAAGTTGTATTTTACTTATATTTTATTCATTGGGAATTCTGTCTCTTCCTCCAGGAAAACAGGAAATCTCCTATGTCAGAACATTTTTATAATCCTTCCTTACAACTCTCAAAATTTTTACACTGTGTTGCCATTCAGGCACATGTGTGGGGAAGCCCTGTTTTAGATTAAATATTAAATGATGTATATTTAGCTACTGTCCTCTACAATGCTGTGTTATGGTGTTATGACTCATTTAGTTCCATTCATCATAATCTAACACTTTTCCCATTATAAGGTATTTGGTCCCCTGTGCATGCATGAGTAGCTGAAAAGTGAGTTACCTTGGTATATTCTGCAGATTACTGAGCAAAGCATTTCAGGGCTAAATTTCTAAAATGCTTAGCTTTCTGATATTAAACTTTCCCCCTCTCCTTTTTTTTTTTCCCCAAATGCATAAGGAACACCCCTCCAATTTTTCATGCTTAGTGACTACAGATAGTATAGGAACAGCTCCTGAATTTCTGTGATTTAGGGACCTGACCTGCTACCAGCTCTACGATAAGATATATCAAAAAAGAAGATATGGGCCATTCAACACGTGCAACATCCTTCTAAATGTCTTCCCTAAAAAGACAAAACTCAATCTATTTAAAATCTGACATGTTACATGTGATGCGTGAGTCATTGCAAGCAAACCACAGCAGTGATGGATGCCGCCTCCACTTCACTCAAGCAAACGAGGAACACAAATCAGGAAGAAAGAACAAAATGGTTTTATAAGCTATGCATCTCTTTCCTCAGAAATCAGAGTTTATTAATATACAGTAAAATGAATTCACCATTGGTGGACATGTCTTTTCATTTCAGTTGAAGTCTGATGATTTTTATCCCACTTTATTTCACTGATTGTATTAGAATGTCATTGGATTACTCTTGAATGCAGTTTTCATTAAAATATACAAGGTGTACCCTCATTGATGAAATACAGACAACTTAATAGTGAGCAAGGGGCACTAAGGTGCATGGCTGGTCCTTCAGTTTCTCTGCTGTTCTGATTCTGCCTTAATTTGACCCTTTTGGAATACATTGAACTGCATAAAAGCAATATGGACAATAAATTCTCAGGCTTCAACTTAACTTTAAAAAAACAATCGACAAATGCCAAAAGATCTGACAAATACAGACAACAACCTTTTTAGCCATTTTTAATCCAATAGAGGACTTTGGATCACTGCATAACTAAAACAATGAAGGATGACTGCAGTTTCATTTTCCAAATCAATCATTTTTCTTTATAGGTCAAAAAAGATAATCTTTTGTCTCACTGATAAATGGCCAAATATGACCCAGAACTTATAACAGTTCCCAATGTTCAATTAAACTTCTTGTACTGAATGTATTTAATAGAAAAAAAGAGAAAGAAGAAAGAACTTTGAAACAGAAAAATATAAAAAGTTATCAGTTGTAAAAAGAGTGAACGCATGCAAAACACAACATACAGCAAAAGTGACATGCTGCCACATTTTCACAATGTGAAAAACAGGTATCAAAAGGGCCTAGCCAAATAGATTTTTCCACATTTCTTCAAATGAATTAAACTCATACTTCATAGATATGTAATAAATACACATCAATTATCAGTCTGTAGAAACTATTGATACCAATTACTACTAAAAACCCCCGAGAGCTGAGGTCCAAAATACATATGCAATATATCTTATCTCTTGGACCTGGAGAGACAGCAGACCCTGAGAAATCTACTAAGAAAGTGAATTTAGTGTTAGCAGACCAACTAATGCCATCAGCTGGCTTAGATGTCATAACTACCTCTCTTCTTTGACTCTACAGCATGTATGGGAATTCTGGAGAGAAGGTGGCTTGAATTTATCATTAATCTGTTGTATGCAGACAACAGTAAGAGCTAAGCCACAGCTAGCTGACTGTGGCTCTTCATCTCTTCCTGCCATCCAGTCTGCAGGAAAGCTGGGAACTGCATTCACTTCTCCTAAACGCTAATTGCATTTCTGAGTTGCAAGGCAAATATCTTGTAAAACAAAATAAACCTATGCAAGATACTTACCAAATGTGTACTTTAAATGTCCAATAAATCAGGGAATTTTTTTTACACCATTTGATTATGCAAAAATACTTCATTATTCAACAGCTGTGTCTGTAAACTCTGAAGTAATTTTATTATAACATATAGTTCTCTAAGCTATTAATGAGTGATGCAGCCACAATCAGGGTAAATGATTGATATGAAATGTTAGATATGAGACATGAGAGAAACAACGTGATAGTAGCTCCAGTTTGAAGATGATCACAGATATTTGGCAACATTTTTATTTGTCTGATTGGTTGCCTGGGTTTTAATTAGACTAATAATATAGGCATCATGAAAGTAGGCCTTATTTGAAAAGCGTCACAGTCCACAATAAAATGTGCTTATTCCTGCCCAGAAATGTGTATATGTGTTGTAGTACTTTCAGTTCTGAACCACACAACCTCCAGGCATTTTCATCTGATCTCTAGAGCTAAAACCAGAAAAATAAGGTCACAGAATCATAGAATGCCTTGGGTTGGAAGGTCATCTAGTCCAACCCTCCTGCTGTAATCAGGGACATCTTCAACTAGATCAGGTTGCTCATGAAGCCTGACCTTGAATGTCTCCAGGGATGGGGCCTCCATCACCTCCCTGGGCAACTTGTTCTAGTGTTTCACCGCCCTTATAGTAAACAACTTCTTCCTAACACCCAATCTAAATCTACCATTCCCTAGTTTAAATCCATTGCTCCTCATCCTATCACTACATGCCCTTGTAAACAGTCCCTCCCCAGCTTTCCTGTAGGCTTCAGATACTGGATGCGTGCTATAAAGTCTCCTCAGAGCCTTCTCCAGGATGAATAACACCAACTCCCTCAGCCTGTCCTCGAAGGAGAGGTGTTCCAGCCCTCGGATCATTTTTGTGGCCCTCCTCTGGACCTGCTCCAACAAGTCCATGTCCTTCCTGTGTTGAGGGCTCCAGAGATGGACATAGCACTCCAGGTGAGGTCTCACCAGAGCAGAGTGACAGTCACTTCTCTCAATCTGCTGGCCATGCTTCTTTTGATGCAGCCCAGGATGTGATTGGCCTTCTGGGCTGCAAGTGCACTTTTTTTGGCTCATGTCCAGCTTATCATTCACCAGAACTCCCAAGTCCTTTTCTATAGGGCTGCTCTCTATCACCTCATCCACCAGCCTGTACTGATAATGAGGATTGTTCTGACCCAGGTGCAGGACCCGGCACTTAGTCTTGTTGAACCTCATGAGGTTCACCTGGGCCCACTTCTCCAGCTTGTCCAGGTCCATGTGCCAGTTATGTGCTGCCTGTGAATTAAAATTATTTCAGAGGTACTTTTTCAAGGAAGAAAAATAAAAAATAAAAAAAGAATATGCGTTGGAACATTGGTAAAGGATGAGCAGAGGAAAAAATAGCCCAACATTAGAATTCCTACATTCTTTCTACCCTGAGCCACAATCTTAGTATTTTATGTTATTCTTCTCCTCTTAAATTTCTTGGTTTCCACTGCAGCAACACAATCCAATTGTAATATATTTTGTCGTGAACAGTGCATAAAATGTTGTGAAGAGTTAAGTTTTAACATGTAAGATTTTCATGAAGGCACTTTCTAATTGTGGGGTCTGGACATCATTAATCTTGTTTAAACTCTGTAGGTCCCTACCAGTTGTGTGACAGGAGTATTTTGTAAAAAGCAATGTTTAAATGAGTAAAGCTGAATTTCCCCTTTTCTCTCTCCCTCTGCTGATGACTCAGGCGACATTGCAGTTGCTACAGCATTGCCCACTTAAATAGAAGAGGAGAATTCCCTTTACTGAGATAATCAGTGCTGTAAGTAAAGGCAGACTATAAAGCAGAAATCAGACTGGATGATCACAGTGTTACCCTTATCCCTCCTGGGACTGAATTTGGTTTCATTTCAAGATGGTAAAACACTGCCCCTTCTCTTCAGGGGCAGAGCACAGACAAAGCATTCAAACATACAAATGAAATTGCATGTTCTGCATACAAAGATTTTGAAAGTCTAGAAAGACATAAGACAAAATTAACTATAATTTCATAAAAGTCCGTAGAGTCAGTGAAAGCAGAATGATTGAGAAACACACAAGTGACACTATAATTTCAGCTAATAGTTCACAAACTCTATCTCAAACTGTAATTACTCTTATTCTGTTTGTTATAGAATCTAGCACAATGATCTCCCGAGCATGAACTGTTGGGTACCCTAGGATGCCTAGCTATGGCATCTGAACATTGTGAAGGGAGTTGCCTGTTGCTTGATATTTCAAAGTGCTCCAGAGGAGGATGTGTCTTAAATTCTCTTCTCTTCAAGGTAATTCCCCACAGTATTATTAACCCAATATGACTTTCCTTAATATATATTATTAAGTTTGCAGATTGCTTACAAGTGGTATAGGCTGTTTGTCATAGACAGCTCACTGCTTATATTATGAGATAATACTCTAACTCACTCATTACCTAATTATGAGAAAATAAGACTTTGCAAATGACAATAGTAACAAAATGGTTAAATCTACCTTTATTTAGGGTGAGATAATCTTTGATTTAGCAAAGTGGTTGGAATTCAGAGTGGAATAAAAGCCCTTACAGATCTCTCCAGCTCCTATACAGCAGCCAGAGGAAGTCAGGCACCTCCACATGACCATCTCCTGGACTTCAACAGAGTAGGAAATTTTATGTCAGGCAATACAAAGTGCTCCAAAGGACTACATGCCTAAAAGCTTATCAACTTTTCAAGGTACTCAGCTGCCTTAGGAAACCTCAAATGAATGAGAAAACTTTAGTTGTGACAGCAATCCCCATAGTTTCCATGATTTAAAGAAGAGTTCAGTGGTTAAAGCAGTTGCTCAGGGATTAGGAAATTAGTCCTGTCCCTTCCTTACTTGATCACCACCTAAACGTGTTCATACAGAGAACCGTTATTCCAACTTTCCAAAGACCAAAGGAGTCTGTCCAGTCTAGAAAACAACAAACAAAAACCAAGACAAAACCAAGTAAACAGCTATTTAAAGGTATGCTTGAGGACACTACTTTTTCAGTAATTGCTCTTGATATAAGTATGCTGCAATCTGCAGTGTTACGTAGAGAGACCTGAGCTAGCTGTAAACAAGCTCTTCTACCACAGTCTGATCACAACAGCATGGAACTTTTGGCAGCTTAAGTTGTCCTGCTTTTTATTACTAGAAAATAATTTTGCTGGAATGTGAAAGTGTTGTTTTTCATAAGAACAATTTTTCTCTCTAAAAGCCTGACAAGAACACTGATAATGCTTTTCCCGTTATGTTTGATTTAGTCCTGGTGCAAGCAAATCTAAAAAACAAGGGAAATGTAGTTCATGGCACTTCCTAGTGTGGGGCTTGAGGCAAGGAGGTTTCAGTTCTGGTCACAGCTATTTATATGTTATAGATGAGAGGGTAATATGCTATGTTTTTGGTCAGAAATAAGCAGGTAGGAACAGCAGGTAAGAGATCCTCATGTTATTGTTGCTGCTTAAACTCTTACGATATCACAGTCACCAAAAAGTTAAGGCTAATTAAGCCAAAGACTGATATTTTTGGACCCTTTCAGCATGAGCACGGCAGTTTCAAGCTTATAGATTCAAGCTCAACTACAGGGAAACAGAGCCTCTTCACTTTTAAGAGAGAGCCTTCACACAGGGGTCTGCTGTGTTTTAACCAAACTTTTCTGTGTCATAATGTCAACAATCCCTCAGCTAGACAGAAGAATTCATGCAGAGAGAAATGTCACCGGGCTGGGGAAGGAAGGCAGAGCCATGCCTAGCACAGCACAGAGCAAGTGTAATGACACTACACAGGCATGATGCACTCCACATCTGATTGCACGGCAGCATTCCTGCTGTTTTAATAAGACTTTTCCTCTTAGAAGGAATAAGTAACAGCATCACATTGTGGGGTGGCATTTTCACAGCTCCCAACAGTTGACACTTGTAAACGACTTTCACCAGTGACCTAAATTAAACACAAAGAGAACCTATTGCCTCCACTTTAGAGGCCCCCTCTGTGCATGTACACCTTCACCTGCATCATCTGAAGCAAATCGTTTGACTCATCTGAACATAGAAGTACCAACAATGAATTTCCACAAATGCACATATATGTGGATGCCACCCTGAATATCAAGCTTTGGCCACCCTCACTGCTTCTTTCCTGCCTTCATCCCTGAATAGCAAACCAATGTTTTCAAAACCATAAATACACTGTAAAGCAGTGTATTTCTTTAAAGACAAAATAATTTCTTTGAATAAGATCTGGGTAGAAGAATTACATATTGCACTTAAAGCATAACTGGCCCGCAAAACCTCATAGTCAGTGAAATTGAGGAAAACTGAAACTGAAATCCAGTTTGTCTTCACCCTGTTCCTTCTTTGTTTTAATACTGTTCTAAAGTCCTTCCCTGAATTCCTCTTTTCAGTATAGCTTCTTTCTCTTACACTCTTCTGTTTTCCTTTAGTTTGTGTCCTATCTCCCTTCTGTTTTACTTTCCCCTCTGTTCAATTCACTTGTTCTACTCTCCTTTCAAAAGCCTTTTACCTTATGTCACCACCAATCTGTCTCTGAAGGCACTAAATCAGCACTTGTGGAAGGCGATCCTCCCCTGACTGACTGCTGCTTCTGTAAGAGCCAATTTGACTCAGCGTGAGGCTGGCGGCCAGATGGCAGCAGCAGGACACTTTTAAAAACTGTGATTCTTCATTGTCCCCGTGGAAAGGCTAGACTTACAAGACCCAGAGTAGGTGGTTCTGTTTATGTTCTTGTATTAAAAATTAATGTTGGATAGATTTAGTTTTTTTGTACTGTTATCAGTGCAGTTTGCTCAAGCCCCCAGTATATTGATTTATAATATACTTATCAGAGCTAAAAGTAACATTTTCAATAGAAACTGGCACCATGTGAAATTTTATTATCTTTGTATTTTGTCAGAAATTCTGATCTCAGACCATGGCTAAATAGTGTGAACCTGTGTATAATCTGGAGAGAAACTCAGTCTCAGCTGTGCTTTGATGTTAGTGAAAGCCACGGTTTCGGGGGTGTTTGCCTGGGGTTGGAAGGCGAACCCAGACTTGTTCAGGCCTGAGAGATCAAAGTAAAAACTGCAGGTGGAGGCTGTAGTCAGGGTGTAGGTAAATCCCAGTTGAAAAATCTGGTCCATGATCAGGACTCTGTAACGAAACTGCAGAGGACATTAGAAAACTTGAATCTGGCAGACCTCATGGGATAGGAGCATATCCTGCCATGGGAAAGCATAGTCCAGTGCTATTATTACTCGAAGGGTTTTCAGGAATTATTCCTATGGAGAAAAGCTGCTCTACCCTTGAAATTATTAAGTCATGTAAAAACAGACACTGGAATTTTGCAGGCTTATTATTTTATTCATAGAGAAATATTTAAATACTGTAAAAAAAATTCCACTACTAGAGTAAATTCTTGGTTCCCTGGTGAGTGCTTGCCAGAGAAGAAAAATATGTGCTCTAAGAAGTTGTCAGTGGCATTACCATGAGAAGGAAATTTCTGATCTCAGGTCTACGAATATAAAAACTTATATAACACTGTATAGTGTTACAGTGATAGTAATCTCTGTTTTATTTCTCATATGGAAAAAACCTGAAGGTCTTGCAGAACAAAAATGAATAGATTATTTTAGACTGCAATTATGAATTAACTTAAACTGCCTTTATCTAGGTTTTGCCAATTTTTTATTGTTAGAGCTTTCAAGAGAGGTGATTATTAAATATTCAAAACAGCATACTGTATGTACTCCAGGCATATTTCAGTCAAGAGCTCATGTATGTGGATACTTAGAATTACTCTTTATACTACTTCCTGTCCCCACAGTTTCCCAGATCCATTACTCAATCTGCCTTTGCTGCCTTTTGTTCATAATGCTTTGGCTATTGTAAAAAAATCTCTGGGACTAAGACACAACCTCTGTTGCCCCAAGGCCTCTTTTGAATACCTAATGCACGTTGGCTCTGAGTTTCAGATGAGTAGGTAAGATCCTTCTTGCCCCTTTTAGTTCCTGTAGAGTCCTTTCAGCACCAAAGAACATGAAATTCTTACTTGATGTAAGTCTGAGATAGTATGTGGTTAGAAAAAAATATGATGAAAACAGTGAAAAGAAGACAGAGCAATGTTACAAAGTGGTAATTCACCAGAGTCAGCACTTCATCCCTTCCTAATCTATGTTATAGTAAACCTGATGACTTTTATCTCATATGCAGGATAATACTCATACTTCAGCCCAAAGCAAAAAAAACCACCAAAACCACAAAAGCCCCACTTTAGGTCAGTGAAGACAAGATTTAGAGTGGTTTGCTTAATGCTTCTGAAGTTTAAATTGTTTTGACACTAAAAAGAAACAGTTTAAAAGATAAGATGTCAAGTTCATTTTGACCTTATTTTGAAATTTCAAGATGTTATTGCCTCTGACTAGCCATCAATTGCAAATTAAATTCAGTTTACTATTTAAAAAAATCAATTTTCCTATGACTTTAACATAGTTGAAAACTATCTTAGTTCTTTGAGCAGCAAGCCTTTCTTTAATACTGTGTTTACTTCTCTGGCCTGGATCCCTTGATGTCCATTCAACATTACTGTTACCCTTGCCCTTTTCGTCTTCTCAAGCTGACCACATTTTTGTATTGCCTATATGAAAAACAAAGTTTCCTGGTTCAATATCTTGAAGATCTCAGCAGTAGACTAAACTGCAAGTTAAGTAGCTGGCATCCAGTAACCATGGTCAGGACTTTTTGGAGTCACATGAAGCTTTATCAGTGGATGCATAACACCAAGCAAAAGTCATTGTAGAAATACCCTTGAAAATCTGTTTCTGTTCTCATCTGAGGCTTTTTTAAACACATTTCACCCGTATTCCTTGAAGTCATGATAGTTCTAGTATTCTGTGGAAAATACAAAGTTTAAGGCAGATTTCCTCTAAGGAAAGAATATAAGCCAGTCCAATGACAAGTCAGTATTTGAAGCTTTTCCATCTCCCTACACAGTTTTTGTGCTCTTATCACTTTAACATCTAAGAGCTTTATATTAAGTCCCGGATAATCTTCTAGTTTGACCAAAACAAATGTGGCTTTGATCCTCTTCCCTATATGTGAGTGAAAATGAAGAGTTCTGTGCAAAAAGGATGTAAATATTTTATCATTGGTAAAAAAAAATTGATTTTGTCAGTTTCCATTCCACACTTGGGCAGCACCTGAACTTTTACTGATTCTTTTAAATCAAAAATATAATTCTTCTTTTCTACAATGTAAGCTTTACAGAATGGCTTTCAGCTGAGACAAACTTACAACAGCTTTCCTGTCTTGGATGTTGATTTGGAGTATTAGCCTATGCACATAAAAAAGTATCGATACAGTAATTCCAAAAGTTGGATTGAGAAAGTCAACACTTTATATATAATAAGTCATATCCTAGACTGCTGAAGTCAATGGAAATCCTTTCTAGTAAATTTGTGTGAAAGGAGTCAGTATTTCACTCCATGCAAATGTCTGATATTTTTAAAATGAAGTACAGGAAAGCTATGCCAACCAATAGTATGTTCATATAGGAGTAGCCAGAAAAAGAATATAAGTTTTATCAAATACATCAAAAAATTAAATCTGTTATCAGAAAATTCCATCAGGAAATGAAACCAGCAAAACACCATTTTTGATTCAACACTAAACTTTCTTAAAAAGTTAACTTATATCACTGTACCAGAATATCATCTCAAAGATAACACTGCAGGACTTATTAGGTTTTCTATAGAGGCCAGGGTAACTTAAATGAAAATGATTATATTTATATTTTTGCTGAAGTTTCATCTGAAAGTTTACACTTGTCAACAAAATAAACTTTTCAACCCAAATGTTATAGTGGAAAAAAAGAAAAAGACTCTACGGAAAGAAGTCAACCTTTCCAGGGAAAAGTGTTTTATCAAAAAGTTTGTCAATATTGAAAAACAGTTTTGAGTAAATTTTTGGAAGAACTCTTTTTTTTTTTAATTATTCTTCAGTTGAAGATGTTCATTAATGAAGTAAGTAGATACTGATAATCTTCCTACTGCCACTTAAAGTAACCTTTACTTTTCATAGCACGGGTATAACTAAGTTATATAGAATTATTTAAAACCTCTATAGCAGGATGTCATTGTATACATTGTATATATTGTAGAGTAATTTCTTTGCTATATGTTTAATTTTCATTAGGACACTCTTGCTTTCATCCTGACTTGTAATCTTGGCTTGCATTACAGTGAGAAGGTTTTTTTAGTGTATATTCCGTTGTGTTGTCAGAATGAAAGCTATTAAAATAAATTCATTTTCAGGCTTATTAAACTTAAAAAATTATTAAAAAACACCAGAACAATTGCAGCTTCTGAAACTAACTGTAGGTAAGCTTTAGGCACCTGCATCCAAAATCCACAAGTCTTCCTACAGTATGGCTACAATCAGGAGAAAAACTTTTGTTCAATGTGAAACTTGCTCAGCTACCCATATGTATGTGGTCAGCTGTGCCTAAACATCCTGAAGCCTCTCTTATTCTGGGACTCTGGTCTTGTGCCAAGTTTCACCTCCACTAGGCATGGATACCCATGGGAAACCAAACTCTCACCCACACTAACTGTGATACAAAACACAGTGGTCAGCATTCAGTGGTTTGAAAACAAATGACCTCCCACAAAAACAGTATATAATTGTTTTGTGAGGAACAGAATGAACCATGAATTTCTGTCTTGTGAGCAGATTTTCAAGTCCAAGTTGCACAAGGCCCTTCCCTGTTGTTCTAAGCTCCTAGAAAAGCTCTTGCATCTCTCTGTTCTCCGGTGCTGAATTAGAGACGAGCTCCTCCATAAAGGGAAGTTCATAGACAGTCTCTGTTCTCTGATTAACTTTCTATTTTCAGTATGCTGCTAAGAATGAATGTCTTTAAACTCTTCAACTCTATCAGATTTGTTTAAAAGCTGTTAACGAGTATTTTTTTTTCTGGAAAACACACACACAAACATGTACACACATGCACAGAAGGGACCATGATTTCCTGTCTTGTTTCCACTGTGAGTCAGTTTGTAGATATCTATTACATAATAAATATATTTATTTTCTATTATGACTTATATGGAATCTTTTTATGCACGGCAGAAAGCAACTTGGTGCTGTAATTCTGCAAGGGATGGCTGGGGTCATATCTCCACTTTCATTTTTACTGTTTATCTTCTCAGACTGCTACAAAATCAACCACCTTGTCAGCGCCTGTTAAATGTAACTCCTTGCTAAACTCCATGTTTTCTGTGAAGACTGATGTCTTTAAATGTTTGAGAAAAATGGCAAAGAAATATTGAAAGAAGCAAACAACTTTGGCTGTTGTCTTTTTCATCTCAAAAATCAATCATACAAAAATACAATTTGTAACTTCCAATATTTGAAACCAGCATAGCAGTTTCTCCTTTTTCTTTCTTCCAGATGTCTATGTTACGATTAATTCACTATTGAGGTTTTGTACTCTTGTGGAATGTGATAAGATAATGGAAGTACAGACAGACCTAGTTAGGCTGAATTGGTTTGCAGATCATTTTTATAAATATTAAAAAGAATCCTCTCCAGACTAACAAAGCAGTGGCACATAGAGTGTTTGTCATTTGCACTGCCTGCCAGTGAAATGTTTTGGTTGCTTAGGCACAACCAGGCACAAATTATTCAGGATTGACTGAGATACATCCTAGCTAAATCCTTATCCTCTGCAACATTGATTTCAATGCCTACAGTAGTTATTGCATGTATCTTATGATTATTCAAGGCCCTTTGGGGGAGTACCCTAATTTTATAAACATATTATGCTTTTTTGAAAGAAAAGTGAAACATATGCTGCAGGGAGAACCTTTGTAATTTGTTTTGCTTACAGATATGCTGAGCTACTTGTACTTCATAAGCTAAAAAAAAATAAAAATTCCCAATGTGCACAATTATGTCCTGGAAAGCAACTGTTATTTTTATTCAAGTAGGTAGCCCAGATCTAGATCTGATTCTCTGAAACTGCAGGCCATTTTCCCCAAGTTACTTATGGTACAGCAGAGACCTGGACTGATTTTCACCCTCTAGCCAAATTCCACAAATGGTGCTTGGGACAAAGAGAACAACTGATCTTGAAAAGATACTATTTTCATTAAAAATAGACAGGAAGTTCCTTGAGCACTGATGAGTGGAATGAACCATGACACTGCATGAGTTTATGTGTCAGGATTGATTGACCTGGACATTTAAGAAAGCACCAGTTCTAATTCAAGCATTTCTACAGCTCCTCCATTTATTAAACCATCCTCAGTGCAGATTCTCCAGTGTGCAACAGCAAGAAGAGTTACACTGAGCTATTTCCTTCTATTTAGGCATCTGTAAGATATGCTTTGCCTCACCAAATTCCTAATACCATGAAACTTAAAAAACTTTTTTTTTTTTTTTTTTTTTAAATACATCTACCCTGTGTCAGATTTGATTGAAATAGGCAATTTGACAGAAATAAGTATACTGATTCAAAAGGTGGGGGGAAGGGAATGGCTCTGACAGATGCAGACAGCATAATAACATAAGCCCTGTTCCCTGAGGAAGAGGAGTCTAATAAAGAAATCCTGTGCTTTCCAAAATCAAGGAGAAAGCTGTCAGTTGTTCTATTGAGGTCAGAAAACATAAGACCAGGATGAGCTGTGAAATAAACACAGTTCCAAAAGGGTAGGACCCAAGCACTAGATACCATCCCTCAACAAGGAGAATACTTTAAAACAGAAAGAGAAGAAAGATGCAGGGAACCAGGGACAAGAAAATCACTCAGAATATCTGAGAATAGGGGAAGCAGCAGGCAGGAATTTGGGTAGGCTGAAGTCAGATATTAAAAAGATGATGAGCTGTGGACAGGGGAAAAAGGGCTGTGTCTGAGAGAGAAGAATAAACTGGAGATCATCGCAACATTTGAAAGTAATTATTTTGAATTTATATGGGGCAGAATTCTTGTTATAGCACTCAGTTTGTGATAATAGAGAAAAAAATATAAAATAACACAACTAGATGGAGTAGACAGATGGATGAGCACATTGCTGAAACACTGTATTAGGGAATGCTACCTGTTTAAAATTAAAGATTAGTTTTATCATTTGGGGCTAAAGAATCTGTTGTGTCATTTTTGAATGATATAGAGAAAGGGTCATGGCTTTCCTGCTGTATCCTCTGTATATTATCTTGCAATATCTTTTTCGTTTTGTTTAATTTCTTATTTGTGGATTTTTACTCCTTGCCTTTTCAAATCTTTCACACTGTTCTGTTTCTCTCACTTTTTGCTCTTCAGTACCTACCACAGTCTGTTATCCAGTTGCCCTGTTCATTTCATGCAAAACCAAATTGAAATGCCACTGAAAATGAAAAAACAAGGTAAAAGTGTTATTTGATTTTTACCTACCTTTCTCAGATACTTATTTCCTTGCATTTTGATTATAATTTTACTGATTACCATTTCCTGCCCTGTGTGCATCCCCTGATGTGAGTTTGATCATTCCTTTTCATGTGATTAATATTTAGATTACGTGAGGCAGCACCAGGAATTTGCCTAGCTTTCAAAAATGTTACTGCCATATGACTCACAAGAAGTGCCACATTGATAGCCTTGAAGGTCAGTCATCTCTTTATGTACAGACCAGGTTTAGTTCAGCAAAAGCAGGACAGACAGGGAAAGAACTGATATTTTTTGTCTAGCCTGTTTCCCAGAAAGAAGAAAAAAATGCACTGCCTATTATTGTGAGTTGATAATCTGTTCTTCTGAACAGAGGCATTTGGTTGGCTGATGAAAGTTGAGTTTTAAGACATCCAACAAGTGCACAAAGGTCATAACTCAATATCCACACTCCTCTGAGAAATCTCTTATTCCAAGTCTGCAGGAAAAATAGTAACATGGTATCTTACTTAAAAAAAGAAGACTTTTCTTAAAGTTAAAAATAAGAAGGCGATATTATAAATGCAGTGGAAATAAAGGCAAAGTGCTTAAAATATTAATTGCAGAATCATTTCCTCTTGGTTTATTTTCATAGATCAGACTCTATTCCTGAGGAAACAGGAGAAGAAAGGCAGCAGGTAGCCAGCAGCAGAGAGTCAGCGCTCTCACTTGTCACTGTCAGTGCCTGCTGTGTAGCGAAAAAACCAGTCTGCCAAGAGCCAGCAAAAGCCTCAAGGGGGCAAAGTACTCCTAATGGCTGTGAAAATTTGGAAGCAAACAAAAATATGAAAAGGTAAAGCCCTGCATTGTGCTTGTGCACTCAGAAGGATTTTTCTCAAATGTCTTTGAATCTGTTGTTTCAAAATAATTTTCAAAGCATTTTGTAAAACACTGCTGTGAACTCTAGAGGATGCAGAACATACCTCGTTTAGGCTTGGTTTTTGCAAAGCACCAAGTGTTCACAAGGCCCTGGTCTTGCTCATTGCAGTATCAGTGGCTCACACACATTGTACATGTAAGCCTTGACTCTGAGAGTACTCGCAGCCATTCTATGCTGGTGTTAAGTGTTTCATGTGGTGTAATTAACAGAGCTGAAGTGACCTGATTAACGAATTTCAAGAAGTTTAGGGTTTGGGTTTTGTTCAAGGAAGATCCAATATGGATGCCTAGAACACTAGAAATGTGTTTAGCCATGTCCAATATAGTCATTGTGACAGTAATCCACATGACATAACATGCATTTCTGTGAGGAACCTCTCAGCAGGCACATATTGCACAATCCTTTCAGTCTCCTGATTTACCATCATTGGAAACATGACCAAGCCAGTGAAGAATAACATGTCATTTTCAGTCCTCTCCAATTTTTCACCTGCTATGTAGGCTAAAAATAAGGCTTCCCAGCACATATCAAATAAACCACTAGACATGGTCTTTTGTTCTAGGTGTTTTCCCTCTTGGTCTCCACAGAGCCTGTGGAAAAACTACCAGTGGCTCCTTGAGTGTACAGGGTTGTCTCCCCTCTTTTCTTCAATACCGAATTTTTAATAAAAGGTGAAACTACATGTCATAGAGGCAAACAGTAGTATCTAGGGACATAGGGGATTGTTGTATTTTGCTATCATGTTAAGTACATAGCCGAATGTGTGTTGGGAGGCCTTCATTAAAAGAAAAAAAAAAAATGACAAGGAATGAATTGCATACCAGATAAAATGCTCTGGAAGGCTTTGAAGTATTTCACCAAAACTTCTCTAGTTTTTTTTTTTTTTTCTCACAATTGTATGAATCAGCCTGTGTGCACTGGTATATATCCACAATTTACCCCAGAATGGGAGCAGAATCCATGCTTTATCTCTGAAAACAAACGAGAAATCAGTGGGCAGAAAAATCTCTCTGAAGCACTGATATTTAAGTTGAGACATGCTTGTCTTATTTGGGTGCACTGAGATTTGAGTCATGTCCTCATTTTCCCAACACTACGGCTTATATTTATCAGTTCACACAAACACTGGCACCCTTTCTTCTTCATTCCAGTATGTGTTTTTACTCTTCATGTCTTATAGCTAGTTTCCTTTGAAGAGTAGCTAGATGCTTTTTTTCCCTAGTCAAGCAAGCACTGCAACTTTCTAGCATCTTCAGGAAATAGTAGAACCACCTTTTTGTCATTATTATTCTCAAAGGGCCATTAATTAGATCTCATCCCCTTCAGAATTTAGTAAAATGGATGCAATATGCCTCCAAGACACCTTACTTTCAGGTTATATTTTAATAATAAATTTCATTCTACCTCCACTGTCTCTCAGGGATGTTACTCAGCTCCTCTGATAGACCAGGAAAGCCTAATTCAAACTTCAGTGCATGTCTGAAACTAAGTAGCTGCATTCAGCATTACAGTGGCAGATTGGGAAGCTCCCTAGGTGCAGATTCAACACAGCATTACAAGTCTTGCAAAATTTCAGCTTAGTAACATGATTTGATAAGACACAAGAAATGACTGGAATCATGAGGAAAGAGGGGACATCAATGTGGGATTGAAAAGAGGAATCTAAACGAGATAGAGGTCTCGTGCCTGAGAGTGAGGTGGTTGCTACAGTCATTAAGTGTCCAGCATGCTCTGTAAGGGGTGATAACTGCCAGCATTTAGATTACAGAAAACAGAACTGGCTGGAAATTGAAAGAGCATTTTCACTAAAATATTGATGAAAATATGTTTTCTGATTTTCTGTGCTAAAGCTAGTTTCAATAAAGATTTTCCAACCAACTCTAATAGCAGGCAATAAAGCTGAGTGTATTGAACGAGAACAATGGAATTGTTTTTATGATACTTGTTATCTAAGAATGAAGGACAAGTACTGGCACACGCTTGCAGAATGACAATGACTTCAGAACTAATAATGTCACCAAGAAATATTTAGATGGATTGGACTTTATTAAAACAGACAGACAGAACAGTGCAAAATAGCCTAAATATATGCTGTAGGAGAGACAGCTACAGAACGTACAATGCAAGTCTTTGTTTTCTAAAGACATCACTTTTAACCTCCTTATTATTTTCTCTAGGCTATTTCTTCCATGTATACTCAAATTTCTTGAAGTGACAGCTGCCAATCAGGTGTAACAAATTCTTTCACTAAAGGCCATATTGTGGCAGCAGTTTTAAGCAGTGATTTTCCTTGATGTTAAAACTACATGATTTATCTTTTTTTTACATATCTCAGAGGAAACCTACCATTTTGTCACATTTCCATCAGACAGAACAATTTTCAAATTTCTAAACAGGTTTGTGGGAGACTGCCAGCATGAAATTTGAAAACAGAGTTACTAGGAAGTGCAAAGTATATGCTGAGAGTAACCCACTCTTCTAAGGAATGATTATATGACAATTAACTACATTCTTTCACATCCCTGGGATATTTCAAGTGTGGTCAATGGAAACTTATTTTCTACTAAAAAGTTAAAAGAATAATATGTAGATTTACTTGTTCTGAAGCAGTATGAAGGGTAGATGAATATGAAATTAGTTTGTATTTCTAAGCAATTAGTTATAATATTCAGAATATTCAGATTACAGATTATGAGTAAAACTTCATTAAAAAATAGGATGAAATATTGAGGAATTTATGGCTATGATTTCCAAAAAGTGATTCATGTCTTTCGCATCTGATCTATAAAGTTTAACCATCAAAGCACAAAAGTAATTTTCAGATTTGACATTTAAATCAATAATTTTTAGGACATTCTATTCTAGCTACTCAGTCAAAAAGTTAATGAAAATTAAACACTGTGAATGTTTCACATTGCTCCTCTTCTATGCTTATTTATGTAGAAACTAAAATTAATAATCTGTAAATAACACAACACATACAATATAATATTTGTATTCTTTAAAAGCCTTGATGTATGATGCTGACATTGTCAATAACCTATTTATTTATTTGTTGAGCTTGACATCTGATCTTGCTTTCATGTGAAAGGATGGGGAAATAAGAGTTGTTAACAACTCTATTTTGAAGCATATAAAATGAGCATTCAGTGCTGGAAAATGACTGATCAGCACTTATTAAGATCAATAACAATCACAAGAAATGATCATGAAATGGTTTTCTCCCTCAATGAAAATGTCAGTGTACTACCACATCAAAATCCAAATGCATTTTTAGATTGTAAAAGAAGAAAAAGAAAATCAATTTTGCACAATTTTTAACTATCTCTAGATACAACTACTTCATAATAATTTTTATGGAAAACTAGAATGATTTCAAACTTCACGTGCTCTTTTTCTTATGCCATTTATGGATTTTAAGGTTGATCATGTCTCCAATGTTTATCCACTGAACATTTTGAAATATTGTGGCTGTACTCCAAGCAACAGGAGAATCTGCAGAAAACATTTGGTTTAGGATTTTGAAACCATAGGATGTTACAAAGAAAATATCATATGCCACTATTAACAGGAAAGAAACTTATTTTAAAAAACACCTTCACAAAAATTTCATCTGTGAATGTGAAAAGCCAGAAACTGAAAAATAATCTGAAAGCCTTCATTTTTAAACTCTGAGCATTTATGAAATGTTTCCATGAGATCAAATGCCCTTTAATCCTTGCTTGTGCAGTAGCAATAGCTCGCTGGTTCTCCCCCTGTGGCGTGAAAGGAGCACTTAAGGAACCTCACTGCAAGAATAAGTAAGATTGTTTTATCCTCACAATCTGACCTTGCCCTTTTGGAGGTGTTTCTAACAATTCAACTTTCATAACATTACAGACCATTTTGCAGCAATGAAAACTGTAATATCTCTGAAAAATAGTAAACACCTTCTCTGAGATACCACTGCTATTTCAGTTGATTTTTCTCTGCAGCTGTAGGACAACCTAGTTCAACTTCCCTTTTCTACAAGCATCTTTCAGACTGTTTCTGCCAATCAAATGGCTATGACTGCTACACCATTTCACATCCAAGCAGTGTGAAAGGTTTGGGTTTTTTGGTTTTGTTTTGGTTTGGGCTTTTTTCCCCATCAAATTTAACCTTGTTTTTCCTATTTCACCATTTAAATGTTTCCATTAGAGCAGCACATATTCTTTTGAGGTTCATTAGACTATAATAACTTAATCACCTGTTTGCAAACCAGTTCAATCCACTGCCTGAGGTTCAGTGTAATAAATATTTGGGATTTTACAAGTAACTGTCTCTCAAAAGTGAAGTTCTTACTGTTCTTTGCTATGACAATGCATGCCTTACACTCAGTTTGGATTTTTTTTTTTTTTTCTTCTAATAGTGACATCCGCAATATCACATCTCTTTAACGTGTTTGTGATTTTGCAGGACATTCACCTGCTTCATTATTGATTTTTGCACTTGATTGATTGCCTTGGTAGGTCTCTTTGGCAACATACTGCGTGTTTTTTTGTTGTCATTTTCCTGTTTGCTTAGGTACTCAAAGCTGCTGGCATATTTCCTTCAGACTTGCTGTCTTGAAAAGAAAAATATTTGTTTTCTGAGGTCAGAACTCAGTTTCCTTCCTTTCCCTTTTTTGCCCAATGGGAAATGCACTTTACTCTCCTGCTTTTCTCATTCTACTAGAAAATGCCCTAAAGTATGTGCTAATAGAGTTGTTTCCCTTGTTGAAATGCTGAAAACATATGTCTGAAGTATGCCTCTTTCTTTTTTTCTTTTTTAATTATTCACCTTGGTCATTGCAGTTGGGAAGTACAATATCTGTCCTTCTGAAGTTTCTTTCCAGCTTCTGCACAGCATGGTATAGTTGGCTTCCAGACAGCTTTTCACACCCTGTCCAGCAAAGAAGAAACCATCTTTGTTTTCATAAGCTTCATAATTCTCTTAGAAGATGAATAATAATAAAATGGCTCTACACAAGTAAAGAAGGATGGGATAGGAATGATTTGATAGCTGTTTGGGATGCCTCAGGCAGGAAACACCCTGCACAGAAATGAATAGATCTGATAACTTAAGAAACTACACATGCTTATCTCCTGTCGATGGTGAGAATATTTTCCATCTCACCACTTATCAGTTTTGAAGTAGTTTCAGAAGTCATAGGCAATACATAATGGAGAATATAATTTAATGAGTATTTAATTACTATAATGGCTATTTATAACTTTGGAAACCTTGTTTTCACAACATACTTTTTGTGAGGATTTTCTGATTTTATATATAATGTGCCAGTCATGTGTTTTGTTATCAGTTGTAACATGTTTCTAACTCATGCCATTACTATGTCATGGGAAAAATAAATATATTTCAAAATAGCTTTCTAATGTCAGGGTTCTAATGAGTTTCAAAAGCAAAACTTCAAATTTTAGCATAGAAGTCAAATTCCTCTGAAACCGATTGATGATGTGAAACCCAGTGTTGTAGAAAAAGCATAAAATAAATACATAAATGAATTAAGTATTATTTTTCTGCATTCGTAAATTTGGAATTAAATTACTTTCTGTGGTACCATATATATCATATTTTTAGAGGAAAAAAATTATTTATGAAATATCTTTGTATCAAGGGAAAGCTAAGTTTGAATGAGACTTTAATACACAGACTTTTATTACTAACACCCTGGTATAGAGTAAAGCTACAAATGAAGAGAGTGGCAATACTGGTTCAGATTGTGCATCCATTTTTCCCATAACTCCCTTCAGTCTTTCCCAAACAGCATTGAGAGTAATGTTTATGAGAAGCGAATGAAACACAACTCAATTCTCACAGTTTATTTCCCAGCTGTGGCATGGGAAAGGTCAAAATCTGTTTCTGCCTAGACTGTTGCTCAGATGAGTTTGCACTCGGGTTGGCAAATTCCTATTCTGGATCCCCTGTGAAGCCCTGAAGGCAGTGAGATAATGACTCCTGACAGTTACCCTGCAGTTTGTCAGAGTTTTCGTCAATGACACCCTAATATATCTATACAAATGCTAGGTTTTGGAGTTAAGAGTGCTACAAAACCACTCAAGATACCCCTTCAAAAAGTCTTATGAATTGAGTAGGCACCTCATTGCTTCCATCTTTCACATGTTCTCTTCCTTCATCCCAAATACCCAGGGCAGCTATTTCTTCATCAAACCTGTTGTGCCATTGCCCAGCTTAACCTAGTCTGTGGCACACCAGAGTCAGACAGAAACCACAATATGGGGCTTTGGTGGGGGATACCAAATAAGACCATGTTATTCAGGTGCAGACTTCAACTATGGTCCCTGCCCCACCACTTCTCCCATAGAACTACCTGACGGAGCCTAACCAGATGTTACCCTTGCAGAATGTTTTAGGTCACCCAGCTCTGCTGTTCAACTACAGTGAAAGTGAAAATGTTACTGAGTGTGACTTCATGGGGGACTATTAGGGAATTTACAGAAGCAGAACAGATGTAAAGCTCTAAAAAACACTAAGTTTTTTTAAAGACAATTAGAAGATGTTGAATAATAAGCATAAATGGTACAGGTTACAGTTTATATTGCTTTTGGATATGTTCTCATCTTAGTAAAGCTCAATTATGTTGCTATGATAAAGGCTGTGGACCAAACAGACACAGGCATCAAAAGAATATATTTTTATAAACCAGTGCTTTCCATTATTTTCACAAATCCTTTGGCCATTTTTTCCCATCTAAGGACTATACCTACAAAGTTTCTTCTGCTGTTTCTCTTATTATCTTTGGATTTGTCTACCTAGTTGTGTTTCTATGATTGGTGGTGTAATTTTTTTTCAGATTTTATTAATTTTACACAGGTTAGATTCAACTCATAGGTTCAATTTTCAAGCCTTGTTCTTTTTGAACATTAAAATAATCTATGTTTATTTCCTGAAGTTAAATTTTCATACAGTAATTTATAATGAATGTTAGCAAATAAATATGGTGGATTTTAACTATCTGGGAAAAGTTTTATAAGATATTATGGTATGTTAACATATAAAATGATCTAGTGGGAAAATAGTTTTTTTATTCATTGTTATATTATTTGTTTTTAAGTATGATTTTAAGTCAAGCCTAATCATTAGATATTTAATACTGTGATTCCTATTGTATTGCTACTAGGCTACAGACAAAAGAAAAATCGTTTCAGAAGTTCTATCCTAATAGGCTAAAATATTTGGGATTACATGTTCACATTTGGTTGAGTTGTTTTATGGGGTGGGTTCAGATATTGCATATAGAAGCAGATGCAGATTAGATATGTTTAGGTAAAGACAAAATTATATACAATTTGTAACTCTTAACTCATGTTTCACATGGATTATATTAGTTTTGATCATTTGAGGTGGTTATTCAATAGCCTAATTAAGATATCTTTTCAGTTGTAGGGAATATATATGAAATTCAGTAGTAACTTGAATTCTGAATAATTTTATTTTACTGCTAATGGTTTAAATTTCACTAAAGTCAAAAATTTAGTATCGCAAATTTTCCTGATTATATCCATCTAATAAAAAAATTGTGTGAGTTAGCAATGGAATATTGCATTTAATTATTAAAATATTTTTGACAGTTAACACCTATAAATTCTGGATTATTTACACTATTATTCCTCTATTTGAGTGTTTGATGTGCTACGTGAGATGTGTTTTGCCTTATACACGGAAGTGCTTGACTCAGAGATTATACACATTCTTACATATAAAATCTTCCCCTGTTGAGAGCAACAAAGGATGAGTCTCCAAACAGAAATAATTTTTACAATACATTGTACAGAGAGGCAGCTTTTCAATTACTGTCTTTCAGGTGACTCATTGAGTGAATTAATAACAATTGAGTGGAAACAACAACTCCCGAGTCAAACATTGATAATGAGACTTTGAAATACACTTAACATGAAATACACAGTGGCCTCTGGAGAGATAGATTTTCTTAGTCATATATTTTTACACAGATGAAAACTTAACTTTCTGTCCTTAACTGAAAAGGAAAGTTCAGTAGTCTTCTTTCCTTGATTTCATTGCAAACTGGAAAAACCTTTCCCAAAGACTTTCAGAATTAGTTTACATGTTTGCATAAAGTTGCTTGAGTAACTTGATAGTGATTTGTTGATGAAATTCAGTTACCTCAAAGTAACATTTAATAACAAGCTGTTACTTCTATAAATTATGTCAAATGCACACGCCTCAAGATTATTTATATTCTTCTTATAAAGATTATCTACATTACAGCATTATTTGACTTGTCCAGTTTCAATCAAATATTTGTTTTATAAAGATATAAAATCTTTATGTACCCTTCTCTTTTGTGTAACAAAATTAAGAGATCCTATAAATGAAACCAAAATGGAAAAAGCATCCTAAATCTACTTCAGAAATCTTCCCTGTTTTCTGGGTTATCTATATTTCATAATGATTCTTCAGTGATCTATAAAAGTTAATAGACTAGAAAGTGGGCTCTGCCATCTGTTCCTGTTGTTATGAGTTCATTAGTCTTTACCTGAAAATTTGAGTGTAGCCCTTTAACAGCTTCACTGTTGTCTGTGAATATAACGGGCTCATTTATGTGAAAACTGTTCTCAGTTTTGAACCAGTCTAACCAGTATGCCACCTTCTTTTAAAGAGAGTAATATCAAAATTGTTATTATGATGAAAATAGTCAAGGAAATTATGAAGAAGGAAAAGTACCTGCATTAAATCAAATACACAGGGTGTAGGTTTTCTCCCATGTATTTCAAACATACTTGAACATTCATCTAATGAGATGAATTCCTCAGACTTCTCCTTGATGGTAAATCTCTAGGGAAAGAAACACTGCTCTACAGATGCAGTGACAGAGCTTTTTCCTTAGAGTTTGGAAAAAAGTCAGTCATAACCAGAAAAGACACAGTACTTTGAGTTTTAATTAGGGGATGACTTTGAGGGAAGAGAGATACTCTTTTGTGAAGCAGATGAATTACATGGAGGAACAAATGACAAGTTTCAAAAAACTTCTCAATACCTTATTTTTAAAAATCACTGAACATCCATAAAAGGCAGATTCTGAATGCTTTTTAAGTCAACTCAGTTAGTTTCAAAAGGAATATCAACAAATAAGCATTTTCTTCTCTTAACTAAGAGGAAATTATATCTCTGAACTAGGAACTCTTCCCTTGTGAATAATAGGTTAATATATTATTGGTAATCTTTTTTACTTCTAATAGGACAATCGTCTCTGTCTCTCTCTGGTGGAGACATTTTAGCATATGAATTTATAGTTTCTCTACTGCAGCGCTGGCAGTCAAGGCATGCCTTCCTCCATTACTCACAGTAAGAATAAGGGCTATCACTCCCAGAACACCCCAGTCTTGTGGACTGACACAGGAAGTCTCACATGTTGGGACTGAAGTAAAATTTCAGGTCTATAGGTGTTGTAGACTTTTGATTTAATTGTTAGGGATGTCATGACAGCTGCCCTACTTTAATCATTAGGATAAAACGTTTCATTTACCGTAGCAGATGGTGAACTACTTCTATCTACTTCTCATGTCTCCATAAGTTTTATAAACTGCTAGATTTGGTCAAATATCATCTACTGAAACATAGTTCACTAAAAAGTGTTTTTTGTCCAACCTGAACTATTTTATTTCTGTGGAATGTTCTTCTAAGAAAGAAAAAAATAATTTGTTGGGCTTCAGGTCATCATCACATTAATCTATAGTCATACTCAAACTTTGTATTTCTATGAAGCTGTATCATAAAGATCTTCTTATTCATCTTCCCCATGGGTCTGTGGTCCGCTACTCAAACCTCATTCCCTATTATCCTTCTCAGACCTGAGTTGATGACATGGTCTCCCAGCCACGGACATTTTCTTGTGCTCCAGCCTTACTGCCACCAAAGGCATGAATGCATGTTTTCAAAGAACTCTGATGCAAAGATATCTCAGCTAGGACAAAACTGACATGACACTCAGTTGAAATGATGGGCAGAAGTGCCAATTTCAAATGAGTCCTGAAAGCACTCAGTTACACAGGGTGGAATAGCCTGACCAAGGATTGCACTATAGTTACACTGGGGCTTATTCTGAAATGTTAAGCTGATTTCCACTGTATGACGTAGACATACTGAGGGAATCAAAGCCTGGATAATAAGGACTAAAGGGCCACTGCTTCTGTTGTTAATGGAAAAATCACTATTTAAAACACACAAGGTAAACTTTAAATTGTTTTGCCATAAACTACTACAAGGAGTGAAACCAGTTTGTTTTACTTGTGATAAGCTTTTCTATTTGCTTTCCATAATTTAAGGGAAATACCCAGAATTATTGCATATGTTTCTTTTATTTATTGTCTCTTACATTACACACATTTTAGGAAGCTAGATTTTCTTCATTATTTTTGAGTGCTTTAGTATTAGGGAGGACAGGTTAAAAACTTCCAGTAAGTATGGAAATCAAAGCACAACACCTAGTCATACCTGTGTAGGATCACACCACCTTTTCATTTAGAGGCAGAAAACATCCCCTTTCATAGCCAGTATCTCTTCATACCAATGAGACAGTAGTGAGAGACCCACCAGTTTGTGAAGTCTGAACAAAGTAGAGATATTTCAAAACATAACCTCCTTCTTTGAGGTCAGTGTATTCTGATTTTAGTAGCAATAAGGATGGTATATAATCTACTGTGAGCGACATCACCATTTGGTTTCCCTGTTTATCTGGGCTAAGGTTGCCTCTTGGGTCAGGAAAAAGAGTGACAAAGAAAAAGCAATACCAAGCCTTTGCCTTCCCACTGTGCCCATCTTGTTATCTTATTTTAGAGACTTGCTTGTATTTTCTGTTAAACATCACATTGGAGCCTTAAACAGATTCCTGACAGCCTTCTCTGTGGGCAAAGATATAGCAAGGTCCATGCTGATGCCTTCAGTCTACTGGAATGTAGGATGTAGGATTAACATCACTATCTTTGGGTCAGAGCTCCTAATGCTTTGGGACTTGAAAGGGAATTTCTGTGATGTTTGAAGGTAAGTCAAAACAGTCCCAGCTATAAAAATACCTAGAATACTTTGAAATGAACTTCAGCCAGCTGAACCTAGAATGTATTTTAGGGTCCCCACTCAGAATTTGAGCTAAAAGGGCAAAACTAAAGGTAAGGTTACACGGGGAGGAGGGACAATAAGACAGTGCATATGCAAGCAAATAAAGGATTTCAAGGAGATATAGCAAAAAGGAACATAGACACAGGTATGTCCTTTTTTAATATTAAGACAAACATATTTGGATTATGTTTATTTCTGGTCTTTTCCTTTTGGAACTCTGTTACCAGCTAAGGGTTATCAGGATGGGGTGTGAATTAGACATCAACTCAGAAGACTCAGCCAGCATTTTAGAACATGGCTTTGAATAAACACTCTTCTCAGCTGGGCTTGGATATTTTTTTCTTATCAAGAAAGCAACACTGATAAACAAATACCACATCATCATTACTTTGTTCATCAGCTTTGTCAATTTTTATGACATAATGCCTGGTTTTCATGAAGTGGGTCATCTGTAATTCTATTGAACTCACAAAAATCCCTTGTCATTGCTGTATTTTTAGCAAAGAATAATGAATAACTGATAGGATGAAATATAGTGCTACATAATTGGCAAATGGAGAACGTTTTGCAGAAATCACTCAAACTATTTTGAATTTCATTTCTAGTCATGGTTTATTTAACACTAGCAGAGTGCTGGAAGAGTTTCACAAAAGATTGATGATCCTCTAGAGCAATTCCTAAGTGTAATATTATGTCTTAAAGAATTATGTCACTTTCTTTAAGGGTGCTGAGAAAGATATTACTATTCATCAATAAAAATTCAAGTTTTACCAAACATCTGTATTGCATAAAGCAAGAAGAGGGCAAGGTTTTCTCCAGAAAACAATTATGGAACAGAGTGAGACGGCCCAAAAGGCATTTATTGTACTAAAGTGTGCTGGTAAATGCACTATGCTGCAGCTACAATGAAATTCAGAATAAATTTTAAGGACGACATTTTCAAGGATTTGTGCCCAGGGCACAAATGTTACATGGAAAGTGGTGTTTCTTGTCCTTTGAATCAGGACTTCTCTGCAAGGAAGAGGTGCAGATGCTTACTTTAAAGTGTGGGTTTCAAGCCACTTTAAAACTGGTGGGAAACATTTCTCAGCTCAATTAGGCCATTGTATATAAAATGAAGTCAAACTAATCAGAAATCCTATATGCATATATAGGAAATCATCACAATGAAATAAAGGCAAAAATGTTTAATTAACTTTTTTTTTTTTAATTGTAGAAAAGAGTGTAGTTGAATTAGTGTGATGTTGTTAATTTCACGTGTATAAGCTTGTTGGGTATCTAGGTTACTGTACAATCACTTTACTTATTTTGAAGGTATTCAAGGAGATTAGACAATTACTATGTAAACAGTGCAAAGTTAATTAAATTAAATGTATGCTGTGTTCAATTTCCTGCATGAAAGATGCCAGTATATCCATGTGCAAGTAAAATCACATCTAATATATGCAATGTGGATAGCTAAGCACAAACAGATTTATTATTGTTATGTAAAGAGAAGTTCTGTTTGCCAGTTCCTGGGTTATTTCTGAGATTTCTTCAACAGCTCCACAACTGTGAGACAAAGGTGCAATTGAGTGCACTAGAGCTGCTCACAGAGAACTAGAGTTAGATCTCTATTTGTTATTTAGGAAATACACAAATTTTTGCTTTACACAGGAAAGACAATAATCTCAAAGTGAGAATGTTTGTCAAATTGAAACTCCTTTTGGAAAGACTTGTTTTAACACAAAAGAAAACCTGTTTAAAGTAAGGTTTTATAACATAAAATATTTCTGAATCTTTTAAATGCAGTGAAGAAGAAATATCATGGGATTATTATTTAAATTTTGTTGTAGTTTATATTTGAAAATGTACATTTTAAGTAGAATATATTTTGTAAAGTCCAATGAGTAGTATGGGGTCAGACTGTGCAGTAAATAAAACTTTGTTTTGGAAGGAGAGGAACCTTTCCTTGAAGAATGTATCACTTGGATTGATTAAGAGTACTGATATGATGTCTCTCAAGGGATTGTTAAAATACCATTAAATAGAATTAAATTGGATCTTATCAGTGCTTATAATTATCTGAAGGGTGAGTGTCAAGAGAATGGGGCCAGATTCTTTTCAGTGGTGCCCAGTGACAGGACAAGAGGCAATGGGCACAAACTAGAACACAGGAACTTCCACCTCAACATGAGAAGAAACTTCTTTACTGTGAGGGTGATGGAGCACTGGAACAGAAGTCCTTCTCTGGAGACTCAACCCTGCCTGGACACGTTCCTGTGCAACCTGCTCAAGGTGAACCTGCTTTGGCAGGGGGGTTGGACTCAATGATCTCCAGAGGTCTCTTCCAACCCCTACCATTCTGTCATTCTGTGAAAGATTGACAAAGATGGTGAAAGGTGATGTACTATCTTCTCAGCCTTAAGTGGCCCTTGGGACCTGCTCTACCTTGAGAAGCTGTGTCACTCTGAGACAGTGTCATAAGCACCTGAAGGCAAGTTGGGCTGTCTGACTACCACACTGACACTGAGAGGTGCACTAAGACCACCATACAATTTCTTAGGATTTTTAGAGCTATTATTTTCATTACTAAAGAGTTGGGGTGCAACTGAACAGATTATAAGTGGTATTGTGGTGTCTTTTATCAGTTCCCCTAAATTACGCTGTTCCCTCTTGCTTTTTGTATAACAGTATTTGTGAAGCTGTTATAGCCGTACCTTTTTCTTATCATGAGTGCTGTGACATGCCAATCTTTCTCCTAGGTATCTACAGAAAAGCTTATAAAGCTCATTTAATTTCCTGAAAACTAAAGACCACTCTACAGCCTATTGAAGCACTTTGTGATATTAAGCAATGTTTATTCAGGCAACATTGCAATGCTGATAACTTCTGGCAGTCTGTTTTAAAAATTCAGAGGGTAGCTCTTGTGAATAAAGCTCATTCTCAAATGTTGTGCATTTAAAGTAGAAACAGTCTCTCTCAAACTGGTGCTTAGTTACTAATGCTAATGACCTCAAATTCCCTTGTGCAGTTTCAGCCTCAGCTATCTTGCCAAATATAGAAAATTACCCAATTGTTTTAAATTCCACTTTTAAGTTTTCATTGCTCTTTGTGTGTGGTCTTGGCTCATGGAAAAGTTTAGAGATACTTCTTTCAAGAATACAAGGTTTTGGTAAAAGCTAGTCGTTGTCTGATTAAGTCCTTGATATGATAGCTTCTTAACTGTATACATGTATTCAGTGTATTAAAGTAGAGGCAGTTTGTAACTTTCCAAAATGATTGGGAAACAGTTTTAATGTAAATGTCCTGATTCATAAACAACAGGGCAACACTGCTCAGTGTCTGAGAAGTCCATGATGACATTTCCAGTGAAATGGTACAACTATTTACTGGAAAATAACCTGAGCTTCAACACATTAACAACTGAAATATTAATGACTTATATATATTCAAATGTCAAAATCAAAATATAACTCTCAAAATCACTATGATCCATTTTCACAATAAGCTTTTGTTCTATTTTGACATTTCTTTCAAAACCTCAAATATTCTTATAAATTAATGAACAATATGTTTCATCCCACATTTTTATTGTAAGCTTGTTAGAGCAGCCTTTCTTACTAAGGGTATGTTATGCCTACCATGAAGGGACTGTGATGTGGTCTTTCTTCAGGCACCAAATAATAGTCATTGCTGAACAAGAGCTTCTAACCCAAAACCTGGAAAACTCTTATACATGAGAGGTGAAGTGACTTGCATGTATAGAGCTTAGTGCTTCATGGTTCAGTAGTCTGATTCTGCAGCCTAAAGGTAGGCTAGCTCTCAACTTGGTTATCAAAATCAATGATTCCTGTAGTGACAGCGTGGTTTAGGTAGTCTCAAAATAAAATATCCAGGAATTAAGTGGTGATATAGACTCAAAGATCTCTAGTGTGTGTTGTAGAAGATAGATTACAGCACTGTGATGAGCTGTCTTCACAAACTTCAGCCTCTTCCACGCTTGACTTTGCAGTCACTCAGATTCAGCTGGAAAATGTTCTTTGTCTCCCTGGCACTCATTTACTAAATAATACCAGTAAAAATTTTGTGAACCAGAAAACCTAGTTCCAGTAGCTCTAACATTATTCCCTGACAACATAATACATACTGTCAATTATTCATTTAAAATCAGTTCAAACATAGCAGTAATCTTAACCATGAAGACCTTCCTCAACTTTGACATTTTTGAAAAAAAAGTGAATATTGAAAACAGACTATAATCCCAAAGTCTGTCTGCACAGCACATCAAGAAAAAATAACTCTAAATTTATGCAAAGACACCAGTCTTCCTTGGGACTGTAACTTCAACTAACACATTTCATCCAGGACACGTTGAAACCCTCAAGCTAACAAATACTGCAGCATTCTCACAGTGGAGAGTGCTACATGTTTTGTCCTGAAAAACAACTGCAAACAAGCACATAACAAAGAGGTTTGGACTGGTTTACAGCCGAAAGGAGGCTATAGGTTTTCCTCAGGCAAAAAGAGATCACAGTGCCCTGGGTGAACCAGAGCAGTTACTACTTATTCAGACACCTAAGACAACCTTGCACGGATGCAAAATGTTCCTTTTCCTATTTCTGCTCTCAGCCTGATTCCACCTGTTGCACTAGGCATCATATCCAAAATCAGAACTGGTTGAGCATTTGGCCAAGCATCAGGGTAAGTTTAGGAAGTACTTTTGCCAGATCTTTCTCCTAATATATATGGTTGTTTGTGGAAAGCTTAAGAAAGTAGGACTGAGTTTCTAGGCTAGTATGCAAGGTATCTTTTTGGTTTCCAGTCACTTCACTGCTGACACTGAATTATCATATGGTGGGACCATAAAGACTAGGTAGGTCACAGATCTATAGTGCTTTGTGCTGTGTTAAGTCGCTTTGGAAATAAAAATGTAGATACAGATGCTATCAAATAGAATTGATTTTTAGTCTTCATTTTCTGGGTAAATGTCTAGCCATCAAATACGAAGAGTAGAAAGTACTGCCTGCCAAGACCAGTGCAAGAACTGTGCAAGGGAGTTTGGTAATTGTGCATCACCGGAAGAGGAATAGTTGGTATAGGCATCCTGCTGGTTTTAGGCAACTATCTGCTTACTATTACATCCAGGAGCTTCCCTTGAGGAACTTGCATACAGTTCTACTCAAGGAAAATGTCTCTCTATACAGCAACTATGTGTCCATAGAGCCAGGAAGAGGCTGAGTAAAGGCTTTGAGGATCCAGATTTTGGATTAAGTGCTTTATAGGGTGAATTTAGAGTGTGTCTGTTGAAGAGAAATGTAGAACTGAAACAATGTGGTCCACTGCTTAGTTCAGGTACTTAATTCATGTTTCAAAAGACAGGTTTAATTGATTCTAATATATGAGTTACAGACTTCCCTGCTCCACCCCTCTAACCTTCTGGTAGAGGTTATTGCCTTCATGGAAAAAGTAGCAGAAAAAATGTCGTCAGTAGTAGGTAATGCTAATCCATCAGATGGGATGTTATCTAATTCTGCAACCTAGCTAGTCCCTAGTAGGGATATTTTTTATAAGTACTTCTGGAGAGGTAACTCAAAGACCAGCTGTCACTTTGACAGCCTTCCATTAAAACAAAAAGATTCTGATTTCAACAGTCACTGAAGGGGAAAAAAATTAGGTCATTACAAAGTAGCTGAATACCAATCAGGTTCATATACTTTTCCTTAGCTTTTCAGATTAATTAAAGATACATATGCTAAATGACATAGTAAGAACATCAGAATGGTCACCAAAAGGAGTAATACCATAGTAAAATGGGTCTGACAACTAGCAAAACCCACGGGATAATATTTTAAAACATGGGCCAAATGATCAGCTCTGAGACTGCAATGGTTCCCCTACTAGTCATGGTAGATGAACCCGGTATTATTATTAACATTGAATTCTCACTTTGTTTTACTGATTCATGTTCCTAATTTACAGAATTCCATTATGAATGTGTGAAGTTTCAAACAATTGTAAAAATATAAGTTCTTCACTACTACAGTAAACACTGGAAAAAGCTGTATCTGGGCTGAGGTTATTCTGCTTAAAAATAATGGTTAAAAAACACCCTCAGCTTACTTTCTTCCAAGTTGTAGTGTAAGTTAGGCAGGATAGAATTAACATCTTCAGGATGTTTAAAACACTGCTATTAATTCTGTAGGTGATGGCTTATTGTTATAAGAGGAAGGAGGTTTCTGCACTTCTTTTTCACTGTCACATATTTAAGGTTTCACAAAATATTTAAATGTTACCAAAATCTTACATTTTCAGGACAAAATTGTGATCTGGGAACTGCATAATAATCCTAATTTTTTTTCTAGTGTGCTTAACTTCCTATAGATGTGTAAGTCATGGATAAACAGGGAGAGTATATTGTCAGAGTACATTCTAAAAAGAAGTCAGGATTTTTGAAATGAAAAATTTATGCCGAATTTTTGTGTATGATTATTACATTCGTGTTCATACACGTGGGCAATAGAGAAGAATGCTGCAAACCTACTGTGGCAATGAGTTCTAAGGAGCTGGGAATACAAGATGTGCTCAGAATAGCTGTTACCAATTTCTGACACTTACCACCACCCGTGTTTCAAAAAAATGTTCCCTTTCTCCCACCGAGGCCCTAGTCCATTCACATAGGACTGTTTGAACGTGATATCCAAGTTTGCACATCAGAGGCATTCTGAGAAAAATAATTTAATTGTATATAACCAATATTGGTTTTCTTCTGATTAGGACACCCACCCAAAGATGCATGTGCACACACAGAAATTTCTCTACAGGAACTAAAATCCAGCTCTCTTGTTGCAGAGACAGTTTTGTAGTAGGCCGCCTCATATTTAGAGTGCCCTGGAGCAAAGCAGATGATCAGAAAGATTTTCACTGTATTCCTGCCTCTATTCTAGAGACTTGTTCAAACTAGGCTTGTAACTGTGTAAGTAAATTCTGATAGAAAACTGTTTTACCAACAAGGCGTTCAATATTGCCTTCCAAAGCTTCAGGTTTCTTTGGTTGTTTTAAGTCTAGAGATTCCCCATCTCAAAATGATCAGTTTAAAATCCTGCTGTATCACTAGTTTTGGCTTCTCAGATTGGCACTTTTTTAGACAGATGATTTTCTGCCTATGGTTCTAAACCACAAAATTAAAGGTTTATTACACAGTATGCTGTCTTTGTTGATAAAGGCAGGATAAGATATTGGAAACAAATGGAAAAAAAATCTTAGTTTTAATGTTGATGTGGTTCATGTCATTGAATTGTTGACACATGGTACAAGTATTAGGTGTCATGTAGAGAAACCAAAGGGCAGTTGTCTGTGATGTGCACAAAAGAATGAGATATCTGGACCAAAAGGATTAATTAAGTGGGAAAATCTTTGGCTTATGTAGTCCAAGACACAGTGATGCCTCTGACAGCTGAGAAGACTATGGGTTATGGACTTCAGTTTAATTATCTCTTTCCTGTCTAATTCCTTTCATTACCATTTTCTCCCTAGGTCTGCCTTTTGACACACTTGCCTGTTTGCTTCCTAACCCGTGTTAGGAAGAAACAAAGAGGAATTATCCTATACCTGTTATTTCAAACCATTTAAGCAAACTCAGATCATTTTAATTGACCTGAGTTAGCTGTCAATCACAAGAACAGCTCTAAAAGGTGGCAGGGAGCAGTGAGATCTAACAGGGGAGGGCAGAGAGTGGCATATGTCCACAACTGATGACACCGCAGGACCGAGGAGTGTAGATTTATATAAAGCAGGACACAGTGGGATTTGCAGTCCTATGCACAGGGCTAATTTGTCTGGAAAGTCTCTGGAGACAGTTAAGGGCAACTTTTCTGAAGAGTGGTTTCCTCTATAGTTTGTTGTGTGCCCTCCAGCACAAGAGAGATGTGCTTTGCAGGTGTCTTCCATCTGCCATGTTTTGGTTATTCAGCCTTCCCTTGTCCCCTGTGCAACTTTTAAAGAATATCAGCGAACCTACAAAGTATTGGGGTTTTTTTTATCAACAGGATATGAAATCATATGCAGTGATGAATGGGCAGAATAAAACTGGCATTCTGCTGCAGTATATTCATTTTGTTACATTTGTATTCTCTTTCCTGACAGGCTTTCTCTAAAATATGTGCTAGGATTTTTATCTATGCCCTCCTGGATTTTCTTTTACCTTTCTTTCTGTGCTCTCATTTTTTACAGTATTTATTTACACAGCTTTTATTTTGAGTCTCTGAAAGCATCTATTCCTTGTCTCCCTCCTCTGCACAGTCTCAGCATCCCTCCTTCTCACTGCCAAATCAGCACAGCCAGTTGCCTGCAGACAATCGATACTTGCCTTCTGGCAAGCTACAACAGGCCTGTTCTCAATTTTTGCATTTGTGATAGAAAGCCTCAGTCTCTGACAATCTTCATTGGCATAACATATTGCTAGACTCCTATAATGTTAGTAACACCTTTCAGTGGCATAAGATATTGTTAAAAGTACTTATCTCTGAGGTGGTTCAATAACAAAGAAAATAAGAGTTTTCAGGAGAGGCTTCCCTGATCTTCCAACTTTCTAATGGTTAATTGTGCTGCAAATTTGAGTCTGGCCACAAAAAGAAGAATAATAAGGGAATGTTTTAATATCCATTGTTTCTTGTTTAAGCTTGTCCAGCTTCTGAGTTTTACAATATCTCATTAGAAGTGGTATTGCATTTCTTAAACCAATAGCCTGGCACTCAGGATTGTGTAAGAACCTTCTTATGGTACATCTTGTAATAAGAGGTAAAAAAGCTTATTGCATAAGCTTGGAAAGTTGGATTTGGAAAGTGTTAACATAGCGGTATTTTAAAAGTTATATTCAACATTGTATAAATGTTAATGTTGCCCATTTGCCAACAAGAGGTCTAAAAGTCTTTCACAAGTGAGTTGTGATGAAACTTGCTGAGTGATGCAAAATACTACTTCTACCAAAAATCTGCATCTTATTCTGCTGGAGATTACTATTGGATTCTTTGGCCTCCAAGACAAGGTTCTTTTTTTTTAAACTAAGCTCCAGATAAAGGTATGTTTGGCCTATATGATGAGTGGATCAGCTGGAGTTGCCAGGGGCCATTTTCTAAGGGCAGAACTTCAACAGGCGGCAGGAAGATACAATGTCTTAAAGCACTAGAGCAAGATTTGTTAGAGCTTTGCAATCAAAATCCTTGAAATGGAGCCTAAAATAGGATGCCTCGATATTTGCCAAATATATATAAGATGTTAAAGCTCATTTCATCCGTCTACTACACATACACAAATGATTAAGTCTCAATACTGAATAGTCAAGCAAACTTCTGTGTAATCCAAGCGTACCAATCTGATACATCTAATGACACCAGTAGAGCATCAGAATCAAAGCTGCAAATTCAACATCTGTAGTTCAGCTAAAAGACAGTCAGTCAAAACAGTTTAGTAAATGAGCATGGGGAATGAAATTAGTTTATAAGGAAGTAAAATACCATAGAATTGAGATGGACTAGATTACCTAATCTTTTCAGGGACTTTAAGAATAAGGAAAAAATGTAGGACTGATATTTATATGTATTTTTACAATGTTTATAATAACATATTTTCAGACTCAAACTAAGAAAAATGTTTTGTCCACCCACAACAGCACAATTTCTGACTATACAGTTTCCTGCCATAATAACTGCTTTGTGGTTTGTACTGCCACACAGTATGTTTCATTCACATATCCCAAAGCACTTTCCTCAGGAAGATGAGCATTGTCAGCCTCCCTTTAAATCAGAAGGATCTCCCTTTAAATCAGAAGGACATACTCACTTTATGTCACAAAGCATGATGAAGGGACCTTCAAGCAAGCAGAGACCCAAACTGGTAAAAGTGCCTAGTGCAGTACCATACATGAGGATCAGTAGCTCAGGCTTGTCCTATCAGCACAGGTGTGTAGCCCAGGGCTGAGCCTAGACTAAGGCTCCCTGTCCTCAGGAGGTCTAATTAACAGTTTGCAAGGTGATAATAGTGTGATCTTATTGCCTCTTGATCTACAGCCAGTTCCACTCTCAGGAACTCTGCAGACCTTTTATCCCAGTGCTACTGTGCCAGAGGTAGTTTGGAGGAAATACTGCATTCCTTAGTTGCACTAAGGCCAGTACAGAACCCACATGTTCTGAGACCTTCTTTGTGTGGTTTCACTTGTGCTGCCTGCAATTTTCAGCTTGCAAAACCCCAAATATGCAAAATAAAAAGTTCAAAATAAAATTTGTGATCTCCACGATGACTTTGGGGCTAGTTTCTTCGTAGTTGTGTCAAGGTTTCCTAAAATCAATTAAAAATTAAGATATAGCCATCTCATCATCTTATTGTGTGAATTTTTAAAGCAAAAACCTCATACCGCTGTTTATAACCTTGTGATCTACTGATAGAAAGCACATGTAGTCTTTTCCCCTCCCATACTTGTAGTCCTGTTGACAGAGTATTAGTGATGAAGATATTTAGTATCTTGATAATTTTCTATAACAATTTCCATGAGTAGAGGACATTGCCATCTCAGTCTAAATGCAAACCATGCCCACCAGGCTGTGAGCCTTCTCAGCATCATTTCTAACCCAGAAGCAGTAACAGCATTTCCATTGCAGCCTAAATATTCCAAGGAGATCCAATCTCTCCTTTCCTCTGCAACAGTTTTGAAATTCAACATTAATGCCTTCAAGAAAGTTTTAGGAGGAGTTCACTTCAAAGTCAACATTAGATAATGGAAGCGCACCAGCTTAAAATTAAAGTGAGAAAGCAGGTTAGTCATGAACTAGCATTATGGTATGCTAAAGACACAGACATTATTTCTACCTGTGTTTTAGTAAGAAAGATATGTATTGCATTGTCCATTGAAGCTTGTTAACTGTATCCACATGATTTATATTCTTATCATGGAGTACACTCTTAATCAGAATCAATCTATTTTTCATTTTAGAAGAAGATAAGGCAGTCATAGTAATAGCTTGAGATCTCAGTAATATTATTTTGTTTCATAAATACAAAGATAAAAATTCCTGTGTTTGTTTTTTTTTTTTTAATACCATTTACCTATCTGAAACAGCCTTCCTAGTGTTACTTTTATTCCAGAAGACACATGCATGTATTTTTATACAAATTTATGTAATTTTTTTAAATACAACAAGAAAGAAAAAAAAGGAAATGTAAAGTTGCAACAGTAAGAACTACGTCTTCCTTAATTTTGGAAGGAGTAAAAAGTACCTACAAGAATGTTGGACCTTACTCCATGTTGGAGGTTAGGACTGACAAAAGTTCACAAAAGTGAACAATGACAAGACGTTCTCTGACTATATGAAGAAACCAAATCATATTAAACCTCATTTTCGTAAGAAACATTCCTATGATAGAGCCCCTTTTGACTAAACCAGTTCTGTGATGTTGGCAAAGCAGGGACCCTTGCAGCTTTTAAGCTTACACTAGGTTGGGCTTTGGTACAACGTCTGATGTATTTTGTCTTCTGAGGGGTAATCAAGAGGTCATTCATAGTTGAAACATGAAGAATATTCTCTTATTGCTCAATTATTTACTTTGAAAACAGATACAGCTTTCACTCTACTCCTTGACAAGGTCCCTTTGCACTTCTCTGGAAATGCTACTGAAGTGGCCAGCTGAGATTCTGCTTGGAATGATATAATACAATACATAATGATGTGGGTAAAACCAGCCATGTCACCTTTATGTGGCCATATCTTTACTTAGAGGTGAAGCCAGTACATGAATAGCTGTGGCATGTTCAAGTGCATTACGGACATGTTAAGACCCTAATGTTTCTGAGCAGAGCTACAGTTCCAACTCTCAGTATATATTACAGAAAAAAGAGAAAAAGAAAAAAGAGAAAAAGAAAAAAGAAAAAAGAAAAAAGAGAAAAAGAAAAAGAAAAAGAAAAAGAAAAAGAAAAAGAAAAAGAAA
>JANVCC010000035.1:28950057-29045851 GCA_025345505.1 Todiramphus chloris collaris
GAAAAAGAAAAAGAAAAAGAAAAAGAAAAAGAAAAAGAAAAAGAAAAGAAGAAAATACTAACTACTGTGGGTGTACTAGACCTACCTCTCTGTGGTACAAAAGTAAGAGTGAAAGAAATCTCCACAGAAAACTTACACTGTTGTTTCCCTTGGGAAAAGTGGTTGGAACCAAATTATACTATCTCTTATTCTGCTGAAATTTCATCTCAAGGAGTGTGCAGCATAGTATCTAGTTCTCTTTTTTATGAGTAATAGGCTTTCATTTCTATGGCTTTCAATCTGGTATGCATACAGTAAACACATTAGCAAGAACTAAAGTAGTGAAGAAATACAAAATAAATGTGGATGACATCTGGCCATCTCCTGCTTATGTATGAACATTGTGTTTTTCTTTTGTTTTAGCTTCTGTATTTGAAAACCGTTTTGCAGTATCAAAGGATTTGTAGCATGCAGCAGTATTTGAAGAGTAAACTTAATTCATATCTATGTTAAACAAACAAAGAAAAATCTGAAGAACCCACTCAACTCCCTCTGAAGATTCCATATGGACATGCAGAAAATGCCTTTGGTATTTTCTTCATGGAAATGGGTGTCTACAGTATACTACCCACCTTTTGAACAACAGTCAAGCTATTCAATCACCCTCAATCCCGTTCTTTAGATGACTGTTACCATTCTGCTCTCCTGAAATATATTCCCATGTTTGCTACAGCTTTAGTTTTGCAGGAGCTGCCCTGGATTAAAACTTGATTCAGCGCAGTTTTAGTCACATTTATCCATGACAAGGAACTATGACATTGTGACACTTCTGAATAAAGCCAGAATTAAGATTTTCTCTAAAATAAAGGAAGAGGGCAAAACTAGTATGTGAGATGCAACAAGATGAAGACAACTAGAGAGTACATACATAAAAGGAAAAAAACAGATGCTGAAGCATAGTATTTTACAAATGCTACTATCTTAGAAACAGTAAAGTTCTAATATTCCAGTTTTTTTAGATCTGCATATCTGTTGAGTAGAGCTGTGTGAATAATAATTCTACAGTTCAACGGTCTACATCAGTCTAGATGAAAATGCTTTTATATTCTGTTAATTTGCTTTTCACTACAGCAGGTGAGGTCATGCAGTTCAACATGGAAGAATTGTTTCTTCCTTAGAATGTAAAATCAAATAAAACAGGGGCCAAATAAAATAAAAAAAAAAAAAAAACAACAAAAAACCAAAACAACCTAAAGATGTTTCCCTCCTATCTCAGTGCTGAACAATGAGAGCACTCACTCGAGGAAGTAAGAATCTGATATTTTGTTCCCTTCCTTCCCTAATGTGCACTCCCTCCCATGAGAAAAGACGGGCATATACTTTTTCCAAACAAAATGTCCTGGGATCAAGGCAGATCCTGGTACTGGAACTGTTCCATTTTGTAAGGAATGGTTAAATATTTATTTTGCCATGCGAGCCATGACACTGCATCACTGCAGTCAGGTTGCTCAGTGGACACAGGCTGGCATGGAGTTCTCACCCAGCTTGAGTGACAAAGCTCTTCTAGCTACATTTATTCACTGACAATAGTATGTGTTTTATGCAAAGTGGAACAAAGATGTCTAGGGGTTTTAAAGTATCCCAAATACTCTAAAGAGTGATGGTTTTGGTACATGACTGGAAAATGAATGTTCAGATGATTTCAGCAGAGAACAGAACTGGGCACAGGTTCTGCATCTTGTAAGGGAACTTGGTACCTGACCATCCATGAATATTTCCAACAGTCCCTGTTTGAGAAGAGTAACTTTTTGTCTGAATCCGTAATTCCTCCCCCAACAGCCCTCCAAAATAGAAACTGCCTGGTGAAGATCTCAGGCTGATAGAAACAAAACTGAAATTCAGGGAATTTATTGTTTGGCAAGAAAAAAAAATAGAAACAATCAGTTTTACTACTTACCTTCATATTTCATTATCAGAAATGGTCTATCAGGGGATTTTACAAGAGGAAAAAATCTAATTTGTAAAGAAACATTCCATTTGAGATTACCTCAGAACTCAGCTTTCAGAACAGGTTGTTGTAATGGGAAGAAAAAACTAGATTTCCTTGTTATTAATACTGGTGGAGAAGAATCCTTCCTCACACAGCATTTTTAGATAGATGGACCCTCCTGTTAAGAACAGGGTAGTGGAGGGAAAATACCTTTAGTATGTTACAATAAAAGGGTACTTTCTGGTATCATTTGTTTAGAATAAAGAACTTATTCATTAAGAATTGCAATTAATATTTAATTTTTACTTTTAAGCTTTTTTAATGCATTTGTGGAAATGGAAACAATTTACCGATTTATTAAATTTCTAGGATTAGTTTAATATAGTTATTTACCATGTGCAATAACAGTATAAAAATAACTGTTGTATTTTCCATCTGTTTAATAATAAAGGTGATCAATTTGACTTTTTTTTTCTTTTTTTCTTTTTTTAGCATTATTGCTAGTTGTTTTACATAAAAAGGTGAGTTTTAAGCTGTAAGGGGATGTTTACCCAGAAGAAATGACCTTTCTGAGTATGGATTTGCTGCATCTTATTTCCACCATATGAACACACACTTGTCCAGCCTCCTCCATAGGATGCTTACTCAGAGGAGAAGGAGGCGAAGGGGTCAAGATTATTGAGATGTTGGCATGGGTCCATGGGAGATTTGTGATACCCTTTATTCACAGCCATGAGTACACGTAGATGTGATTACACACAGTACTTAACATCTTACGCTACACTTGCTTTTGTCAGTGGTCCCACTTGCTTAATTTATTGCTTAAGGTTTTACTGAATCAAGACCTTATTCAGCTGCCTGGTATTTCTGAGAGTGCCTCTATACCACAGTATGGAGTCCAATGCATCGTGGGCACATCCAAGCCACACATATTCCAGCAAAATTTCAGTACCAGCAGTGTTCTGTTGTGGATACACAGTGTGACATCAGTTTGGACCAGGTTTCTTGATAATTTTCCTTGCTTCTGACATGGGCTTATAGTTCACACAGAAGTCCAGATGTGTCTAATGTCTACTACAGCTGATCTACTGCAAGTCCCTTAACAGGATATTTTAAAGCTGGCTGAGGTGTATCTGCACAGCAGCAAGTGCAGTACATATCACCTTAGGAATATCAGTAAGTGTATAAGCAATTTCTAACTTTGGCACTTAGCCTGAAGTTATCTGGAGTTAAGATTGACAGCTAATTTTGGTTTTTCTTGATGACTACTTCGGTGATATTCCTCTCACTGATATGTCTGTTTCCCTTTGTTTCTATTTGCTACGTTCCATATATTATTCATTAATAGAAATTTCACACATTCTCTTCCAATAAATAAATAAATAAGATAAATATACAGCTTGCAACAGGCTATAAAACAGTATCAAAATGATATATTGTGCCTGAGTCCAACCTAGGGACTACTGTGAAATATATTGCAAAGGCTGAACCCTCTGATGGATAGTATCACTAAACCATTTGAACTGAAGTCTATGCCTTAAGGAAGACTGGAGGTATTGTAGAATCAGCATAAAAGTTCACTTTATATACCTTTCACATTGAAAAATGAACTTTATTTTAGGCCAGTTTCCCACACTGTAAAAGCTGGTTTGGAGGAGGTAATACTCTCGGCCTTTGCCGTATGCCACCTCCTCGCTCACTGTTTGCCATGTAGGGCATGTTTACACTGAAATCCAAAGATGTGACTAGCATGCTGCAGTTATACTCTGGGTAGCTGTAAACTAGTTAGGTCTGATACCAGTGCAGTTGCTGGTAGTATGGAGTTCAACAAGTAGTGTGAAAAACCCGACACTGCAACTGTGTAAATTTACATTTATCACAGGTATAGATGGATATGTTGAGGTACACTCAACTTCTCTGTCAGGAGACAGCTTTGAAGTGAAAACTAAGTAGCTGCATTAGCACAGCAGTGATCCTCCACTAATTACTCAGTGCCTCATAGAAGAATTTAGCATTTAGGCACAATACAGTGCTGACAATTCTGTATTGTCCAGCTCAGAGATGGCCAGTGTTCAGAGGGTCAGGAAAATGAGAGGAGGAGTTCTGATGTACAGGCAGACTACAGACCTGTCCTGAGATACCTAGCTGGGCACATTGTTGAAACTGTCCTGCAGCTACATAGCTGCCCATATACAATTCAGTTTGCTGAAAGCTGTCTTGGGGACACATAAGCTGGCTACAGTCACACATCTCACTGCTGTGAACACAATTATTTTGCACATAAATACTGAGAAGCTGAGTTATTACCAAAAAGAAACGCACTCTTTTGGAACTCCAGAAGGCTGTTAACAGTGGGGTGAAAAATCTGTCAATTAAATACAAGAAACATGGTTATTGAAAGAAAACCTCCAGATATTAACATGCCTAGATCAATGTGCTGAGTGATATTTAGTTATTTACTGAGCAGTTGCGCTACAGTATCAGTCAGGGGCTGTGGCAAGGATTGCTGTCTTGGTAGATGTTTATTCAATAACAGAACCACTGGTGCTGAAGGGGGGGAAGAATTCAACAAGTGTTTGAAAGAAATTGCATTTGGTCTGTGTTGATATAACCTTCAGAATGAAGTATGGACCACTCCCCCACACCCCCCCAACCCCCTTTAGTATACATAGGAGCTACTGTTTCTTGTTGTGTTTGTTTTTCTCCTGGCTCCCATGTCCTATGTATAGGACAATGTTAAAACTCACCTTGAAAGAATGAAAATTTGCCAGAAAGTAGACACAGAAACGAAAAAGTTTCAGTGTGGGGGAATGGAAGGGGAAAAGGGAACCAAGGAAGGGGAAAAGGGAAAAAAAGAGGGAAAGGACATAGGTAAATTAAAAGAAAGAAGATTGAGATAAAAGACTAGAGGTTGGAATAAGAGAAAGTCAAAGATCACCCAGCATCTTGGGAGCCACTGGGCAGCTCCAGGGTTGTTTTGTGTGGAGATCTGGCATGGCATGAAAGCAGAAATAGACTCTGCAGTCCCCAGAACCACCTTCCTCTTCCTATTAGAGCTATGAACATAGAAAGATTGCAAATTGTGTTTGATATGACTCAGTGGCTAAGACCTCATTCCTTCTATACCACAGAAGTTGCCTGGGGGGAAGGGGGGGAATTGAATAAACAGGGTGACATGCACAAGTTTATTTGTGCAGAACACATCTATTTTTTATTCACATATATGCATGCACAGATCTGACCTCAATGGAAGGAAAAGTAGCATTAATCATTTTGAAAAAAATTTAAAATACTTCTCCCATTGCTAATAAGTTTGTGTTGTTCTAGTTATAAGTACCCATAAAAATGTGTGTAATGTCATGTTAGGCAATAATTGAATATCTGTGAATTATTATTATTATTGTTTTCATTCTACTGCATTCTTTTTAGGTAGTACCTGCAGTGTATTAAGCTCTCCTCAGCCTCTATACAAATTCAGGCATTTCCCAGAGTTGAAAATGTGCTAATCAGTATGATCTAAATGTTCATGGCAAATGTCAGTCTGTGAACCTGGTCTTCATGGAAAATATAAAATGTTTGGCTGCATGCAAATAAGCATTATGTCTAAACAGTGCTTTCCAGAATTTTTGGTTGGTTGGTTGTTTTTGTTTTGGTTTTTGTTTGGAAAGAGTGGTTGATAAAAATGACTGTCAGATGCAGACCTGTGAGCAAATGGAATTAAACTGTCAGAAAAATCGTTTTATTATTTCCTCAAGTCATGCCCTCTCTTCTCTATTGCTTTAAAAACCTGCCTAAACCAGATTTTAAATCCCACTGAAGTCAAGACAGTTTATGTAAATAGTTAGGGACTTTCCTGAACTGATGCCTAGATTGACAGCCATACACATGTTATTTTTTAATATATTTGCGAGTTCTTCTCCATTAGTTTGGAGCAATATACTGAAGCAAACATAAGTGAAAAACAGCCAATAGGTAAACTTTCCCTTTTTTTCAGTAGGGATATATAGTATTTGATCCTAACAATACCTACTACCAATTAAGTTGTCTATAGTTCTGCTGTACAGATACTCAAAACCTTTCACTCTCAGAGTAAATATGTGATATTAAACAGTACTCCAGCAAATCAATGCCTACCTGTTAAGCATTAATAATACACAATGCACTTACTGAAAATGTGTTAAGTAGTAACTGATTTAAATGAATCCCAAGTAAGAAACTGTCCATTATTATGAACTATGTTCTGTACTGAGAAATTAATCTTTTTTTCAGCCCTGTCCTCCAAAGCTCATCAGAGATTTAAGCATAAAATGAGCAGTCTGGCTTTCACCATATCTATGCAATTTCATAGTAGATTGAAAGGCATTAGTGCAATTATTACAGAAATTAACACTAGAAACACACTGAAATGACTGTTATGTTTCTTTAAATGTAACCTTTCTCTCCTCATTAAAATGGTTATTGGTAAAACCATTTTCCTCCGCATGGAACTTACAGAGTAAAGCTAGTAAAAGAAACTAAGCACCATTCATTATTGCCAGCATTTTGTAATTGTTTTTATTATACTTTATGGAAAAAATATATAAAATGCCACATTTGAACTCTAGACTATTAAATGTGTCAGCTCTATTATATCATTTCTGAAGACCAATTTGCCTTTTTTTCAGAAGGTTGTAATGAGCCAGGTTCGTTTTGCTTTCCACCATTTATCTTTTCAGCGGTAATGGAAAATTTCCCCCTCAGGCACAGCAAGCTATTCTTATCTTAGACAATTAGGCAGAAATGAAAGGGATCATAAAGGTGAGATTTCTTCACAAACAATGTGATGTACTTTACACTGTTTAACACCGAGGAATTTCTGACAAATTCTGAGTGGTTTATGAAGGCAGTGTGGCTAATAGCCAACTCTGAATAATACTTCAGCTTCTTAACACATGAGAAAGAGGGTAGGCAACCAGGGCCACTTAAAGATATATGTAGTCTCTAGTTCTACTGTTGATAATATTTCATTTCTCACAGAGATTGGAGAATAAAGAGAAACAAGTCTATACAAAGCAATTAATTCATTACAAGGCAAGAAGAAAACCACACCTTTGGACAGCTTGTTTTACCAGCAGAACTTACTTGGAACATTTACAAACATCAAGATTTTTTGTTTTGCCTTTCTTTCTTGTACTTTCTTTAAATTAATTTTATGATTAAAAAGTATATGATAAAACAGTTACTTAACATTTATAAGGCCTATTGGAAAGAACAAATGAATAAGTTAATAAGAAAAATACTTGCAACATTTGGTGCATTGTGCCCAACAAGCAACAAGGTGCAGCACTTATATGCTGATTCCTTTGACAGATACTTTAAGGGCCTACATATCCCTGTTTAGGTGCTGGTCATTGGGGATGCTGCAAAACTCTTTCAGGCCTTCTCTCCAGAAATACTCTTCTAGCGTGTATTAACTACAGACTAGTTCTATCTCTGATATTTCCATTGGGAAATCATGGATGGAAGAGAAAATTGATTAAGAAGATTGAGCTGGTGTTTTGGGGGCTGATTCTCCATCCTCTCTGCACCATCATTTAAAAGATCACTAAGCTATTTTGAAGCCAGAGACATATTGTACAGCCAGTCCTCAGTTAGTTCAGGATAAAATATACCACCAAAGTCTCTTTTACCATACGTGAAGTGACACTACCATGTGATGTTACCAGGTGGTACCAGTGAGGCTAAGTGTATCTAGTTCCCAATTAATTTAGGTGCACACACCTACTATAATTAGCCCACCTTCTTAAATACAGAATGAGAAAAATTATATGAGTCTGTAAGAAAGTCCACAGAGAAACAATAGTTTCTTAGTGATGTCTGAGAGCAGCGTTATCCCTCAGGAAGCACAAGGATTTGTAACTCTCCATGTAAGAAGTGGAATGTAACTCCCATTTACTGTATTACAGGATTAACGTGGTATGCATCCAATAAATAATAATTTAAATAATTTTCCCCTTTTTTTTCCTTTATTTTTTGATGGTAGAATTTTAATTTACCTTGTTCCCTATAAATCCAACAAAGCTATTGCTTTCTCTGTAAGTGAGAATAATTGCTGCTGGTTATCCCAGTTCTGTGCAGAAAGAAGGGAAGGTAAAGCACTGCAAAAAAGTGTTGCATAGTACAATATATTAGTACATATATATATATTACAATGCATTAAGAAAAAAACAGTATTATGCATGCTATGTATAAAAATAATAGTGTATATATAGCCGGTGTTTAAACGCATGTTGTCATTGGTTCACTGAGGCAAAGACTCCACTAACTAAAGAGGAAGAATTGGCAAAGCTTTAATAGGAACAGAACTGTGCCCCAGTCCATTTTAGCATTGCAGGTCTTTGAAGAAGGAGAAGTATTGGCACTGTACTTAGAGCAAATAGCTGCAATTAAATTCATTAATTAAACAAAATTATTTCTTTCATAGAGAAAAGCTCTAATTTTAAAATATTCTAGCTGAAGTTGTAGAGTTGGAAAAGATCATGCTCCCTGGTGCTTACTAATACTCCTTACTGCCAGATTTGCTGGGAAGCTGCTTGAGTGAGGGCTTTGCAACTCAGTTTCTTCAAACCAAACTTAAATAGTTCAAATTGATATTCTGACTAATTTTCACCAAAAGGGAGCAGAAAATACCCACCCAAGCAGTGAACTCGGGGAACCTGATGGGCAACACTACACAGCAAAAGGGACAGGAAAAATTAGAGAGACCAGATGGAGGTTTTCAGGTATAGTGGCTGCAGCCAAATGGTGATGTGTGTTTTCTCCATACATGCTCCACTCTATTTTCCTGCTGACTCTAGGGTCTGTTCTATGTATAGAGATATCTTTTGTCTTTCTGTGAATTGCTGAACTGGGAGATGGTGTTAGTTTTACCCTAGACTCAATATTTTCTGATTTATTAATTTTTTATGTTGGCATATTCCTCACTTTTGTCAAGAGTACCAATTAAGAAATGAAAGGTCATGATTCAGGTTTCTTGAAATAGAGTTAGATAAATCCTTCCACTCAGATGAATCAAAAATCTACATGTACCTTATTTCACATACCTAATTTACAAGATTATTACTATTGCCAAATTGACATTTTACACTTCATGTAAATTCACCCATAGACAAAAAGCCACTTTACACAGATTTTCTTATTTACACAAAATGTCACCATGAGAGACAAGCTTAGTAAAAATTACCTCTATCCTTTAACAAAAGGGTTCTGAATTTTGAAATAGAAAGAATAAGTTTTGACATCAATAACACTGGCTGTCATCTGTAGAAGTAGATAAATTTGGGAAAACTTGTACAGGAACAAACTTATACTGAACAAAATATTTCCTCTAATTTTTCTGCATGCATCCTGCATCCATTTATCCTGTATATATGAAGAAAACATGTAATGAGGAATTTCTTAATTATGCCACAAACTTTTGTTGTAAAGAATGTTGCCCCCATCCATCCTAAAATTAAAATATAAGCATATAATGGGTTCTACTAATATATCTGCAACAAGTCCCATAGCTCTGCACACACGGCCCACAGCTGTTTGATCACAGGTTTATGATGATGCTTTGGGAGCAGAGGATAATCAGACAGCAGGGAAGAAGGTATGGATGTGTGCAGATAAAGGAGAAAGAAAATTAATGTGATCTAGTGTAGCTAATAAGCCTTCTCTGTAAGAGATTCAAATAATGAAAGGGATTCAGAATAGTTTTCCTTCCACCACCGTGGTTCTGCCAAAGCAGAAACACATTTTTGGGACAGAGACTGATGTGATTGAAATAAGAAAACCATATCTGGTTATTACCTGCTTCAAGTCACACCCTGCAATCATCCAGAAGTTATTCAGTGGACTTGTTTTTATGCTAATTATATAAAGGGAAAATATGGGACTGTATTTAAAAAAACATCCAGTAGGTTCTTTGGCAATTCTCAAAAAGTGATCCTTGAATGTCTACAGAAAGCTTAAAGACCATCAGCTATGCTGACCTTGCACTATATAATGATTCTGTGACCAAAAAAAAAAAAAAGATAAATATGATATGAACTCATATACAGAAATATTTCTTCATATATTGTTTCTTCAAGAATATGTCACGAAAGATCCAGCAAAAGTAATAATTCTAAAATTTTCTTTAATTCCCATAATTATTCATTGCCTATCAGAAGAAAGAAGGTGACTTACAAGAGTTCTTTCATCATGAAAACAAATGTTATCCTCCATCACTCTCTAAAAATAACAAGCTATCATCAGGCAAGATAACCACCCTGATAAAATACCTTGAAAATAAAGTGAACTTTGCCTCATGGTGTGATCTTTCTGGTGTTCCAGTTGAAGTTCTTGATGGATATCAATACTGTATGCCCAGACATCAATACGACTTTCAGAGATTATGCATCAAACAACATTATCCTTTACATCAGCGAACAGTTAAAATGTGTTAAGGTTTGATATTATGTCTGCTGTTCTTATGGTAGGTACTCAGAAACACTTCCAGAACACATCACACTCATGGCAGAAGAATATGAAGATATTTTTTTTAAGAGTATGAAGGATATTCATAATGTACTGAGTAACTAGCAATTGGTAGCAAGCCCTTTTTTTATGTAATAACTTTTATACCTAAGAACTTTAAATGACCAGAAATTATAACAATCATCTAACAATTACTAAAAGCACTTTGGAAGAAATCTTTACAACTGTGGAGAAGGACAAGGACATTTTCAAACAGACCGAAAAAGGAGCTTAGTTATACTTACAGACCTCTGATACTTATGCAAGGATTTGGGGCATTAAGACATTCGTTATGTTGGAAAACATAGTTTTCAATCTCATTCAGCAAATAGAATTTCTAGTCTGCTAAACCTAAGCAATATGCTCACATATCCCTGACTCTCAAAACACCACTGAGTTCATTTCATTTTTCTGGAGGAAAGAATAAAGAAGTTTCTGTAAATGTTCAAAATATGCCTCACAGTATTATCTGAAATACAGAGGCCAAACGCTGCATGTTTCTACAACTACACTAGCAATATCCTGTTACTGGTCATGCCACCAGTGTAGAGCTGTTTGTCTAGAATGCCACACCTGAAAGGGGTTTCCTTATCAATTTGGTGCAACAGCTGTCGTAGCCAACAGAAGTTGTTTGCTAAAAAACCATGATCCTTAATGCCAACAGAAACAGTATCAGTGGAAAAAAGTGCACAGAGATGTGCAGACAGTTAAAGCCCTTGTCAGCTGGAATACAGAAAAAGAGGGCTAAAATCTATAGGTGATCGAAGTATGCCACTGTAGAATCATATGTCTTAGCTGAAGAATGTAAAGGTTGAATACCAATAGCAAAGAATGCACACCCATAAATATGTCGAGCCATAAGTATGGATCATCCCAACATCATAAAATTCATTTGTATGCTGTAATTATTCATTAAATGTACACTTCAGCTGAAGGCCTTGTGATATACATTACAAGATTTAAAGTAAAATCCATATCCACTAATGTATAAAACTGCACACAGAAAGAAAGTTTTGAAAGTAATCATTAAAAGTTTGTGGTGGTGATAAAGAGTTGTAGCAATTATTGATTTTTTTTTTTTTTACATTGCCTTTCCAGTTAATGTGACAGCCATTTGAGTCAAACCAAACAAAAAAGATACTGTAGAGACTGTACTGTTCCATTAAGAATAAAATGATATAAACACTCAGCAACAAAGAAGCTCCTAGACTGATGTCTTTATGAACTCTGAATCATTTAAATTAGTTCCACATCTAAAATCAATCAGGACATGAGTGTCTATGACAACTTTTGTGCTTTCAATAGGAGTCTCACTGCTTTGACATATATTGACTTTAACACTGTAGCTGAACTGCAACAAAACTTTTCACAGCCAAATACAGATCAGAGCTGCTCTAAAGTTACTGTTGGTTGTCCCAGAGGTTCAATGTATCCTAGTCAGCCTTAGCCTTTGGAAAGCACAATGGAATGAGATTTTTAGCAGAATCAGAAAACAAACCCATGATTTTATGTTTGTGGGGTTTTTTTTTTCTTTTTGACAATGAAGTTCCTACTATAGATTTTGTTTTCCTCCTTTTTTCAGCAAATGTGGTAGTGAAATGTCTCTTAAAGCATATTTGTCTCCATAGGGGCATAACTTCTTAAGGACAACTCACAATGTTATTATAATTAAGATATTAATAGCTAAATGACCATGTAATTAAACCAAATCAGTTCAATATCAGTCAAAAAAAGCAGAATTATTAAATAGAAGTCAGAGTACATTCAACAGATGCAGGACTGTTATGTAGGGTGACTACAACAGTCTTTCAAGTGACAGAACTGTTTTGGACTGTGGAAGCTTTCTGGTCTTTTTTGGCTGATCAGCAACTTTCCATAATGATTAGTGGGAGTCTGAGGGGCAACCACTCAAGTCACCAAAAGGTGAAGGAGGTGGTCACTTGGTTAAAATTAAAACACTCAGGGACTGCTCAAGGATCAGTAATTGTCATTCTGCATTCTCTGTTGATCTGTGAGCTTTGATTTTACATGTTTGACCTATTCAAATTCTAAATTCATTAGGCAGCAAATATTGCTTAATAACATACTTCGTTTCACTACAAGATTCTCATTGGATCACTAGCAATATATTTATTTAATAAATAATAATTTGGTGATACTGTAGATGCAGAGAAATCATCATAGGTACCTATGGTGAGATACATCTAAACAGTTCAGTTTCTTGCAGTGTTATTGATTCTAATTTTTAAGTCTGCTATTTAGCAAGTGTCTAAACAGCTCAAGATGACCTTGCTGCTTTGACACTAAATCACAGGAAGGAGCTTCTAGTGTCAGAATAGTAAAAAGAAATGCCAAGATATCTATGGATATGTCATTGCAGAATAAAGCTGTCACCTCCTGCTTAGAGAAACATCAGATTTACATTTACTTCAACAAGTAGTAAACAGTCCTGACAAGTGAACCGTTTCTTATGGGTTTTTTTTTCCCTGAAAGGATTCAGAGGAAGACAAATGCTGTTGTTTCTGAGAGGTTCAAATGCGGGTCATGATGCCACTAGGAGGGCAAGCCTGTTCAGAGGAAGCAAGCACACTGTCCTCTCTCTGGTGCTTCCCAGTCTGGGCAAGGTCTCGATGGCTCTACTCACACAAACTGGTTTTTGCCACTCTCCTCTTCCACAGACAGCCCCAAGGACAGGTCCCTGTTGAATGCCTGGTGAGACCCAAAAGGCTATGAGTTGCAGGCAACCACTGTCACTTGCTATCAACATGCAACATGACTTTGCTCTACAGAAAGCTGTTTCCCATAGACTTGCATACAGAATTTCATACATGACACTAATACAAAAATATCTTTCTGTCTTCATGTGGTTCTTGTTTTTTTGTTTCTAGAAAGAAATGCTAGAAATGCCTTTTGCTGTTAATTTTGTTCTATCAAAGTCAGATTTCAGGAGGATATGAGGTCCTTGTCAGAAAAGAAAGTTTTAAATAAAATATATCTGAACAGTACACTAAGTGAATCAAAGCTCAATCTCTAAAGCTATCACTGGAAACCTTTAAAGGCTTCTACTTCATTGGTTTGATACTTTGGCCTGTGGAAAAGTTAAGCTTTAAAGGCTATCCATAGCTTGGTTTGGTACTTTGGTTAGTGGAACATTGGCCTTGTCCCTGCTGACAATGTTTAGCATGAGATCACAGTTCTCATCTCATATTGTGGTAATTTATATTGAAATTTGGAGTAGTAACAGTCTTGGGTTTTTAAATCTGTTTTACTACTTGGTGGCATGTTCCTAATTCTACTTAAGAATTATTGTCTGCAACATATCCTATTATTCTTTAACTTCATAACTGTAGCTAGATGATTCTAAATATGCTTGGATAAATACATTTGGATTTCTTTTGAATGCAGCATCCAAAGTCAAACATTACCATTGACGTCTGAGCAGCACAGGCAATGCTGCGGGAAGGTAGAAGCCAAAAAGATCCCATTGTAAATGTTCAGTCCTCTGGTTCTTTCTCTCCTTTTTGAATCACTCCTGGCTTTGGGATAGGCGTAGTTCCTTTTGCTTTTTATTTCCCTCAGGCTGTATTTGTTTGTTTGGTTTGGGGTTTGTTTTTTTTTTCCTTCACATTGAGACATTCTTTTTTGATTGCAAAATCCATTTCTTTACCGTAAATCCAACATCTATAGTTTAAGGTATGAAGTACGTGAGTGTAAACTGCATATAAACATGAATGGTTTCTGTTCCCATTTTATGCCCAATAATGGAAAAAATAGCTCTAGAAATCTTTGAAAGTCAAAAGATGTTTGTGCAGACAAGACGGCACAAACAGAAGTGGTCTCTCTTGTTCTCTTGTCGAATACAAAAACCTTTGAATCACTTAATCTTGATACATCAAGAATTGTGGTATTCATAATGACATTCTTTAATAAAGAATTTTAATCTACGTTCAGCTTCCTAAGTACCTGCTGCTCCTAAAGAACAACAGTAAAGGAACACACATGAGATGTTCTGACCTTTCACTGCAAATACTCTAGAAGACATCTCTTACTTTTCGTTTTTGTTCACAAAATATCTGTAGGAATGTAACAAAATGGTCAAGTTAACATATATGTATGCAACATTTTTCTCCTTGTAGTCATGAAGTTTTCAATGAGTTTTTAAGTTTTACTGCAGCTCATGAAAGGCTCTGTTTCATGAATTTTGACTGGAGCGTATGTACAGACAAATCCCCAGAGGCTCCTTTTATGTTGCTTGGAAACGTAACTTCATGGAGCTATGGAGATTTGTATTGTTCTGACTAAAAATCAAACTTGAAACACATTCTTACAAAGAAGCAAACCAATTTTGCTGAAAAGATTATTCAGAAACTAGTCCAAATTTCTGAGTAGAAATTTGGAAAAATTAACAGCTCTGTGTCTCAAAGCACACATTTCACACAGGTTTGGCATTTAGCATTGGTACAGACCAGATTGATAAGAGACAAGAATACATGATATTGTTTGCTCATTAATGTGTCTGTCTATATAAGACTTCATCAAAATATCACGTAATACCAGGAGCAAACTTCAATATGCAAAATACAGTTGTGACAAATGAACTAAGTTTGAATCTCAATTTCGGCTAAAAAATTTGGGATAATCAGTCTAATGATAACATTATCAGTGAAATTCTTCAGTCTCCCACAAAATCATCAGAAGAAAACAACATTTCTGCTACAGAAAAATGTGACCTTTCTAATTCTCATGAATATCCTTTGGCTGTACTTCACTACTTGAGACTAGTTTAAAAAACGCTTGACAAACCTTTCGCTTTTAAGCTTCTAAAGTTGATGCTGCCTCTCTTATAGTTTTGCTGGTTGTGCCCTACCTTGACCACGTCGTTGATAAGCAATGGTGTTTGAAGGTGTTCCTCTGTATTTGCTTGTCTTAACACTCTGTTCTCAAGCTGTCGAAAGAAAAATGCCTGTTTCAGTTGCACAGGAAATGGATCTTCCTCCTACACAGCTGTCACTGACACTATCCTTGCACTGTAAACTCAGAAACAATTCCTGTTACCTTAACTGGGAGAGCTGATGAATTTGGACCTCGGTCATGGGACAATTATTTTTCTTGAGTAGTGCTTATGCTTTGAAAGTAAACCTGGGAACAGCATCACACAACATCTGAGGAAGGAGGGCACCTCTGGGGATCCTGTGATCTGAAGCCTGGATCAAAGCATGATTAGTGAGAGCTAGCTGCACAGAGCCATGTCCCGTCATGTTTTGAATATCTACAAGGACAGGTATTCCACAACAACCTATTCAAACACCCTTACAGTAAAACAACCTATTCAAACATCCTTACAGTAAAAAGGTGCTTTCTTATGTTTAAACAGAATCGTCAATTCCTTCAAGTTGCTGGCAACTCTTCTAACATAGGCCAATATGCAGTTGGTCACCTTTGCTGTAAAGGCACATTTTTGGCTCGAGGTCAACTTTTTGCCCACCAGGACACCCAGGCTCTTCTTTGCAAAGCTACTTTCCAGACCCAGTGTAGACTGATGCCTGGGATTATTCCCCATCTGTTGAGCTTCATGAGGTTCCTCTCTGCCCACTTCTCCTGCTTGTCATGTTTCCTCTGGGTGGCAGCACACCTTAGGAATGTATCAACTACTGCTTCCTGTTTTGTATCATTAGCAAACTTGCTGATGGTGTAGGGTGTCCCAGTGTCCATGTCATTGATGAAGGTGCTAAACAGAATTAGCTGCAGTACTAACCCCGGAGATCACCACTAGTGGCTGATCTAGCTGATGTTGTGATGCTGATCATGACCCTCTGGTCTGGTTGTTCAGACAGTTTTCAATCCACCTCACTGTCCACTTACCTAGTTTGTACTTCATTGGCGTTTCAATGAAGATATTAAGTGAGAAAGAGTTAAAATTCTTACATTTTATTTCCTTTTTAAGTACTCTTGCCAAGAAGCCATTAGACATATCCATGAAGTTCTTGGTCACTTTTTCTTATCGTAAAATTTTTCCAAGATAATATTTTGAGGAGCTTGCTGAATTTCTTCCTTATTTTAAGGAAACTTATGACATTTTAAAGTTTGACATTTGGAGAAATATGGTGTGCTTAGATCAACGTGCTTTTTAATTTCAACATTTCAGCTAGTTTGTCAGTTATAAGAATTTTGAACTAATGTTTAAAAAAATGTTTTGGCAGGCCCAAGTAATTTTTTTTCAAATTCTTTATTTATGAGTATTGTTGAGATTTTGACTCTCAATTTTCACTGTGTTTAGCTAAAAATAAAGAAAAAGCAGGGCTGGGAAAAATATGTGCTGTTCAGCTCCAGTAGCTGTATATGACAGCCTTTGTCTTCCCAGAAACCCAGATATAATCTATCATGTATATGATTACATAAAGGATTATCATTACATATTCATTCTTCTCATCTTACTTGGGAGCTCTGCTGTGTACTCTATTAATGCAAGACAATTAAAATGCCTTTGTGCTCCAAAGTAGTAGTCATAATATTCGTAAGAGTAGTTCATTGTTGAAAAAGAGTAAGTTGCCATATTTCTAAGTCAGTTATAAATTGCTATTATAGATGAAGAATTTTAATGCAAAATAACGTAAATTAGACAGAAATCACAGCATTGTGTTGTTGATGAATATAATGGATAAAACCCTGGACACAGTGACGTTTAAGAGAGAAGTTCTCATTGACTTGAGCAGAGCATGTATCCACTACATTTGATTCTGTCTTTTACAAACATTCCTAAAGACTCAATTACTTCATATTAGCATTTTGGTAGCATCAAGAAGCCTCAGTGAAGACTGAGTTTTGATAGGTATTACACTTTTATGTGGTTTATTAGTCTTACATAAGTCACTCCCAAGACTGAAGTAGGATCACAGCAGCCTTATATAGTTATATATTAGCACACAATCAGCACCTTTCTCTTGTTTTGATTCTGCAATTGAGTTTAAAGCTTGAGCTGTTAAGTCAAATCCTTTTTAAAGTGACATGCACAATTTCTTCCTTTTAGGGCAGCTATATTAGGTTGAAAAGCTCTTTTCAGGAGATATTCTAGCCTTTTCTGAGACTGTCAGCTTTCACACTGGATTTTGTTCCCAGATGAGCACACATACAGATTCCCACACAAGTCAGAGGAGTGCCAGGGAAGACGAAAGCAATTTTTCTTGCCTTAAAATTCTTATTAGCCATAAGCCCTTGGTACTTGAAAATTTGAGGTTTAATTTAAACAACAGTTTCTAAGTAGCTTTAAAGATTGCTTTGAGCAGATCTCTACATAGAAAAACCTTTCTCTCACTACAGAATCTAAAAAAAAAAAAACACCCAGGTGGCCTCTTTCATTGCCTGAAGATGACAGATAAAACTTTCCAAATTGACGAATGGCTTCTGTTTCTGTGTACATGGAGCATAGAGCTCTCAGGTGAGTGACAGAAGCCACAGCCTGTGCCCATGACCAATAGCACTATGGCTGCTGTACCTAGTACCAAATAACATGCAATAAAACTTCTTGAAGTACTGTACTCAGGATTTCTTGATCTGGAGATATGCAATCTCACATTAAAATCTTAACCTTGTTCTCATTTAGACAGTAATATTGCTATATACAGCTAAGGAGAATTTAGACATGCCACACTGTGATATAAAAAAAAAAAAAAAAAAAAAAAAAAGCCCCCTAAGCCTGTATTGTGATTAGGATCACAGTACTCAGAAAAACAGCTCTTTTGTAAGTTTCCAAGAGAAACTCAGGTCTCAGAATACATGCCAAATTATGTGTCCTGGACATACAGGTTCTTGATCTTCTTCACTGAATGGTCCCATTATAAAGAACACCAGTCTTTACTTGTCATTCTTCAAATAAGGGCATGTCAACACCTGACATTTCAGTATGGTGAAATTAAAATTTTAAGTGGAATAGATATTCTTGAATAATCCCATGCTCAGACATGCCTTTGCTCTAAGAATGAAGTCCATGTCTCCTCAGGAATTCGCTTCATTCTTAACAAACGTGATGGCATGATTTGTGTTCATTGGGCTGGAGTTTGGCTTATTAGTTGTCAATTCCTAACTAAGATCCTACTCCTTATAAATGTATCTGTTAAACTTGAGCAGATAACAACTTTAAATCATTATTATCTTTCCAAACTGTAACTTAAGTGTGTCCTGTCTATATATGGATAGTGATTCCTTCTCTTTCATTCATCTCTGGGTTCTTTGCAGACAGTATTTCTATCTAAACAACATTTTTAATCTGAATTCTACTTAGTCATATACACATTAAAAACATTTTTTAATGCAGGACAAATGTGACTTTAAAGCACAAAAATTTAGACCTAATACATGAAGCTGATATTCATGTCTTTTGTGTCCAAATTACAGAGCAGGCCTATCACACCTATGCCACTAATACTAAAGTCACAGAACAGTCAATGTGCTGTAAGATTTTACCACTTGTGAGCTGGTTGTACCACTTCAGTCAGTATGTGACATAAAAGTGAAACATGACACTTGATTGGGTGATATGACTGGCATATCTCACTGAGGCACTTCATAAATCATCTGGAGACTGTGCTAACTTTATAGGTATGAAAGCTTACTGGAAATGTTAACATGCTTTTCAAAACACTTTGATGCTATGCAATTTTATGCTACCAGTTAACTTCTATGGATAGCTATATCTTGAAGGAGTTGCTTGCTACATTCGTATTAATTTTTTCTTAGATTTCTAGTCACTTCAAGTAGTTTTGCAGAGGCAGAAAATGAGTCCTCCAAACACCAAAAATTCTTACTTTAGCGCACTACCAGTACAAAGTCACTAGCACAGCAGAGATCCAGCAAATCTGTTTGTTAATATTAGATCCCACATGTAGTCTGCTAAATGTTAAATCATCTTCAGGCAGTCTAAAAGTTAATCTGATACTAGTCTGTATGTTGCAGCTCATCTTGCCTAGCTTTAGTGTGTATATCAGAATAAATAGAATAGGACTTAAGACCTGACTGCTAAAGGGAAGTTCGATAGACTCTCATGCACCTTTACTCACTTTCCATCATGGATGGTTGTCATAATTGACAGAAACTACTTAGACAGCCAAGTCTTTTCCATATGTCTTTAAATTACTTCATCATGCCAAAGGTTTTTATCAAATTAATTAAATCTGCATAAAGGTCAAGATTTGCTCTTGCCAACATTAATTTGTGAAGCAGTGAAAACTACTTCAAGTCTTTCACAGCTTGCTTTGAGCTCACAGTTGTGATCCATCTGAACTACAATATGTCACAACAGACACTTAAGGAAAATCTGCTGAAGGATTTTGCCCAACATGATGAGCATAAATATGCCCTTTAAGTTGCTATGTAGTGAAATTCATAACTACTAAATAAAAATGAATGGTTAGAAATGTGACCAGAATGAGACATAAATCGAAAGGCACCTTCTTTCATTAAACAGCAGAATCAAGAAGGTTATTTTGTTTTTAAATAGCAGTCTTTTCTCATTTACAGAGATTTATACCTTAAATTCAGTATCTTTTTCACATAACAAAGGACTGTTGTCCAGTAGGTACACTGGGGGCTGCATTTGAGAAATTTGATTGCTAGCCTTTACTTGTTCTCTCCTCTACTAGCTGCATCAATTTTCAAAATTAGTGTGGATCGGTCACCATTTTCATATTCTTTGAGAGAAACCAAAAGGTCTGAATAGGTTTGAAGGAAAGTGAAGCTGCTTAGTGAACTGCCTCCAGCTGATTTGTCATGCTTACATAACCTAGGGACTAGCATTAAACAGTTTGAGTGCATGAAACATGACATATCAAGTCCAAGCTTTTGAAATGATCCCACTTTAGGGAAAGGTAATATGAAGACCTGATAATAGTTTCTTACTCAAAGGTGTGCAAAACTTAGCTTAGATGAAGGACAGTTATATAAATCTGTCTCTACATGAAGTAATCAGCTTAATTGCATGCTTGACTTTAAACATAAGCATAATTCTATTGAGTTAAAGGAAATCTGAGAAATCTGTGAAAGATGCAAGAAGTATTAACTTGTTCAAAGAGAAGTGGGGAGACTGGTGCTACAGCTTGTCAAACCATGTGTCTGCTGAAAAGGAGACTGAATTCCAGTCTATGTTTCAAAATTTCACTGCAGGCTGATCTCCTCAAAAACAGGTAGGTCCTGGGCAACAGAGCTGATCTTTCTTTGTGCCCTTTATCATCAATTATTAACTCCTTCAATGTAAAATATAAGTGTTAGTGTCAACAGAAGAGGTTGAAACAAACCCATTCACAGAATAGACCAGGAAACATTTGATGTCCTTTGTAAGTTTAAATTCTGTTGGAGAGAAGAGTACAATCTCTGTTACCCTTCCCATGTGGGGATATGTACTGTGCTACTGATTAAAGAGAGGAGGAGGAGAAAGCAGCCCCACAGACATTGCCATTTTTTTATGATTCAGGCAACTGCAGATTTTAAGGGTGAGTTTCTGACTGCTGATGTCTTGCTCTGTCTTCCCAGACCAGACTTTGGAGCTGAATCCACTCAGTAGGGTCAGAAGAATCTCACTTATGATGAAAGGCTGAGGAAGCTGGGTCTCTTTAGCTTGGAGAAAAGGAGATTGAGTAACAAATACGTAATAAATACATAAAGGGTGAGTGTCAGGAGGATGAAGACAGTCTCTTCTCTGTTATGTCCAATGATAGGACAAGGGGCAACGGGTGTAAACTGGAGCATAAGAGGTTCCACAGAAACATAAGGAAAAACTTTTGCACTGTGAGGGTGACAGAGCTCTGGAACAGGCTGCCCAGAGGGGTTGTGGGGTCTCCTCCTCTGGAGACATTTAAAACCCTCCTGGACGTGTTCCTATGTGACCTGCTCTAGGTGGTCCTGCTCTGGCAAGAGGGTTGGACTAGATGATCTTTAGAGGTCCCTTCCAGCCCTTAACATTCTGTGATTCTGTGAATTAATCTCAGCTCCTCTTCTCATCCTTTACAAACAGGTAATATAGATGCTTTGCAGCTCAGTGAAACTTGTTGCAGTTTTAGTTCTTCCCTGTCCTTAGGAGTCTGACTGAAGACTGAGTGTCATTGGAAAGCAAGATGTCAAAAATGAAATGTTACAGTGTAAATCATAGTGGATTTAACCCACTGACACTAGGCCATTAAGAGACATGTGCACTAGGTGTCCCTGATGCTGAGCTTCACATCCACAGCAAAGGGACCATTAACCCTGTCTACGCTGCTCAGATAACTCCTGTAAAAACAAGCCCAAGCAAGATCAATGTTGTCAGCACTGGATGGATCTTCAGTCTGTGAGCTGAGTCATCTTGAATTATGGTGCCATATACATCTATAGTAGAGTCAGTATGCACCATAAATATCACAGCCATAAAAGCTTATATGCTGAATCCAGTCATGGCATATCGGGCACAGAAAATGTACAAAATTCAGCAGTGCCTTGTACCACTTGCCCCAAGAGTTAATTTGGCTTGTTATATTTCTTGTCCTGTTAACATTTATTTGCATCTAATAAGGCATGAAATCATTACTCGTGGTATATGTCCTAACATTTAATCCCATGGTGTCATATTTTAATTGGACAGAAAGAGAATCTAAATGGTTCTAATTCCCCAAGGACGCTCTTATCCAGTAATAATCACAACCCTTGAAGCTCCATTACTTTTATTAAAATAAAATCCTTCATGTCTGAAATACTACATATTTTCTACATTGAATCAAAATGAATCTAGTGCTTTAGAAAGACAGATTGCAAATTTGGTTCATACAAGACTGCCCATAAGAAATAGCTTATAGAGCACCTTTCACATACCAAGTCTCCTGGCTATAAAATGATAACACTTCAAACACTCAAGAAATGTGTCTGAGGGCATCACATCTTTATAGATCCCATGAGGGGTCTGTGAGGCTTAGACCAATAAGAATGCTCTAAGGCATCAGCCTTAGTTATGTATATTATATAGTATGCGATCAGCTGTAAATGAAGCACCATTTGCTGTCACCTACTGGGCCCTAGCTGATTAAGTCACTCCATGAAAATCACAAAGAAAAGAAACTGCAGAAGAGAAGCCATCACTCAAGTTTCAGCTTAGTTCTTTGGACTACATCTATGCTTGTCAATGAAACAAGGCAGGACTCATTTTCTGAATCAAGGGTAAGAGGGAGAGCACAGATAAATGCACAGAATTAAATCCTCTGCTCCTTACCTTATATGTGCAAATTGGAGAGATCTAGTGCTTCCTGACCTGTGCTGTCTCTTGACCCCAGCACAGGCACCACCTATGAGCACCCTGGATTCACAAGAAGAGGGCACCCTTGATCCAACCACAAGCAAGAGCATACCAGTGCCTGGACTATTCCTGATTATTTGGATGGACATCAGACAGACCATGTATGAGAGATTACAGGGAGTTTTCTTGTCACTAGAAAGTGACAAATGGTTCTAAGCCTGCTGCAAAAGAAGCAGGAAAAGAAAAACTTTTAAGAGTGAAATCTAGCTGATGTAATTGAAATTGTGGAAAGTATTTAATTGGATGGAAAATAATGAACTTTGGTTGAATACATAAGGACATCAACACTAACTTATAATGGTCTCCTTGAGGCAAAGAAAAACACCAGGAGACCTTTTAAGACCCCAGTTTTCTTGTTTTTCTGTTTTAGTGAAGATGCTATGAGAGCAAATGGAATCCCATAAGAGCCTGCCCATCAGAAAGCACCCCCTCCTGACAGCATATTGCCCTTCAGTGTTAACTGCAGTGTACCAACTCCTGAAAGCCTTTTCATAGGCATGGCAGGAGGGAAGGTGGTATTTTGTTATAGGTCTTTATAAAGTACTAAAAGGCAAATTTAAAATGATCATTACACTTGAGTGGCTCTACTCTGCTTAAATATTGGCTTCAGGTTTACTTCATTATCCTCTTACCAGTAATTAAGCTACCTAGGGACAATCAGCAAATAATAAAATGCTGTGGTAGAGGAAATTAGTTTAGACTAAAAAGAATTGAATGAAATTATTGTGCAAGATAGAAGAAAGCCACAGCGTATAGAAGATATTTAGCTATCTCTAGATAAATAAATTCCAACGGCCATAATATTTTCTCTACATGAAACATGTAAATTGAGGGTTTGGAGAAGTTCTTACTCATTTCTCGTCAATGAAGTTTATTAGGTAAATATGGACTTTCATTCTGACTAATGCTTGATCAAGGGACCAGTTATTTTCCCAGACTTTCTGCTGCCTGCAAACCTAAGGCTAAAGGAAATGCTTGAATAAAGCAGAAGTCTATCTCTCTCTTCCATCCCATTTACTTAAGAATACAAAGACATAAATGCATAGAATAAGCTGATTTCTCCTACCTTGAGCTGGAAACGAGCAAGGCATTGGAGCCAGATCATCCTGGAAGTGATGCTAGGAGCTTGGGTAGGCATGTCTGTGCTATTTTCCATCTCCTGCTCACACTATAGCTCATGTAGGGAGACTGTAACTTTCTTTACCTGTTCTAGGGAAACTTTCCTGACCCTGAGCCCTAGGGCACGACATGTTAACAGCTGGGCTGAGGAGGGAAACTGTTTGACCATTTGTGTTGATTTTATAGCATATACTCTAAAAAAGGAGTAAGGCATAAGAGAAGTAAAAACAGAAGTGGGGGGACGAGATTGTATTTCATGCAGCAGCAGTAACTCCTAGTTAAATGATCTCCATTCATTTCTCTGAACTAGATTAGAAGACGAGTGACACACAAGAGATGTAAAACCTAGCACTTCACGGCTCCATCTCATCCACCCTGCAAACACTAATGTAAAATATGTGGGGGTTAATTGATTCCTACAGATGTGAGAGAAAAATCAGCCATCAGAAGGCAGGTAAATTTCCAGAGGCAAAAGCCTTACACTATGAGGGAGCTACATTAAAGGAATACCAACCTATGCCCTTTTGAAATGCAATGGGTGACAAACCATAAAAGAAACCGAGGGCCTGCGTGGTGCACTTTAAAGAAAATAATGCCCTGGACCTTAAATGCTGACAGGTGTTTTCATCAATTCCTCAGTTAGAGAAAGTGGCTGTGAAGGGCTGATGTTTGTAAACATGATGGATACCTTTGATAGCAGAGGAGAAAAAGACAGACTCTCTTCTCTGTGTGATTCCTAAGCACTTAATATGTTAATACAGTGGTGTTTTTTCCACAGAACACAGCTCACCCTCAAAAAGCTGAATTTGTTCAATTTCACACTGCAATGGGCAAGTTGAAGACAGCTGGCTTTATTCATCAGTGATTTTTTTCATTTTGGTTTTGACTTATGAGTTGTTTTCTTTTGGGTCTTAGTGGCAGGATGAAAAATAATGCAGCCAAACTACTAACAACTTAATTAAGATTTTATTGTTGCACCTGTACTGTATGACCTTAAATTTTTAGAACATAACTGCAGTAAAGCTCAGTGAAAACAAATGTATCCATGGCAGGGCATGAAGATCCACCCGGGTTTAGTAGCCCTCTGATTTAATATATTAGGGCTTTAAAATAGAAAGAAGATAAAAAGGAAGTCAGGTCATAGTCTGTATTTATATGTTTATTTATATTCTCTGGTGTCCTGATGGTATTGCCATCAATCTAATTCTATTGTAAGGTAAAGATATTTGGTGTATTTCTAAAATCCAAAGCTCCTGAATTAATCTGATTATAACTCCTTCCTTTTAGCTTTAATAAGTTCTCTATCCTCAGCAGTACCATGAAAACTTTGTTTATTCTAAAAGGTCAAAACCCAAAAGGCAAATGCCAGAACTTAAATGTGTGTGGGTCTGTCTCTATATTTTTGAGTACGCAGGGTAGGTAAGGCTGAATAACTAGGTTTTGTTCACAGCCATAGCAAAGGGAAAACACATGTGTGCCTGGGTTACATCCCTTTTGAAAAAGGCTTCTGTCCTATGAATACTATCAATGCACTTAATTGCAAGCAAGGTTTTCACAAGCTACTTCAGGAATATAAACAGGTTGTGATACATTTTGGAGAGAATGATTTAAAGTTTATTTCATTATCAGGACTTATGAATAATGGCAACCTGTTTTGAAGTATTCTGTTAAGACACTTTACACAGTTTTCCTCACAGTTTTTTTTTTTTTTTTTTTTGCTTTTTTTTTTTTTTTTTTTATCAGAGCTATGTATGTGTAAAGAAATCACAGAATATTAGGGGTTGGAAGGGACCTCGAAAGATCATCTAGTCCAACCCCCCTGCCAGAGCAGTATGGCCTAGAGTAGATCACACAAGAACAAGTCCAGGCATCTTTTGAAGATCTCCAGAGATGGAGATTCCACCGCTCTCTGGGCAGCCTATTCCAGTGCTCTGTCACCCTCACACTGAAGAAGTATTTCTTCATGTTGAAGTTGAACCTCCTGTTTTTCAGTTTATGGCCATTGCCTCTAGTCCTGTCACTGAGCACCACTGAGAAGAGCCTGACCCCATCTTCCTGACACCTGTCCTTTAGATAATCTATTTATACACATTGATAAGATCCCTCAACCTGCTCACCTCTTCCTAATGCATCCCAGGATGCCATTGGCCTTCTTGGCCGCAAGGGCACACTGTTGGTTCATGATGATGCTGTTGTCCACTAGGACTTCCAGATGCTTTTCCCTTAGTGGGTTTGCATGGGGATTTTTTAATTAATGATATGCTGAAACAAATGGATTTTGGTGATTTAAAGAAAATGAAATATAGGCCAAGTTATTTTTAAACTGAAAGTAAGATAATTTCTAATATTGGGTAAAAAAAATTGTGATGTAAGTATGATGATCTGTCATGTCATCATATAAGACAGATATACAATCTGGAACTTAAAAAGTGACATGTAATGTGTCTGAATTGTTAAATAAATATCAGTAATGGTGTAGTTATTTTTCTCAGTCAATTATTATAAGTGGAAATTTGCTGAAAAACTTCAATACACTTTCAAAAATTACCTCTCATAAAACTGATAGAAGGTTTTAAGTAGAATCCTTGTATTATACAAGTTGAAATGCTGTTCCAGATAATGAAATATTTTCTCTAAGAATGCATAATTAACAAATACATTCCAAAGTTGATCAGTTTAAATTCTCCCAAGAAATGAAGTGTGCTATAAAAACTCATTAGGTAGGAGTTGTTCTCCAATTGACAATATAAACAAGACTTCTTTTTCTGGGACTAAAAGTGGAGGAAAATAAAGGTGGAAGTAAATTGATGCAGCCTTTCCTGGGATAAAATATTAATATTGCTTTGTCCATCTAATATATCATAAATTATAATTCTATCAACATTTTCTAGTGGCTTACTGAAAGACTACTATTCATAGCAAGCAAAGTCACTTCTTCTGCAGGAAGAACATAATTTCCTCACAAAGGGGATTTTATTTCTTTTTTCCAGTGTACGGTATTTGAAATTCTTTTATATTGATTTCTTTTTTAATTTTTAATGTAAACAGAATATGGAAGACATGATGATAATCAAGATCTATTATAGCACTACATTTAGTTTAGAAATAATAAAAAAGATAGATAATGAAAAGGCAGCAAAGGCTTATCTTCCTCCCCATGTAGCGCTTTGTTCCAAAGTTATTGGCATTTTCAATAAAATATATCAGTAAATTTAGTAAATTAAAACATTGTTGTGATTCAACAGCAAGATTTATCCCACCTGTGGAGCTCATGGGAACTTGGAAACTTCATTAATCTTACAAACTCATGTTTCTTTACTAGGCTTCACATTCATAAATATAAAACACATGATTGTGGCAACTGTTTCTTAGACATTTCAGTGCCGTCAGGCTGTGATGGTGTCTTGACAGTGTTTTTAATGGATTACCCATTCAGAAGAACAGAATGTGCGTAGCATTCCTGCAACTCGCAGCTATTCAAGAAGACTAACTAGTATTACTGAGACATGAAAGCAAACACACACTCAAGACGTAGAGCTTGGTTTTCATCTACTAGCATTATTGCAAATACACAGTAGCATTATTGTCGCTGTTTATGCCGGGAGCGGAGAGACGCAGCAACATATAAGTTCAGCAAGAGCAGGCAAAAGAAGCTACTTTATTAATTTACAACCCCATTTTTATACCCCAGCCCCATAGGGCGATTGGTCAGCAATCACACATCTCCTAGGGTGATTGGCTAAAGTCCTACAGCACCTATTTCAAAATATTTTTACAAGGTACCATAAACAAAACTTATCGAAACACCATGTGCTAGTCTAGTTTACAAAACCGTCCTACTATTTCTCATAACATGTGTGAGAAAGGCAGGGTTCTCACAGAATATTGTGAGAACCTAGGAAAATTCCTCTGCTAGCAGCTTTTCAGCATCCACACACTATAGAAATTATTTCAGTGTTACTCAGAAGGAATAAATCTAGTTCAAGCTGCTGGATGTCACTTGGAGATCAGAAAATTTGACAGACAGAGTAATATCCATATTATGATTGAAAAGAATAAAACACTGTGCCCTCTATCTTTTACCCATGTAGACTTATATCCCCACTACACAGTGAAGGTGACATCAACTGGTCTTCCTCCTGGAGGTCCAGGGAATGCTGCAGCCTCTAAGATGGGGAACCTTGAAGCCATTCCATACTTTAAGCATGAGGCGGGGTGCCTGTTTGTGGTGAGTCAGCAGCTTGGCATTGGTTCTGAAGAAGAGCCCAAACACGATTGTCATGTCAGGACACGTGCATTCACATACTCACCTATTTCACTGTGTTTGTGTCCCTTACTCTCCTACCAGCACCTCCAGAACATGCTGCGTCACACTAGCAGGACAGCCCAGGAGGGATTGCAGTATTGATAACTGTTCTCTGAGGACTCTTGGTCCCTCCTGTCAGCAACATTTTAAAGGAATTATGCAAGGTATCATTTTAGCAGCTTTGTCAAACATGTAGGTTCCTCTGCCTTAACTATTCAGATATATGTCTGCACAGTGGTTTGCTTGCCTAATTCCACTTAGGACATTTAAACCTGAATTTATGTGTGTTTGAGATCTTTAAAAAACTTGTTTATTTTCAATGAAAATTGAAGGTGATCAATGGCATTTTGTATCTGCTTTTCTGTTACAGAGTGCATGTGAAACAGTGGAAGTCTTGGCAACAAAAGTACTTTACACGTTGCATATACTTATGAATTGGGACAGATACTCTTGACATGTCCCACAAGCATTAGATCAGTAAGTATTCTGAAGACTCATATGTCCTGCACAAAAGGTCATGTTTGTGCCCATGACTTTTATCCTTCTCAGAACACTCACCTGGAATGTGGAATACCCAGTTTCAAATCTCTTTCCAGTTTCTCCCTTCACTGCTGTGATTATTAAGCACAAATATATTCCTGGATTGGAAACATCTCTTCAGGTTGAGTTGTTGCACTTCTACCTGCATAAAAAAAACCTGGACATTTTAGTCCTAGGGCCACAGGAATAACAGCAGCTGGAGGTGACTGCTGTGGGGCACAGGCTCCTGCCCCTGAGCTCATCACATTTTTTGGTTCACGCAGTTTATTCTGAGCTCTGGTTGGACCAGAAAACAGAGAACAGCCTTGCTGCAGTTTGTTTCTAGCAGTTCTTTGACATGCATCTAATAACAGGAGCTGAAGTGCAGGCCCTAGGGTAATTTTACACCTGGAAGGGAAGGCAGGGGTTCAGGACCAAGTTCTGAACACTTTGGGGACTCTCACATCCCCATGAGACAAAAAGAAGTCAATGACACAGAGAAAGATCCCTTATATATGCTTAGGTTACTTACATCAGTGTTCATAGCGGCCAAAAGTGCCCTTCTGCTTGCAGCTGGAAAATGAAAGTGTATCATTAAAAGTTTTAGGAGCAGGGTTTCTATAAATTAGTTTTTCAGGTAAATACTAGAGGAAAACATTTCCCCATAGTTGAAAGAACTCTATTCTAACAAAACTGGCCTACTTACAAATAACTTCTCTCTTATGGTTAAATGGATGGATTACTGTATGTACACATTCCTTTGCTGAAGTCTCATCTTCATAGAAAAAAAAGGAATTGTGTCTCTGACTTAAAAGCAGAAATAATGCTTCCAACAAGTCGGTCCTGTAATAACTCACACTTTTCATGATCTCTAGGTGTCTTGTATTTAGCAAGGCACAGATAACAACTAGAAGACAGGAGAGGAAAGAGAGTGAAAAAAGAATATTTAGAAACTAAATGTCACAAATTTTCTTTGAGGAATCAAGATTCTTCTATATATTGCCTCTTTATTTCTTATTTTGATATTTCTATAACTTTGTTGTTGGCAACAATCTCACTTATGATAGTGTCTCACTCATGATAATGTTCTGGGGCTTTTCCACATGTCCTGTTTGAACTGAATGTGCTCATTTACAGTATTGAATTTACTCACCTCTTACTGCCTTTCTAAAACACCAAACAGGCAGTGGAATCTATTTTGTATTTCTCACTATATGTCCTGTGCCCAAAAAAAAACCAAACCACTTTACCTAGACTGATATCTGGAAAAAAGCCCATGTCATTCACACTTCTTTCCATTAGCTTACATGCTTTGTTGCTGGTAATGATATTCCACGGTATCCATCTCAATGTTGACCATATTTCAAAGATGAAACAAATCTGATCAAATCAAAGGATTTTCTCTTATAGACATTCATGAGTGACTGGGTGGGGAAGGACAGATTTGCTGTGAAGGCACATTTTCACTGCACTGAAGAGGAGTAATTAGCTGTCCCCAAAATCATGCCACCACCATGGTATGAGAAATCCACTGAAAATTGTCTTAGGTTCAGTCATTTGTGGGCTATACAGTACTTTGTGTGGAATATACTGCTTGGAATTGTTTTTTCCTGAGGAATGTTGACAGCACCAGGAAAAAGCATTATCACCCCGGTATTTTTTTGTCCTTTCTCTGTCCTCCTGCTGGATAGGTACCAGATAGAAGGAACCTGTTTCCATGGGGGGTAGAACAGGGTGTTACAAGAGTAACCAACAACAGCTTCTGCGTTCAAAGACAGCAGCTGCTGTTGGAAGGTCTTTGATCAGCTCTAGAGAGGGCAAAGTGCTATCATCATTCCTAAAGGATGGCATGGCTTGCCACAGTGAAAGAAAAAAAAAAAAAAAAGAAAGAAAAGTAGGAAGAAATTCCCTTGGTAAGTACATTGGAAATATTGTTCATAAGTATGCAATCTGAAATCAGGTGGTGCCTGAACCACATCCAGAATTTAGGTGCCAAAAATTAGTCTACTCCTCTCCTCTACTCCCGAAAGCCCTTGCAGAATTAGTATCATCTTTGTATTAACAAATCAAGGTGGGGGAGGGAGGAATCTACTTCAAAAAAAACCCCAAACAACAACATAGTAAAAGGACAAAGGAGTGGGGAGCATGATTACCATTTTTCTTTAGAAAAGAGCCTATTCTCTTCTTCTGTCATGGATACTATAAAAAATTACCATCATTAAGCATCTTCTCTAGAGTATTAAAATCTTGCTTCCTCCTGGGTCCTTCTGAAGACCCCTGGCTTATTAGTCACCTAGCAGTGCTTTTTCAGTGCTTCTATCTAACCTCCAGCCCTGCCTGAAGCCACAGCAGAGAAGTCCTTTGACATTGCTTCTTGTCAGCTTGTCTTTCTCTGTGTTTTAAATGAAGCTCCCAGTTCTGACATATCCCATTCTGAATTATACAGAGGATGGGAGGCTGTTGCTTGATGCTCAGTTAGCCAACTAATGACCTGAAAAATGGGTGTATATAGATAAAAATTGGTTGCACAGAAACATCCTCTTTTATCTTTCTTATGAAATTATATTTAGGAGACTAACAAGACAGAAGATTTTTTCTTCCATCAAATTGGAAAAGCTTTTCACAATCAGGATCCCTCACTTCCAGACAGGGAAATATTGCTTTTAGAAAACATTCTAGAGGAGACTCCATAACCTCTCTAGTCAGTCTATTCCAATGCTCTACAACTCTTACAGTAAAGAAGTTCTTCCTCATGTTGAGGTGGAACTTCCTGTACTCTAGCTTAAATCCATTGCCTGTCATCCTGTCACAATGCATAAGTGAAAAGAGGTTGTCCCTGCCTTCTGGATGCCCAACCCTTATGTAATTATAGACACATATGTTGTGACTCCAGGAGTCTTCCCCTCCCCAAACAATGAGGTCCTCTGTGACATAGAGCTCCTGCATTATAAATAACAGAAAGTACTCAGTTTTCAGAAGATTCTGCAGTGCTATTTGGCATCATGGGTTTGCACGCACTGTTTGCATGCTGGTCTCCCAGTCAAATTCATAGATCATGGCCTAAGCTTCGTAGTTTTAAAGATTAATTTATTATTTTCTCACAGAATTAAAGGAGGTGCACACACAGATAGTCCTCATCATTCGTGAACTATGTTAAGCTATTTCACCAGTCACCTCTCTGGCATTGCTTGCTGTGTGCTAATGAGCATATAAGTTACATTAACAGGAGCTATTGTGTTTTTATTGGGAGAACGTTATATGCTGGTGGCGGAACCCAACTGAACTGACAGGAAGCAGCTGCAACATTTTCCAGAATTCAACGTGTCCACCACCTATACAGGTGAGTAGTTACTAACAGTAATATCAAGTGAATTCAAATTAGATATGCTTATTGCAGATCAAAGACAATACTTAATAATGTCATGTGCTATGGTTGGGAAAACAGAAAATTCTAGTTCATAGAGCTCAAAAGATTTTTCTACTCAGTCCTTTGGATTTCATTGACTTTCCCATCCAGGATTCTTGACTTCCAAAATTAAATCAAGCAAAAACTTAAAATCCACATAAACTGAATTCCAAATCCTTCTCTATCAGCTGCCTATAATTCTCTTATGCAACAAATAATGCATTTTAGACAGAAGCCCTAACCTGTACATGGAAAAAAGGAAAATTAATTAATTTATAATGCATTCCTGAAAGGCATTTTTGCATCAAATTTGATTTTGTTATGAACTTATTGCTGGGAAGTTCAAAATGTAAATATAGTTCCTTATCTGTTCATAAAGGGGTTGAAAAAAAAAAATAAATTGCTACAAGGCATTGCCAGAACTAAGTAGAAGTCAGTAAACCAGGCTTGCCCTTCATAAAGTGCAAGAAAATCAACTGCTATTTCCTGATGATGTAGTTTGCAATGTACTATTACATGATATAAAAACACTACATTAAAAAGTAAGTTGTTTTTTTAAAAGTAAATCTGGTATGTGGTGATAATATCGCAACAACAAATTTCTTATTAGAAAATACTTCTATAACTATAATAAATAAAGCCATGATCTTACTCAGAAATAAAATCCATGGTTTACTCCCCTTTTCATCTTTTAAGCACCCTGTTAAGCTGCTGCTCACATTTTAATGATCAGGTACTATGTATTTCAAATCAATGAGAATTATTTCCAGCACGGACGTTGATTTTATGTATTTCAGACTAAAATATTTAATGTATTGAAAAGCGTAGTCAAAATATGCTGAAGAATAGTTACGTTTCTTACAAACAATAATACACAGTGGTAATGTTAGAGAAATTTCACGTCTGTTAAAGCTGACTAGGTTATTTTAGATTAAATTAATTTGATTGATGGCATGTTTTTTGCTAAATCTGAAAGTGGACATCTTCCAGTCAACTAAGTACTAAGGGAGAAATCTCAGCAAAAAGTTTAGAAAAAAAAACCAAAACTGAAAGAGCTCATCCTGCGTATTAGCTCTGTTCCTGTACATATATAGAAAAGTTTTAAGTCCTTCACCTGCACAATCACCAGTGATGTGGTATGAATGTTTCCAGTGAAGCAAAATTGCAACAGATAAGGGCATCCTTTATAAAAAAAGTTTACTTTGAGGCATTTCGGTTTGAAACACTTTCATCTAATTTGAGGACTCATTTTTTTCAAATGCCAGAAGAAGCCAGCATGCATTTTTGCTGTCTTGGCCTTGTCCAGGGGCAGTCCACATGAAGTTGTCTATGAATCCTGGGTTTTAATTTGGACATTCATGCTCAGCTACCTTGAATGAGAGCACTCTGTACTAGGAAAGAATTAGTTCTCCCTCTCACAGCTCTGTGCCTCGTACAGTTGCACACAGTGAAACAAGGAACCCTCACACCAGATACCTCAGATCCTGCTTTTGTAGAAATGTTTTTAGGGTATCACGTTTTTGGGCCAACAAAGCAAGAACCCACATCTGAAATAGAACTGCCCAGAACTGTTGTGCAATTATTTACTGTGGATGTCTTGGCTTCCTGACAGTGTTTGGGGAACCACAAGTGAACAGTGCATTTGGTTTCTTATACATTTAGCACAGTTATCCAAGCTGCTGTTGACATAACTCTCTGTGTAGGAACTGGAAACTAATTTACCAGCGTGAGATGAGTGTGAAAATCACACATAGGCAGAAATGTCCTTAGTGGCCTGACCTGGCATGTAGAGTGCCACATGGACCAACACTATGATCAACACTGTTGAAGAAGACGCACTGCCTTCCCTGCTTCCTTGTAAGCATCATTAATTCTATAGCACACAGTTAAACTACTCATCCATCCAGGCAGTACCCAGAAAAAGGATTATTTATAAATGTGCTTGTATTTGTAAAAAGGTCTGTAAGTCTTTGCACTCCTCTTGTGTCTCTGTTTATGGATCCTTGTGGTCCTTAAGTATAGAAAAGTCACCAGAGTTTTTCTGAAAAATACCATCCATTCATTTTCAGCAGGATTTTGTCTTGCTTCTGTTGCTAAGCATTTACAGGAATAGTCATGCTGATTTCACTAAAACTGTTTACTGGATTATGAACTTCTCAGTTCAAGCACATGTTTTACAAGAAAGTCCTTACAGACAAGAAGGTTCCTAAGATGATTAATGTAGTGAAGAGTTTTCTTCCTTTCTTCCTAATGGAGCTCTAACAAAATCTAGTAGAGAGAAAAATTAAATTTTTTTTATGGCTGTGTGTCAAAGTCAAGTACTCCTGTCTCTGAGGAGCTCTCTGCTTAATTGATGAGCTTGATTTGTTCAGTACATCTTAGGAGCATATGACATATCTAGTAATGAAGGGGTTATGCAGAATCTGTTGAGAATTTTGTCCTGTTTTGCTTACAGTCTTATGATATAATTTAGTGGTGTTTCTTTTTCGTAGTTCTGAGACCAGCTACACAAAAGAGCTGCACCATACCAACTACTGTGCAGCCAACAGTATCTGCAAGATGTTTAGCATATTCTGAGACCTGTCGTTTGTGGTGACTAGCTCTTTGAAGCCAGCATTTTGCATGTGTTTTCTCTAGTGTCATTCTTTTTTTTTACGCTGGATAAACAGTAGGAGAAAAGTAGTAATTTCTTCCCCTTTCCAATCCTCTCTTGCCCTACCCCTCCCATGTTCCATTCTGGCCTGCACAAGCAAATATAAAGGTCATCTGCAGGATGCTTTCCGTCTTCTGTGGAGCAGTTATTTTACTCTTTCCCAGACATTAGTGTTTCCTGTTCAGATTGATTGCTTTTGTTTTACTTTCCAAGGCCTCCTTTTTAAAGAGATGTACGTGTTTTGTACTTTTATTCTATTCTTAGGCTAGGGAATGTAGGGAATAGCAAATTAATTTAACCTTGGCATTCCTTCAGTTCCTTCACTGCTCCCAAACATACACAAACTGCTCACCTCCTGCTCACCATTTACTTGCTTCAAGTTTTACCTGGTTATTTTCATTACTTACTCAAAAAATATTTTAATATAAATAAGCTGTGAATTTTTTCATCTTTCTCTGGTAAAGCTCAGAGGTTAAGCCTCATGTGCCTCTGTTGATTCCTCTTGTTCTGACAGGATGCAAGTGATAATCTTGCAACCAAATGCAAGACACTGGGCTCGCTTTCCAAATGCCAAAGATAATGTGTCTTGTTCATAATGAGATTACAATCAAGGTCTGAAATTCCCTTGTCTAAGCAGCTCTGGGGGCTCACTCTTTCAGAGGTGATTACATTTCTACCAGTGAAGGATTTTTTAGCACTATTTCTGCAGACCTTGATAGATTTAGCTTTGAAATGAGACAAGTTACTGCTCTAATATTATACTTTTTGGAGAGACTGTCTGTGTGCTCTGCAGACAGCTCACTGCATTTTAAAGGTCCTACTATTTTCTGTTACAGAAAACATCTAAAACTGTATCAAGCAAGACTGTCCTTTTAGAAGTCTCAAGTTTAGTGTGGGGATAAAAACCATATTGGAACAGGCATGAGATGATTAGATTTCAATTCTTTGTGATCTTTTTCAGGAGCCAGGTGTACATGTGTGATCCAGGCATCAACTTGTGTAGTGAAAGGTAAGGTCTTATATGGGTCCTGATTATTACTTACACATTTGCAGTGCACTAGTAGTGGAAATGGTACACAAAAGACCACAAAACAAAAGACAAGTTTTCTCACAGTCTGTGAAGTACACTATCACTGAACTACTTTTTCAAGTGTGTAATACATAGCCTAGCCTGATTTCTGGCATATAGAAATTGATTATAAGGACAGGTCTACTTGTGCAACAACCTCTGCCACCAGTAATCTATGTGTCTAGTTATTGTTTGTCTGATTAATTTCAAAATCCAGGAATTTCTGCTTTATTTTAGACTCGTATTAATCTGTGACATACTTTATGACTGGACCTTATTCTGAATTTTTATGGATGCCCAAAAAAGTATTTATCTCCTTTCTTCATATGTACCTGAACACAGATACTTTTATAATAATTGTTATCATGAGAACTCTTACTTTTCAAATGCAGAGTTCATTACAGGTGCTTCACAAAAGCCTTTGTAAAATGACAAATATCAAGAGTCATTATGTGGCCTTTTCACAAAGGCTCCCATTTGCACCTAACAAGTGACTCTTGATATTTTTTACAGAATGACTGATAAACATAACCTTAAAGGCCATTACAAAAAATTTCTCAGCTGAGTAGAAAGTCTGTAAATAGTAACTGTTTCTGGGGTCCGTGAAGACCTTTATTAAGTAAGGTATAGATCATCCAGAGCTAGATCATATTCAGCAAATAAGATTTTTCCCTCGTGTTGTCGAATTACCATTTGAATGGATTTCTGGGCTTGGGTGGTACATGCCAAGCCACTCACAGCTTAAGTTCTTCAGTCAAAAGCTGTGGTCCTCAGAATGCCAATTTAGCTACTGCACTGACAGTGAAAGAGCCAAAGATCAAAGCCAATGTGGGCTAACACCTCATTATTAATAAAGCACCTGCTTGTGAAGGTGCACGCATATACATTTATCTGCCCACAATGATCAGTTGGCATCTGGTTCTTGTTCAAGCTCTGCTGGGCTGCTGCTGCCTCAGGTGTGCGAGAGCACACCAACCTCTGCTGCTGGCAGTCCCTCCAGGATCACGATGGGCATTTGATCTGTAGTTGGTACAGGAAGATACAAACCTAGGTGTAATCTCTTCCTCTGCTTCTGATGTGTCTCTCAAGAACATGTCTCACTTCTTGCCCAGATACCCAAGGAAGCATCCTAATACACCAGCTAGCTGCTGCTTGGGTGGAATAGGAAGGAGGGGAACACAGCTCTTGTCTTCTTTCACTGAAGTGTCTGTTTTGCATAAAAATTTAGTATTTAAATGAGAGCTATGCTCTTCATCTAGCAGTAGTAAGACTGACATTAGTAAATGAGAACCATGTCCTAGTCCTTTTTCTACTGAGTATTTGCTTATCTCAATGTATACATTCCTTACATAAAATCTGTAAATAATCAGTGGGAAAGAAGTCCACACTGAGGCCTACTAGTTTTCTACCAAGGGCTTTTTCAAGCATAGCTTAAGTGTTTGCCTCAGGAGAGGCTGTTAATCCAGAAACTTTGTTTGAGTTAACAAAGTGATCTGAGTGAAAGCTAACATCAAGAGGGCCAAAGCATGTCAAAAACAGTGAAGTATTGAGGAGCTCTAGCTAAAATACTTTGTTTTCTCAAATACAGAATAAACATTTTTTTTTTAGTAGGAACAGAACAAAGAATACAAACCAGATTTTTCCCAGTTCAAGTTAAAAATTATTTTCTTATAGAATTTTTAAATTAAACCAGACTCATTTAAAAGTCCTCTTTACAGATCTAAGAACTGTCTTTAGACCTAAGCTTTGCTCAAAGAACTAAGGGAAATTTTTCATTGACCTTACTGGAATCTAGTTGGCTCTTTTGTGAGCAGTGATGTTTCATGCCACAATAAACAAAACATGACCATGGCTGAAGACAGCCTAATATAGGTCCATTAATAGCAAAAGGGATAAAAATCATCATTTTTTTAAAAGGACAAATCTGCAGTGTGTATTTCAGGCAGACTTGTTGCTGGTATGCAATTCAATTCCAGCCAAAAACTAATGTTGGCCTTGTTTGGACTTGGGACCACGCTAACCACTGATAGCTGATGTTTGGTCGGTTTGAGCATGGGCAGAGCAAGTTTATCTCTTCCATTTTTCAGCTGTCATTGTGATAGGAAACACCATGCCAAGATAAAGCCTCATACCAGTAAGTGTTTACTCATCACAGGAATTTCTCTCAGCAAATTTCTTCTTGTGATCGTGTATATTGTCCCATTTTTGGCACATACTTCCATGTCATATTGGGACAGGAATGAAAATTTCGGTGGTGCATGAGACATTCAGACATGATTAAAATAGACATCTATTTATATGCCTGGAAAAGGAAGTAAGTAATCAATAAAGCATTGAGAACACCATCGAAGTTATCTAATAATGCTGATTATGGAAGCCATGTGATGAAATTTTTTTATGAATGAAACTTGGCCAGACTTTGGGCTTGTTAAATCATAATATCGTTTTATGCTCTTTTGACTATAAGTTAATTGAATCTGACCTACAAGGAAGTTTGTTACAGCTTGTCTCTACAGAATTATATCCAGTCTTGTTGTTTTTCTAATTTAAAGTTTCATTGATGTTAAATTCCCTCAAACTACCCAGACAAATGTTGTCATTGCCAGTATTTATTGACATCAAAACAAATTAGATTTCTGCTTTTTCTAATTTTAAGTAATTTTCAAAATTACATCATATACAAAAAATAGCTAATCACTCTGAAAATAATTCTCATGTTCTTAACATAAATTCTTAAATTATTCACGTAGGAATAATTTTTATCCTTTGTGTATTCTGACACTACAGCTTTTCCCATAGGAAATGCAGTATATTTTACCTTTTAATTTTTGATAGGCTTTGTATGACTTTTTAATATATTACTTTGAGAAAAGATTTTATCTTCAATTTGACTTGACGTTACATTGATCTCTTAAAAAAACCCCTCAGCTAAGACTACAGGATGAACTGAAATCACATCAAAACTTGTTGGATGTTATTTAGTTACTGTAACTGTTCAAATAAGGAAAAGGCACATTGGTTAAACCAAAAAAGAAGGTAAGTTTTGATTTATAATCTATTCAAGATCGTATGTGTTAGCTTAGTTATATTATTTGCTTTGTGAAACCAGGAAAAATATAGAATTACTCTTTTTCATTTTACCTGAAGCATTCCATTCCACTTTTGGTGCAACGGTCACTTCACTTTTCAAGACATTATTCACTTTAGTTCTCCCTTCTCCAGGCAAGCAAACATTTACAAAAACCGAGCAAGTATAAATTTCTAAGTGAATATGGTCTTTGAAAAAACAAAAGTCAATGTGTATCCTTCTGGAAATTTTTAAAGAAAGCATTTTAACAGGTTTATTTTTTTGGTTTGGGGTGTTTTTTTTTTTTTTTTTTTCCCCCCCTCAATAATGTCAGTGTTCTCAAAATGCCAGCTTTTGGTAAATTGTTTCCTCATCAAAATATATTTAGTTAGTCTTGCTGTAAATAGAAACCCTGTAAAAGTACATAAAAATGTGAGCTTAGTAATTTGGGGCAAATGTGAACAAAATATTTTTTGAGAAACCAAGGAAGTCGAGGTGTTCTTTCCATTGGAGGTGATGTATAAAACAGAACAGACAGAAAACGTTTTCAGTTTTTCTCTCTTCCAAAAATCCTTGTAACCAGAGCAGGCGATGCCGCAGCCACATGTGATACACTTCTGTATATGCTTTAGCACCATCTAGCAACCCTCCGAGATACTGCACGTCATGGCCCGCTTTCCCTTATGCATATGTCTTTGAGCAGAAATCGAGACTATTACTTTTAATTTACCCAAATACAGCCGTTGATGTTGCCAAATAATATGCTTCAATATGAAATAAGATCCAAGAGTACCGGGGCAAGTCAAGATAGTATTTCCTAAGCACGTAGTGTTTGCAAACTGCACCACAGGGTGCCTGGCAAGCCTCGTAGCCAGAACTCTGTATATGGACTATGACTCACCTTTTGCTGATATGTACACGCATTTATTAGGTATGTGCTGATATGGTATGATGCAAGGTCCTCTTATCTGGTAATACATGTAAAAGAGAGGGTGAGCATTAAAAATGGATACTTTTATGTGAATTGCACTAAGCTCATCCTTTCACTGTCTGTCTTTCAGTGCAAATCAGATTTATAAAATCTTACTGTTGTGTATATCTCTCCATCACTTGCTTTTACTGCTATTTTTTTCTGAAGCGGGCATTAGCCAGTGCTGATGTGTGGGTCATTTCCTTCTAGTTATGCACATCCAGGCTCTGGACTAGACAACAACATGTGGATAAGGCAGCAGAGTTTTGAGAACTGCTCCAACAGAGGAAGCTTTTTCAGGTAGTAGTACTTATGTATAGTTAGGTTTTTTTGTCTGCTCTGTAAGGATATGAATAAGAACTGAACACTAACAGTTCAACATGTCTTTCTGCAAACAGTATACAAAAAAAAAGAACAGATGCAAAGATTTATGTTGCTTCTGCAAAAATAAAACGGCATTTTTCCAGGGGAAGGAAAAAAACTATCCAGAAGTGACAAAATAAGTCTGGAAAACAAGATAAAATAACTTTAAATTCTTGTATGCATAGTGAAAGTGTTGTTTCAATGCATTCAGAGTAGGGGTTTCAGTGCCTGAAAAAATTAAAGCCCTTACCTCAAATTGAGCTGTGTGTATACAAAGATTCACAGAAGGAAAAAAATCTTTCAAACCAACAAAATCAAAACTGCTTTATCATACACTCAAGCACAGTTTTCAGGTTTTTGTCTGGAGGATTTCACTGATAGTCTATTGCATGATCTATAATGCCAAACTCCTCACAGATGAGTAAAGCAAACGGTTTGGACCCATCCAGCAACATGAGTCTTCAGTTGGTTATGAGGATTTTTCTGAACAGAAAAATAACAAACTCAAAACGTGATAAAACCAAAACTTTCTACTACAATAAGACCTGTTTTGATTAAACTTTCGTTGGGAAGACTGTTTTGGGTCCCAGGTGCATTTCCTTGATAAAATTCTAGCAAAAATTGTCTGGAAGAGAGCGTGATGAAGTCATGTCCTTCAAGGCAAGACCCATTATGTCTGAATAACCTCTGAGAAGCGATAGTCCAAATTACATTAGACAGCCTCCAATAACAATGCTTTCCTATTTTTTTTTTTTTAATATTTTCCTAATTTCTGAACAAAACCTTGTTTTTTGCGACATAATCCCATTATTTCTTGTCCTAATTACCCTGGACATAGAGAAGTAGCTCTCTCTGGAGCTGTCTTTTACCTAGGAGAATTTGCTTCTGTGTCCTTTCTTCAGTCTTCTGCTCTTTAGGCTAAAAGTCCCAATTCCTTCAATCTTTACTGACGGGTTTTTTGACTTCTGATCATTCCTGACGTGCTTTTATCACCTGGGGCTTAGAGTACTCATGTGGAGAACATGAGCCCTTGCTTTGCCCAAATCAGATACAATGAAAACAAATGTTAATAATAACACTGTAAGAGACAGTGTTGCATAGCAGTACCTCTGACCTAAGTTTTACCTATAATCTCATTAGTGGATGACTTTGAAAGTACACAGTGGCATTGGTTTTGTTTAAATTGAGCATAGATGTTCAAATCTGTTAACAGGTGTTTTTACATCACTCTATGTTCTCTTAGGAAAGCATGAAATATGCATAATATTTTGATGTCTGTAATTTGTCTCCTCTTTATCAATGCCTGTAGGCTACTAAGATAATTGTTGGTCTGGATTTGTTTAAAAGGCAAATTTAATTAACTCGTGGTTTTTAATGCATCCTGTTTGTAAATAAAAGAAAAAAGGAAACTATTTCTCCTGAGAAGGTCTATGTCCTCCATATCATGTTAAATAATTTGCAGCACTCACCACACCATCAATTATTAGGAGACATCTCCTGGAGATGGCCTCTTGCTCTCAACAAACACATTGACTAATTTTGACAAATGTCATTGGTCTCAGAAGTGTGCTTGTTCCTGGTAAGACATTTAATGATCTGCAAAACATGTCCCCTTAGCAGTTATAGAAAATTCTTCCTACAACGTGCAATTAAAACGTAGTCTGTAAAATAATTAGTCACAGGGTAAGAGTGTCAGACAGGAACAAGGGTTCCTAAGATCACAATCATTTCAGCAATAATTGAGCAAACTAGGGAACTATTCAGAATGCTGCTCGAAGATGTAAGTTCAGTGCTAACATTATTTTATAAGGAGAATTTATAAGAAATATTCTAAGTGAATTTCATAAAAATAAAATATGCTGCTTGGATATTTATTAAAAAAATGATAACTTAGGATTCCAGTCTTTTTACAAAGTATGTCAGAGGTATAAACTCCTGTGTGAGAACCAGTTAGCTAATACGAAATCTTATAGTATCATTTAATTTCACAGGCTATGTCAGAAACAACATTCCTACCTTTCTTTTAGAGGAAAATGGAGGAAGCATTTAAGAGAAAATAAACTTCAATGGAACAATAATGTGTTTAATTAGGTGCAGAACAAATATGATTACCAGATCCTGTAATAGATCATATGAATTCAAGCCCTGGGCCAAGCTCATGCCAAAGGCATTGCCCATCCAGTGCCTCTGTGGAGGGTACCTGATCATCCGAGGTGCCCAGAATGCTAGTCATGTCCTTTCTTTGCACATCACTGGCCACAAGCACTACCCAAACCTTGATAGCCCCATGGGTCTGCTGGACAGACACAGGTATTTGACTACGCTTTCATTCAGCAGTCAAATTTTCTTCCTCAATCTTCAGTGGGTACCATCTAACATTACATTCCACAATTAGTTGCAGTGAGATTTTGGTAAATCCTGTACAAAGCTTCAGAAAAGTGGTCTCCAACAGGAATATATCCCATATCTCTTGCCAATGGAAATCAATCTTGTATCAAACCCATCTTTTATTATAGACAGCTTCCTTTGACCTTGTAGTCTTTGCTTAGTGTAACGGGTTTATCTGTGTCTTTTCAGTTATTAGTGTTTGAAGCAGTGTCCTGGGTTCTGTTTGGGGCAATTAACACCAACAGCTGCTGGCCCAAGAAGCTGGGAGGGGCCACAGCTGGCCTGAACAACCAAACCAGCCAATAGGATATTTGATACCATGCTGAGTCATGCCCCTGTTTAAAAGGAGGGCTGAGCCAGGGTGGGGGTTCTTGTTTTCAACATGCTGCAATGCAGCTGGAGCAGGGAAAGTTGTTGTCTTGGGCACAGGTAGATTACTCCCTTTGCATATCACCTCATTAGTACTGTTGTTTTCTCTCTTTGTGTTGTTTTATTAAGCTGTCTTTGTCTCAACCCCTGGGGGTCTCACCTTTTTTCTTCCTCCTGGTTCTCCTTCCCATCCAACAGGAGGGGGTGTGGAGGGGAGGGGGTAAAGCAGTGGTTGAGTGGTTGCATGATAGTTAGCTGACAGCAGAGGTTAAACCACAGCAAGCGGCATTGGACTTTCCTACCACAATAGCTTTTGGCTTCTAGTTCACAGATGATCATTGTTATTATAATTCTATTTTACTTTTACTAAAAGGGATTTCCCCATTTTCAAAGGTGTTTGATCTAATGGAAGGCAAGTAGCAGATGGCTCATATAAAATCTCATTAGTCTCTCTGAAAGAATGTTTCATTACTGTGTGGGTGGAAACATCCTCTGTTTTCAAAGTAATTGTAATATAGCAAGTGTAATGTGCAGTACACAATATTCCAGGTTTTATATAGTAATTGCCCTAGATAAGGCTCAAGAAGAGAAACAGTGAGGTCTACAGAAACATTTTTGACCTTGGGTGTGTCGCTTTGCTTTTATTTCCTTTCTACTTGCTGTATCTGTCTAACCTTATAGCACAAGTTCTTTGACATAGAGATTGTTTTTCACATATAGGCATATAACAACATACAGAAGCCAGGACTTCTGTGTTTAATGTAATAAAAGTAAACAACAGTGCTAAGAAATGAAATATTGTAGGCATTTAGATAAAGTGTAGAGGAAGGAAGACTTTCCATTGGCCAAAGAGGATTGGGTTAGTGATCATTTAGGCAAACTAGACACCCACAAATCTATGGGCCCCTGTGGGATGCACCCACAAGTACTGAGGGAGCTGGCTGACACTACTGCTAAGCCACTCTCCATCATTTTTGAAATGGAGAATGGGAGAGGTGCCTGAGAACTGGAGGAAAGCCAGTGTCACTCCAGTTTTCAAAATGGCAAGAAGGATCATCCAGGAAATTACAGACTAGTCAGCTTTACCTCCGTCACTGGAAAGACTCGTGACTGAAGAAATTAAATTCAAGGCTTGACATCAGAGCAATTCACACTGTAGTCTCTGCATACAGGTAAGTAGGCTTTGCCTTTTTCCATAACTTCAGTCCATAAAAAAAAAAATTGAAGAAGAGGAATGGGGAAATAATATCTGATGACAGTAGTAACCTAGAACAAATTATGATTTACAATTATGAATTTATCTGGCCTGCCAGTCTGAGCTCCATACATTATTTTTAATCTGTTTTGAATAACCATTGTCCTGAATACCATGGAAAGAGAGCAGAGTGAAGAACTGCACTGTGGAGTATATTGTCATGCTGCACCAGCTACAATAAGTTTTCTGGTTTCCTTAGTGGGTAACCTGTGCAAGAAAGGTCAACAACTTAATTTATTAACTGTTCTCTTAAATGGACTATTCAAAAATGTACTACAAGAGACTATTGGGCTGTAAAATTTTCCTGTTCTGATTATTGATACTCCTTTGAACACTGATATTCATGAAAAGAGAACTTCATGTGATCACAAAAGATCAAATCAAATACATGAAATTTCTATCCCACTACTTCTTCAATTTTAATTAGGATCCTGCAAGGATAATCACAATAGTACTGAGATGGTGGCTGTAACTGCTGGCACTGTGTGACCATATGTGCACAATCAAACTGCTTGTGTTACAGCTGTGACTTAGTGTGGCAACACTCTGCATTTACTACATTTAAGCACCGCTTTTGTTACGATCATTACTGACAGTATAAGAGCTGTCTATTTCTCTGTGTAAAAAATCTCTTTCCAGCAGAACTGACTGTTTTCTGTGACTCCTGAGTTTAGAGTAGTCCTAATAAAGAGCAATTTGATTCTGAGTTGTAATAGATTTATAATGTGTTTTTTCAGTAATATTTTCAGTATGTCAGGAAATCAACATTAGCTTTCTGATTTGGTCTAATTTGCTTTCTTCTGGAAAGAAAACTGAATACATTTGTGCTGCAGTCAAAACCACACAAAATGTAATCATTTACAGAAATTACTTCTATAAAGCTTTATGTGAACAAGAACCAAACACCCTTATCTGTGGTAGGTGAAGGGAGGTACATAGTTACCATCAGCCTGGTGAAAGAGCTGCTATAACTGGTAGAACATGTTCACAAGCGGGACTGGGAAGATAGGTAACCATGGTACTGGCTGTGTATGCTCTTATTACCTCCACATCTATCATTTACTAAACAAACTTTTGTAGGAAGAGAAAATGTCCACTTTTAATTCTATTATTATTTCTAAATAGCACTTTACAAACTGTCAATGTTATTTTTTAATAGGTATGTTTCTGACTTTTCTTATGCTTATGAGGACATTTGCACATTTTTCTTAATAACATGACTAAATGGCACGCCAAATATATTTTCTAGTGAGTTAAATCTGGAGGAGAGTTAACTATTTATAGTAACTTGGCACAAAACTTTACAGTGAAAAGAATTCTTTTTTTTTTCTTTTTTTTTTTTTTTTTGCAGTATGTTGTAATACAAACAAGTTAAAAGTTTCCAAGTGAGAATGTTGGTTTCAGTGTAAATTTTTATTAAAATCTTCCAGCCAAATGACTGTCTGGGTCTAGGACTCAGGATTTTTACACTGCCCACTACACATTTAGAAATAACAAATCTCTGATGTATGACACCCTGAGACAGGATTTCATCGTCTGTTCTTGTCCTTTCCTACCAAAAAGCCACACAATTATTTCTCTTACTCTAAGCCGGACCATATCGTAGTGATAGACTTTTATTTCCTTGGGAAGGTTTTCACATGCTAAAAGAGAACTGACCAACATTATGCCAGAGTTTTTATCCTGTAACATGGAAACTTCAAGCACCTTCAGTGGAAGGGTTAGTGTTAGGGCATTGTGTTAACTCCAGGAAATTTATTTTTTGCTCAGAATGTCTAAAAGTGTTGTTTCTAGTCTGGCCTCCTTATTCTTCTCAGCCTGTGAATCCTTAGCATGGAAATCTGGAGTGCATTATTTTTTTATGCCTGTATTTTCCTTTTTCTGTTTTAACAACTGAAGTTTTCTAGAATGCTTTGACTTATGGAGCAAAAGAGCGTAATGTTATGACTGCATACTGGAAAGCTAGTTTTAATGCTACCGAATACATTGGAACAGTCTGTTACTCCTTTCTCAGCCAAGTAAAATCTATTCACCTGTGCATTTTTGGCAGTAACATGTCTTTTGGAGAAAAGCTGTTATTGTTTTGGTGCCTCATACCATAGCAGACCTTAACTCTTTTACATCTAATCTTCCCTGGGCAGTTACAGGTATTCATTTCAGTGATATTTTACCTAAACTTTTTCAGCAACACTTACAAATCATATTCAAACAAAACTCATAAAATAAATAAACCTCAGAAGTTCGAGGTAATCAAGGCCAGTGAGAACTTCCTTTGATAGCTGCATTAGCATGAAATAAAAAACCACCCTTCACCAAAACAAAACAAACAAAATGCCCCATCGGTCATTCATCTCATTCATCCAATATTAATTTTCAACACAAGTAGGAAATAAATGCGAGGAGAAGAACAGACTCGGAATTAGATGTAGATAAGAATATGGAATTTTCTGTGTTGTCTGAGTGTATCTACAGTCATTATAATGAGAAATAACCCTTTAAATTAAAATAGTCTATCCAGGCGTGTGGACAGCCTCATCTTTGCTGTACTCAGATCACAATTTAAAATAAAATAATCTGTGTAAGGATAAAATCTGAGCATGTTAAAGCTTCCCAATTGTCAAGACAGATAACCAAAAATGTCTAATAAGAGAACATTTCCAGGTCTATCATTGTCACTTTGCAAAGCATAAAGCACAGGTAATAGTTACAGCGAGAAACCTGTATATCACCCATAAAATAATTATTCTTTGCCCTCCTGTAATACTATTCAGGACTTTGACTGCAAACACTTAGATTTTGTAGGAAATCCAACTCTCTCATCTTATAAAACAATTAAAGCAGAGAATTTTAAACTACCTAATTTTCACTATTTCTTATTTCTGATGGAAATAATTTTTAAGATTAAATTTGACAAAATTCATGTAGATTTTAAGAAAAACTAATTGTAATCAAAATGGGAATGTTGGTGTCTTCCAGTGCTTCATCTTGAAGCAGCTCATCAACTCTAAGGCACTATAATATAATGACTGAAGCTCAGCAGCTCACTCCATAGGAAAAGAAGGGAGCTTGTTTTCTCTTCCTGGCATATGAAATATTTGATAGGCCATTGCAACACTAGGTAATGCGGTTTGTGTTTTCCCCCACACTCTGTTGTTGTGCAGCGGGCGGATGTCTCTGGATCACAGCAAGGACTTACAACAAATCTCTCTGTCCTCTTACCTACCATCCCATCCATTCACTCCTTTTCTTCCTTTGGGTTGAAATCCCGGACTTGTTTTAGGCAACACCAAAGCTCATGTTGGATGCTGTAGAGCCAATATCTTATCCTTTGTTTTAAAGTTCTGAAAAAAAATCACATGAACCTTTTGATTTTCTGAGGGAAAATACAACATTAATATCTTGACGGTAGAGTACACAATAGACATGTTTAGTCTCCACACAAAGAAGCATTCCAGTTGCCCAGTATTTCAACTCCTTTGGACAAACAAACATGAGGTAAAATAGAATAGTGGTATTATGAAATGTCGTTCATCATATAGTGTTACACATGATGTTACAGAAGGCACCAAGTACAGAAGTCTGTGTACTGAAACCAACATTCATCTTCAAAAAAATCAATGTGATAGTAATAATAACTATCCTGAAAGAATATATATTTGCAGAAGCTCAACTATGCATGAAGAAAGTGGATGAGAGTAAAGAACAAATGCTCAAGAAGAAATAATACAGACAATTTTTATCTGCTCAAGATTTATTTACAGAAAATTTTAGCAATTTTTTTTTTCAAATCATATGTTCTGTTATACCATATTCACACAAGATGTGTTTTACACAGACAATCTTCGTTCTGAGAGCTCAGAGGTTAAAACCAGGCTATAAATATCCTATGAAGATATAAACAATGAGAATCCCCCAAATTTGGTAGCACACCAGAAGGAAAGAGAATGCTTAAAGCAGTTACACAGTTCATCTGCTGGGGCAGGCTACATTAAATAAGAACTTGCCCAGCAGTATTTTATTATTCAGTGTTCAGATTCAAATAGGAGAAAAATAAAAAATTAAAAAAAAAAAAGAGAGAAAAAGCCCTTCATACTTCTAAAATCTCTGAAAAAGGCTTCATTCATATTCATATGTAAAATGAAACATAAAATATGGCAGAATATTTTGTTGACATCAGTTAGGATATTTAATCCAACTAACTTAGAAGAACTCCATCCCTTAAAGCAGGATGCTCTTAAGTAAGGCCTGTGTGCAGAAGAATACTGAATGCCTCACAGCATTTGTCATAGTTCTCAAAACCACAGCAAACTGAAAAGAAAAACAACTCTTCACACATGAAAAAAGTCCAGAAGTAGATAACCCACTAGAGTGGGTGAGGCTGGGATCAAGTCCCATAATTAAAATTATTACAATACCAAAAGGCTGAGCCAGAAGAATTCTTCAAGACCACCACAGGTATTGTTTTATAATATACATAAAATGGACTCTCACAGTAAGTGTCATGGAATGCTGCCCTGACACTTATCAGTGTTTCTTCTGTGGAGGAGACTCATCACGCATCAAAACTTCATACAAACAGAGACCTCAGCTCACTGCACAGGAATATCTAAAAACCACTTGAATTCATGCAGATCTGTATCTACCAGACCTGAAACAATATGCTTCATTTGGTTATCCAAATAATTTGATTATCCTCCTTGTGTGGAGGTATAATCCCCATGCTGAGGAATTCCATGATACCATCTATGTGCTTAATTACTTACCTGACTTATGAGAACACAGCATGGGTTGACTGTTAAAATGCTGGGAAAACACAGCTGTTACCTAAAGGTGGACATCTCTCAGCAAACCAGAATGACCAGTGCAAACTCCTGGACACAACAGACAAAAGGATTTTGTTGGTATCTCAGACATTCCTACAGATGAAGATACCACTAAAAAGTGAAATGCTGTTTCAGAGAAAAACAATTTGAGGAATTATACATACCACAGTGACATTTTGCAGAATCTGGCATCTGTTCAGTGCTCAGTGCAGCATGTAAAAGTGCCTGGTGGACTATTGAGCCTGTTCGTTGTGAGACGTCTTACCTAAAAAAGCACATAGCAGCCTCATTATAGAGGAGCTTTGAGATAAATTATAGCTAAATCTAATGACAGATATAAAACATTATTATAATGTCTTTCAAATTTGTTTACTGAATAACTGAATATCATTAGTTCTGGACTAGGAACCATGAACTATAGATCTCAAGGGCTGTCACTGTTACTTATATGGTCTTTAAAAGGAGATGCTTCTGTCTTTTTTGACATCTTAAATTATTTACATCTATCAAGATCAGAAAAAAGTCCTTTATCACATAAAACATAATTTCAAATTCACTGAAATTTATAGACTATGCTTTTCTGATGAAAATTCTGCATCCCAGGATTCGATGAATTAAAAAATCTGCTCCTAAATTGTTTTAATTACAAATTCAGTCAAGAATGGGTCTCATTCTCTTCTAATGTAGTTCAGATTATAGAAAGGTAGAGTATAAGAACCGGTTTTCTTTAGCCCCCAAAACATTTTTAAAAGCAAGGTGTTCCTTTTTCCTTCACTCATCGTTCTGTTGTGCCTCCCTGAGAACAATGCCTAACTCGTTTAAAGAAAGGTTGTGGGTTTTTTACTGTTGCTATGCAAGAGATAACAGCTGCTTTCTTGTTTTATTTTATGACAAATTATCTTTTCAGCACCAGCAGTTGGTTTCTGTGTCTGTCTGCTGGATGCAAACATAACTTCTCCATGCAAACTCAGAAACAAATTTGGACACACAGCACTGGTGTGTAAATGAGGTCCACTGAGAATTACCAGATTTTAAGAGAAATCCACAATCAACAAGCTCCAGAAATGCAGCCTAATCACCATGTCAATGATGATTCTTTCAATAAAAACAACAGTATTTGTAACACTTGCTGTAAGCAAGCATGAAATTGGAGGCAGTCTCGAAAGAATAAATCTGCAGTGCTGTATATAGAAGTACTTCATGCTAGGAAATGGACTTTAATTAGAACATCACTGGTGTCAAGTTTCTAATAAAATGTTAAAAGACAAATGGTGATAGCAGAACCTTGGGAGCTCTGCTAATATAGAAATAGCTGTTAATTGCTGGGGATTTACATTTTTATATTAGCAGAAAGTCTGAGGCACAAAACTGATAAAGGGACACAAAGGCTTTGTATGCATCTAAGCTCTTCTCAGATTGCCATGTAAGTGGCGTGTTCAGCTGGTGTGGAGCATTCATGAACTCGAAAAGCCCTCACCACCATGTCCTCTGCTGCTGCAGCCCATGCATATTAACTCCCATCTATGCTCCTGGTTATGCTTTGTGCATGCACAGATTACTGTGGACTACCTGCATCTGCACTTAAACTCAGTTTTATTGAGTCTTTCCTAAGGTGACTGGAAGACAGAGAAGGATTGCTATTTTGATAGATTCATTGCCTGCTTCCTTGAATATCTCCTACCACCACCAGTGCATGACATAACTATGCTCTGAAGCATAGTATTCTGCTGAGCCTCACATGTACTTTCAGTAAGAAATTTGATAACAGATTATTACTTCTCTTTAGTGAATGACCCAGGCTTCTCTTCTGGTCTTTGAAGACCAGACCATTAAAAAGGTGGTAAATTTATATTTCATAGAATCAGAGAATGGCAGGGATTGGAAAGGATCTTTGGAAATCATTGAGTCAAACTCTCCTGCTAGAGCAGGATGACCTAGGGATGCCATGCCACACAGGAACATGTCCAGGCAGGTTTTGAAAGTCTTCAGAGAAGGAGACTCCACAACATCTCTGGGCAGCCTGTTCCTGTGCTCCATCACCTTCACAGTAAAGAATCTTTTCCTCATGTTGAGATGGAACTTCCTGTGTTGCAGTTTGTGACCATTGCCCCTTGTCCTATCGCTGTGCACACTGAAAGAGACTGGCCCCATCCTCTTGACACCCACCTTTCAGATATTTTTAAGCATTGATAATATGTCCTCTCAGCCTTCTCTCCAGGCTAAAAGCATCTCTTAGCTTTTCCTTGTAAAGAGAAATGTTCCAGTTCCTTAATCATCCTCATAGCCCTTCACTGGACTCTCTCCAGTAGTTCCCTGTCTGTCTTGAACTAGGGAGACCAGAACTGGACACAGTGCTCTAAATGTGGTCTCACTAGGGTAGAGTAGAGGGGGAGGAGAACCTCCCTGGACCTGCTGGACACACTCTTCTTAATGCACCCCAGGACATCAATTGGCCTTCACACAAGGGCACATTGCTGTCCCACGGATAACTTATTGTTCCCCAGGACTCACAGGTCATTCTCTGTGGAACTGCTTTCCAGCAAGTCTACCCCTATCCTGTACTGGTGTGTGGTGTTATTCCTCCCCAGGTGCAGGATTTTACACTTAACCCTTGTTGAACTTCATTAGGTTTACCTTTGCCCAGTCCTCCAGTCTCTCCAGATCAATTTAAAGATACAGAGAGCAATGCGTGGAGACACTTGAGGGCAGTGGATACAAAATACTTTTATACCGCCTGAAGATGTCATGTACAGTTGTCCAGTGAAAGTAATACGGACACATGGCTAACCCAACTAAGAATCTGAAAAAAAACCCAACAACCAAACTGAAAACCATACTCCCTATGCCAAAAAAAAAAAAAACCAAGACAAAAAAAAACCCTAGACATATGCTTTTCTTTATGTCTCAAAATACAAGAAGTCGTCCTGAAATTGATGTATTTACTTTCATGAAACTAATAATTTGAAGCTTGTACTTTAAAACTTATAAAAAAATTCACAAAAATGGTCACTTGGGAAGTGGGGGGGGTGGAGTGAAAGCGTTGACAGAAAGAGGCAGAAGCAACCTGTGCCACCTCAATAGCAGAGGATGGCTGTGCAAAAACTCAGAGGGAAACAATGATATGTTTGTGCATGTATATTTGTGCAACTATGAGTTAGCAGATAAAAATCTATCACTTGCATTTTGGCAATGGCATCAGAGCATTGAGGCAATGCCATCAGGGGTAATGATCTCCATGCTCATGGAGAAATTGGCATAGCACAGAGAATGAAGGCAGTGAGCTCAGAGACAGGGAATAAGCGGGCTACTCCTGACCACCTCTGTCCTGCCATGTTTCAGTCTCTACAGACACAACCTTCACACCAGAGGCAGACTCTCAGTCTTGGCTCTAGCATTTATATGAGACACCTCTCTTCCCTGCCTCATCCTGCTCCAACAATCCCCAGGCTCTAGCTGTCACTGTTTGTAGGAGAACTGCAGTGAGTGTACATGAAAAAGGCAGATATGGAGTCCAAGAAACACATCTCTAAAGGTTGCATTGATCTCAGGGTGGTTCTGTTTTGAATGAGAACCTCAGAGGTATGGAGGACATGAATGGACATGAGCCAGCAATGTGCTCTTGTGTCCAAGAAGGCCAATGATTTCCTGGCGTGCATTAAGAAGAGTGTGTCCAGCAGGTCCAGGGAGGTTCTCCTCCCCCTCTACTCTACCCTAGTGAGACCACATTTAGAGCACTGTGTCCAGTTCTGGTCTCCCTAGTTCAAGACAGACAGGGAACTACTGGAGAGAGTCCAGTGAAGGGCTATGAGGATGATTAAGGAACTGGAACATTTCTCTTTACAAGGAAAAGCTAAGAGATGTTGTCCTTTTTAGCCTGGAGAGAAGGCTGAGAGGACATATTATCAATGCTTAAAAATATCTGAAAGGTGGGTGTCAAGAGGATGGGGCCAGTCTCTTTCAGTGGTGCACAGTGATAGGACAAGGGGCAATGGTCACAAACTGCAACACAGGAAGTTCCATCTCAACATGAGGAAAAGATTCTTTACTGTGAAGGTGATGGAGCACAGGAACAGGCTGCCCAGAGATGTTGTGGAGTCTCCTTCTCTGAAGACTTTCAAAGCCTACCTGGACATGTTCTCGTGCAACCCGATCTAGGTAAATCTGCTTTAGCAGGACTAGGTAGTCTCCAGAGGTCCCTTCCAATCCCTACCATTCTGTGATGCTGCAAGATATTTCCATTTACAGAGAGGAAAACTAAAGCGCTGCTAGAGGTGAAGTGGCTGTGTAGGCCACATTTTTCTTTTGCTTGCACTGCCTGAGGACAACAGGTTTTGAAAGACAGGTGCAGTAGGTCTGCATTTTTTTCATCTGTTGCAATGATCTTTCAGTTTTGTTGCCTAAGTAAAATCTGCTGTTCTGAAGAGCAAAGCATTCACTTCTGTGTTCAACCATCTGTAAGGGACCAGTAGTTGTAAAGCATCTTCAATTCATCCAAGGAAGGCATATAATGCCAAGCTGAATGTGCTTTAAAAGGCAGAGACCATCTCTGATACCTCACTCTGTTGTAAATAACAAGTAGACTTTTTTAACAATTTCTGCTAATTCAGAAAGAAATAATTAAAAGTTACACATTAAAATGCAAGAAACACTTCTGAGTTTGAGTTCACTTTATTAAACTATTTCAAATACTAAAGTTTATTACAACATAGAGTTTTTATTCCTTTAATTTCTGGCACTAAAAGCTTGGTAATTTGAGTATCTATATGATCTCAAATTATATCTGTAAAGCTGTATATTTTTTTAAGTGATAACAATCAATTATGTCAGAAGCCATCTATGGGATGGCTTGTGATATTATGTCAGGCCTAGCAAAAGGAGATACCTTTAGTGATTCTGTCCCAGAATAGGCCAGGTCTAAACTGGAGTCCATTAAAACATACTTTCATCTCTGGCAGCATTTGCTGAAGGACACAAGGAATGGTGACAGCTTTAGTCCTGATCCACAGTTCCAGGGCTATTTCTGCCTTCTCTCTGCCCCTGCAAGAGTTCTTTCTCACCAACTGTCCCATGTATGAAGTTGACTGCCTTTACCCCAGGAACACAGCCCTTGATGTAGGTGGTCTGGCCAGGGAAGCAAGAGGTTTGCAGTTAGTCACAAGATCCAGTGAGGACATTTTAATCCTTAAAATAAATTGGAATAATTTTAAAATCATGTGTAAACAGAGCCCATGTTCTTGTTACCATTCATTATCTTTGAATTGTCAATACCTGGGCAAAACTGAAAGGACATATTACCATGTGTCCTTTTGTTACATAAATGAAAAAGAGTGTTCTTGCTCTAAGGATTCTTAGCCAAATGTATTATTAGATATTATATAAATACTGAGATTAATCCTGCTGTACTTTTTTTTATACAGTATTTAAACTTACTGCATTGACAGGCTGGTCATCATGCTGCAATGAACTAGAAAGAAAAAAGATAATCTAACTACATTTGTTATGCAAGAGCAGTCAATGCTCAAGTTAATAACAGTTTTTACAATTAACTTTTGTAGGTGTGAATTGAAAGGAGCTAGAGCAGGATGAGCATGCAAACAGAGCATGCCATGGCAGTTCACACAGCAGTTCACATGGAAGGGTGTGTAGTAAGGGCACTGAAAGCTGTGACCAGGGAGCAATGGTATCCACTCAGCAGAAAACCATCTCTGAACACACCACAACTGATGCAGCTTCCCAGACAGAGCTCCAGTGAGAACATACAGCCACCCAGGCTGGGGGCAGCACATCAATGTTTGTGAGACGGCATGTTAACAAGGTTCTTTGGTCTGCCATCCCAGTGGAGGTAGAGGACAGAGTGTCATGTGGTAGCAAAGACACAAAGGATCAGGATGGAATAGCAATCACAGTAGTGCCTGGGAATGATCAGTAGGAATTAGGCCTTCTCCCCCAAAAAAGGTGACAGGATCAGTAGACCAACTGAAGTGCATCTACACGAATGGATAGGCAACAAACAAGAGGAACTGGAAGCCATTGTACAGCAGGAAAACTGAGATATAGTTACCACCATGGAAATGAGTGAGACGGTTCACACAACTGGAGTGCTAATTTAGATGTCTATAAACTCTTCAGAAGGCATAGGTCAGGAAGAAGAAGCAGTTGAGTAACCATATATGTTAAGGAGTGTTTGATTGTCTTGAGCATAATGATGGTGATGATAGGGTTGGCTGTCTATGGGTAAGAAAAATGGTGAAGATCAGCAAGTCAGGTATCATAGTGGGAGTCTTTTAGAGAACACTCAGGATGAAGAGACAGGTGAAATATTCTATAAGCAGCTTGAAGAAGTCTCATGATCACTACCACTTTTTTATATAAGGGACTTCAACATACCAGATATCTGCTGGGAATACAATACAGCAGAGAGGATACGATCTAGGAAGTTCCTGGAGTGTAAGGAAGATAACACACAGCTGGGGGACGGTTTTCTCTTTAATATCATTATCAATGTTCTGTATGAGGGGACTGTGTGCACCCCAGTAAGTTTGCAAATGACACCAAGTTGTGTGGGTGTATCGATCTACTTGAAAGTATGGAGGTTCTACAGAGCGATCTGGACAGTCTGGATTGATAGGCTGAGGCCAATTGTATGAGGTTCAACAAGGCCAAAGGCTGTGTCCTGCACTTGGGTCACAACAACCCCATCCATTGCTGCAGGCTTGGGGATGAGTGGCTGGAAAGCTGCCTAGCAGAAAAGGACCTGGGGGTATTGGTTGGCATTTGCTTGAAGATGAGACAGCATTGTGCCCAGGTGGCCAAGAAGGCCAACAGAATCCTGGCTTGCATCAGAAATAGCGTGGCAAGCAGGACTATGGCAGTGATTGTCCCCCTATAATCAGCACTGGTGAGGCCACATCTGGAATGCTGTGTTCAGTTCTGGGCCCCTCACTACAAGAAGGACATTGAGGTGATGGACAGTGTCCAAGGAAGGGCAACAAAGATTGTGAAGGGTGTAGTGAACAAGTCTTACATGAGGAGTGTCTGCAGGAACTGGAGTTGTTTATCCTGGAATAAAGGAGTCTCAGGGGAGACCTTAATGCTCTCTATAACTACCTGAAAGGAGGTTGTAGTGAGGTGAGGGTTGGTTCTCCCCTTTAACAAGCAATAGGACAAGATGAAATGATCTCAAGTTGCACCAGCAGAGGTTTAGATTGGACATTAGGAACAATTTCTTCACAGTTGTAAAGCACTGGAACAAGCTTGCCAGGGAGGTGTTGTAATCACCAACCCTAGAGGTACTTACAAGATGTGTAGATGTGGTGCTTAAGGACGTAGTTTAGTGGTGACCTGGCAACGCTGAATTAATGGTTGCACTTAATGATTGTGAAGGTCTCTTCCAACCAAAATGATTCTATGATTCTATGATTTTTTTCTGCACAGTCTACCATTTGACAAGCAAACATGTACAGATTCACTGCTTAATGACAAAGAAGAATTCCAAGTACAAAATTCTGAGGTTCTAAAAGAGCTCAATCTTTTAAAAGACAGCTTTTCTGGATTATCAACAGCAGGATTTGGTTCTGAGCTTTTAAATTATGAAATTCATAAATAGTTTTGAAGATGCAAAGTCGAGAAAATAGTAAATAAAGGTCTTTGAAGGATTAACTGTAAAAAAAATACCACTAATCACTGCTTATGAGGGGGTGACCTTCAACATAAATAGAGCTATTTTGTCAAGCCAAAGTCGATTTGATGGAAACAGACCTAAGAGGGAATAAAATCACAAATTGTCTGCAATCTAAATGCTTTGTGCAAGGTTATAAAAGCATTCAGTACATCTATCAATGGTAGGGCACTCATATATTTTAGGTCTATGATGGTGAAGAGTGTGATATAATAGACTCATAGAGGCTAAGGCCAAAAGGACCCTTAGAACATTCATCTGATCAACATCATAGGACATCACATTTCCCCTACACACCGCTACACTGTGCCCAACAGTTCTTATGGGCTAGACCATGATTTTGCTATAAGCTGTGGGAGATGTATATTCTTGCATGGTCTGTGGAAAAAAGTTATAGACTCAGAGAGTAATCACATCACCTGCATTCCCCCATGGGTCATGTGGGCCACTGAAAGGCAGTCACTTGAGTCTACCATGTATCAAGGAGGTAAGATGAGAAGGCTATCTCCACTGCCCTCTCCACGGGAGCCCCAGCTGGCATTACTGCCAAACAAGAGCTTGAGATATGTAGTGGCTAATCCTAGAGGGTAGAGAGAGCATCTTCCAGACTCAGTCGTGAACTGCACCTCCTCCATAAGAAAGAGAAGTTCTTGGCCTGGCCCCATCACCGTTCTTCAGATTTTTCCTTTGTCTTTCCCTGCTCTCTGATGGGAATGAAACCATCCATCTCTGTCCTACGGGAGAGGAGTCTAGCAAAATTCAGTTGACCTGTGTTGCAGAGAAGTTTTGAGAGGGTCCCTCCAGAGTCTGACAGGCCTGTATTTACTATCTAGTGAGTTGAGAAAACAGCAAAAGGAGATGGTGCCATAACAATATGAATTTGACAAAGCTGTAAATACAGGGGTCCCTTCTGAACACAGATCAGTATCCTATAGCTAATCACTGGGTATACATCTGCTTTTCCTTATATAGACTGTAGGAGATGCTTGGAGTTTACAGACTTCATTTTAGCCATCACACAACCTCTTTGCACAGCAGCTTTATCTGTTGGGGTTTTTTTCAGGGTGATTCCTTTTGATTTATTGTTTTTTTTTTTTATTGTTATTGCAAATGTCTGAATGTTCTGCTACACTATTTAAAGAGAAGATGCTTGTTATTAGCAGCTTAACTGCAGAGCTGATGAAGCATAAAGAACACAAAACCAGATGAGAAAAAAAAAGAAGAGAGAACTGAAAAGGAAACATAATCTCTTGTCTAGATATATGCAGGTTTTAACTAGATATACAGACCACACATCCTGCAGATTCTGAGTTGCAAATTGCCAAGCAAATGAATTCATCCATCATTAATTAAGACCAATTTTCTTCCTTTCCCTTCTTCAGAAGAAAGAAGAATGTGAGGTTTTACTAATATTTGGATCAAAACCCAAGATTTAGTGAGTCTTACAAACACCAAAGTGTTGAGAAGGCTGGATCTGATTGCAATGGCCAGGCTGGAGGATACAGTTCCCTATGATGAGTGAAACAGCAGAGGCAAGAAAAAAAAAATTTCTTAGTTGTGATTTGAGTAAGGAAGACCACCTCATATGACAATTATCAAGGCTTTCACAGGCATTGTCACAAAAATAAGGAAAAAATTAGGAAATCTATTTGGAATGGGTAACCAATGCATGATGGTATCCATAACAGAGTTTGTTCGTGTAAGTGTTCAAGCAATCTGAAGATAAAGTGTGTTATAAACCAGTAAGACTCAAAATAGAAATGAGACACTGTTAAGTCTGATGATAAATTAAAAGGAACTGAGCATGTGCTGGGCTTAAGTGGAATGGTTGAGTTTGTGTAATTTTTATATCTTTGGATGTAACAAAAAGTATGACCCTGTAGAAGGAAGATAACTAATACACCAGAAACTTTACTTATTATATAATGCAAAATATCAGTTCTTCTTGCCCCACAAGTTGCAGTAAGAACTGGGCAGGATATGGGCAAAGACAAAGGAAGATTAATAGTTTTGACTGGAATTAAGAGAGAAATGGAACAAATGATTATGCAGCTTTGAGGCCTTTCGGGTCAAGAGCTGAAATATTGTCTTTCTATATAGAGTTTTCAGCAACTAATAATCAAATCTGGCAGTGTTGTGAGTATTATTGAAATACTTCTACCTTTAAAAGAGGTCTCATCAAATTTCTGTATTCATTCAGAATTTCTTTTTTAACATATGCTCCCATTTATCAGTGTTATCTGTTCTTCCCTCTGAAGCACCCAGAGACACAACTGCCATTTAGTTTACTTTTTTTTTCTTTCTGAGCAATTCCATGGTTATATCACCGCATTGGCTTATTCAATTCAAACATTACCTATTGATCTTAAAAAGGATAAAGATGCAATTCATTCTACTGCTTGTGTTCCCTGAGAGACTTACTTTACAGATCAAACAAGTGCATGCCATATCCAAACTATGAAGTAAGTGAACATCTTGTAAATGGCAACTTGCAAGGTTTTCATTTAATTTTCCTTTGACATTTCAAAAGAAATGGGGCAGATCTCCTCAAATTAATGGAAGGGCAGAGAAACCTTTACAAAGAAAGCTTGTGAACGATAAGTGTTACTTTTCATAGTCAGTGAGCAGGGATTTTTTATGTCTCAGAAAGAGAAAAAAAGAAAGGAGTAATTAGACTCTTTAGTAGTGAAATACAGGTATATGAATGGTTTGAGAGAACTGTATATCCACAAGGTCAGTTCAACATTCCTACTAATTTAAACCTGAGACTGTTTCCATTATGCACAAGTCTCTTTCCAGAGACTCCTGAGTTGTAAATAAAGTGACAGACTTTTATGTCAGTAATTGGGTGGTATTGAGTTATTGAGAAATGGGCTGAAGGGGCATGATAATATTAATGAAAGCTCTTGCACAATGCATGTACTTGAAAGGAATACAAAGGTTTAACTTGTCTAGGATGGCCTATTTCAGTAGTCAGCAAGAAGATTAATATGATGGTGTCAAATAGAGATAATTGATACCAATTTTATATATTCAAGTTTCTATCAAGGAAGTGCACTGAAATCAATCATTCCATTTGCAGTGACAAGTTGCTGTAATAGCAACAGAATTTTTAGGTTTAATTCTTTCATAACTTGTGATAAGCTGTTATTCTGAATTATCAAGATTATGAACTGGCAGATTTAAAGATCACACTTGGGGCCCAGTAATGCTTTCCATATGAAAAAGGTATTAAAAAAGATGGGAAAATATTTTCTAAGAACTGAACTGCCAGGAAACACTGGAACTGTATAAAAAGCTTTTCAGATATAAGGCTACCACACCTCTCTTTTCATTCTGATAGATTCCCCCCCAAGAAAGTCTGTTCAGGTAGTGGTCCCAATACCACTTATTTTTGTGCACCTGCTGCAGAAGTATTGAACATTTCATCAGTACCTGCCATACACCCAGAAATCCTCACTGTCCCCAATGTGCCCTAAACACCCAAAGAGTACTGAGAGCATCCAGCAAGCAAGCACTGTATGATGATGGCATCCTGAGGTGCATCAAAAAGAATGTGGCAAGCAGGTTGAGGGACATTATCCTTCCCCTCTGCTCTGCCCCAGTGAGGCCACATCTGAAGCACTGTGTCCAGTTGTGGGCTCCCCAGTTCAAGAAGGACAGGGAACTGCTGGAGAAGGTACAGCAAGATGATTAAGGGACTAGAACATCTCTCTTATGAGGAAAGGCTGAGGCAGTTGGGTACATTTAGTCTGGAGAAGAGAAGATTGGGGGGGTGGGGAGGGGCAGAAATATCTTATCAATGCTTAAAAGTACTTACAAGGTGGTTGTTAGGAGGATGGGACCAGTTTTCTTTCAGTGGTGTCCAGTGACAGGAAGAGAGGTAATGGACACAAACTTGAACATAGGAAATTCCATCTAAACATGAGGAGGATCTTCTTTCCTTTGAAGGTGACAGAATGCTAGAACAGGCTGTACAGAGAGGTGGTGGAGTCTCTATCTTTTGAGACATTCAAAACCTATCTGGATGCATTCCTGTGTGTGACCTGCTCTAGGTGAACCTTCCTTGGCAGGGAGGGTTGGATTAGGTGATCTCCAGAGATCCCTTCCAGCTCCTATCATTCTGTGATTCTGTGACTTGCTGTACAATCAACCAGCGTAACAGTTTGGAGATATCAGTTAACAATGAATGAGTAACACATTCTTCATGTGCACAGATAATCTGTCTCTTTCAAGGAATATAATAATCTTGGGAAAGAGGTCCATCAGAGGACTCCAGAAAGGCTTGTGTGCAGACAGCAGGTATAACAACTGGAAAAGGCACCAGTTTGGCCATACACAGATCATGTGTGATCATACAATGCTTCCTACAGTCTGTCCTGACTACCATCTCTTATTCTGAGGATTAACAATGTAGAACTGTTACTGCTTGCTAAGGACTGTCCTGATCTTATCTGACCAATATAAACAAAGACAAATATTCAGTAGCTGTCTTATTAGGTATGTACTAGTTTCAGCACATTTTCTTCTTCATTCACAGATTTTTCAATAGGACATTTTACTTTCATTCAGGTTGAGTGTAAATACTACATTATCAGTTTCTTTACAGTTTTCTTACAGTCCATTTAGCCACAAACATCTTTGTATACATATGGAAAATTAAACAAAATTTTCTTTAATTAAAGACCTTGCCCTCCTGCAGACTAATATTTAAATAAATTCTTTGGTAGTCCTTTTCTTCTTCATCACTTTCATTTTATTTCCTATTGTGCTATTGTGCACAAAAAAAACCCCACAAAAACCAAAACAAAATACCAGAAAAAAAACAAACAGAAAACACCAAACAAACAAAAAAACCCAAACCCAAACAAATCCAAAATCGGTATATAAATACATTACCAATCTCCATCTGGATTCAATATGTCATTGTCCAGAAATTTATGAAATGGTTTTACAAAAACCTCCAAATTAGAGCATATACAAGTCACTGGAGTAAATGTCATGGGTTTTTTATTTATAAATTAATAACTGAGAATGCTACATGTGAATTTCAACTTTGCAATGATTTGTGTCGGTTGTATTGTTTTAATTTTTCCATGCTGACAATGCATTTACAGGGCCTATGTGATGGGAGTGAGTTTTTACTCACTGTGTGGTGTCCTGGCATGCAAAGTCATGTGAAGTTTTTTAAGCAGATGAGGAACAGCCCTAATGTTTCCATATTCTTATTATTTAAAGAACATAGCCCTTACACTTGTGTTTGTTTAGGGCAAAGGCCTCTTCCTTTCTTGCCATTGATGATGTTTAATCACCAGCAGTTTGAAGAGGAGATGTTTAGTACTACTTATACACTTTAAATAAGACCCGTTTCATAACACAACCAATATTCCTCAATGATGAGCTCTTCATCTTCTCCTGGTCTCTGTATTTTCCATGACTGATTACAAGATGGAAGACCAAGAACACAGACTGATTCCCCCTCAGTAAGCCAGTGCTACCCTGCATGCTCCTCCCTAACACCTGTTGCATTACAAGCACTGCAATTTGTCATTTAACATGATTTTCAGAGGAAAGTTTGGGATGCTCTTAAGTGACTTTTTATAACAATTCCCTATTTATCCAGAAAAATGTGTGTGTGGGTGGAGGTAGGGAGCTGGTAAAAACATTCTTTAAATAAAATATTCAGTTTCTAACCAAAAATATTTCAATTCAGATGGGCTGCTGCTGTTTATTGCTGGAGTTGTAGTTTGTCTGTGTTTCATTTCTGCTCCCCATGGGCTCATCTCCTTGTCTTGAACTTTTCTTAACAGAAATATTTTTTTTTTATTAAAAAGTCTGGTTTTCTAAACAGGTCCCAAGGCTTTGTGCTTGTGGTAAGAGGTAGAAAAGAGTAGAGAGATTTCTAATTGCCTGCTTTGTACAGGGAATATCTGCATATTATTTAATATTAATACTAGCTATTACTAATAATACCATCATTACTTTAATGTCTAATTTATGTGTAAATATATCCTCATATAACATACATAAAATATGTATGTTTATTTTTATACATATAAACTTCATTATATATAAACGTGCATTGATACATTATTTTTTATATTTGTTTAATTAACATGCATATTATGTATTTATGCAGCTGCACCTGCAATTTGGCCATCCTCTGAGGGAACTGGGGACCATTAGTCTTTTATAAACTGGGATATAATTTTCTGAAACCTCGCAAAAGGCAAGAGAGATTTCTATTTTCCATCTTCTTTCTTTATATGACAATTAGCTATATAAAAAAAAGAAACGTGCAAAAAAATTCATCAACCAATTTAAATATTTGATATTATAAGTCATAAAAGCCACAAGCATTTAGAGAGTATCTAGTTGTTAAAAATCCCCAGAGACACATATACTGCTTGTTGATGTTTACCCAGTTTAAGAGTTATTTGCAATGCATAAACACAGTTCTTTTATTGTCTAAAAAAGAGACCATGACCAGACAGCCACAGTTCTCTAAGGATGACAGCTTTTGGTGGGACTGATTTTACATGAGAGCTCGTAAAACCTCCACCCAAGAGCAGGCCAGTTCTAACTTAATTTTCCAGGGCCTTTACTGCTGTGCCCAGAAGCAGACCTGGAGGGAGGGACGAGTGCTTCTGGCTCAAGTGCCTTCCTCATCAGGAGTCATCCCTGGAAAACTCCCAGAAAAGCCACACTCTGGCTTACAGCTGTGGTGGCTGGGCTTTGTGAGGTGAAGGTATGTCAAATTCACCCAATGGCCAAGAAAGTTCTGTCAGAAGCTTTCTTGGTCCATTCTTCTAGCATTGCACTTCTCAGGGGATATTCTTTTGAAGATCCATTTTGAACCAGTGCTGCTGCAGCAGGGCTGTGTTTAGCCAAATCTACTGTGTCAGCCAGCTGAATGTGTGACTGCAGGAACACTGTTGCCTGGACCAGAAGACCACCAATAAATGGCAGGGCTGCATTACGGCAGTCCTAATTTAGATTAGCCGATACCGATCTGAAAATCATCAACCATCTTGCCCAAGGTTTTAATTTTTATTGTGCCAGATGTAAATCCTATGAGAATTACATCAGTTACAATGAAGTGTAAGCAGCTCCATATGTTTTTTTCTGGTTATACATATGCTAAGGCTGTAAATCAAACCTAGGGAGTCTTAGAATATGTTAGCATATTCATTATCACTCAAAAGCTAGTTAAAAATAAACACCAACTAGGTAACTATATTTCTAGTCATAGATACAAGTTCTCATGAAATAAATGTAAAAATGGCAAAAAAACAGCACTTGAATTATTCAGTATCATTCTGTAAGACAAACCAAAACATGATTAGATACAGTTAGGTAAAGACCAAGGATGAAAAGACTTTCATTTTGTTTTCTGTATGACTATATCCATCCATTTCCTTCTCAGATACAGGCTGTGTTTGCACTTCAGGCTGTTTCTTTCACATTTTTCTTTAGCAAGCCTGCTTAGCTACACTGTCTATTCTTTTCCACTGTATATTTGGACTTTTTATTCTCTTATCTACTACAGAAATACAAGAAAGCATGAAGATACTTTACCTCCACTGGGAGTGGAATATTTACATTTACTGATACAAGAATGTAGAGTAAAGATATGAAGTTGAAAAGCTGCAGCAGGTTCAAAGCTCAAACATCTGACCTATTAATTTCAACTAAATGTTGACAAGCCCTGGATTGCCCCAGGGGTCTGCTGCTTAGTTCAAGAGCAACAGGCAGTGTTGAATGGATGTTGAATAGACTCCTACAGAATTCAATGCAAGTGCTTCTCTTATTTGAGGAGTCTTACAGAAAAGCAGCACAGCCCACATCATGCTATCTGGAATATGCATTCAGTTGGATGACATTAATAGAAGAGATGCAGTCCATGGGCATCTTCGCTAAACCTGATCCTTTCTTACTCTAACACTAAATTCTGAAAAAGTATATTTCAAGACTTTCACAAACAATAAACATTTAAGTTCTCAAATTTATATAAAAAAGAATGTTGCTGTTTAATACAAACATTCTTTCTATTCAGCAAAGAGGCTGAGGCTCAAATCCCACCTGGCAAAGACTACAGATATGGTAAATCTCAGGCCTAGGAAGAAGCCTACCTAATGGATCCTAGCTCCTATCAGTCTTTTATTTCATAACTCTTTGTTATAAGTCAAAGCTGTACACTTACAAATGTCTGTATGTCTGAGATTTAGATCCAAACTTTTAGCCATGCTGCTCAGAAGTGCTGAAGTTTGGACAACCCCTAAAATTTAGGGTGTTCCTTCCTGGTAACTTAGAATATGACAACAGATATAAATTAGAGGTTGACAGTTCTCCACCCTGGAAATCAGCAAGGTTTGAAAGTACAGTCATTTACTTAAAATAAAACAAAACTAAGCTAAACCCCAGAATGTTACTTTTTTTTTTTGTGGCTTCATGTGATGTTCACTATCACCGGTATCCTCCTGCCAGATGATCCTACTTGCCCCATACTTTGAAAATGTGTGTGCGTTTAAATTACTAAATGCCTTGCTAAAATAATTAAGGAATAGATTAACACATCAGCTGCCCTAATTAGTTAAAAGACAGATACAGTTCTCAGAGGGGTGGTCTTCTTTGCATTACACTTATGTTCATGGTAGAGTCAGAACTAGGCTAGAAATCTTAGTGCAATTGGACTTAAATAGACAGTATTTAGAACAGGGAGGGGAAAAGATATGTTCTATGGTATTACCTATGGCATATAAATGAGAGCAGTTATGGACAGCCATGGATCAGTTCTGATCCAATTCCTTGCAAGTGAAGATCCCCATCAGCATAGCCCCATGCTTTTAGTGAGTCTCTGTGAAGGTGCATATGTCAGTCCGTGTATCTTGGATTTTAAAACAAAAGAAGAGAATGACTGAAGGTGAATCCTGTCTGGCTATGAAATACCATTTGAATTTGAAAAGAAGGAAAACAGTTAAGTTCTCTGTGGGGGTGAGCATCAGTAAAGATTTCAGACTCTTGACAGCTACAGGGATCTTCAAATGTTTAAGCAAGTTGAAAGTACTTACAGAAATCCTGAATAATCAGGAATGGATCTTTTAAGAGGCAAACCTCCGGGAACACAAAGGGATTCTTTTTCCTCTACTGAGTGGGTATTCTGCTTTAGGAGGACAATTGTAATTGTTAAGGTAATTTGTTGAGCTTATTTTTTACTGTCTTTTTTTTTCCTTCAGTTATAATTAGAGGTGGAAAATATTCATAAATTGCCTCCAAGTTTTGTTCCTGCCTTGGTTCTTCAAAGCCAGTCAGGAAGTTGGCTGAACCAATTAGAAAGATTTGTTAAGAAATATGCTGAAATGTCACAGCTGCTTCAGGTAAATGGAAGGATGCTAAGGCAGGTGACTCCAATGATACGTAACAGTGAGATAAACATGAATCTCTATCAAGTCAACTATACCATGCTAAAAAGCCTAGTTTTCTAATGGGTAAGCATTATTATTTTATTCTTCTGGAGGTCAGCATATTTTAAAAAACTGAAAAGGAGAGTGTATTTTCAAAAAGCAAGAAGGTCATTGTGCTCATGTTTTACTCATGTATTGGGTTTGTGTGGCCAGGTTTTGGTAAACAGGGGGCTACAGGGGTGGCTTCTGTGAGAAGCTGTCCCTATGTCCAACAGAGCCAGTGCCAGCAGGCTCCAAGACAGACCTTCCACTAACCAAGGCTGAGCCCATCAGTGATGGTGATAACACCTCTGTGATAACATATTTAAGGAGGATAAAAAAAGTTGCTGCATGACAGCAACTGCAGCCAGAGAGAGGAGTGAGCATATGTGCTAAAAACAACTCTGCAGACACCAAGGTCAGTGAAGAAGGAAGGGGAAGAGGTGCTCCAGGTGCTGCAGCAGAGAGATTCCCTCACAGCCTGTGGTGAAGACAGGTTAGGTAGGCTGCCCCCTTGCAGTTCATGGAGGTTAATGGTGTGGCAGATACCCACGTGCAGCCCATGGAGGAACCCATGCAAGAGCATGTGCATTCCCAAAGGAGGTTGTGACCTTCTGTGTAGCCCATGCTGGAGCAGGCTCCTGGCAGGACCTGTGGACCCATGTGGGATCCACACTGGAGCAGTCTGTTCCTGAAGGACTACAGCTCATGGCAGGGACCTAAGCTGGAGAATTTCATGAAGAACTGTAACCCATCACAGGATCACAAAATATTAAGGGTTGGAAGGGATCTCTGGAGATCACCTAGTCCAACCCCCCCTGCCAGAGCAGGACCACCTAGAGCAGGTCACATGGGAATGTGTCCAGGAGGGTTTTAAATGTCTCCAGAGAAGGAGACTCCACAACCCCTCTGGGCAGCTTGTTCCTGTGCTCCATCACCCTCACAGTGAAAAAAGTTATTCCTTATGTTTCTGCAGAACCTCTTATGCTCCAGCTTGCACCCACTGCCACTTGTCCTATCACTGCACATAACAGAGAAGAGCCTGGCTCCATCCTCCTGACACTCACCCTTTATGTATTTATAAACATTAATGATGTCCCCCCTCAGTCTCCTCTTCTCCAAGCTAAAGATACCCAGCTCCCTCGGCCTTTCATCATAAGGCAGATGCTCCACTCCCTTAATCATCTCTGTGGCTCTGCACTGGACTCTTTCAAGCAGTTCCCTGTCCTTCTTGAACTGAGGGAGCAGCTGGTTAGGGGCACTGGGCAATAGTGGCTTCTTCCTTGTCAGTACAAAGGAGCAGCCCCAAGGGGTAATTAAGACTCTACCTAGAATTAATCACTTTTCTCTTTCTTTACTGAGGTTTGAAAGACTGAAAACATTTGTAAGTTGGATTCTCAGCCTGATAATACGTTGGTTGCAGAGAGCTATGTGCATTAGCCAGGAGCAGTTACAAAACCACTCTGAATAGTCCAGCCAAGCACCTGGCACAGCAAGATGCTAGGAAAGTACAGTGACTATCATTAAAGAAAAAACTCCTGACTTGATTGGATATGCTGCTCTTGCAAATCTACCGTTCCTATATTTCAATACACAACACGCTGTTACAAGGTAATGAACCAGAGTACAATTCCCCTCTCCAACAAACTATAGCTGACAGAAGACCTCATCCAAAGCCAGTCAATGTTTTCCTACTGATTTCAGTGGACTTTAGATCATACCCATAAAATCAATTCTAAATCCTCATCTAACCAGCAATGGGGTACGGTAAAGACATGACTGATTTTATTGCACACAAAAATGTAAGCAGGAATTCTTCTCCCCCAGAATCCAACTTGTTTACATGACCAGTCTTAAATACCAGGCTTTGCTCATGTTCTGTTTAATGTTATCCAACTATAAAATCATGACTGACACCTTTCTCCAAGAGAGGTGTTAGGTCTGGTATCTCAGCCCCCTCCAAACTTGGGTAATAATCGTCTGCCCCTGCAGTTTAAACAAGATAGACCATTTGTCTTCATTACCTGCCCTGAAATTGCGGTTCCAATTTGCTGTGCTTTACTGCAATAGCTGCTGCATTTCACTGCAGAAGTGGCTGCTTTAAGTGGTAGGTGAGCTGATTTTAGAAAGATAGTTTGTATAAAATATTTTGTGATCCTTTGAAGTGAGCAGTGCTCAGAATTATTTTTGATTTTTACGATCCTTATGACTATGCCAGGATAGTCACATTAACTATGCTACTTGGCAGGTTTTATTTTTAAAGATTACCATATGGTATATGCTCATCACCCAAGCTATCTCATAGAATTATTCCGTATGAGTGTTTGATGTTAATTTTATTTGGGGCTGCACTGAGATCATCATGCCAGGTTAATTAAAACACTACAAAGAATTCTGCACAATGAACTGATGCTAAAAGAGAAGGTAGTGTCAGTTTTTAGTGAATAAAATAGCAGTGCTAGAAGGTAATTACCTCTTTTTGTTAGCAGAAAGAAATTAAGGATATTGCAGAGCTCTGTAAAAAAGAAAATAAAACAAACAAAAAAAAACCCCACAAACACAAAAAGAAAACCCAACCAACAAAAAGCTGTCCAGGACTTATAACAAAGATTAACAACTTGGGTAAATTTATTTCTAACTTGGCAGCACTGAATGTAATATTTGGAACATTGTCATATAACATGTCTGTCAAAAGGAACAGCATACCTGAGTGAATAGGGATGGAAGTATATTTCAGTCTGTGTGTACCATTCTTTAACTTATGAGCATTGCCACTGATAACTTGACACGTAAAGTGCTTTCCTCTGTGGGTGTGACACAATCAGTTCAAATAATGCACTTAGAAGATGAAACTTATCTTTAGTTTAAATGTGTTTGTGCCAGCATTCCTGAACAAAAGTCCTCTCCACAGTAGCAAATTTTGTTTTCAATGTAATTCAGAGGGTTTAACTAATCATTAGAGTGATTTAGTTTTATACCTGTGTAATTCCATAAATTTGGATTCAGGCACATCCATGGTTGCTCTAGGTATGCAGTGGTGAGTAAAATGTCACAACACAAGACTATCAAAACTACAGGAGGAAAGGAAATACTTTTTTTGTCCCGTCACGTTTTTCTTAAAGTGAAATATATTTTGTCCTGATCAGAAAGAAACATAGCATCTTAAATTGCTAAACCAACAAGTAATATTCTGGAAAAGCAAAGTCTTTTAGAATCAAGAAAAAACACTAAAGTTTCATTTTGACTATTTTATCTACTTTTAGTAATGATGAATCTGTATTTCACAGATCATCACATTCTGAATCAGTATATGGGCATTTTTTCATTTAAAAGTAGACTACCCTGAATATTCATACCTTCTACAGCTAATGACACCTGTGTGCATGCTTATACCCAGAATGATGTGCTCCAAATCTGTTGCATTTGTTACAATTGAGAACTAGAAAATTTTGGAAAACTGAAAACTTCATCTTTAGGACAGCAGGGTTAACTAAAAAGGCGGTGTAATCAGCCTGCACTATCATATTTCATGCTGCTCATGGAAGAACCAATGTTTCCTACAGGAAAAGGTGAAACTCTGTGAACACTGCCTACTGCTATAGCCTCTCCCATAATGCAAAGGCCAGTTCGTAGTCTGGAGAGGACCATGAGAAGGGGAAACTTGGGAATCTGTTCGTCCTTCTAACATCCATTTCTTTTTCTGCTTCCATCAGCAATTACAGTGATTCGGACAACAGAGTTCACATCATATTGTGTTCTACATTATAAAGTAAAATACATCACTCCCATGCAATACTTAATAGGCTGTGCAATCCTCTGGCTTTTATAACACATCAACAGTTTCAGGCACAAACTGCAACAGTGCTACCACACGTGGAGACGATGCATAGCAAGCCAAGTCTGCCAGCAGCCCTGATCATGCCTGAATGCCTTGGATCAGCAATCAGGGGATCAGGATAGGGCTGCAGATATCAGGAAAATGTGGATTAAGTGTTTCTGGATGTCAGCTTGATGTCCCCTTAATACTCCAGAAAGAACAATATCCATGGTGAAAGCATCTTCATCCTTAGGCTTTCAAAGAACAAAGTATACTGCTGTGTACTTTTATACATTGATTTGCAGGCAGATCAAGGGATCCAGGTAAGAAGTGGTCAGTCTAATATGACAGTGTGAAGCCACAGATGCAGCAAAAATGAGACACTTTCTTTTTCTTTAAACACTAGTTCCTTTATGACATGCTGTGATAGACTGAAAAAAAAAAAAATTTACACAAAAGACAGTGATATTTTGAAGTATTCCCTTCCAAGTCCCACCTTTCTTCATGTGGTTTGAAAGTGTATCTCTTGCTTTCCTTACCAATCCAGTATGATCTTGCTAAAAGTATGTCTAGGGCACACGCAACTGCCCCAAGCCCCTGTGAGGTGTAGGAGACTGAAAATTTGATCTTATCTTTTTAAAGGTAACAAAGATATTTTTTATTAATGAAAGAGAAAGGTAACTGATGCTTTTCAAAGCTAAACCTGAACTTTTCTGTAATATGAAACAAACACCTTTAATGTGTACAATGTACATTCTTGGCCTTAAAAGATTAGTAGAATTGTATTTAACTTAGTTTTCTCGAGAGTAAGGTCAGAAATTTAATTTTACATTTTCTTTACTGTTAAATAAAGGTCTAAATGCACAACACACAAGGGAGAAAACTGTGAACAATATTTCCTGGGAAGTTTTATAGCCTTGTACTGTGGTCTGCACATTCAAATGCTTAGAGAATTAATGTCAAGTCATCAGACTTCATTCCACTTTTCAACTTGTCATCTCAGATCCTTTCAAAATTACATCCAGGTATTCACCCTGTAACAACACTCCCATGAAAAATTTATAACACACTCACAACTCGCAGCTGAATTAATAGTGTCAATCATAGTCTGAATGGAGCTCTGGTTAACAGTTTCTGCAGTGATTTAGAACTACACGTGCTGCAAGCTTGAGGCTTACTCTGGAACTGTAGACTTAGTGTCAGATGGCATGATTATTTTGGGGCCATACTGGGCCACATCATTATGTGTTCATTTGGCATCAGACTCGGCAGACATTGTTTGCAGAGGTCTACCACTTTGTTCTAACTGGCCTCTGTCGGCATTTTATGCAGACTGGGCAATGTTGTAGGTTTCAGTGTGCACTATGCAGTGTGTAACTCTTGCAGCTAATGAGAATGATCAGCAAAGTAGCCACAAATATTCTTCCTAAACATTACCCTTTACTTAAGTGAAGTGCTTTGCATCCAAACAAAAAGTTACACTAATGGGATGAACTTTAACAGGACTAAATGTCGGATTCTGCACCTAGGATGGAGTAACACTGGGCACATGTATAAATTGGAAGAGAAGTGGAGAGAAGCCCTGCAGAAAGGGACTGAGGATCTGGTCAACAGCATGATCAGTATGAGTCAGTCATGTGTCCTGACAGCCAAGAGGGCCAAACACATCCTGGGGTGTGTCAAACAAACCAGCTGGTGGAAAGAAGTGATTGTCACACTGTATCCACGGTTGGTGAGGCCTCACCTGAAGTAGTGTGTGCAGTTCTGGGCTCTAGAGGTTAAGAAGGATGTTCAGGTACTCAAATACATCCAGAGGAGTCCAACAAAGCTGGTGAGAGGACTGGAAGGGATGTACTGTGAGAAGCATCTAAGGGCTTTGGTCTTGTCTGTTTTGGAGAAAAGGACACTGAGGGACAACCACCTTGCTCTCTACAGTTTCTTTAGGAGTGAAGATGGAGAGGGAGGTGCTGCTCCCTGGTATCCAGTGATAGGATGTGTGGGAATGGTTCAAAGCTACGCTAGAATACTACTGGACATTTGGAAATATTTTTTTGCCAAGACAGTGGTCAAATACTTCAACAGGCTTCCTAGAGAGGTGGTCAGTGGCTCAAGCCTGTCAGTGTTTATAAGTCATTTGGAAAATGCCCTTAATAACATGCTTTATCTTTTGTTTAGCCCCGAACTGGTCAGGCAGTTGGACTAGATGATGACTGTGGGTCCCTTCCAACTGAAATATTCTACTCCTATTCTATTCTATTCTATTCTATTCTATTCTCCTAAAGAGATGTTAGTTACACAACTATGACTTTAAGCTCTCAGTTCTGTATTCACAACCAAAACTAACAGAGTAACTAAGAGCTTTGTTGTAGGAAAGATACTGAGAACTAACTTTGTATTGTAAACTGACAGTATTATACCCATGCTCCCAGGAAGTATATAAGGAGACAGTATGATGCATTGGGTTTGGTCAAAAAAACACTTTAGGAAGGTCTCATCTACTGATCTTTGCATGAACAATGTGCCTACCATGCACCAGGATGAAGAGAAGTGTGGACAGCATGGGCTGAGGGCTGGACAGGGCCAGGCAAGCTTGCTAGGATGACTACAGTGCCAAAAGCCAAGCAACCTACTTGGCTACAAGATGTATGCTATTAGTACCTTACTTCACTCAAGGACATTTCTAAATATTGTTAAATACATATTCTGGTGTTTTGTGTGGAATGCTTCACATGTCCTATTGCCATAAAATTCTATGTGACTTTGAACAGCCACACACATATCCCTGAGTCTGTGAGATCTATGAAAAATTACAGAACCTAATGTATTCCAAATATTCGAATACTTGTGTTATTCTTCATATTCCTACTTGTTTTCTTTCGAGTGGCAGGTATCCAGTCACTCTTTTGTTCATAGCTTCTCACACACTACAGTAAAACAAGGATCAAAAGACAATATGAATCATATTTTTTTCTAACTTCCAAAGAGTTCTAAGCTGTTAAAAAACATCTATTATCTATTGTTTTCATGTCTTTTTGTTTCATTACCAATCTCACTCTAGTAAACTACACATAATATTTGAGGGCTGTATAAGTATTATAAGCTTGCTTGGTCACAAAACCAGGCATGATGAACACAGTGGCAGAACTTGCTGAATATGTCTTGTATGTCTTGAGAGTTGGGTGTCAGTCATGTCTGCTACTGAAGTAGGACAAAGATTTTTAATTGAGACTCTGCCTACAATCTTGCTCAGAAAAAGTCCTTTCCTTGAAAAAAAATCATACTAAATGTCATTGTTCTTCACTGATAAATCCTCATTACTGCAGCCTCAGTCTAATGACAGACTTCTCTGATCTCAACAATTTTCCCCAATCCCAGTGCTGCTTAAACACAATTTGTTGTGGACCATATATGTGACTTTTATTAATGCAGATGGCAACATGGATAGCTAGTGTTTCATACTGAGGACTGAAGAATACAGCTTTTTGTAGCACCTGTACATAAAGCCACCAGAGGCTTCTTTACCATCTACTGATTTGATAACTGATTATTTTAGAATGAACTTACAAAATACAAGGACAAATTCTAGCTAGAAACCAATGGCATAAAATCACCCTCAGTGTTGACAAAATGGAAAACAATGTCTATTTCCTTAAAAAAAAAGCTTTAATTCAGCTCAGCTGGTGGGTACTGAAGCAGGAAAATCCCATCTTACAAACCAGATACTGTTTTGATGATAACGTTTTGCAATTTCCCTACTTTTTTATAACATCTTTTATACACATCAGCAGAAGTTCTGAGTTTTCTCTTAGCATCAGCAAGCACGTCAAAACTCTTTTTTAGACTGCATCTAGATTTTCAAAACTAGGTTTTGTTTCCTTAAAAAACCCAAGTTCAAATAAGATAATTTGGTTAATGTTCATCGCTAGCTTGAGGCACAAAACACTGAAGAAGGTCTGACATATTTCATTATGAAACATCGATACTTTTTTCCTCTAAGCAGTTAAACTTTTTAGAGTCTTTGGCTTTATCTTGAATGAGTAAGAGCACCCAAAAGTAAATGAAAATAATATTTTAAATAAATTGTATTCGATCAGAAAATGAAGCAAATCATTTGAACTCCAAATTAATGATGTTTTTCTGGCTTGATCCATTGTTGAAAATGTTTCAGGTACATATACGTGTGTTTGTGTGAATCATCAAATTTTCCACATATTTATGTATATATTTATTGACAAGTGTCTGTGCTGTTTCTAGGGCTGTATAATTCTATAAATGAAGCTATATTTGTAGGAAACTGTATTCAACTTTATTAGACCAACTGATACAGCTGGTAGGAAACAAATGAGTTTGCAGGCTTACAAGCCCTGCTCCATATCTAGAACAGACATGGCAACCTCAGGCTAAATACTGCCAACAAATGCTCTGAGTTTCACTTCATTATGCTAAACAGTCAGACGATTTAAGATAAAAATGTGATGGCCACGAGAAGAGCAGAAGGGCAGGTTAGCAAAAGGGGAGATGATAGGGTTGCTTACCCCCATGGGATAAGCAAAAATGGTGAAAGGGGATAATTATCAGCTTGAACTGAGATATTCAAGTGCTACTTTTTACTTCGGTTAGATAATGAGGGAATTAAATGCCTTTTAGTTTCATGATAGCTGAAACAATAGAAGGCACTGCTAAAGGCATTAACCAGCACAGACAATCGTAGTGTAGAGCTGAGGAATAGGCTGATACAAATTCTTTGGGGAGAAGTGTCTGGTAACCAGGATCCAATTTCCTTTGTCTTGAGGCCCAAACCCCTGCACCTCACTCATGCCAAGCACTATCTGCAGGCAGCATACTGAACTGGATTAGATTTCATGATGTGAGGACATCAGCGGAAGCACAGGATTATGCAGGCCTATTCATCAGGCTGATTTTGCTTTTGTCCTGGTCCAGTTTATCAAACTCATTCATGGCATTTTCCACTGCCTTCTCAAACATTCCTACCACACCATTGCAGGTACAGCACATGTTGTGATATGTAGAGCAGTGATAATTTTAATGAAGAAACGTTTAATTTCAAATTTCTTAGGACTTGGATGGATTTCACTTGTAGGGTGCTTATATTGTGCAATGAGGATAGCCTACTATTTCACTTGAGCACTCTGAGACATTTCATTGTAAAAGTCTAGAAATAAATTTCATGCTCCTTTGAAGGGCAAGGTGTAAATGTGTTTGATAGATTCATTATTTACAATGCTGCATCAAGCAGCAGATGTATTTGCTCCATAAAATGTAGTCACCAGTAATTTGTTCACTCGTGGTTGTGTAAAAACATTAGGTAGAGAATGAAATTACAATAATGTTTCTCCACATAACACGGAGAAGAAGAGCAGTTTAGACATAATTTTGAAACTCTACCCCAAGGAAACACTTCCTTTTTCCAACAGATCTAAGTTTAAATATTTCATACTGAAGTATTATGCAGTATAAATCTGATAAGGAAAGATATTGTGTTACAGAAAATACTTCTTTCATCTCGGCACAGAAAGGGTAATGCTCAATTGGGCATGCGCAAGCAATGGAGAAGGCAGTGCCTGCATTGCATACTTCTGAGTAGGCTGCATGAAGCTGCAAGGATATGTCTGCAGAAATGGAGGTGAGGTGGAGACACAGGGTGAAAAGAGTTGACAGAGTTCTCTGCTTTGTTAAAGATTTCATGTGTGAGTTTTTTAGGACTCATTCATAAACCTCACAGTGACACTTACATTTTAGATACCATTCTGCTCATTTTGGGGATAATTCTAGTCCAAGTCTTCCTATAAAATGACAAGAAAAAATTAGTCACCTGAAGAATGGGTTACAGTGATGCTAGCATGCTAAGCAAAGAGCCTAAAACTATCCACATCCAAAGTACAGTAAAGGATGCTATGAAGATTGAAGGAATTTAAGCAGATAAAATAAGTAGCAATCATCATCAAGCACAGTCTTAATGGTTCTTATTGTTCCTCTTTGGATTCTGACAAGTAGAAGGAGAAAGAATGTTGGAGTAGAAGGAGAATAGCATCAGTTAGGTGACTGACAGTCATCTCCCTGTCAAATGAACATTGAACAATACACACATGTATGCACTGATACATACATATGTATATATACATGGGGAAGACTTCTTCATGGAATTCAGTTGTGTGGTGAATGTGATCTCCAAAACAACTTGATCCACAGATAGACCCTCCACTCAGTAACCTCACTAATACAAGTACAATGAAGAAGAGATTCTTGATTCAGAAAAAAAAGCTTTTAAATGTAAACTTAAGCCCCTTTCCTGTTCTAGTCATATTCTTATTTTGAAACCTGGGGGAAGTGCTATTTTCAGCATGGACATTTTAATCCTAAAGAAGGATTCAAAAAACAAACCAAAAAAACTTACATTTTCCTCATTTTCTCACAGCTTTCTTTAACATAACTGTTTCCCATCTGTGGCTTTTTCCCTTGAAAAGATGAGTTTTGCCCAGTAGTTACACATGCATTTTAAAACATAGTTGGGTAACAAAAAAGATGCATTTTTTTCCCAAAGGCTTCTGCTTATTCTATGGACTAACTTTCATTTTTCTAAACTTGTTTTTCTTATTCATCCTTTTACTCTATATGCTCATCGGTAAAGTTCTTGCTCTTTCATTTTTCTTTTCTAGGCTCAGATTTTCATCAGCAAAACAGAAAAGATTTGTTTTATGTCTTGATTTAATTTACCATTTCAGTAAATTTTTTCTGACAATGTTCATACTGTAGTTAGTGTGTGTACCAATGATAACAGTTGCATTGATTACTTCACTGACAAGTAATATAAAAAGGAAGGAAATGAACTGCAATGCTTTCTCAAGGAATGAGATTTTTTTTCTGTATTATAAATATAAAGGGAAAGGCAGAATGAAATAAGCTGCAGCAATAAAGAAGAAAATTAATTCCCAGCATTTACAGATGGCTGCAGCTGTATTACTTAGCATGCATGTCAGCCATAGGAGAATGTTTAAAAAAAGAGATTCGTCTCTACAATAACAAATCACACGGATTTACAAATGGACCAAATTCAGCAGTGGAGTAAAACACTGAAGTCAAAGGAGATACAAAACTAGTAAATTTAGCATCTTATGCTTTGAGCCTTTTAATACTTGTCCTAAAAGAAAATTGAAGGGGATACTTGCTCTTTACTATCTTGCTATTACAGTTTATCAGTAACATATTAAAATGAATGCTAAAGCAAGACAAAGTGATCTCCTTTCATTTTTATATACTGCTCTAGATACAAGAGTACCTCATGACATTTCAGAAAGAAGAAACTCAGAAACCACCATTAATGTGTTTACCTCACCAAGAAGTCTGCTGCTGAAAAGCCACTCTGATCTGAGGGGTAAAGATAGAACTAAAGAGACCTTGGGGCATTACCATGCTATAAGGAGAGTACAGGTAACATAAGAAAACATCTGTGGGATGTAGTGACAATTTTTTCTCCAGTTTTATAATAGTTAAAATATTTCTCACAATATAGTCTTTCTACTTGATGTGACATAAAATATTTCAGATTTTCTTCATTAATAAAGAAGTTTACACATGTTCTAATGGAACAATAAATACATAAATTTTCCTTCTATCAGAAAATTGATTGTTATTGTATTTCACGCTGATCTTTTACCCATTCAGAATAGTATTCAAGTTTCTAAATGCAGAAGAATATTCAGAAAAACTACTGACAAAATTATGAGGTAATTTTGGATGTTCTACTTTACAATAAAAGCAGGAAGACATAGAAGAGTGTTATGCATTTTCCTAAATCCATGATGACATTTTTAGAAGCTTCTAGATAACTTAGGTTTTGAAGTCCACTTTTCTAAGAAGACTTTTGTAACTCCAGTAAGACACTTTACTGAGTCTAAGTTTCAAGAGTTGCATTTGTACCATAAGATAACCATTCTCTGCAGAACTGAGAGTCACTGCAGTGAGATTCTTTAACCACCAAAACCAGAGTGCTATTGTATGATGTCTTGACAGGTTTCCATCAAAGCAAATTAGACTGCAAGAGGGCTAGTGACCACGCAGGTTTCATCCTCAAATTACTATCACGAGGAAGCCATTTCATACAGGATAAGGTATGAATGGAGCTGGTATTTCATTCACCACATATACCTCAAGCCTGCAGGTAATTTACTTTAGTTTGATTTTTCATCAGCCATATTAGAACAATTAATGTATTTAAGTTACACTTGTGGCACTGTTTTTGAGAATTGTCACTTAAAAGAGAAGTGATCAGAAGTGGCAATAGCTATAGTGCAGAACTGGTGTTAGGGTAGTCTCCTCACAAATGCACTTGCTTTGGAGGGTGCCTCCTGTTTTAGGGGACACGGACCCAGATGACCTCTTCCCTTGCTCAAGACAGAAGACTGTCCCCACAACTACTGCCCAAGTGCAATTTTGGTGCTTCTTGGATAGATACTGGCCTTAACACCCACATGCAGTTCAGTTACTCTCACAGTGGACCCAGCACTTCCACATCAGTCTCCGTAAGCATCTGAAAGTCCCGTGGCAAGGAGAAAGCCAAACTGCATGAGCACAGCTTTGAGCTAATAGGGCCAACTCTTTCCACTGTTTTACTACTAAGTGAGCAATGTTATCAGATGAGACATCTTGTTCTGTTTCAAAGCATTCCTAATATCTATCTTAACATTATCCAACACTCTTGGAGATCTGCCATCATGCATGTACAGGCATGCACACACATACAAACATATGAATAAATATTTATAAACACATGTGCATAAATTACCAGGAAGGAAGGGCCATATCAATAAAATAGGAAGATCTTTATGAGCACATATGTTATTTTACTCAACACATACTTTTAATTAATGTTCAAATGTCCCATATTGAAAATATAGCATTAGTTAATTTTTTTAACTATTTCATGTTAAGTGTACAGAGAGGTCTATGCATCCTGCTTAACACAGTTTACCACTTAGAGCAGGTACTTGAGCATTTCTGGATTACTTTGTAAGCATTTTAGTCAGCTGCTCAGGAATACCAGTATCAACTTCTCAGACTTGCCAGTACTCTCAGCATAACAGTTTTCCACTAGGATTCTTCCATATTACTACTTGAATAAAGGGGGAGTGGGGAGAAGAACATTTAAATGGAAGTGGGAGAGGAAAAAGGGGAAATAGCATTCTGGCAGAAGAATAGGCCTTAAGTCTGTAGCATCACATGCAACAGTTTCTGAAGCTAGTTAACATCTGCCAGTATTGTCACAGGACAAGTTTTTTTCCTATCCTGCCTGATCACATTCCTAGAAGCACTGGAAATAAAGACAATTTCTTCTGAAGAACTTCACCACCAGACTAAAAAGGTGCAAATTATGTCCTTGGAGTCTGAACTAGTAACCTTCTGTTGTCCTTATCAACTTGAATTTTGCTATGATCCTATGCTTACGTTATTATTATGGAGTTCAACATATTGCACCACAACATGCCCTCCCTTTCTAACGTAGTGCTTACACAAATACATCCAAACTGGTTTTAGTTGACCCTGTCTTTGTATCCTTTCTTGACCTTGGTCCCGTCACTAGTGCCTGGTGATACCTGTCCTGATGGTTGACCCTGGTTTCTGTCACTGGACGTTCCCTTCTCAGGCATGGTAGAAAATCACCTGTGGTGTTGAGGACGCTGCCTGGCCACGCTGCTGTTGCCCACAGCTCCCAGTTCCTCTGTGCCTGTGGGAGCATCTTGTGACTGCAACATCCTGACAATAATAAGCCAAAATGGAACACGTTGTCAATTTTGAAATGTGTAGGCATGAAAAAGTGAAATGGAACCTTATCACAATGGACACTTTCCCAAAAACACTTTTGACTCATAGCAATTAACATTTACCAATTAAAGAAGCTACTGGGGGGGGGGACATCCCAAATCCCAACCTGTTCTTCTTGTGTTACTTAGCATTTACCATACTTGACTTTTTACATCTGCTACCTGCAAGGAATTGTGAGATTGACTTGATTGATATTTCTAAAAATCAAAACTGTGAAACCTGTAACAGAAACCTTCCCATAGAGAAGTGCAACTAGTTTAGTCATCGTGTGTGTTGAACACGCTTTCAAAGAACCATGCATTTAGCAGATATTCCTCTTTCATTGTTTTTCAGTCTCATATTATAGTTATTCAAATCAAGCATGAATATCTAGACAAGTGATTAATTCCCCTCATTAAGAAATGTTTTGATGGTCTGCATGTTCTGGCGTGTGACATTTGGTTGAGTTAAATGTAATCGTAATATTGCAACTTTTTGTGAGGAGCAGTAATAAATCTGTGGTATAGTTTGACCATGGAGGTATCATCCACTTCATAGAATTATAGTTTCATAGAATGCTTTGCTTGGAAGGGGCCTTTAAAGGTCATCAAGTCCAACCCTCCCCTACAGTGAGCAGGGACATATTCAAATAGATCAGGTTGCTCAGAGCCCTGACCTTGAACATTTTCAGGATGGGGATTCTACCATCTCTCCAGGAAATCTGCTCCTGTTCATCTTGTTACATTCAATAAGAATTTTTTCAGAGACTGTCGCTGATTAATTATATGTAATTAGAAATGATGATGGGACTACAGAGGTGGGAAAAACAGTAACATGAGATTTGCTTGCTGATTGTGGTTTTTTCCCCTTTAAATTTGAGGTAGTAAACAATGGTAGCAGCAGGTTCATTAAGGGAATCAGTACTTTTTATGGACAGTTAAATACTAATTGTAAAGATTGTTGGATGCTGAATTGCATCTTTTTCCTAATTAGAAGAATGGCTAAGGACATCAATTTTAAAGGAATCACATAGTTTTATATAATCAGATGTTTCTATCAACTTCAGTATACTGGCATTGCTTACATGACACAAACCATAAGAAAAACTCCATTTTCTTTTCTTTTTCTTTTATTTGTTTGTCTCCTGGCAGTTTCTAGCTGCCTTTCTTTTAATTTATTGTTTGAAATTAAAGCTTCATTTTAATTGTGTGTTTGTATTACAAAGAAAGAAACAAGGTTCTCTATTTTACATACAAAGTTATAAAGAAGAAAGCATAGGTGGCTGCTGTGTGTGAACTGCTGCCTTTCCTTCTTCTAACCAATACTCTGAATCTAAACATTAAGAAAATGACCCTTTTTTTTTTTTTTGGCTAGTTTTTCTCATTATCTCTAACTTTCTATCTGTACAAATAAGCTTAAGGCAAAGGACTTGAGGAATATTAGTGTTGAGAAGAAAAGAACATTAAAAATATTTTCTGATTACTAAAGATAGATGGAAATTGGAATTTCAACCTTGTCATATATTCAATATTTCCACTCCTAGATAGGAATAAATGTCAAAATCCATTCAGGTTTTCATATAATTCAAATTTTTTAAATACGTACTTTTAGTTGTTAAATTGTTTCTGATTAGAAAAAAAACAGTGTCAAAAATTCCCTCAGGAGGTAAAGTCCATCAAAAATCTGATCCTTCTTTTCGAAAACCCAAAATACAGTTTCTCAGACCTGCTCACTCTAATACACACACAATGTGGAATAGGCAATTAAATAAAATAAATTAACTAAAAAGGAATTAAAACCAAATCACTGCATATACAGTTCTTTGCCTAAGGAGAAAATGACAGAGGGAATTGATAAGACATGACTGAAATTAGTCAGAGTGCTTAATGCACTTCTGGATTGTGCTCTCACATGATAACAGTGGGGGCACTGTAAGAATCTATAAAGTAAAAAAGTCACTTTGCATTGTTGCATCAAATTAAAGCATAGTGTTTGGTTTTCATTTGCTATTGAGATTTCCTTTTGGCTGTGTCTGAAGAAGCAAGTAATTTGATGCTGGTACTCAGGATATCACATCCACAGCATATGTGGTGGAGAGTTTTACTGTGGACTGAATTTTATCCAGTCCTTCCCACACCAGATGTGTTCACCTCACTTCTTTTTTTGAAGCTGTATAAAGAACAAACAGTGCTGCAAACTCCCAGAAGGTGCTAGAGCACATCTGTGCACACCTGGAACAGAGCTCTGACTTCTGGAAAGTCTAGCTTTTGGTCAGATGTAACTGCCTGCAAGTTGAACGCTGTAGTTCATATGTTTGTGATCTCACTTAGAACAATGCATAACAAGCCTAAGACTCGTGTACTACAGCAGTTTATATAGACGAGGTACATAGTGCCACGTATTAGTCCAGAGAAAGTCACTAGTTAACATGGTAGCCCCGTGGGAGCAATCTGATCACATGTAAACTACTAAACATCAGCAAACCATAATGTTTCAGATGAATTATGTCATAAAATAGTTCTACTTCATTTTTTAATGAGAAATTAGAGAGGTCAAAAAATAACACTTTCAAAAGATACCATTTTAGGAAAGCTAGTAGCCATGAGCTCTAAAATGATGGTCTTTAGATTAGATATTACTATTTTTGAAAGAGATCTTGGAGCTCAGTAGCACTAAGAGAAACATGGTGGTAGAGGAACAACAGATGTGTATCTTAGATCAGATACCAAAATTTTAGATAGCTAAAATATACTATGATTAATACAATTTGCTAGAAAATGCACAAAACTGAAATCCAGAAGTTTGCTCAGTTATTAACTAAACCTTCAGGAGTTAGGTAGGTACTGCTTTTTAACCAGAAAGTTTGCCACACTTGGAATTCCTTTGCTAACTGAAGCATGGACAGCAGCCAAGCTTGACCCCAAGAATACTGACCATCCATACTACTCCACTGGCTTTGTGATGCAGGTTGTAGCACTGGACCATGCCAGCTAGTAGTATCCCAGACGATGCCTGAACACAGTATAGCAGATACTATTCCTGACAGACAGTATAGAAAACACTAACGTAAATTCTGATATCTCCCTCAGAGCAGCCAGAGACCATGTTCTTACCTATGCTCACCTGAGATCTGAAACATAGGGGAAGTGATTGAACATACTGGATATGAAAAAGCAGCTATGAAATGTGCTCTCACAGAAAACACCAACATCAGGCCACTAAAAAAATGCACATATGCTTTCATTTTAAAAGGTAAAAAGAGGAGAATTTTGTTGGTACTAAATGCATAGTCAAATGATTAGGGCAATCACCTCTGCTTGGTAGACCCAAAATCTATGACCACCTAACTAAAAGGTTTTCTGATGCCCAGCTCTCCTCAGAAGGATAGTTTAGCCTGGGAAAGAAGCATCCTCCACTTAGCCTATGAAAGTCACAGCAAAGAATACATGGAACAAAAGGAACCACACATGCAAGATACAGAGAAAAGGTATGATTTTACAGCTTAGCAGAAAGAAGGACATTCAGCTAGAAAGCACGAATCTGGATTCCTTGTATCCTATAAACCATGTACTGGACAAAACTGACAAGAAATAAGGCACACCAGCAAAAGTACTAATCTTTTTTTTTTTTTTTAAATAGTTGGAAATTGAAAATTCAGACCCTAGTCTGAATTTGAGTGGACAGAGTTGCTGTTGCCATGAGTAACATAGCTTACCTTAGGGGCAGGGACTGGATTTCATTCACATCTCCGTGTCTCCTGTTAACTAAGCAACTCTCCCAATGGAACAAAAAAGGTTTCTGGACAGAGATTCACTTGACCACATGTAGACACCTATAATCATCCTAAAATCGAGTAGATGGGTTGCATCCCACAACGATCTTGGTTATAGATGGATACTAGATCAGATGAAGACATCTCAAGTAAGGTCAGAGAAGTTACTTTTGTAACTAGCTGTCCTCAGGAAATTGTGATGACACTAGGTGCCTAAATATGGGGCTTACAATTGACATTTGAGTACTCAAATAAGGTAAACATTAGGCATCTCAGCCTTTTATTAGATCCAGACCCTACTTATACAAGCAAGAATTAAATCAAATATCTTCTTATGATTTTCTTCCTTGGTTAACAATATTCCCACCTACAAACAACAAATGCAATTAGCAGCATAACAAAGAAAATGACACACAGCTTATGTGCAGAAATATTTTAAAATACTAAGTGATACGGTACTGTGAGTTGCAGAATAATTAGAGTATTCAGAGCCATTCTGAATACGTACATCAACTACCTCTGTGCATTGCAAATCAGGAAATAAGTTAGAAATGTCAATTTATTTTAAAGGTGTTTCTATTTGTTAATTGTATGGAAAATTCTAAAAGTTCTGTTCCATAAAAATAATCATCATATCTTACTAGCCATGAGGAACTTTCTTGAAAAAGATTTTGAAAATGCCCCTTATAGTTTTAGATATGTTTATAGCCCCTGATTCATAAGTAGAAAATAGAATATTGTAAAGTTTTATTTGTCTTACACTTTCAACTTTGCTAAATGGAGATAAACAGAACAGACATGTTAAGATTTCTTTTTTTTCTGATTAATTTTACGGTAATTCAAAGTGTTTCAGTTTTAAATGAATTGTTTGGATACTAAATTATGCAGCTTTATGATCCAGGAGATAAGCAGAGCTCTAAAGATGCCTCTGAGAGTTGAAAGAGACAGCATTAGAAGCTCATTATTGCCGGCACATTTAACATGGTTAAAGTAGGGGAAAATAGCCATTAAGTTAATGTAACAGTTAAACTGGATTACTTTGAAAAACTGCCCAATGAAATGCTTACAGTGAGGGTGTTCGTTTCTTTGTTGGGTTTTTGGTTTTGTTTTTTTTTTAATTCTGTGGTATTTTCAAATATTAAAGAGTTAAAAACATTTAGAGACTAGTCCTTTTCAAGCAATTGAAGATAATGTTTACACTTGAAGAAACATTCAGTTTATCACTCAAATGCATGTCGGAGTATCAACATTTTCTAAAGGGAGAAGAGCAGATGTTAATATGCATAAAAGACGAGTTCTTGACTACCGGGTGGTAACAAACAAACAAAATAAGCTCCACCCCTCTTTCTCATTAGTCCCTTTGTCCTCTGGGTCCTTTTTTCCGAACACTGAAAAGTGACAGTACTTACTGAAAGTAACCAACACCTCTCTCTGGATTGCTTAAAAAGGCCAAAGGAAGATTTAATTACAAACTATCCAAAATGACAGGGAAAAGAGAACATCAAAGTCCTACCAAAGCCCACAGCAAAGAAATATAATGATTGCAACAAGAGGATTAGATTTAGTATACTTTGTATTTCTAAAAATTAACCAATCAACCCCACCAAAGTAAACATGCAGTAAATACTGCATTTATAGTAAAATAACTGGAGAAGTTTTGCACCTGCTTTGTACCCTATCTTATAAGGAGTCATCACACTGTGTGTGCTGCTTCTGCCCACTGGTTCTTAAGATGCTTTTGATGTCAGAAGAGGACAAGGAAAGGTGAAAGGCTATTTTTCTGCTCTTACACTCAGACATGGAATGAATACATATGAACTTCTAAACCATGAATCAGACTAGTGCTTGTCAGGACAGAAAAGTGTTGCAGATCCTGAACAGGGCAACAGACCCAGAATCACTCATTACTTCACAGCTAGACCAGATTTAACATAATTTGCTCTTTGCAGCTAGGAAGAATGTGCCTTTATGAAGATCTTCTTTGTGGCATCACACTGTATTGTTTGGGGAAGGAGGAGTTCAGGGAAACCACTCTTCATTCTTCATTGGTCCCTTTTCCTTCCCATTAGTTTTGACGACAGGATTAAAGGGCTTGTTCTTCCTCCACCCTCCCACTAAGCAGTGGTGGAGGGATCAAGAGCTGCAGATGCTACTTTTTTGCAAAAATAGAAGTCTGTGCCACATATGGAAATCAAATACCTTTGTGGGGAAGAAAGGGCAGCTCTCTGCTGTGTTACTGATCAAGCTTTGGTAGCACTGGAAATGAAAGGCCTGGATGCCAAAATCCAAGCAAATGATCATCAGTGAGGACAAAGTAAAACCTTTCTATGACTATATAAACTGAGAATTGGTTGGATAAGAGTATTTTATAATTTACTGTTCCCAATATCTGCACTAGGCATTGCCTTTCTTGTCTTGGCCTCAAGCACTACTGAACTTTCCTACCTAAAGGAAAAAAAGTAAGGCACTTTTACTTGAAAGTAAAGCTATTTTAAAAAAAAAATTAGGAAATAAACAAAAGAAAATAAAATGGGTTTAGCTATTTCGTGTATTTTCCACTCCAATATGCTCAACTATTTGCTTAAACATTTTCACCAAGAGATAAAATACCTTGTTTCCTTTTAAGAACCTCCAGACTACACCAAAACACCTTTTTTTTTTTTTTCCTAAGAAGATATTTTTTGAGATCAGTTTAAAAATTTTCCAAAATGGAGAAACTGCTACACAATATTTCATGTCAGTGGAGTGACCATATGAACAAATAAAAACAATTTTCTTCCCTTTCCACTGCAATTCCTCCTCTCTCTTGAATTTGCTACATCGATTATATGATTATATGACCTTCAGTGACATGAAATTCATCCACGTTTAAAATGAAAGAGAAATGTTACTGGAAAGAGTAGCAAATAGCTTTTCATTTGTTAAAAAAGTAATTTTGCTGTCTCCAAATGCAACTTTAAATAGAACATTCTCTGACAATTCTTTACAATGAAACCAGATAAACCTCCAAACAGCAATAGAGCATTATTCTGATGTAGACTATGTGCTTCCAAATCATTATACTTAAACACAGCATAAAAATTTCATGCTTACATACAAGTGACTAATGGGTAGGTCTTCAAGGAACTTGCCAGTGCAATCTAGCCTTGAATATCTGAATCCAACATTTTGTTCCCTTTTGGACACAGATGCAGAAAAGATGCCTTTCAGGGTTCTGTGACACTATAATAATACTGTATATACCTAATGAACTGCAAATACTTCTAGTTTATTCCACTGATACTAATTTGAATTTGAATTGGTTAGCTTATTTTTCTTCTGACATTTTTGTTCCCTTTTCTTATTTTTTTTCTGTCCATCGTCTTGAGTATTATTTGAAGAATACCTGTCACACAATTTACTAAAAAGCAAAATAGCTATAAAATTAGCCATTATGATCAAGAAATGCCTGCTTTATGAGTTTATTCTATGAAATCTAAGCAACTTTCCATTTAATATGGAAATAGAGCTACAATTTCAATTACAACCTCAAGGGAGCTTAGTTTGGGATTTTGAATTGTAAGACTGTAGTGGGTCTGGCTGAGCTGCTTTTCCCCATCCAGCCCTCATGCTGCAGCATGAACAGATCTTTGGATTCCATATTTTGGTCCATACTTTAATACTTCTTCCCTACTTCCTAATTCTCCATTAGCTATAAATTAACTATTTAAACTAAAGGAAAAATTCTTGTGCAGTCAGTTCTACAACAGTTCATTTTGTTAACTCCCTCTTCCCCCAAAGTGATGTTCTATCAGTATCTCTTCTCTTTTAGCGATGGCTAGTAATGCTGAAATTATATTATGTGAAAATATATTCCATATTTTCATATCTTACAGCATGCATAAGGATTTTTCCCAATTGTTCTGCTCAGCTTGCAGGATGATGTTACACAGATCAGATAACGTACCACCAAAGATGGCCCATCTTTTGAACCAGGACCAAAAGTAAAAATTGTAATTAAACTTGAAAATAAAAAATCAATTCCATAACTTAGACATACTGCTAATTTCTTCTTACCTTATGAAAGGTTATATTTTTCTCTCTTCAATTAATGCAATTTCCATTAACAGAGAATATAAGTCTCCCAAAGAGTTGGACAGAGCAAAATGTGTATCTCTTTAAACTTAAGTACTTGCAAACTACCATTAACTGATGTAAATTTGACAGTCAATTAGCCTCTCTTATGTTGTAAGTGCTTTTAGTATTTGGAAGAAAAACATCTCTGCCATTAATTCTGAATTGAAAATAAGCTGCTAGTTGATTCTAAACTTTTTCTGTCACAGTAGAAAGGTTTTTATAATGAACAATAGAGATTATGAAAACAGTTATCATAAATCAAACTAGGGCTGTGTCACCTTTTCTTAAGCATGCTGAACACTTGCCCCTCATACAAAGACCCAGTTATTACTTTCATATAATTTTTCCAAATTTCAACAATTTTTCATGAAAGATTTTACTCCAGGTGTCTGCCTATAGCTCATCATTTCCTTACCCCTGAAAAACTCAGTGAAGTAGTTCTGTATAGCTTTACAATGTTAAAATTGCATTTCAGCTTAGAGTTATAGAGCATTTCATGTGTTCACACCACAGCTTTCATGGACTTCACTTGCAGCTGTGTGTATTCTGCACCTGTGCAAATCAGACTCCAGAGTTTCAAACTGTGAGCCCAGAAAAATGAGGAAAACATGTAATTTAACCACCTGTGAAAAGTTTAACAGTTTGATCCCTGAAAAAGTTTTAAAAAAGGACATAGTATTTTCCATGCCTTCCTGTTGAAGTGTCTCCTCCAGTGCACATTACAAATGAGAAAAGGGCATCTCATAATGATTTGAGTATTATTTATGGGGTCTGTGACTGGAACAAGAAAAGCGTTAGTTACATTTACACTGACTTTGAAGGTGACTTGCTTCCTCTGAATACACTTCTGTGACACATTTGTATTTCCAACACAGCCATCTTGGAAGGACCCCCCACCGGGATACGTCAGATATGTTTATACTACATTACAAAACCAGAGTCATGTGAATTTATCAGTGTTTTCATCTGAAGGCTTAATGAAGGGGAGCCAAACCACTAAATCTCACTGCCAAAGGATTTGCTCTATTTGCCGTAACTGTCTCTTCCTGAGATTTTACAGGCAGTGCTGCATTGGAATGCCTGACTTATTATGAAATGACAAAGTTGTGCCAACAGAACTTTGTAACAGGGACAAAGCCTTTGAAGGACTTGGTCTTACTCATGTAGTCATTTAAATGAGACTTGTTTTCTCCAAGACTTCAAGCTTTTCCTTTTGTGATATACAATTTCAAGGGATCAATGGAGTGCTCGCTTTATGAAGAGACGCAGCTCCTTTCTTTCTGATATTTCAGTTCAAGCTATTTCATCCATTTCTGTGATTACTCCTTACAAGGCATCAGAACAAAACAGATTTTTGCTTGTCTTGTGAATGACTTTCAGTTCTCATCACTATTTTGTCACAAGAATACATTCATTTAGTGCAATTTTCCACTTTTTTTCATTTATTCTTTTGGCCCAGAGAGTAACAAGGACACATGATTGCCCATTGAAATCACACAACATTAATGATGATAATGTACATAATTTGCACAGAACCCCAAACACTGTCGTTGCAAAATAGCAACTCTCAACTTCTATTTCTAGTCTTTCTTTTTTTGCTCCAAAACATGTAATGCTACAAGAGTTCACTACAGGGGACTGTATTACATACAGACAAAACACCATACAGCCTAGCAAAAAAGATATTTTTCTGTTTGCTGATAATGCAGACTGTGTTCCTTGGTAGCAAATGCATTGCTTCTGCCAATTTAACATTCATTAGAAAGCCAGGAGAATTTTTATGTTCTGTCTTAGTGGGACAGCATAATATATCACTCTGTGTTTTATTTTGATCTTTGTTTTGTTCCAGAACTATCTTAGTTAAACTTGGCCAATACCCACTTGAAGTAATTTATGATGGTTTTAGAAGCACTGAACTTCTTAGCAGTAAAGCTCTTTCTAGTTTCTTGTCATCTACAGACATTAGGACTTGACAAATCCTGAAGCTGCTGTGACTCCATGTCACGTCCATCCATTGTGAGGCTGAGTACGTACATGCACACAGTGAGGCTGTGCAGATACATGTATACACATGAGCACACTTACATGCAGTACACATACATATACATATGGCTAGCTTCACAGGTCAACATGAACAGAAGACTCTGCACTCATGGAAACACAAACAACACCAGTGGCCTCATCTTTCCCCCTGGCTGATCAAGAAGAAAGCCTATTAATGGTAATTATATTTATATATATTTATTTATATACACACACAAATATATGTAGACATATACAATGTGGATTCCTCCAGTAGCAGGTCTTAGACACACTGCCTTTCCAGCAGCTGTTACTGGACCCCAGGTCTCCCCAGTTTTTGGCACCTGGATATAAGAAGTCCACAGTCCTATTGCAGTTATTGGTACAGAAAGCCCCCTGCCTTTGCACACACGTCAACCACCACACCCACACTGCACATAAGCATTCTAGATACCTCTAGTAAGTGTCTTTAGATGATCTTAACATTAGCTGGCCCCTAGAGCCCATGGTCTCCCAGTTGTCTCATGCACACAGACACATACATACAAATGAGTCTCCCAAGTAGCTGGTTCAGTCTTAGGACCTCACTAGTAGCTGTGCACCAGTCCCTATAGTCTCTCCAGTGACTGGCTTGGAACCCTGCTGCTCCCTCCAGTAGTCAACTCTCAGGTACTCATCTCTCTGCTATTTGGGCAAGACCTATGACCACTGTAAAACCAGGGTATCAGACTTCTTATCCTATCCCCTATCTCATCCAGATTGATGTTTACTAGCATCCACATGTCAACATGCACACCAATACAAGATGAATGTGCTCTGCTCTCTGCAGTTGTTTCATGAGAGACACATAGGACCCGTGACCTGTGATCTGATTCAATCTGCTGAGACTCGGACATCCATCCCACACACGTGCACATAGCACATAGAGTGCCTCACCCAGGAAAATAGTTAGAAATGGAGTTTGGTGAGAATGCAGGACAAATGTCAGGGATCAGGCATAGGACATGGCCAGACAAGTGCACTAACCAGCTAATATGCAGATGGCCCTTTTATCCTTATGCCTCTGTTTCCATGCTTGATACTCTGCAAAGTGTGCTGATACTTCCATTTCTCTGCTTTTGGTTCTGTCAAAGATTAGGTCTGGACCGGACACTAGATAGATGACAATTTGCTCTCTGTTAACTCCTTTCTCTTCCCAAAGGTGAAGAGGAAGGGTATAAGGGAGAGAGACTTATGGATTGTCAAAGAAAACTAAACCATCTTAAATGAAAGTAATAACAATAAAATGAAACATATACAATTATATACAAAACCAAAATTGAACACAATCCCCTTGATAGTGATTACATCACCACCATCACTGATGCTGCATAGCAGGCACTGCAGAAGTCCAAGACTGGACTCAGCAGCAGATGGGAACCTGATTCAAGAGCTGGATTCTGGAACTGGATTCAGGAACACATGGATCAGGATCAAGGACAGAATGGACAGAGTCCTCCTTGGATGATGGCCATTGAAGAAAAGGACTTGACCCATTTATACAAAGAGGGAGTTTGAAGCATCTCTGACAACACTTAAATCCAAAGATGAAAAAGAGAAAGCAGAATTATTTAATAAATTCTTAGCTTTATTCAAAAATGGGTACAGATAAACCAAACAATAACACGATGATGACATAAAGCTTTGCTTCCTGGGATTTTCTGTTTAGTGACAGTCACATTAAACTATCTCCTGGCATGTTTTTTCTAAGTGAATCCCAATCATCGACCTATCCTTGGCTTCTTCTCTCTGAAATACATACAGACTGAAATGACCACATTGATTTTATATTTTCTTTCTTTGGTAGAATTACACCAGTAAGTGCATATTCTCTCCAAAAGCTTTCTACAGTCTTGATGACTGATTTAATTAAGCCAACTGCTCATTTCTAAACTCCTGTCTCCTACAGGAATATAGTTTTGTTTCACAGAAGTTCCCTTTTTTCATTCAATTCAAAGATGTCTTTGAAATGCTCCACTCTACCAGTGAGGTTTCACCAGTCTGAATGTGTTTTTGACTGTAAATCTGCCTAGTTACAGATGCAGTACAGCATATCCTGGCAGATAAATGTATCTTTCCAGATTGCATCCTCTCATCACAGATTTAAGCACCCAACTTTTTTTAGAAAGCTGTATGTTCATCATGCAAACCCATAAATGGGGACAATGAATATGTCTCTTTACCAGGCCATGACAGAGACTAGACATAATGTTATAGAAAAAAAAAAAAAGAAAAAAAGAAAAAAGAAAAAATAATTTGGGATAATAGTATATTTGGCTTATCTGACCCTTGGAGATGGCCTGCTGAGATTTGGAGAAATGCTGGCAGTCCTGCAATATAAAAATTTCCTCCTGCTGGAACCTATCTGCATATTTGTTGGGCTGCTCTTTGCTGGATCCCTGTTGACTTTAGGACTGTGTTGCAGGCACAAGAGACTTGCAGAAGAAATCAGGCACAAGATTGGTTAGATAATTTATTCCTTTTGACCCTTGATAAAGTTAGAAAGCCATGCTTTTCAATTTTAGCATACTGTGTATTCCTTTACAAAGCAGGTTTCTGTGTCAGGGCAAAACCAGTGAAAAAAAATGCAAACAACAAGGAAAAAAAAAAAAAAAAAAAAAAAGGTCATATAGTGCCAATTACAAAGAAAGCTGTCCCAGAGGGAATGTAGTATTTACCAGGAAGAGGGTTTGGCTCCTTTATTCCATAGCTGTATTGTGGAGGATCCCTAGTGCACTGGTCAGTACTGGGTCCGGTGTGGGTCAGTAATATAATCCTCTGTTGTAATATTTTGGTGTTCCAGCATGGACAAGAATGATGCCAAATTCCTCCCAGTATCCTTCAGCTCAAACAAGAAAGGACTTTGGGAGATAAAGTGTTTCTGTAGTGCTTCTGCCAGGTCACTTCTTCCCTGTTTTGTCGGCACTGACAGCAGTATGTTTGTGTGACTATTTCCATTTGTTTGTAGTACAGATCCCTGTCTAATCAGTAATGAAATTAAAACATCAGTCCCTTTCATGCAGAAAGCAGCACTAACTTTAGGGAGAGCCTAGGAGGGTCAAGGATGAACTTTTAAATCTTTTGCTGCTGGTCTAGCATTATGTATTATTATTATTATAGTAATCTTTCAACTGCCTTGACAAAGGAAGAAGGTATTTTCCACACAAATCTTATATCCCTTTTCTGCAGAGAGGTGTTCTCCTTTTCTACTAATATGAGAAAATGTGATCCATCCATCAAATTGTCAGACACTACCTACAAGGCAGATTAACAGATTTTGTTCAAATGAATTTTAGGAAAGCTGAATAAATCCATTTAAAAAAAGATAATGACACCTGCCCACGGTACCATTTGGTCCAATTCTTAATCTGATATAGCTATCTGAAGCTGTTCTTAAATTGTCTGGTGTAATACAGAGAGTTGAATTTGACCCTATCTGAAGAAAATCACTTGCTACTCTACTAACTTTGACAATGTGGGGATAGTGCATATCTATCCTCCTACTGTGGGAAATGCAGACTCCATTTGAACTAGGTGACTCTGGTGGCAGTACACCTGATATTACAGCTTTTAATATAAAGTCATGCTTAAATTTTTAATAAATGCATTATTGCCTTAATAAATGCTGAAGGTACAATAAAACTATGATTAAAGGTGTTTTATGAGAAGAAAATTATACTGTCTTTTAAGCTCTGTTGTTTACTGTGAGGCAATAATATTACTGTGCTATGACACATTTACAGCACTTTCAACCTTCAACATTAAGCTACTGTATAGCCACTTCCCACTTTATTTTCAGATAGTTTTCCATCATTAAGCAGAAAGTAGGATCAATGTGCACAATGTAGCACTCAGTAGGCAGGAAAGCTCTTCACCTTCTCAAATATCATGACAAACAGGAATGTTTCTTTGAGCTCATGTAACAGTCAAAACAACATAGGTGGAAGAGAAATTACACTTCTGTAGGTGAAGGCAGACATCTGCCATCAGAGGATTGTGTGTCCAGATAAAGAGTCTTGAGGTGGTGGACAGCAATCAGATAGGCAGCACTAGCTGAAGTATTTCTACTTTAGTAGTAACACTATTAAAAGAAGGACCCAAGTATTTAATACACTATTTATCTAGAGTTATCCACTGTACAAAGAGACTACAAAACTTACTCTTTCAGGTGTTGTTGCCAAATGGGTTTTCATCACAGCATATCCCTGGTCAAACTCCAGTGGAGAGAGAAGTTTTATTGAAACACGATGATGAGCACAACTGCCAGTATAACTGACCTGGTATAGTTCTGGTAATAATTTTTCCAGCACCTTCAAAAATGTTTGATAAACTTTGTTTTGTTAGAACAAAACAACAGAACTGCTATGTCCACACACACAAAAAACCTAGAAGCTGATAAATTGCTCTTCATTCACTCTTCTATCACAACATATCAGTGCTGACACTTACACCATTCGTTACAATTCTGTAAGGAATGCTGAAAAAGATTTAAAAGTTGAGTTTACTGCTTATTAAAAGTTCATAATTTTGATGGGGGGGGGGGGGGGGGGGGGGGAAGTTTTTTATAATTCCACTAATGATTTCTGTGTACAAGATACTCACATTCGACCTGACAGTGCAGACCACAATGTACAGCATGGAGGCTTTTCCTACCTCTCAATAGAGATATAACAACCCTGCAAAATGAACAGTCCAGCTGTGTTACCTTAGAGCTCTAAACACCAATTAACCCTGGGCTTTAGCTCATATTTCTCCCTTCCAAATTGTAGTTTAAATTGAAGTTACAAACTTACTTAGATAATCTATCTGTATATGTCATGTTTCCGTTTAAAATGACAGCTTCTCTTAAATAAGGTTATAAAAAATAGTTATATATGTGGGAACTGTAGTGACAAAGATGTGGAATTTGTTTTAGCTTTGAGTGATGGTGAGAATTTATCATTTAAGAGACAGGTATAATTTTCTAGCAGTAGTTTGTTTTCTGTGTTACACATCAACATTTGTGTCTGAGTCCTGCATTTCTCTTCTCCATATGCCAAAAATAAAGTCCTTTTGCATCAACATGTCACACTTGCTCAGTATATTTATGATTAGTTCAGAATTGATGAGCTTGACGTATGTTGCCACATTTTGTCTTTTTCTAATATTTCTCAAGTGCATAAACTAGACAAGTTTGATGGAGCTAAGAAGTTACTCTAGGTTAGAATGGAAGCAATGCCTCTGAACTAAGATAATAAAAAGAACAAACTTAGAGGAATTGCACTCAAATTTTACATGCACAGAAAGTGCAAAAGAGGTCAGGTTGTAAACTTACATAGCTGGCATTCACTTGCAGAATTTTTCCTTGACTTGCCTCAAACATGTTTTGTCCACCAAGGAAGGACCCTCCCTGTCCAGAGAATGCTTTGGTCTTCTGGAGATTGCACTTGCACTGCATTTGCTTGAAATTTTTGCTTTATCCTCCCACTGAACTCAATACCTATACAGAAAGGTACACATGTCCTGTGACACAGACATGGAGAGATAATGCCATGAGGAAAAAAATCATACTGATAAATTAACATGATTTTAATCTATACTCAGTATGCTTTTGCAAGAGATATGTAAATGAACTAATTCTTGCATCCATGTGTCCTGAGTCACGTGTTAAAAGTTACATACACGTCTCAGTTACGTGCTCTCCACAAGAAAGGTATATTGTAAACCAGGAACAATATCATATATTTTAATTTCCTGACACCTAGTATACAAACTATGTAATTAATCATATCCCCGTTACACAGATCAGTCCTTGAATACAAGCATTTAAGAAATGACAAAATATTAATGATTATAATCTCAAATGCATGAATTATCTGAACAGATGAGACTTGGTATTGATACCAAACTAGGGAAGCTGTGCTGAATGGCTCTACCCTTCCCTTCCCTTCCCTTCCCTTCCCTTCCCTTCCCTTCCCTTCC
>JANVCC010000035.1:29045861-29173252 GCA_025345505.1 Todiramphus chloris collaris
CCCTTCCCTTCCCTTCCCTTCCCTTCCCTTCCCTTCCCTTCCCTTCCCTTCCCTGTGTCCTAAACTATATTTCTTTTCATAGCCCAGACACCCTGTTGTGGGTGAGAATAATAAAAGGTCAATTGCTGCATGCCATGCAAAAATTTTTGCTTGTTGCACATAACTTGCAGGTGTACAGAAATATATAGAAGGAGAAATCAGTGGAATGTATTTTTTTATGCTGAATATAGACAAGTTTTTCTATGTGGGAGACAGTTTCTGGGCTGCTCAGACACTTCTAGTTTCAGAAAAGCCAAAAAGCACCAGGATTTCTCTGGTTTCTCACATACCTCCACAGCTCAGCCTTAGCTGAGATGATCAGAACCCTTCTAGCAAAAAAACGCCAACGTATTTATTAGAGATGAAATGTTTCTAGAATCCAGAGCTACAACACTAGTCTGACACGTGGGGGCAAAAGTAAAGGCTTATTTTGACTTCTCCGGAAAAATTTAGGAATTAAGCACAGTAGATGGCTTCTGTGACTAAGGCCAACTCTCATGGCTTATAAATACACTTATTAAACAGAACTACTTGAGTTTTGGAGCCAGTCAGGTACTTTGATATATTTCCATGTTTGAAAGACTTTATTTTTGTTTCAGAGCAGAACAAAAATATGTTTCAAAAGTTCTCCTGTTACAAAATTTTCATCCTCCACAGTCTAGTGCCAGCTACTTCCTGAGAATATGTGCTTCTAAGCTTTCTACATCAGCTGAATTAACTTTGACACATAACAATCTGTGGCTTTCAGAAATAACACCTAAAGAATAAATCTTTTACACGGGTCCAAATGTTTAAGAATTTGGAAGGGAGTAATTGCCTAGGTAATTTCACTAAGCAACTGAAGAGACCGAACTGCAGAAATTTCCTCTGCAACTCACCAAGCAGTCAAGGTACGCAGAATGTGAAGAAACACCTCTCCTGTTTTCACTGCTGCATAAAATGAAGAGGCAATTGAAAGGCATAATTTTAGTAAATCTCAGAAGATTAAATGGAGGCAATCATAGAATAAGTAGTGCTCCTTTGTATATAAAACACTAACAACAATCTGCTGCCAAAAATGTAATGTTTTCTTATGAACATACTTCTTTGGCTCCAAGAGCTGAGTAGTTTACTAAGAAGACTGTAGATCAGCATCTCTGTAGCCTTTGACAGCTGTAGCATTGAAATATGTCTATAAAAGGGATCAGATGTAAATAATGAAATGGGATTTACCCATGACCTTCCACATATACTGAAAAGTGTAAGGAAATATTGCTTTAAGCCATAAATGTACAGTAGAGATAATGCCAAGAGAATTAAACAACCATCTGGTGTAATTATTCATGGTCTCTAAAAATAGTTTGCATGTGAATATGGCACCATATTTCCCTATATAATTTAGAGGTTTGAATCTGAAGGAAAATTGCAGAAAATCACAAGAAATAAAGGCTACTTTTTTTTTTTTTTTTTTTTTTTTTAATACAGAGTAATGCATTTTCTTCTAAATAAGAAATCAAGGAGGAAAGCGCAGAGGGTGGAGAGGAACAGAGGGTGAGAGAAGAGCATAGTGTTGGTACTTTTAAAGCAAACATAAATGTGACATCTGAAGTCATAATAATCCATACCTCATGTGCTGGTGTTTTCATGATGTTTTGTAAAAGGTTTTCAGATTGTACAGGTACCAGGTGAGGAATCGTGAAGGTTCTATATTCTAAATATATGATGTAAAGAAAAAAAAAATGGGTGTGGAGTAATACAAATATTGATAAAAGAGATTTTTATCATAGAAATAAATCAATCATCTCTGAGGAGAGGTAATTTGTGCATACAATGCAATTTTGTGCCCGTACTGCAAGAACCTACCCATGTTTCTAAAAGCATCAGGCAGTTACAGAGAGCAGTTACAGAGAACAGTGCATGGCTTCAGCAACCACTGAAACACTGACCAAACGTTTTTGAGCAAGACACACACTGAGCTGTGTTTGAATACTGTATTCCAACAACTGCAATAACAAATTAAATGAGTAGAAACCTGTCCAAGGATAAGCTGCAGAAATTGTTCTTCCCACTGTTAATTACACATTTGTGTTCTGTTACATTAGGAAACAAAATACCCATTTATAACACAGGCAACACTCTGAAATTGAAAATACTGCTGGGCAACTCGAGAAAAGTACAGCAGAGGTAATTTTGAGTGATAATATGTGACTAATGCACACAAGTAATGAATTTACAAAGAATGTTATTCCTCTTTACTCATGTACAATGACTGGTATTACTGCAAAACAAAACACCAAAATGTGTTATGCGAACTAATGAATATTGATTGCGAAATAAATACCTGCAGTAGGTGTTGCTGGTTGCATCATTTCCAAGGGCTGCGTACGTGGAGGAGACTATACATTCCATTGTGTACTCTGAGGGCCAAGTTTCCTATACAAATATGAGTAACAGCAATGTGAGCTAGCTATAACTCCTGCATATCAGAGAGATGCACCACCTCTCTGTCAAAAAACCAAAATATTATCTCAGTAAAAAATGTTCAGAATGAAAACTACTGCAGGAGCCAAGGCCGGATAGGAAAACAACAGGCTCAGATTCTCTTGCTGCTTTTTAGTGTATTTGCATTTGCTTCAGTTAGACTCCAGGAGATACAGGTGTGCTTGATGTCAATTCTCCATTTGATCTGCCACTTTTCCGTTACCATCTAAAGCTTTAGCAGTCTGGTTTTAATATTGTCAGAATCCTGGTCAATAGAGAACCAGCATATTCCTTCTAAATCAACTAAGTAGCAGTTAAGAGCAGGTAGATAGCCTGATAAGAGGGTTAGGAGAAGGAAGACCTTAGCATGTCAAAGTCATATCCTTCTGCAGACTACTCCTAGGAATTTGTTTGGCTGTCAGTACAGTCTTTACCTGGTTCCAGAAAGATGAAGATACTCAAGATTGACACAAAAATGGATAATAATAGTATTTTTATGATTTATTCTCATAAAGTCATGTTTCTATAAATGTACTTCCACACCTATTTATTTTAAGACAATGTCTTTGTATATGGATGCTCTTGGTTTTGTCTTTTTCTTTACTAGGGAATGAATTCAAACTAATTAACGAGATTCCATCAGGTTTTTGCTTTCTGTCATCTGCTTGGCTAAGACCAATGTGCAGGAGACAAAACTTCTGTGGGGTAATACAAAGTCTACAAGCATGTGTAAAATAATTACAATTAAATTATTTCCTTCTTGTATACACTTTTTAAATGTTTTTTATTATGTTCTTATAAATATATTAATTAGCTTTTGAGAGTTGAATATTTAACATATGAAGTATATAAATACTAGAAATCTTTACATAAAAGTGTACAACTATTGTAGAAGACTTACAACCATTTCACCAGCATTTGAAACAACTTCTTTAGCCAACAGCATTCCTTCCCCTTTGCTTTTAAGGCATGGTTGTTATCTTAGAAAAAGAGGTTTGAAATCAATGCATGTTTTCGGAAGATATGGTGCTATATCAGAAGTAATGCCAGGGCATTATGTCTGAAGAGCAAAGAGCAATGCAGGGGTGTATTATCAGAACAATAAAATGAAACAGTAAACAGCATCCTTTCCACATCCCTCTTTTCAAGGAAAAAAAAAACCCACAACATTCTTAGGTTAAACCTATGAAAAGTTACATATATATATATATAAAATATCTACATCTACTAATAATTCTTTAGAAATTTAGAGGAAACAAGTAATGGTAGGAAAATGTTTTACACAGCTTGATGCCTGCTTTAACTAATTCCTGATTCAGTTCAGTGCACTAATTATACTTTTTTCTTGAAACATCTAAGATGACAAATTCCTTTTGATAACTGTCATTGCCAATACTATTTATGTTAATAAATCTGGAAATAACAACTTCTAGATACCCATGTTGGATGACTAGTAAAATCTTTCATGTATCCAAAAAATCAAATGACCTTGTTGGGTTCCTTACTAGGAACAATAGCCATTTGAGCATATGCTATTTATGTTAATTGGAAAAGTTGTTATCTGACAATACTTACACCATTTCTGTGCCAAATTCAGAAAGACACGAGCTATTAATAGGATGCAGTACCTTTTCAAATGGCTACTTAAATTTCAGGCCATTTTTGAAAATAAGTCACATTTAGAAAGGTTATTTTGAAAACAGAATCTTTATAAGAAGTGAGATTTGAATCAGACCTGAAATTTTTACTACTTGCTGAAACCAAAGAAACATGACATAAGGTAGGCAAGAAGAAGGCAGTTTAAAATTCAGATGTTGAGAACATTTCACCACAACAGAAGTGTAAACACCAAGTTGATAAAAATTACAATCCAGCATGTGTAATATTAGGCTCCCTTCATGATGTGAAACTGCTAACAAGAGAGAGGTGAGCTAATGGAAGAATAACAGCAACTAATTCTGATTCCAGACAAGCCTTAAGGAGGCATATTTTCCTCTTCATGAAACTATTGAAACAGTGGAGTGCTGTAAAAGTTAAATGCAGCAAACAAGCAATAACAGATACCACTCCCTTCCTTGGCTTTACGGAGCTTATTAGAGCTCTCCACTGTAAAAAAAGCCAGATACAAACACAGTATGCAGAAGTCCAAAATTCATCTTGGAAGCAACTACCCAGTGACTACGGTGACCTCATGGGGATTATATAAAAATTATTAATTATTACGCAAGGTTGAAATTTTCTTTTCTCTTGAAGTAATTGCAACTGATATTGAAATAACACCAAAATTCAAAATAATGATAAAGTCTCCTGTAAAATGCCAGGTTGTTTTAACCCTATGAATCTAGAATAAGTATTTGAAATAACAGTTCTAAACATGAGAAAATGAGAATTCTCTACATGCGTTGGTTTGCCTATGTAAAGTATTATCTTAGAACTATTTTACTAAATAAGGGATAGGTTGTATAAAGAACTTAGGGAACCATTCTCAATAGCTGGCATATAAACTGAAAAGCACCCTCTCATTGGTATCTAGGCTAACTGTACTGTACTCCTAATATATTAGGATTGCAACATCCTCAAAATGGTATCTAAAAGATACAACATGCTAATAACTACTTCATACTGCCCAGAAGAAAACAACAAGGACATTAAGGTCTTTATTGCCCATCTTTATTGCCCCAGTGTTTCTGACTATAACCATTTCTTCAAGGAATTAATTTTGGTGGTCATGTCACTACAGCCCTTTGGTACAATTGTTGAGGGAGAAGGAGATCTGAATTTTTTTTAAGAAGAGTTGAAATTTGGACCTGGCCATGCCATAGACAGTGATTAAGGTTTCAGAGTCCTTCCTTTCAGCATGGGCCACAGTTTCATGATTTGGAGAGATTTTTAACAAACTCACCTCCTTTATATGGAGATCATTAAAGTCACAGCCTATTTCAATGTTTCATGGTGCTTAGCTGTAATTCATCATGGGAATGCACCTGTGAAGTGACAGGTTCTCATTCTGCTTAAGCAGACACCTTCTTCTATGGTTGCATAAACCTTTTTGCAGGCTGGCCTCTTCTGATATAAGCATGTATTGTACCAGGAGAACTCCAGGCTATTTGCCTCCTGGATAATATAACACCAGCCCCAAATGTGCACTCAAAGGATTTCACGGAATCCTAGTTCTGATGCCGTGATTCGCTGCATTCTCACTGACAGCAATTCAATGGCATGCTTTATTATACATCACCCACTGAATTAAATGACAATCATTGAAGAATAGCAAAATTCCAGCCAGCTTAATTACAATTTTCTATAGAAAGGTCATGTTTTTCTTTAGTTTGCCATGGACATGTCTCCTCAAATACACAAAATACAAGACATGTAGTTATTGTTTCTTCTATGAGATCATAGTTAATCAGAATTCTGCTGCATTCAAAGAATATTATGTTAAATTATACCTCCTACCTTAACTTCAAGAGCTCATTAAGTGTTTACTTACATAACACTGTCTCTGCTAGATTACAGATGTAGTCTTTCAAACTAATAATACTTCCAATTATATGACCTAAACAGATGAAAATATATTATGGAGAAAATACACAGATATCCATAAGAACCTGAAGGAAAACTGCCATCATGTTTTAAATAAATAAATAATCTTTGCATACAGATAGAATTACACAACTCAACTACATGTCACCAGACTAGTAACTGAGATATTGTTAGTAACTAGTTGGTAGTTAGTAGTGACTAAGACCAAAATAACCAAAATGTTAAGTGTATTAACCAAAAATACACTTGGGACTGGATTCATCATTCAAGCATTTAGGAGCTTTGAAGAGCCTATGCAGCAAATTGTGCTCTGGATATATAAAAAACATGCTCCAACCACACAAAGCTCAGCAATGACATATTTAAAAATAATGCATTTTAGGTATTTTGTACCTTGTGTATAGTTTCCTTGTTACTAACTTCAATGATTATTCTGGTATCACTTTGAAGAGCTAGCGATGACTTGGTAACCAGCTTCATAATCTGTAGACAGAATCTAGGGCTGGTTTTCAAGAGAAGACTGCTGTTACTAGGCTGTTCTTCTTACTACTTTGTGATTGTGAGAGTTGAACAGCCTGTTCCTGGTTTATTGTATACTTCTGTCACTGCCTCAGAGGTCTCTGAGGTGAATGACTGACACTGGAAAGCAAGATATTATTGTCCTCTGGTGTTGCAAATCCCTGAACTTGAAGACGTAGTGGTCACACAGTTCATATACACATATGGGGAAGTCCTCATGGATTATGCAGACCTCTGAATAGAAACTTACCCAAGAAGAAGTGAGCTAGCACATTATTAAGACAACTTTATGCTAGTTACTACTCTTAATAGCTTTGACTTAACACTAGGATCATATTACTCAATATGGTTTTTGATGTGGCAACTAGTCCATGGGTCCCGAAAAGCTTTCGGGATACATGCAATGCTAAAATCACATAAAAGCCAGAGGACAGCTTAGTATGTAGTGGTAGGAAGAAGTAACTTAGTTCATGGGTACATTATCTTGATCTCATAGTTTTTGTCTGGCTCACACTGTAGTCAGGCCGTATTGATTTCAACATACAGTATACCATGTAGACTTAATGACTGTAGAAAGAGCACAGGATTCAGAAGCCATGGAAACAGTAAACAAAGGGAACACAAAGAGGTTCTTCAGTGATTGGATGTGGTCCCTCCCGTGGGCTGTGCTCCCTGCCCCAAGGATTGTTGATGCATTTTTGCACTGAAAAAATCCACGAATAAAGTGCAGAAATGGTATGTGAACCCCTCCTGGGCAAGGCTGTGTGTTATGGGGTGGTCAGTTACATTTCCAGTTGTTTCTTCTCCCTCTCTGTCCCTCTCCATCTTGTTTTTCTTTCTGCACAGTGACACAGCTTCAGCAGGACAGTGAATAAACTTCCATCATCCTTGCCTTAAACCAGGAAGTGAAGGCACAACTTCTGGGATATGTGGGGTGTAGGCTTGACCCTTCTCCAGTTAAAGAGGGCAGGGAAACAAGTTTTGTCCTTCCTTTGAAAGTCATCTGTTAAAGAAGAGCTGGACAGCAACACTGATACCTTCCCTTTCAGCTGAATTTTGAGAACTACAAGACAGTATCCAAGCCCAAAGTGGCAACTAAAGCACTGAAGCCCTTCAGTTTATAAATACCATTCTTTCATAAACACAAGCTTTAGAAGTTTCTGATCTGCTGAAAACTGGAAGAGAAGTAAGAATTTCTCCCTGCCTTGATCCTTTTGTTGTAGCTGTCTGTCTGAGGCATTCTCGGTTACACAGGATGAAATTTCACAAAAACAGCTCATAGTTGTAAATCCCAGCCAGGAGTCTAACTCTTCCTCCTGTGATGCCCAGAACAGTTTCTGGAATATGTCAAATCTAGCTGTACCTGCCTAAGACCTCGTTGGCCTGAGATGTCTGCTCTCCCTTTTCTCTATCATTCAGTTATACCTGTATCAGTGTGGCAGAATCAAAGCTCCAGGTCACTGTGTTAATGTGGTTTTAGGGGCTTTCTGTAGCTTCTCATCAATGGCTTAAGCTAATATCCTGAAATTGGAACTGGAGAAGTGAGGTGCAAATCTAAACTCTGTCCTATTGCTTCCACCCTCAGGGGCAGTAATCAGCGCAGAGAGGGATGACAGCTAGCTGCAGATATTTTAATTTACTACAGCTATATTTATTTTGACTACTGATGTCTTCAATTCCTGCCTTGTGCACAGACCCTGCTGTCATTGCAGCCAAGAATTCAGCTTGCCGCAGTGAATCTATGACTTAGAGAATTTACCTTTACCTGATTTTAAGTAAAAGAAACAGAGCTCTGCCACTACCATATAGTTCTGTTTGAACAAAATGTTCAGGAGATTGCCATATGTCAGGTGCTAGATGGCTGCAAATTTGTTATCACAGAGTATTATTATGTATCTGTGATGGTATAGTCAGCACATTTAGAGAATGCCATCAGAAGCAGCCGTTCTCCTCTCCGTTACAGTCATTGTCACAGATTTTGGCCTGAGCTGCTGTTGCCAGTTAGGGAAGGAAAATTCCACAATATGAGATAAAGCAGAGCTCTGTTACAGAATAAGGAAAATAACAGCTTTGGTTGTTGTTGCAGATAAATTGTAGAGCTGGAATACCCTGCTGCTTTCCACAGAATCAGATTAAAAGAATGATCATCTAGCAAAAAAAGTACCAGACTGGCAACTCTTGAGTAGATGGTGTTGATTTAATGCTGTTAAAAGTCACTCAAGAGAATAGAAACATCAGATAAGACTGAAAAGTGACAAGCACTTGTAATGAGTTGCTGCTTCATTTCTGAGTGGTTTGGAGCTTAAAAGTCACAAACTATTAAACTTTCAGGTGCCTTTCAAAGACAACTTCTTTCCCCAGAACTTAACATAAATTTTAGAAGAAAAAGAGTTCTCAGTAATAAGTGTGTAAAGACAATAAAAGGAGTATGCTGAACATGTATACATAAGTATTATTAAAAAAATAACAGACCATTCTTAAAATAAAAATCATATCCTTCTTACTGATAATATTTAATCTCTCCACTGGTCTTGTATCTCATTCTTCCCAATGCAATTCTGCCTTAACACAGTTATTCAGGAAATAACAGCACTGAAAAAAAAAAGTGTTAGTCTGTGAGTCACATAAAAAGTAATTTTGGCTTCACTGTCTGAAACTTTTAGACACTTAAAAAATTTCTGCAGCTTTATGTGGCATTAGACCTGGCACAGGAACCTGAATGGGGACTTTCTGAGACATTGTTTCTCTAAACAGGCTAAAGATTTTGTGATTAAGGGGATATTGATCATGGATCAAATCCTCAGCAGTATTTAGGTGCCAGATCCCCATTAAGTAAGATTTAAGTAAAGGGCCTAAATACCTTGAAGACCTGAGATCATATTTTTATATAGGAAGCTCCAGCTTCTGCTCCCTGATTCTACTCAGATTTTAAATATGTTAAACTTTTAACATATTAACACATATTAACATATTTTAATGTTTCTCTCTGTGTGACAAAGCATTTCACTGTCACTGTGGTCTGCTTAGAATGACATCAGCTTTGTCATTTTATTTATTTACATGTGTGTTTGCAGGGTTTTTTTAAGTCATGAAGAATGCCAGACTGGTCACAGATACCTTGGTCAGAATCAGAAAACCAGAAAAGCCTTGGTCCACCTTTTCCAGTTCAGCACTTCTGCATGTCTTGGAGGCAAGGACAGAGTTTTCTTTGCCTTTTTTCAGCCCTGCACTGGGCTGGCCCCCTCAGTGCTGGTCTTCATAGCTTTGGGACCAAGGCAGTGCTGGGGGTGGGTGGTTGTTCATCTCTGCTCCCTTCTCCCCAGGAAAGGCTGCCAGTAGGCAAACTTTGGACTTTGTGAGTGTATTTGTGAGTGTATTGCATGACTGAACCAAGGATCAAACTACTCTCTTTAATTCAATAATGTACTACTTCTGTCTGCACTGAGTGATCATTATAATTAATTGCAATATTTTAATCCACTGATATTAGCTCAGATTTAAGAAACCATGTAGGAAAAATGCAGGCAGATTAGAGAACAAAGAAAAAAACACAGTGTTGCATAAAACCTGCAGGGGAGGCAGAATAATACTCTGAATCTGATTCAGCAGGCGTTTTGACTTCAGAACAAGTTTTGGTAGGCAGATTGTGCACCTAATAATCCTAAAACACTTTGTCCTGTTCCATTAAGGGGTGCCTCAAGCCATCAGAGACTGGGAACTTGCAATACTGAGCACTGAAGGAACAGAACTTTCACTGGGGAAACAGAACTTTGAAAAGATGGAAATTCAGTCCTCACCTATACCAAGACACTGTGACAGTTTCTGCTGGTGGGCTACAAATTCCTGCTTATTCAGGTAACATCTCATCCTGCTTGGTATATTCACTAAGAAAATCTTGAAATACTATTTCCTTCTCTATGTCTTTGGAATAGCAACAAAAATAATCGCCAGCTCTTTTTACGCTTATCTCAGCATACTGACGATAGCTTTTCAACAATAACATGCTGGTGGAAACTGCAGCCAAAAATAATGTACTCGAAAACATGTTCAGTTAGCTTTATAATAAATGCAAACAGTTAGAAAACATTGAAGTGCATGACATTTTCCTTTCTCATTTAGTTACAGATGTGACTTCATATGCCAATAAAAGAAAAATTTTATCTCCTTGAAATTCAACAGAGAAAATTTTTCAGGTATATAATATTTCCTGTCATAATTTCTGCCATCTTTGCCATTCTTTGTTTTAATTCTCATGTAATTAACTATTATTATTTTCAAAAAAAGCAGTAAGAAAGTATGAATTCTTGTAAATGAGAATTGATTGAAGAAAGTGTCAGTAAAAATGTTAACAAAATAGAAGATATCAGCACCAAAAAAAAGTCATTATAAATATATGAAAATTAAAAATGTTGACAATTGCAAAATGTTTTGGAGTCTTGTGAAAGTTTGTTTTTCAATGAATAACAATTGTATGCAAAATGTTTGGTCATATTTATAGTGTTCCTAATAACACATACATGCTGATCTGGATTCTCAAAGAAATATTTTGTATGCCATGAAGTATTTACAGGCAATTTATCTCAAAATGAAAGAAAACACATGTTGGCAAAAGTAACAGTGACATGGGATGAATCCAATAGTGTTGCAGGTTTCTTAAGAAATACAAAAACAGTACTATCTTTGCATAGAACAACCTTAAGGTAATTTTTTGTAGGGAGGGACAATACCATTTATTCAACTAATCAATAAGAAAAAAAATGACAAGGGCTTCATGTCTATAAAAGAAACAGGAGATTTCTTAGCTAAGTATAACCCTGAAGAATGCTTGTGTTTTTTCTCCCCAGATATATCCATTTGTCAATCCTCAGTCAAAGCTTCCTAAACTCTCTCATGCATTGGAGCATCATAACTATAAGAAAAGCATTACTTGTGAAAATCCTCCACTATAACACAGTAAAATAAGAGAGGACATACTATTGGAACATAAATGAGAATAGAGATCTGTTAGTTGTAAGCAAAAAAGCACAGGATCAGTTTTGTAAGGGAGTTTTAAAGGAGTAAATTTGCAAAGCATAAAATCAAAATATTGTTGTGGCTGAGACAGAAATTCACCAGATATCAGGGGTAGCATCAGTGGAAGCACAAAGCCGAGAAAGAAGAAACCTTATAGAATTGAATGTGCTTGTGAAACTGATAGGGATTGTTCTGGAGAAGAGCATGAAATAAAAAGACAAAGTAGAAAATGTCACCGAATGCACAGGAGCAAATAGGAAGCTGAGTCTGCAGAAGACCAGGTGAGGTTCCAACTTAGGAAAGCACTTTATTCAGAGAATCAGCTGAGTATGAATATACATTTATGCACTAAGTATAATAAGCAGTAGACTTTTGCATTAAGCTGAATGAAATATATTCCAATGCCATGTACTTTCCTAAATAGAGTTATAGTTAAATCAAATGTTATGGACCAGCTAAAGCTGTGCTTGTCAGTGCACTTGTCGATGCACTTCTGTTCCTAACAGCAATTGCACCAGTCACTGTTTCCAACTTGCTCACCTAACATGGGTCAGTCAAAAGTAGTTTGATGATGGGCTTACTCTAACAATTCAACAGCACATGAAGTAAGAAGTGTGCAGTGCACGCATCCATCTCTGGGCAGGAGAAAAACAGAAGAACATAATGGTGCAAGAACGAAGAGCAAGACCCCTAATTTATTGGTCCAGAAGAAACGCTGAGATTCAGAAATGCCAAAACCAGAGGAGTGTATTTTGCTGCATCAAGTATGTAACAACCTAGTTACTGAAATGATTGTGTTTTATAGACACAGGGATGGTGAGGGGGGGAAACAACCAGACAATCTAAGAGAGACAAGGAGGCAGGGGAGGCTGGTTAGATTGTAAGACTGTGTGTGTGCACTTCTGTAACTGTTTAGCTTGGTGGTTGTTTAACATCACTGGATTACTCGTAACCCCCCCCCCCCCATTGCCTCTGTGATGCGCTGCCTGAATGTGATGCTACTCTCTGGACATGTACTGTAGCCGTTGGCTTCTGGTGTTCTGTGGATGTGTTGTTTGATTTAATTTTCCTTGTCCTCTCTTGGGTCTCTGAAAAAAAAAAGAAAAAAAGAAAAAAGAAAAAAAAAATCCCTTGTCACCAACTTCTCTATTTATGAAAATTATGAAGTCTCAAGTCATAATATTTGTGTCATCAAAAGCAGCTCCACAGGAAAAGTCACAGAGCAGATTTTTTAATGAAAAGGTAGGTGAACAAATTTCACTATGAGAGAAGTCCTGCCTAGGCCCAGAATACAGCTAAACACTCCAAAACACATAAATTGACCTCACAGAACCACAGGACACCCATCTCCCAAGCCAAAATCAGATGCACTGGTTTAATTAAATACCTGAATCCTGCTCTCTTTGACTACAAGTCCCAGAGAAAATTAGATTTGTAGCCCTTTTGTACTGTTTTCTGCTCTAATACATATGAAAGATGTATGGCTGCTAGAGTGTAAGATCACATATAGTCGTCCTGTAATAAAGACACTTTTGGTATGGTTTCTGCGCTTCATCTGCATGGTACATTTTAGGTTCTGTGCAAAGGGTGCAGGATCTTTATGCTTGCTTGAAGAAGCATTAACTATTACAAACAAGCAAAGAAACAAAGTGAACACCACAGGATTTTTAGACATATCAGACTTCAGTGTGCCTAAAGATATCAGAGCTTGTTCCAGTTTCAGCTGCCTGCTGTTTTTAACAAAGGTAATTGCCACTAAGACATTCACACATACTCTTACTCAAATGTAAAGCTAATAATACGTTATGCTAATCTTGAAAAACAAGGACCCCAATTATGACAATCTTACTGTAGGTTACCTTTTCTTCCCATTGCAGATGGTGCTGCCCCTACTGTTCTGGGCACTGCATTGGCCTTAGTCAGGAGGTACAGTGAGCAAGATACATGAGAAGGTTTTTAGCAAGATCCTTTGGCAGGGCAGGATGTGCAAATTGTCAATGTGCCTTTGTCCAGCCCTTTCCTTGGAATTCACATACAGCTTGGGGGGAAATCAAAATTCACATTTACATAAGCAGTAGTACATAAATAATGTTTACCTTTCTCTTCACAATCACTTCTTTGCTGGTATCATTTGCTCCCCTGCCTGTGTTTTTCTAGTCTCATGATGTCCTTCATACTATGAGCAGGTCACAGATGTGCAGAAGCAGAGACTGTCTTTCTGCTTTCTGTCTAAGCAACAAAGTGATCTTCTGGCACTTCCCAGGGTAAATGTTGTTACTGTAAATAATTGAAATTTCTCCAATGTTACAACAAATTGTGATCAGACCAGTGCATTTCTTTTTCAGTGTCACAGAGAGAATTAATAACATGAACAACTCTGTTTTCAGAGGGACACAAAAAGCAATGAAAACAAGACCCGAGTCAAACTATCATGGCAAGAAGAGTAATAAATATATTCATAAAGTCTCCCAACTAAGTCACTGAAGACTTAGCTCTATCTTACATAAAAATTATATTAAAAAAAAGAATAAAATATGCTAGAGTAAAAAGCACTTCTAAAGAGAACAGAGACAGGACAAACTAAGTACCTTTACTATTAGATTTTTTGAAAGACAGAAATTATGATAACAATAAAAAAATTATGATTTTAATTCGGTTACAGCAAACAGAAGAACCAATCAGGCTGGGCAGGATTTGAACTGTGAACTGATTATGTTAAAGTAAGAAATGTGTAAATTCTTTGATTACTCCTGGATGTTTTAGAAACCAAGAAGCTTGTCACAACTATTTATCAGGCTGAAGAGAGCACTTGCATGCATTATACTATCTTACCTAAACAAATTTGCATTTGTGTTTGCATGTGTTTGCATTTGTCTGTCCATTTTCTCAGCAGTGTTTATGATACAGGAAGAAACAAGTGTAAAGTCCTTGGCATGTTAAATCTCAATTCTTCTGGACTACCTTTAATAGTAGGGATGTTTGCTGCATTCAGATGGTGCATCTGTGGTTGAGAAGATAATTTTTTGAATAGTAACATTTGAAAGCAGATGCTTCATGTCCTGGGTAATCAAAACTAGATTATATCTTCAGAGTTGACGAAGCATTAAAGCATTTGACTGAATAATGGAAAAATAAAATCAGAGAAAACAAGCAAACAAACAAACAACCCAAACAAAAACAACCCAAAACATTTTAATCATTTTACATTTATTCATGTAATAATTGCAGCTATTGCTGCCAGAGGGCTTTTGTTGTTGTCTATTTTAATTAAGTAATTCAGTTAGCTATTCAAATAAGCCAGCATCATTTTCTGTGACTCTACCTTCCCCGTCCCTCTATTTTAAAAATAAAAATAGTAAAATACTATTTTATTTTCCTTACAATTCTCTATCCTTGGTATACATAGTTTTGTCTGTAATTCCAGCAATAGAAATCTAACAAGTTCTTCAAATGTTCAAACAAAACCGAAACTGCTTCACTAGACAAGCAAATAAAACAATACTTTTATTCTGCAGAAATTCCCTCTATGATAACAAGTGAGCGTATGATATGGATATGATAAATGAGAACTAGTAAAAGGTATTATCATTTTCCTTGTATCAGTTCAGTTACAGAGATCATTGGTACAAAAGGTTGTCATTCTGTCATATAACACTGGCCAGTATTTATTCATTCATCTAATAGATACTGTTACATTCTGCTTTCACTAAATGCTTACCTTATAAATTATGGGAATGACATTCAGAAAGATTTAGCTATTAATCCCCTGAACAAATCTGCCTTCATTTCTTTCCGTCAAGCCTTTTTAACATTCTGCAGAGGCATCTCTAATTTTCTATGTTATTGGTTTCTTAAAAATGGAGTCATATTTTTTGTAAAGCATTTATTGATCTTCAGAGAGGTTTATTGACCCATCAGAAGGTCTTGGTGACTTAGGAGAGAGAATAACACTGGAAGCAAATAAAGCTAAAACCAAATGCCCCCAAATAAAACAGAGTAAAGAGAAAGAGAAATGGACAACCTCATTGATTACAGATGTCAGCAATAAAAATATCCACTCCTGCCCTTGGGATTTGCTCCTCATATTCACTGAGCTAGATTCACAGAAAAGTCTTGATTTAAGATAAAGCAGATTTGTTGTCCATCTAAAACCAAAGAGCAAGAAATAAAAATAATAACAGAAAAGTGTAAAAAAAAAGGAAGCAAAAATAAAACAGTGGCACTAGTACTGCAGCATGACTTTTGCTTTGAGAGGAGGTAGGAAAGTATTCATGTGAAACTTTCTCTCACTCTTGGCTTTGCATATTGGGATCCTCTAGAGACAGATGTGCACAGAGAGCCAGGGAAAGCAGCAGAGAGACAGCCACAGGATCCTGCTTAAGTCAGCACAGACAACCCTACTACCAATTCAACCTCCCCACATGAGAAAGCGCATGAGAAAAGATGCTGCACTTATCTTCAGGCATCTCTTTGTGAGATGATCAAACAAGAAATGTTTGATATATGCGAGCGAAGAAAATTAGTACACTTTTTCCACTTGTAAGACCTATTTCCAACACAAAAGATCTAAAGAACAAGCTAGATAACTTTACCTATTAAAACAAAAAGTAAAATTTACATAGCCATGTAAAAAAGAAACCTAAGACCTGAAATCTAAAACCAATGGTAGTAAGGCACAAAGTGCTGCTTTTCTCTGTTGGTCAAATTCTTGTACATTTTCTTTTCTTTTTTGCTTTTTAATGTCATTACATGACAGCAGATAAAACCACTCGAGAAAACCTCTAGTACTATGAAAAATGGTATGTAAACCAAAGAATAATACAAAATTTCAGTTTATGGAGCTAATACCCTACTGATCCACTTTAAAACCATGTTCTCTATATGTCAATTTAAAACTTGCAGATATAAATATCTACCGTGTTTTTTGGCATTTCTCACATTACAACTGCTATCAGTTGTTCTCAGTCAGTTACTTTGAATAATTGTCTCTAGGCAAAATTACTTATTTCCACAGCATTACATCATGTTGCAAACACCAGCCTTCCTCCCATACAACAAACTTCAAAAGATGAGAGCTAAGTCACAAGCTTTTCCCCTGCGGGCAAAACTTGCATTACAAATGTGGAGATCAGATTTTCACAACTGCTGACTTATCAGCAAATTAAATTTTAAAAGCCTCAACACTCAGATTTTATCTGATCACTACGTCTAAGACAGAGTCTCACTTCAAAATAAATGTTCCTCCTGAAGTTGATCTCTGCTTCACATACTTCTTGGTTGCTTCCTCCTTTTATCCTATAGAAGAAATATTTCTAATCCTATGAAACTGAGGAAAAAAAAAAACCATAAATGCTCAAAGTATCTTGAAAACCAAAGACAAATGAAAGATTACCCTCTTAAATAAGAGGCACTTGAATAAGATTTGCACATCACCTAAAGACATTGTTCACTGTCAGGGGAAAGTATCGGATTCTTTAACCTTTAAGACTAAAATGTATACCCTCTCTTGATTTAGAGTCAAATAAGACATGGGAATATAAAACATGATTTAGTAGTATGCTAGGAGTACTAAATCAAAAAAAAACAACCTAAACACCTGGACTGGACTGGTGATGGGCTTTCCTCAAAGAAACAGACACAGGAGGCTAAGGGATAGCAGTATGTTGCTGCATCAGGATCTTATCTAACGTACCTACAGGTATGACTAAACCCAGGAAAATGCACAATTCTAATAAATTCAGTCACATTGTTGTGGTTCTTTTCAATCAGAGACTTCATTTCTGATGCATCTTTGGAACTGGTTAAATTTATTTTTAAATTTTTTTTTTTAAATGGTAGTCTAGATCTCTGTCATTAGACGAATTTGTAATTTGTCTTTCTGGGCATCCATCTGAAGTATGTTCTTTAATGAGTCTACATCTATTCTAATAAAAAGAAAAGAATGTTTGGGAGTTTTTTTACCTTTGTTTTTTTTTTTTCCTTACCGGTTTCTCCTGCTAATAAAAGGCCATATTTCTTTATTGAAATCTGCATTTCCTGAGCTGTTCTAGTGGTACAAGAGCTGAAACCAGACACAAGGGACCATCAGAGACAAGTCATTGCTCTAGGAGACTGTTGGCCCAGGACTGGAGCCTGTCCCTTACTTCTGCCTCTTTTTAGTTCCTTTAGAGAAAAAGCTGTGAATTAATAGAAACTAGCAATATTAAGGACATCACTCCAAGACAACAATTAGGGTGACTGAAGCCCAGAGGAACGCCTTCCTTCTCCTCACTGAGGAACAGAGCTGGCATGCAAAGAGTTTAGTACTCAGAGTCTAACTAAATCAATTAGCAACAATAAACTCAATGACATCAGCAGCAGTTAAACTTGCTAACACTGCAAATGGACAGAAAAGATTTGGGGCTTTAAAAAAGAATTTCATCTTTATGTTCACATCCTCTAAAATTCTGAAGTACCTCCCACATAAAAATTCAGTGAAAGTTTCAAATACTCTGTTTTCACCCTCATAAACACCACTAGCATCTGAACTGTAAGCTGTAGGATGCCAGTTTTTCCTCTTTATCTAGGTTCAAGTGCTGATTCATCAGAGTATCTCATCATCTCATGCTTGTTATGTGAATGCCTGAATTTTCAGGTTGCTAAAAAAATACAACTACAGCTTGATTAGTTGTCTTTATAACAAAACATATTAAAATTACTATTTTATTTCATTTTAAGTGAAACACTTCAGCTTCAATAACTCCTAAAGAAAATCGTTAAACATTTACTATATATATTAAGTTTTAGAATGTTGTTTCAAAAAAAAAAAAAATCAAAATACTTAGTTTATAAACTGTCAAAATGAACTATTTCTTTTTAGAAAATAGTATTTATGGTGGAGTGGAGCTATTTGCCAAACTTGACATAGCATCATAAATAGCTGCAGTCAATCAAATAATGCAATTTTTGGATAAATAAGCTATTTTTCTCTTTTAAAAATGTGCCTATTGTTGTTCTCAAATGATTGCTTAAGCCTGAGGGTTAGAGGTTTGGGTTTTTTTGTATTTATTTGTTTTGCGTTTTAGTGACACTATTACCTGTGATTTCAGCTCTTATAATTTCTTTGAAGTCTGACGATGTGGCAAGTTCTGCTTGAGCTTTGTACCCTATTTGTGCTTCAGAAAGTGGCAACAAAAACATGTCTAAATGAAGATTTTTTTTCAAAATAAATTTTCTTTTGAAAAGTTTAAACACAAATATTAATAGCTTTAGGTATGATTTTATACACTATTCTGAGAGAGTACATTTCCCATCCTATATGAATCACAGAAACCTGTTTCTCATTCAAGATGGGCTTTTCCTCCCCTCAGGGTTCAAATTCCAGTATCCTTTGTGGTTGCTGCCCTCAAGCTTACACACATTATAGCTATTGTAGATGGGTTGAACCCAAATAACCCCCCTTTAAGTAGATAAACTATTAATGATTTCCTGGAGATTCCAAACATATTGCCATTAAATATTAATTATAAACCATCTTATTACCCTACAGAAAATGAGAAAAATACCACCTCAGTGACCTCATGGATTCTGATGATATCTAATTCAAAATTGATGGGGAAAAGAGGAGCTGAATGGAGAAAAACAGAGCACAGTTTACTTTGCTGTTATCAGCTGAGATCACTCTTCACTTGTATATGTAAAGTCATCTGTATGCAAAATCAGCTATACATGTAAAGTTAAGGCCCAAACATCTTTGAAGGGCTGAACACTGGACTTCTGTATGCTCAATCAGTTATTCAATATTCAAATGTCTCCCCTTCCTCTGTTCTCCAACCTTCACTAAGACTCAGTCTTTTATTTTTCTTATACAGGAGACAAATGAAACCCTGACTAGATTACACTGTGCAGCTGGGCAGAGTCCAGATTTTGCTATGAAATCTGATTCATTACAAAGAAGCAAAAAAAATGAATCAACAGCCCACAAAATGTCAGTCTAAAAGATTGACCTGGAGGCAAAGGCTGTGCTGCTGAGGCTGCAGCCATCTTGCCCAGACGGGGATGCAGCACTGAGCCCAAGCACAGGGCTGCTCAATCCGTTATGCCATAGCATCTGCTGCATTTCCTCCTGGAGCTCGAGTTAAATCTCCCTCAGGCTTTTCCAGGTACAACGGCATCAGTGTGTTTGATATCACAAGAATCTCCAACTGTGATTAACACCTAGATACCCCACTGTTTTGTTTGAAGCAATATCAACCCCTTTTGTACATGGCTCTGAGAGACAGCAGAAAGATCTGTAAAATCATGTTTGCCATGCTGAGGAGAGTGCTCCCACTGCAGGAAAAGACCAGGGTATAGGGATCCTCACTCAGCAAAAAAAGGAATAAAGTGAAAATGAAAAATAAAGGAGGGGTGATAAATTAGCATTAGGCCTGATGCCACTAAAGTGCATCATTGGGAGAAAAACGTATTGAGTGAAAAGATGCAACAGACAACAACACATTCACATAAGGATGGTCCTCATAAGGATGGCCCTCTATTTTCTTGATACTCTCACTGAACATATAGAGGATGTAATCAAGGTTTTGAGGAAAAGGTTGCCAGCAACAGGAAAGTGATCTGCTATGACAACATGCTCTTCTCTAAACTAGCAGAGCCAACCTCATGATAACCATCATGAAAACCTTAAGGACTGCAACAGTACAGCTGAGAAACACTGCAGTTAGATATCTTAATAAGTTTTTGTGGCACCTGGAGGTTGACTCCTCAGCAGTGACGCCAAATGCAGAAGCACTTAACAGTGGGTGCTTCTAAACCACTGGCACCAAAAGATTATGGTTAAATTTTTTATTGTGTGTCTTCCAAGCCTGTTATTTGATTAATGTCCTGGCCCAGCAATACTGAATGTAGCTTTAAGTGAATTTAAGATCCACTATTTCAAACAAAAATAGAATAAAGTTATTTCCAAAGTTATTTCCTACAAATCAATACCTAAATACATAGAAAGCCCAAAATATGTTTCCTCAGCTTTGAAAGACTCAGGTCCAAGTTTTCCTTCAAGATTTCGAACTCAAGATTTTTTTTTTTTAATCTGTCACTTAAATTGGACATAAAATTAGTATTTCCCAAATATTAGCTGCATGACCTTGGCTTATATAAGAAATATATGGTTTACCATTAATACATGTATTTAGAAGACTTTAAAGAAGTCTGTCTTAAAATTGCTAGGTTTAATTGACTGGTAAACCAGGATGTGTTAAACAAGAAACGTATATTGACCTGTCTGCACAATCAACAAAAATGAATAAAAAATTGTGCTTGACAAAAAACATTCAGTCTATGCCTAGATAGGATCAGATTTGTTACAGGTTCACTGAGATGTGCTATTTTTATTTTCTAATATAACATATCTCCCAGGCATATTAACCTGAAATGGCCTTGCAGGTGTCTATGCCCAAACAAAGCAAAAGACTCTAGTCCTGATGTTTTAAAAAGACAAGAAGCAGTAATATAAAATACAGAAGCAGTAATATAAAATAGACTATGTTTAAATTATAAACAAGGAGAAAATAAATTAACAAGCTTTATAGAAGCAACAAATTAAGAAACATCAGTAAGGAAAACTGGAGGAATAACAATGGTTGGTAAAATTTCTTATTAAGCAAGGAAAATCCATTCCTTTCATGGCTGTGAAAGGCACAGAGCATTCACGTCCTCCTGAAATGAAAAAAAAGAAAGGCAACTTTCAGCAAAAGGAAAGCTTTGCCAATCAAACTGAGCAGGAGAGAGTAACTAAAATTCAATTGTTTAGGAGAAAGCTGCTGAGAATCTTTCTCTCAGCATATCCATTACTGCTCTTAATTAACAAACATTTGAAAACTGTAGAAATTTCAAAGAACTGGAAAAGTGCCAGGATTAAAAGCTGAATAAAAGCAGGGGCTGTGGGAATTATAGAGGACTTAGATATCAGTTCCTGGAAAAAATATGCAACCAATTTGAGGCTGTCAATTAAATTTAGAGACTATGGAAATGTTCAGCATGAGTCAACTTGGTTTCTTGCAAAGTAGGTCTTTTCAAATCAATTGTTCCATTTTTATGCCAGGATTTCAGGTCTAACTCATATAGTCAAGTTATATTGTTATATATTTGTATTTCTCCTGGACTCAATACCATTCAGTTTCTGATTATAGATGTCAAGATCTTGGATCTAAATGACAGTACAATGAATTAAAACTTGGTACCCTGATGGATCTCAAAATGCAGTTCATACTGAGATGATACCAGGAACAGAGCTTTAGCCATAAAACTACAGGGAGTTGATTCTTGACCCCTATTTTTACCAGTAACTGAGGTAGAGCTACAAAAATTTTACTAGCACAGTAATTGATAAGATCAAAGAGTATATTTAATAGTCAGGTTACTGTTACAGGGAGATCTGAATCACTTGGTAAATGATCACAAAGCAATAAAAGTACACTTCATGTGGTCAAATGTAACATAAGATAGATGGGAACACAGACTGCAGGTTGTACAAGTTGGAAATAAGTAATTCAGAAAGGGACTTAGAGGTCATCACAGGTAATTGCCTCAACATGAGTTCACAGCGCAAATCTGTGGCAAGCAGTCCTTGTACACCTAAAAAAGTAACTTCATGGGGAGGAGGGAAACCTTGGTTTTTTTCATCTTTCTGCACAGCATGGGTCATGAATTTCCTGCTATGATCATCTGGGCATATCTCTCCTAATCAGTTACCTGCCATTGCAGAGGCTGCAAGCACTGCTCGCACCATAGTCTTTCTTGTCTCTTTCCTAGAGGCACACAATACTTAATGCTCCTGGTGACTGAACTTCCCATTATTTAGGCCAACCATCCAGCAACGTTGGATTCAGTATAGAAGTTCAGAGGTGAAAAGGTAATGAAAAAGTGGTATGGATAATGGGGATCAAACTCCATCAGCAGAAGCCAATCCTTCATCATTCTCAAGCTGAGTGATAAGTCTTCAGAAGGCCAACTACACTAACACACCCAGAGTTTATCTATCAAGGTCAGGGGGGGCTCCTGGTTACACTTTCTTTTGTGATACAGGACTGACTATGCATGGGGTCTCAGAGTGGCTGCACCACAGAGCCTTGCTGTGGGATGTTCCTCTCTCAGGAAAGTCAAGTCTCAACTGCATAAGGGTTGGATGTAGTAAAGGGGCTACATGTTGGCTTTCCTTCAGCAAGATGAATGTTTCCAGCTTTAAACTCTAGAACTGGTGACATATATTGTGTCAATATTTGTTTCTGAAAATTATCTTTCTGACAGGGATAGAAAGCATCAGGCTCACAGTTCTACTCTCAGCTTTCCAGGATTTGTACATGGATTCCTATGCTTGTCTATAAGTCAAAATACGTGGGCAAATCCTTAAGACCATGTTTTTTCGTTATAGCTTCCTAGTTTTTAATCACATTCAAAACAAAAGCTCAGATTGCTATTCATATGTTTAAGAGCTTTCCTTCAGGAGTTGGTGTTCATATATTTAAAAGGCATAGAAACAGCATTTTCAAAACAATGCTTTATTCAGATGTCTCTTCTCTCAAGTATTTGCAAAAATAGGTTTATAGAACAAAAGACACAGATTCATAATTCTGTACCCAAACTCAAACTTCAGTTAATGCCTACCAGAGCTACAGCTACTTCTGGGAGAGGATGTTGCCTGTCTTCTTCACAGCGTATTCCTTCTGCTTTGCATTTCTGACCACTGAGAATCCACTCCATTCCGTTTCTGAAGATTCAGTTTAGTCTCATGCTAAACCTTGGGAAAAGGAAACTCCCAGCCTGATGAAGAGAGAGAATATTTCCCCACAGGGAGCCTATCTGTCTTTCAAGACTCATGTCTGTTCCCTACATGTTTAGTTTATCCTTTAGCAGCTTATTTTGATGTAACTCCTTGAAGTCAAAAAGTAGAGTATGAAAGAGGTAATCTAAAAGCATATAATTTAAAAAAAATAATTCCTGCAGTTCTCTCTTTCTCTCCCTCTCCCTAAAAGGACTGCATTAAATGTTTGATACTTGACATTTGTAGAAAGATCACAAGGTTGGTGGTTTTTTTTTTTCTTTTAATAAATCAGAAACTGAGAGAATACAGGGAGATAGGACAGATAAATTGGTTATATCAGCACAGACCTCTAAAAATGAAGTTCAATACATAAATCATTTTTGCATTTATTATTCTCCTAGTGCCTTTGTAGAGTAGATATGATAAAATATCTGGATTATTAGGAAGATGAATTAATTGATATTCATGAAGGACTTATTCACTACAAACATGAGAGTCTTGAAAGTCGTGCCAGCTTGTCGTTGCTTGAGCTGGTGCAGAAGCATCATAGTTGTGATTCTTCACTATTTCACAAAAAAGGGACCACTTGTTTCTTACAGATTATACAGAGGCTAATTTTGGTGGAGGACAGAACCATTCAGAAAATCTCAAGTATTCAATTATTTAGTCCTACTGCCAGGACACAGGGTTATGAAGAGAAGTATCTGGCTCCACTTCCATCAGCGGGAAGTATCTCCAAGATTATGCTTCCAAGGTCATCTTGGAACTGAAACACTTTTTCTTCACAACTTCCCTTTCTACAGGTTGGTTCTTGACTAGCTGAGTTGGTTCAGTGAGCACACCTAGGTACAGGAACTCCTCCGTTTAGTGACAGAGATGGCAAGACTTGAGTAGGTGGAGAAGCATCAGGGAGCATAAGAGGGAGATGGCCATTGAAACCACAGCCTTCCCTGAGAAAGGTCCAACAATCAGACAAGATACGTAACACAGAGGATTCCTGTTCCCCCTTCATCTAACTGAACATAGTGACCAGAAGGAGAGGGGCCAATGGCAACAAATTCCTGCCTGGTGCAGCAGATGCATCCCCTCAGCAACAACTCCTCCTTCTCAGGTGGGATTACAAGACCCTGGAAATGGAACTGAACAATAACAAGGATGATACATGTAGCTTAGAAGTGTCACCAAGGTTAAGTTGGCTTATGTCCTGCATCAAAGCTACTTCTACAAAGAAAAAAGAACAAGTTATTGTCAGAGGTGACACCCTTCTGAAGGGAACAGAAGGCCTAATCTGTAGGCCAGACACACTTCTTAGGGAAGTCTGCCTCCCTGGGGCCTGGGATAAAGATGCGGGGAGAAAACTTCCCACCCTGGTACAGCCCTCAGACTATAATCTCTTATTAACTTCACAGGTGGGCAACAATGAACTCACAACAAGAAATCTGAGGGCAATCAAGAGAGACTTCAGGGCTCTGTTAATGACGGATCACAGGATGAGAGTGCTGTAGAGGGTTATGGATTGGATCATCTTGAGTGCCATCATGTGGCACATACAAGACAACCAGGTGATGAGGCCCTTTCAGCATGGCTTTATGAAAGGCAAGCCTGTTTGACAAACCTGATCTCCTTATATGACAAGGTGAACTGCTTACTGGATGAGAGAAAGGCTGTGGATGTTATCTACTTAGACGTTAGTAAAGCCTTTGACTCTGTTTTCCAACAATATTCTTCTGGAGAAACTGTCTGCTCATGGCATGGACAGGCATATGCTTTGCTAGATTAAAAATTGGCTGAGTTGCTGGGCCCAAAGAGTGCTGGTGAATGGAGTGAAATCCAGTTGGTGTCTGGTCACAGGTGGTGTTCCCCAGAGCTCAGTATTAGGACCAGTTGTGTTTAATATCTTTACTGATGATCTGGATGAGGGGATTGAGGGCACCCTTAGTATGTTCTCAAACAACATTAAATCTGAGTGAGTGTGTTGATCTGCTTAAAGGTAGTGAGGATCTACAGAAGGATCAGAACAGGTCAGTGGGATGAGGTTCAATAAGACCAAATGCCACATCCTGCACTTGGGTCACAACCATCCCTTGCAACACTACAGGCTTGGGAAAGAGTGGCTGGAAAGCTGCCTGGTGGAGAAGGACCCACTGGTGCTGGACAACAGCTGGCTGAATATAATCCAGCAGTGTGCCTAGGTGGCCAAGAAGGCCAACAGCATCCTGGCTTGTATCAGTAATATACTCCGTGGAATACTGTGTTCAGTTTTGGACCCCTCAGTGCAAGGAGGACATTGAGGTACTGGAGTGTGTCCAAAGAAGGGCAATGAAGCTGGCAAAGGATCTAAAGAAAAGTCTTATGAGAAGATGCTACAGGAACTCTATTTGTTTATCCTGATGCAAAGGAGGTTCAGGGGAGACCTGATCTCTCTCTACAACTACCTGAAAGGAGGTTGTAGCAAGGTGGGTGTCAATCTCTTTTCCGAAGAAAAAAGTGACAGGCAAGACGAGAGGAAACATCCTCAAGTTGTACCAGGGGAGGTTTAGGTTGGATATTAGGAAAAATTTCTTCACAGAAAGGGTTGTAAAGCACTGGAACAGGCTGCCCAGGGAGAGGTTGTGCTTAGGGACATGTTTTCGTGGTGACTTCCAACCAAACAATTCTATGCTACATGATTTAAGGAATAAAGCTTTATGTTTATTGAATGTGAAATTTACCAGTTAGGTTCCTAAGCAAATTTGATTTCTCTGTTGTAAAGACTCTGAAACAGGAATTGCTAGGGATTTAGTGGAGGGGTGTCCACTTTAAGAAAGATGCATTGAGAAAAAGAATCTGGTAGATCATAAAGCATGTCTGTTGCTGATCCTGCTTCACTATGTGAAGTAAAAGAGGTTTGGGAATCCAAGGCTTGCCCTTGCTTCTGATCATGGATATTTTGGCAAATGTGCACAGAGTTCACCTGAACAGACTTCACCATCTCTACAGCCACAGCCACACATCATCAGGAACAGACACACTGTTTAAGCTCCACAGTTAAAACTGCCATCTACTTAAGACAGGAAATGCTTATGACTCTTCTCTCAATTTCTTCAGTATTGTCCATTTGTGGTGCAACTCTGTGCTGTCCTTTGGGCAAGTAACCGGCTACATTTAATCTTTGAAGATTTGGGTCCCCATGACTTCAAGCAGGGTTGCTTCAGAAATTATGTCAAATTTAAAGATGACAGGTTATGCCTAGAATAGTCAATAAATTAGAAAGATGACTCAGAATGAACAAAATGAACAATAACTAGATATTCATTCAAATCATGATAACCATAAGTTTAAAGTACAGACAGAAAAAAAGCGTGGAAGTTTAGAAAATTACAATATTCTATAACATATACAAGTTGAAAGCAGGCAATTATATTACATGATTTTATTAAATTGCACAGTAATTTAAAAATACTATTACATTTAAAAAGAACAATTGAAAAGAATAATTATATTTCATTATGTCAGCTGGGTTGCTCAGATGAACACTGTGTACTGCTTGATAGATAGATACTGTGACACAGAATCCCATAATGTAATAGATTTAAGAAAAATCATGATTACCAGGCCCATATGCTGGGAGATATTTTATTACTCCTGACAACTGGCATATTTAAAACTCTTTAATCGAAAATGGGGGGAAAAAAAGTAGCTAAACAGGTAGCACTTGTACCTCAAGACACTTTTTTTCAACTTTAATTCATCAAGAAACTGAACTTTTTAGTATTTCATTATATAGTTAAAGATTAGCTGAGCTGCTTTAAAATACAGTCTTTTGTTATAGCACCTGTTCTCCAGCCCTTTGTTTATCTTTGTAGCTCTCATTTGGACCCTCTCTGTTCTGTCTGCACCTACAACACAGGTCCTCGCCTGTACTGGGCTCGTTGATTAAGTCATCGCAGGCAGCTGCAGGACTTTATATTAGTCTTTGTTAAACTTCATACTGTTCTGGCTAGCCCACTCTTTCAGCCTGTCCAGGTCTCTCTGTTAAATGGCTCTCCCTTCTGACATGTTCATCCATTTTGTGTCATCACCAAACTTGGTGAGAGTGCTTTCAATCCCATCATCCAGATCATTTATGGAGATGCTGAACACCATGAAGCCCAGTAAAAAACATTGCTTACAACCCTCTGGGTGCATCCTGTGAGTCGATTTCCTACCTATCTTGCAGATCAACTGTCCAACCTGTATCATACCAGTTTGTCCAGGAGAAGGTTGTGGGAAACAGTGTCAAACACTTTGCTGAGCTCCAGGCACACAATATCCACCAGTCCCCCCATGTCAACAGAAAACATTATTTTGTTGTAGAAGATGATCGGATTAATCTGACAATTTCTGGATTGCAGTTCTGTTCAAACCCAAGAAAATCATATATATATATATATTTTATATATATATATATATAAAAAATCAAAGTAAGTCAAAGTTCCAAATAGTATTTAATGCTTATAAAGAGTAATAAGGTCTAAGGAAAGAGAAATGCACCCACTCCTCCCTTCTAATGCAACACTAGCCTGAAGATAGAAACACAGAATTAGACAAACCAGAATAATGTGGGAAACTAGGTCCCCTGTGTGTCTTTTTTTTCAGTATATTTTGTAATCTCTCATGGTCAGAATTCTGAATCTGAATTTAACAACCAATAGCTATTGTTCTGGTTTTTTGCAGGTTTTGTAAGAAATCAGAACTGACTGCCTAATAGGCGACACTTAGATTTTTGGTTTACATGTGGTCCATTCAGTCAGTCATTTATGTCACTTCACCAACAGTTTATAGCCTTTTTTCCAGGCTAACAAACTATACTCCAATTTATAATTTTTTTGATAGCACAGACTTTACTGTGTGACTTCTGTCACTTCTTAGCAACTGAATAGCACAGGATGCATGACTGAAGAAAACAAGAAAGGTTATGACATTTCTCCATCCTGTATAGGGTTTCTAGCTGCTGTATCAGTTCCATGTTCTGAATAGCAGCCAGCATAAATCAGGCATATCTCATGTTGGCATGCAGAGAATAAGGAAAAAGAAAAGGCACATATGCACATACAGACTTGCAGAGTTTCCTAAGATATGCCCGTTTTAGCTAGCATTTGCGAAGCTTCTTCCCCACTACGTTTAATATCTATAGTAGTAAACTCTCAGTTATAGAAGGCAAATTTCGGGTTAAGCTATCCACAACTTCACTAAATTAGAATGAAGTTGCATGAAGTAAAAATTAAGTGAGCCTTTCAAACTGCTTGTAAATACAAGTGCTGGCAGGAGCTGTTTTCTGGATACAGTTGGGTTTGAAATTATGCCTTTTTATATTTGAAATCCTTCACAGTTTTATTAATTTACATCCATTATGCATCATAGTGTTCTGGGATATTTTTGGTTTAAATGCTCATTACACTTAAACTTGAGTCTTATATCTCTGTAATGTCTAGTTTATGTAAGCGCATTTTATTAATCACAACACACCACTAGTTAGAAAGTATGACCTATTAACCATATAATTGTGCCATGCCATTACATTTATGTCATACTTCTTAGTTTAAGGGTTCATGTTTTCTTTGTAACTTGCAGACACTGTTTGGTTCAACAAGTTAGACTTTCAGTCTGCCCAGTCTTTAAGAATTGCAAGTAGCATTAAAAATCCAAGCCATCTTCTGTCAAAAGAGTACATTTTTATTAAAAAAAAAAAAAAATTATCTTATATTTGATGTGATACTAACGGAAAGGCCTTCAAATGTTCTCTGTAGTGATGACCCAAATATTAGAAGACAGTAGAAATTATACATTACCTCCTTCTCAGGAAAAAATAAGGATGAGTCTAGCTGTATCTCACAAGTCCAACAAATCTCTCTCTCTCTCCTTCCTTCTGACTCCTCATCTCACGTTGTCTTCTGCCTGATCTATTTGCCCTTCAGCCTCCCAGTGATTCTGCTTTCCAGTGAGAAATGGAGAACGGCCATTAGTATTGCCCAAGATACACAACACACAATGCTGCTCCCCTTAATGGAAATGATGGTATCCAATAAAAGCTTTGCATAACTTTGAAGACTTCTGAGAGGCCTTTAAAGTAAATACTGTTTATTTACCATCCCAAAAATTCTAAAACAGAAACAAACTTTTCCTGGAGATGTCTTTCGAAGTTGAGGTATTGGGCCCAGATATGTTCTCAGTAAACCAAGGAAAAATTCCTGAGGCTAACTTACTTCAAATTTACGCCATTACCAAGAAGATATTTATTTAATATAAAGAAATTTGTCATCAATTCTATGAAGTCACATTAGGTGCAATTCAGACCATACTTGACTCATATTGTCTGTTATTACTGCTATTACAGTGCAATGCACACTTAGCTGCAGACCAGATGTGTGTTGTGATAGATCCAGCTTCAATTGAAGTAAACTTGTCTCTTGCAGCATTTACCTTGCATCATCTGGACGTCAGTTCAGGTTTCCTTCTCAAAGATTTAAAGTGATTTTTTTTTCTACTAGCTCTAGGAAGCAGACTCCTAATACAAATACTTTTTTTTATTGTTGTTGTTCAGAATTGCACCTAAGATGAGTTTTTAGTCTAATCTATTGTTCCCACTTATGCTTCATTTTAGCATTGTAAATAATAATTCCTGCTTCTTGACATAAATATGTTTGTAGTTGCATTCTTACTTCTATGCTATTTGAAAACTCTTGGATATAAATCTTTAATCTTAAACCTTAAACAAATGCCGTGGGCATATTTTCCATGTTTCAGATCAGTTTTTCTAACAGTGGACAGTATCTGATACTCGTGGAAGTACAAGGTGCATATAGTATGACTCTTCCCTTGAAAGATGACAGCAATCAGTAGTTTAGAGACTCGACTCCTCAAGCTGGAGGTTAGCTCTGGGCCACTGTACTTCATACAGCTATTATTCATGAATTTGCCTAATACCTTTTTGAACCAATTTATAATTTTGACCTCCTTACAAACTGAGTCATCATTTAGATTACACAGAAGGGGAAAAAAGTGCTTTCATACATTTAAAGTGCTGCTTTGATTATTTCACTGTCTCCTTGTTCCTGACAGAATAACCACTTCTTTATGCTCTTCATGTGTGTTACAGACCTTTATCATATAAACTGCCTTTTTTCAAGTTTAAAAAGTTCTAGCTGTAGGGAAGATTTTAATACCTCAGTAATTTTCTTGCCTTCCTTTGACCTTTTCAAAATGGGAGGACCAGAACACATACAGTGAAAAAATTGTTCTGTTTTCCAAACTCGTTCCCAGTTTTACCCAGTTTGTTTTCTCAGAGCTTCAACACTAACTGCAAAAATGCATTAGCAGTTACACACCCTGGAACTAAAATGCACCATGCAAGAGACAGACAAGGAAACTTCAGACTGGAAAAAGTACAGGGAAGGTGTCAAAATGTTGAAAGCCTCTCAGTGCCAGAGACAGGAAAGTGAAAACAACATGGAAATTACAATTATTCAGGGCCAGAGTTCCATACAGCATCATTAAGGATGTGTTACAGCTGTGAAGAGCTGTGGTTTCTCAAGAACTGAAAGAGAGGAAAGGAATAAATTAGCAGTTACCACACTCATCTGGAATAGAAATGTTACAAATAAACATTGAAAACCATGAATCTTGTGATCTTACAAAAATTGCTAAGCCCCTAAGCCTGAAAGGCTGAGGAAACTCACTGATAGCAAACTGACACATCATTTACAGCAGCCCTGTTCATGGCAGTAGTTACTCACAAGCACAAATCTTTGCAGTATCAGGCCGTAATTTCTATATTATGGACCAATTTTGAGTAGTGAAGTATAAAAAGTATTTGTCCTACTACTACAATGTAGTGTACTGGCATGTGTCAGCCCACTGACATCACCACCAGGAGGACTTTCTTTCTACTAAATACTGAGTAATTTATAAGGTAATAGTTTATATATTCAGCTCAAAGAATGGGCTGAGACTTACATGCTTGGTCACATCCTGTTTTACTAATGTCACATGCAGTTATGTGGGATTATGGCTTGTGATGTGTGCTTTGTGCCTGACTGCAGAACACACACCTTTGCTCAGCAATCTGACACCCTGCTCTACTTCCTTCCGTGACCCAGATGTTCACACACCTCCTCCATCAGTGGAAAGGATGCCAATCTCTTGGAAACCTGTGTGTACACAAGCTGTCATAAAGAGAAAAACTAAAACTGCTTGCAAAGGTGAACATAAAGTAATCCACTACATTAACTGCCACAAAAGCATATTATACCGTGCCACTGACTGGAAGAAAAGGATGACTCAGAGAAGTAATTTTCAATTACAATATTTTAAAGGGGAAAAAAAAAAAAAAAAACAACTACAATAATCTTAAATTAATGGAATTAGGCTGCAATATCATTCTTCCCATTGCTATTAGAATTTTGTCCTGAATAGTATGATATTCTATCTCTTCCTTAAAACCTTCAGAATCCCAGAAAAACCTACAGAAATCTTAATTTGTGTTGAATAAAAAAAAAATAAATTACCATATCCCAGGTCTTTCTGTCGAAAATGCTTCTAAATCTGATCTCTATATTTGCAAGGTGCAGCAGAACCTAGAAAGAAAAGAAATAAAAGAAAACCTGCAGCTATTTCTTTAAGTGATATTTTTAAGCCTCCTCCTCTATTCTGTTTTCTCCAGATTTCTGATCTTGTGACATTTGGCAAAGCAAAGCCTGAAAACTCTACTAGTCAGTGAGAAAATGCAGCTAATGACTTAGATTCCACATTCCCCTTCTCTTACAGAGCAGTGATATCCTGCAGCTCCTCGTGAGAGGGTGTAAGAATTTCCGTGTTTTGAAACTGATGGTGAGATTACAATCAGGGAGGGAGGGAGGGAGTGCAAGTCAGTATGAGGATGACAAGAAAAGGGTACAGCAATATAAAGGATATGCTGGAAGAAGGCCAACTTACAGTCAATTGGACTGAGGTTTTGCAAGCATCAGAAGATGTCTGAGAAATAACATCTGAAGTATGCTTAAAGGCTTCCCACTAAAACTGCTTTTCTAGTGCTGTTTCCATCTCTGATAGATCATCTACAAAAAGTGCAATAGTGCTAAACATCACGGAGAGTGAGCCACTCTGGGCTCATATACTGACAGCTGAAGGAAAAACAAAGGCAGAAATACCTCTTTCTCAACAATATTGAAATAATCCTATTGGTCTGTTTCTCATCACATCATCTCTTTTTTTCATATTTGCTGATACAGGTTTTAGAGGTTAAAAAGGAAACTATTGCAGGAAATCCATCCTGTGAAAGAAAGTGCAGTGTAACATACAGTACTGTAAGAGGGAAGAGGAAAAGATGGAAGTCATGTAAATCAAATATCACTACGTAGAAGAAAGATACTTCTATGAGACACAAAGAAGAAGAAAAAAAACTTCTAATAATAGGACATTTTTGTTCACAATCTTTGTGCTTCATTGGAGAAATGCATAAGCAGTTCCAAAAAGAAAAAAAAAAATCCAAACAATGGACTGTTTTTAGATGTTATGCTGAAATGTATCAGAAAAGTTCTGTGGCAAAGCTCTGTCTCCACTAAAATAAAGAAGGTGATGTTGACTCAGAGGAATGTAATTTAACTCTTCACACTTGTGATTTGCTATGAGTGCTGTGAAATCCTTGGTGCTGTTCTTCTACTTTATAGAGATTTATGAGAGGATCTTCTTGCTCTCTGCAAATTCCATATTGTCCAGGTCAGCACAACCTCTCCTACATCATTTAATATCATTCATATGAGTAATCCCCTTGTATCCAAGAAGAGTACTTCTTTGTGCACCAGGTAAGCACTGATATAAATGTTTGCTGCTTTAGAAACTATTTTCACAGCAGATTTTAATATGGAAACCACATTTTAATGTTAACATATTTGTACCAGGATAATCTTAGATGAAAAGGAATTCTATCCATCTAGGCATCATTTTCATCCAGCCTGTTAATGGGAAATCTCACTTCAGAACTATAAATTAGCCATCCCACTATCCAAAGACTTTGGTTTTCATGACATAGGAAAACAACGGTCACTTACATATTTGGCTTAGATGTTTTTCTTTATATTAACTCAGAAATATTGGAACTTTTCTCTGCATTAAATTTACACTGAACATCTGTAAGTTTAGCTCCTTACTAATAAGTCTTTTAAGGAATGTTCTCACTGTCATTATTTCAGAAGGGGAAGACAGATAATTGTAGGTGACATACCTGTCACAGGCACTGTATTTAAGCTCCAGGGTTTTCTTCTACAGGAAATCACTGTTATGATTACTGCCACTTTCAGATTTAAATGTAAGCCTCATCCCTGACTTTCCTTTAGTTCATCAGAAAAACAGGCAAATGAATAAAATCCCATAAAGCTGTTTCCTTCAGATTAGGAAAGAAGTGTCCTATTATTCCTATCCTAACCACTGAAGGTAAATTAAGATACTGTATACTTGAAACCTTATAACTAAAAGATGTTTGTGAGAGGTTTAATAAATGATCTATTTTATAGAAACACCAGTGAAAGTTTTAGCAGGTCCTTTTTTGAATCCAAGTCTTGATCTTAAAAAGAAGCATGCAACCACTGCCTCCCTCCCCACCCACACCTACCCCACAAAAAAAACCCCAACCAAACAAAAAAACCAAACATCAAACAATCAACCAACTGAAAAAAGAGGTGCCAAATGCTTCCTATTTGCCTAGGCATGAGCTAACATGATTTGCCAGTTATTTCTAGCAACGTTTTTTTTGTCATAGTTCCCCGTCCTTCCCTTTTTGCTTGGCAAAAACTATCAACAGCTCATAACGTTTCCAAAATATATTGCTCAGGATTATGAATTTTTCCAGCTCTTCACTCTTTTCCAGTGATTAGCTACCCCAAAGGAAAAATCTTTTGAGAAATATTGTCCTTTGGAAACATATTCTCCAGTTCAAAGACTTTGCTAAACAACATAATCCTCTCCTTTTTCTGAATTAGACAGATTTAGAGCTGTAAAGTTCAGAAGGAGCATTCAAATTATTACTTTCTCATCATTGCTTCATTGTTAGACAAAAGAATAATATGTATGAATCCTTGCATTTTAAAATTTTAAATACCAAAAGCAAAGCAAATAAAATTTCAGTGACAGTTTCAAAGCTAAGAGTGTCTCAAAACTGATCGTGTAGAACTAGGCAAACCAAATAGGTATTTCTACAGATAAAAAACCCATCCTAAGATGATATTGCAGAAGGTAATAAAAAGGAAACAGGACATAGTATTATCTTTGGATTACCTGTGACTCACTAACATTTTACCACAGTGGATATCATTACAAACTTAATTTCCTTTCATATGATTTCAACAACAGCTACTGTGCATAGAGTGTCCCTAAATCACAGTGAAAAAGCATTGTTAAAGCAGGCAAAACTCTGCATTATAAAGATAATTCTGCAATAAGAAGCCCAATTCAGACTTTAATTTTGTAAGTATTTCTAAATCTTCAAGTGGCTACTACAAAGCATGCACACTGAAGAAAAGTAAAAAATAATGAAAAAGCATCAAAGAGTAAAAGAAAAATAATGAAGTCAAAATAATGAAAATACTTTTAGAACTAATATTTGCAGAACAAAAGAAATCTTAGCTGAATTTTCAGTGAAATTAAATGTTTCAGTGAGAAATTTGTCACAAAGAACACATCGTCTAAGGATTTCAAGAGTTTTTCCACTACAAATTAAAAGACAGACACTTAGTTATTTTTTTTCGCTTCCAGAAGGTTTGACATAGTTACATGGGTTGCTTTTAAGCCCGTAATATTTTCTAACGGCTCTGTCAGTAAGTCATAAAATTGCTTTACTTTCTTAATAAATGGCATGAATATTAGTACTGCTAAACAAGACCCATTAATTTCAATAGCATTTGGAGGAGTATTTTCAGCTTATATATCTATATATCTATTTTTATCCACTTTAATGATTTGTGACATTTCAGTATTTTTCTTCCTTGATTGGGAAGAAAAACATTCATTCAAAATGTCTTCCAAAATGAAAATTTAAAATCTTTTTTATTGAAAATATATGTATGTTAAATGACTGCTGAGAAAAATCCCACATGGATATGTCCTGAACATCTTAACTGAGCTTCAGAAAATTTTTAGTTTTGTCAAAACAGCATTTTCTGGTGTGGGTCTGTACTAATGGCACCTTCTGCATTTTATCAGTCTTTATTTTCACTACAGTATGTCTTAAGACCTTCATTTACACAAGAGTCTGCTAAGGCCAATGCACGACACACACATGGATGTGTCCCTCACTGGAAGTGTCTATAGAATCACAGAATGGTTCGGGTTAGAAGGAACCTCTGGGGATCATCCAGTCCAACCCCCCCTACTAAAGCAGGTTCATCTAGAACAAACATGTTCTAGATGTGTCCAGGAATGTGTCCAGGTGGGTTTTGAAAGTCTCCAGGGAAGGAGACTTCACAGCTTCTCTGGGCAGCCTGTTCCAGTGTGCCACCACTTTCAAAGGACAGGTTTTCATGTGTTTGTGGAACTTCCTGTGTTTCAGATTGTGCCCATTGCTCCTTTCCTGTCACTGAGCACCACTGAAAAGAGTCTGGCCCCATCCTCTTGACACACACCCTTCAGATATTTATAAGCATTGATAAGATCCCCTCTCAGCCTTCTCTTCTCCAGGCTATACAGACTACAGCTCTCAGCCTTTCCTTGTAATAGACATGTTCCTTCCAATCCTCTAATCACCTTCATAGCCCTCCACTGGGCTCTCTCTCTAGTACCTCCCTGTCTCTTGAACTGCAGACTTTCACATTCTTCTCCACAGAGATGCTTCCCAGCAGGTCAACCCCTAACCTTTACTGGTGTATGGAGTTTTTCCTCTCCAAGTGCAGGACTACACTTGCCCTTATTGAACTTCACTGGGTTCTTTTCCACCCAACAGTCTAGCCTGTCTAGGTCAAAACCAGAGAGTTTTTTGGAGGAAATTGTCTCAGCCCAATTTTAGAGTTAAAAATAAAGACTAAGTTTTTTCAAAGATAGTACAGGAAGATTGAGACAGAATCAGCAATGAAACACACATTTCCTAAGTGCCAATGCAGCTCTTTTTAAAAATCACAAGGGTCAGTTTCTGTCTCTCAGACACTCAGTCAGAAGCGCTTCTCCTTATACACAAACTTTGTTTAGAAATTCAACCAACCTCAATATAGAACTGGCTCTGAGATATAGAACCTGCAATTGTTTGCTGTATACTACCTTGCATTAAAGAGAGTCAAAGTGAATAATCTGTATTTTATTTAATGCAAATATAAGTTCAAGTTTCAAAAAAATAATTGCCCATAAGGATGACACTGTGTTTGTAACCAAATGACCTTTCTCTGGGAATGTGAAAAAACATTCATACCATAATTTAGCCCTTGTGTGCTGTTCCATCTTTAACTCTCCTCCATGGCCCAACACAGAAGTTACCAAATGCTTGTCTTATCCGTGATATGCTGACATTTCCAACCCAATGAAACTGTAGGTGTTGTTTTCACACTGTGTTCTTCCAAACCTTCGGATTTCACTACAGGCAAACCTGTTCCAAGATGTTGCCTGCAGCACTATGTGAACTTGCTGTCAGATCAATTTATATATGGATGATTGTTGAGTTTTATTCTCTGGAGGTCAATATTTGCTACATGTACATGTATGGATAAAGATCTGCATAGCTGAGCTGACACATTGGTAACATTTTACAGAATTTTTATACTTCTGAGAATTATTGTCTTCATAATTAGAAAGCTAAATCAGTTATTGTCTTCAAAAAATATACACTTGAAAAAGGGGAGAAACAGTAATAATTCAAGTTCCATTTTTTACTATTGAGACATGTTTTTCACTGGACTACAGGGCCTTAACCCATAGATGCCAATTTTGAATACCATCATCTTTTGTCAGTGTTAGACTGTGCAGTAAACATAACAAACTGCTGGGTCAAAAAGCCTAGTAAGAGTCACTGGCCTAAATGCTAACTCAGCAGGAAAGCGGCACAGCCTTTATAGGAACTATACAGGAATATTCTAATTTCACATAGTTGTGCAGTAAATGACCACAGGATCACACAACAGATCACTAAATGACATCACATCACAGTATGCAGTAGTCTGATCTCAAATATGAGTCATGGCAATTTAGGCAGTTTGCTGTGCTAAAGGAAGAAACTGTGGAACCATTAGTGGATGCAGATATAGCCACAGGATAAGTGGCAGTGTCCTCTCATAGCTTTCTCTCTGGCCACACTGTCACCTGATAGTCTGTCTGGACTGCTTTTATCTTCCCGTAATGGTTTGAAAGTTTTAAAGAAGCTGGTCATTTACTCTGCTGTTCTTCCCTATGTTTATTTTGTTTTGTCCTAGCTTTGGTATTAACTGAAGTTTACTAACAAATTGTGTTACCAAGAGGGTAGTCACAGTTGCATGAGTTGCCACAGTTACTTTAGTGCTAACTTTTTCATTGCAGAACCTGGACTAGAGGGTGACACCCTACCATGGAAAATAATGCCAACTTCCAATGGATCATGTTCATTCACACAGTCAATACATTAAACCTTTTTAGCCCTGACTCTGTGACAATATTCCATGTGCGGACCATTATGCATAACAGGTGCTTTGACTTCAGGGGGTCAGCACACTCATAACAGAAGTATACATCATCCTACTCAGAGAGCTAATAATGCAATCACCATCTTTGGCAGAAGCCAAAGATCCTGAAAAACTATCTAGAGGGTACCTATTCAGGTAAGAATAAATATTAAAATTACCAATAAGGTGCTGAGATTCTCTATAGACAAATAGTCTTCAGCTATCAGACCAGTAACATTTTTTACACGTAATCAGCATGTCAATTTGAAATACTGAATTAATTAATCTACTGTACTATTCACAGGAGTGAGGATCCCTTCAGACTTGTATTTAATACCATGCCTAAGCTTTGAACAAAGCAACAGTCCTGTTGAATGCCATGCTGTTCTAAATTTCTCACTGCTTGGGCTTCAAAAATGAAGCATCTATAAACTAAACCCTGGTGGGATTACTGGGTATAGGGCAATGTCCTCCATAAATTTGAAACCTATAACAAGATTAAATTTTCAATAATTACAGATAAATTAACGAAGTACAAATCAAAGAAAATCTGTAGTTTATCCACACATTAAATTTGATCACTAGTAATGACAGAGAATATTTTATATGTTATAGTAGTCAACTTATAGTCTAGTGAGGAATTCATAAATGTTGCCAGATAGAAAAATGAATGTATAAGGGAACTTGAATCTAAGTCTTTGTGTAGTATCACATAGACTTATGTAAAAGTCCATCTTTATATTCTTCAATCATTAAGGCTAAATAGATTCTAGAAATTCAATTTTTGTATTCCACGGGGCTATGGATGAATTACAATTATATTAGGTCATTTTCCCACTTAGAGAAACATTTCAAGTTTTTAAAAAATGTTTTGGCTTTTTTCTTTTTTATGCTTTAGGACAAAATGAAAATCTTCAGACCAGGAAAAAACAACTCCTGAAAAAAACCCCAAATAAATAAGAAAAAAAAATGTCCATAATCCAAAATAACCAGTAGCCTATTTGCTTGCAGGCTGATATTGAAAAACAAAGTTCATATTGCTACTCTGTTTGACCCAGCTCAGACCCTTGAGTATTGCACTCTCATAAAGCTGATTGCACTAACACCAGAATAACATGGACTTTGGGAAAGATGATTGCCCTGTTTTCCAGGGAAAGAGATGTTTCATCAGAACCTCTTAGCTACAGTAAAATACTTTTACATTTCTCTGTCATAAACAAAAAAGCTACCTGTATTACTGTGTTCTGTGATTTCCTCGGTTTTCTGTTTTGTTGGAACAAAGCCCTTGCTGTGCCCTAAGTTAGTTTCACAGTAATTTTTATACAGGACAAAGGTTTCTGATGATCAGGACTCACAGTGACAAAGCAAATCGACATGCAGGAAACCAGCTGGGGGAAATGATCATTCTGAGGGATGTTTGTCTTGGTTTCCCTTTGTGTGTTCTGCTTTGTACTGCAGAACAGAGTTCAGGTAGAAGTAGGTTAAGAGTTTTTTACACTGGGAGGTCTGAGCATTCCCAAATAGAGAGGGGGGAAGACAAAGGCACCTATTCTCAATTTATCTAAAATAAAATGTGTTCTTTAGTTGAAACTGGAATTTAGTGGAGATGCATAAACTTCACAGCATCTTGTGCAGATATTACTATAGTAAATAAACAGAGACAGATATCTATAGACTTTTAATTCTGCAACTCCCATTAACACAGATTTCATTAAGCAAGGTTTTGAAGGTGCAATTTTCAATACAAAAAAGCATCTCATGAAGAGATTTACATCAACCTTGTGAATAAAGCACTACTATTGAAAACACGTTCAGTTTTAGCACCAGAGTTTTTATATCTCTCTGCCTTAAATCCAAGAGAAAGTTTAAATAGTTTAACCCACACCTTTAAACTCACTCAAAGAATAGCCGTTTGCAGAGTCAAGATGAGAGACCATCTTTTTCTAGTGCTAAATTCCAAGCTGCAGTTAGCATGCCCACTTCTTACTTGGCTTTCTAGACAGCTTCTGAAAAATTATATTTGCAAGTGTCCTGGTTTGAGTGAAAACAGAACTAATTCTCTTCAGTAATTTTACTTTCAGCTCAGTTCTTCTAACTAACTGCACTTTCTGAAGTCAGCAGCCTGTTTTCACAGACAATGTCTGCTTCCAGCAGTGATAACAGCCCATGGTTAGAGTTACTACCAAGGATTGGTGTGCAGACCAAGGCCACTGCTGGGTCCTGTGCACCACACTGGGGGTGCAGAAAGTGAAAGGCTGCACCTGCAGGGAGGAGTGGACAGGACAGGTGACTCTCAACTGACCAAGGAGGTATTCCAGCCCATAGACATCATATTTGATTTAGAGATGTGGGATCCAAAGGGTCTCTGAGCTCTTCTCCCTGCTTGGACTGCTTTGCCAGCTTTTTCTTGGCTTGGCTCGGGTCCTCTTTCGGTTCCTTCCTCGGAGCACCCAAGGAGGCCTCTGTCCGTTCTGCCTTCAATCCAGTCTGCGTGTTCCTGAACCCGGTACCAGAATCCAGCTCCTGAACACAGCTCCCGTCTGCTGCGGGGCCCAGTCTGGGACTGCCCCGGTGCCTGCTCCACAGCATCAGTGGTGACAGTGATGTAATTACCATCAGGGGGGTTGGGTTCCATACTGGTTTTGTATATGTTTGTATATATTCCATTTTTATAATTATTAATTCCATTTTCATTAAAGCTGTTCTAGTTTCCTTTTCTAATTGCTAAGTCTCTTTCCCTTATTCCCTTTCTCTTTCCCCTCTGGGGAGGGAGGGGGGTTAACAGAGAGAATCTGTTATAGGTCTAAGGGGCTGCCCTGACCCTAAACCGTGACAACAAGGAATTTTTGTCAGTACAACATTTATGGCTTTCTTCCTAATAGGCAAGAGTAATGATTTTATGAAATAGTGCAGTAAGTGATATGATCTCAATTTTTATCTGGTTTATTAATAAGTTACTTCTCATGAGAAAAGTTTCTCCTTCTTAAATATTTGTTGACATTCTTTGGTAGGAGAAAAATTTAGTAGCAAAAAAAAATCTTACAGAATGACAGCATTTTACCCCATTGTTTTTCTATTTTTTTCTGTTTTCCATCACTTCTGACTTTCCAGCCTCTCCTACGAAGGTCTTGTCTCTTGTAGTGCAGGATCAATCCTTTAACTTTTAAGTGTTTAAACATAGGTGTTTAGGATCTCCAAAGACCTGGACTTGCTTTGCTCACCTGGAACCAAGACGACTGCATTTCCACTTGTCCCTGAATTGCCAGGAGAGGGTCAGATAAAAGAATGAGTCTACAAATGTCCAGCTGAACAAGAGCATGTATACAGTCCCAGAAAAAAAAAAAAAAAAAAAAAAAAAGTCCTATCAACTTGTCACAATCTTTTGTCCTCTTGCTGCATCTCCCCATGTCAGCATCACCCCACAGAACTTCACCTGCTTTGTCCTTCATCTGTTGCACAAGTGTGCAGTGACCAAGCACAGTGGCACAAAACCAGTATTGTACTGGCAATGAAAGGAAAAGGTTATGTCAAACCAGAATCAATAGCAGAAACATTAGAAATGTCACCTGCAGAGAGTAAGATGAATTTCTTGAACCTTAATCTCCTCTAGTAACAAAATAAGCACGTTTTGAGCAAACTTCAAGTCTTGTCTTGCAGTTTGTATGTCTCAAAAAAATACAATGATACAGCAACAATAAACAGTTTCTATTTTGAAATCACCTCTAAGCTATCAACATCAAAGAGCCACATAATCATAGTGCCATTACAATTATCGTTACATAAAAGAATCAGAATCAATCTAATTGTACTAAAAGCCTTTGGAAACACTCTGACAAGTGAAAGCTTTATACTACTGAATACATTTACAGCATAGCAATTGGCTATATGACAAAAATGTATAGTTTCACAAAAGCCAGGTACAAATAAGTATTGTTCCACATCTTTAGAAAACTGTTAAATGAGAATGATGGCGAATAATGGACATATTTGAGTCTTATTGCTTGATTGTCTGTATAATTAAGGACAGCACAAAGCATTTGGCTTCATAAAAATCACTCAGTTTTTCATTGACAAATAGGACCATGCAAGTTCTCCTCACTTGGAGAACAAAACTGAAATTATTTCAGAAAAAAAATTGTATCACTATTAAATTCATCATGTGTACATCCCACAACGAAAACTAGGGGTTCATACACCTTCTCCACCTCAGACTCAACTCTGTGCCTCTGAAAAAAATACTTAACGTCTCAGTGGTTTGAACACCTGAACCTAGTATTCCTAATAGTGCTTTCTTAGCCTATATCAGTCATTAGGAAAAGCCACGCACAGGACACAAAAATACAAATGGTTTTACTGTTTCCTAAGCACCATATCCAGTCTAGACTGATTTAAAAATTATGGCATTGTCAAACAAAGGCAGGCATGCTGAGAAGGTGGAGCTAAGAAATACTGAGAACAGAATATGCAGCCTTTGCTGCTGTGCCTTTCCAGAGCCTGACTGCCCTCATCCATCCAACCATGAGGTCAGAGTCTGCCTTTTAAGACAGCAAGAGCTATTCTATGAAAGAAATGGAGATAGCTTTTTTTTTTTTCTCTTTTAAAGTACATGTAGCACTTAAAAATGTATGCAGAAAAGAAAGGCTCTCCCCACTTTTTTTATTGTTTTGGGATTTTTTAATCTTTTTTGATGTTTAGTAGCTAGTACACCCCTCCAAGAGGTAGGAAAACCCTAGCTCTAACCAATAACAGCATCAGTTTGGAGTGGAGCTCTTCCTCTCTTCCTCCTGCAGCAGCACTGATACTTGCCACTATACATTGAACTGAAAGAAGACAGACCCAGAGAGAGCACACAGATCTAGTACAGTAAGTAGGCAAAGTCCTCACGTAGGAGATGTGTCCTAGATTCCTCTCTCATTGTGAACTTTCTGTATGAGATGGATAAGCAGATGTGGGTGCGAGAACACCTCCTCTGAAATGAATTTCCTAAATTCTGCTACTTAAGTATGTTTCCCCTGCACTCTCTCCTCCTGACCTTCCAAATCTGCTACCCCTTGAACTCCCAAATATTATATTCCTTCCTGCAGATTTACACAAGTCCACCAGAAAGACAAGGGAGCTTCCTTCTTCTTTCCCACACTCTAGTACTAGCCTCAGAAGAAAATACGCTCTGAAAAGGTGGGTGCTGTGGACTTAGTCAGTGCTGAGGTAGAGAATGAAGATATCAGCTCTAGACCTCTCCTGGGTAAACCACTTCATATACTAAACTGAGTGGAATCTCTGGTGACTGGAAGGCTTAAAAAATCAGGAAGGGGCCCAAAAACTTCCATTGTGGTGGTGGTTAGGGACCAACTCCTAAAAAGTATTAGGTATGCTCAGACCACACTCATCAGACCTTTCTGCTCTGAAGAGTTTCAGGAACACACTGGTTGTCAGTGAAACACATCAGATAACTACTGGATTTTCCAATCAAATAAGGAGTCCTACATCTAGAAAAGCTACATCACCATGTTGGAATTTGACATCCAATTCCTGTTCTAGAAGCCTCATGTCTTTTTGAATGTAGTGGCTTTGTAGTATTTTAGCATGACTCTGAAGGTCCAGATGTTTCTGAAGACTTTTCTCAGGCAACTCATTTATGAATTATACTCCAGCTATATGGGCTGAGGAACCAGTAGAAGGTGGGATGCTTTAGCAGCAACAGACTGTATTCAGCTAAGCTACCTCCTAAACTCAAGTTATATCTTAATTTTTCTGATTGCTTAGCTAGGAGTTTAGAGAAACATTCACTACAGAGATTAAGACTTTCATTTGAGAAAAAGTGAGACAAAAGAAAAGAGAACTTACGGAAGATGGCAAATAGGGTACATGATAAATGATTGAGAAGAACCAGTTTGGATATTCAACACAGAATCAGTCATATATCCTTGCAAGATGTATGGAAAGAAAACTTCCAATGAAATGGAGAAAAAGTCTTTTGAGGGCCTTTACATAATAAATACTCATATCTAAAAAGAAATCAGCAATTATTCTTTCCCAAGATAAACAACAACAAAATAACCAACCAACCAAAAACAAAACAAAAACAAACAAACAAAATCTCCAACAGCACCAACCAAAACCAAAACCAAACCAACCAACCAAACAAACAAAAAAAGGACCTGAAGACATTTGCATTGTTTCATGATTCTTTTCCCTGATGGTTTGCACTTACACTAAAAGAGGTGGTTTTGAAGGTAGGAAATTAATTATTATTGAATTCTCCTGGACACTGCAGCAACTTCTCAGGAAATTACAGGTCACATCTGGACTCACTTTAATTACAGAACTAGCCCATTACAAAGTTCATGTGTCAACTTTTGTTTTCCTTAACTGCTTAACACCATTTATAACAACTATATTTGCTAGTGGCTTATCAAGCTAAAAATTTTCTTCCTTTTCATGTTTTGTTTTGTTTTTGTTTTTGTTTTTTTTGTTTTGTTTTTTTTTATTACTTATTTGTTGGGGTTTTTTTAATAAGACCTAAATGATGTAGAACTTCAGTGAAAACAAGAGCAGCATTTAAAACAGTGAATCTAAACATCCAGAAAACACAGAAAGATATTTTGAAAACTTCCGTTAAGGATGAAAATGTTTTATTTCCTGCACCAATGCATTCAGGCATGCTTCTGCACATGTCATGTAGATGTATAAGTTTTGCAGAGATTTCAGGTTTTGCCTTGGGTTCATCTGCTTCAGTCAGGTATACAATATTCATATTCTGCAAAAAGGCTTTCCTGGTCAATGACAGAAAAAGGAGAAGGGACAAGTTTAAAAAGCAAAAACAAAACTAAACAAAACAAATAAACAAAACAAAGTAAAGCAAACAAACAAAAACAAACAAACAAAAGAAACACAACAAAACAAACCAACCAACCAACCAAAACCAACAAAAAACACCAAAAAAACCAAACCAAAGAAAAACTTGGTTGGAGTTTGGAAATATAAAGATTCATTAACTGTGTTAAATTCTACTAAATATCATTTCGGGTTTTTTCTCCTTTACATTATAATATAATGAAAACTACTAGTAGCTTAGTAGTCAAAGTAAATTCAAAGTGTTCAAAGGGGAACAGAAGGTTTACAGATATAGCTATTTAATATTAGTTTTGAGTTCTAGCCTTGGATCACGGATACCCACCTGTAAATTAGAATCCTGTTTTAGGATGACAAGTTTGTATCAGGGTCAAGAACGTATATATTGGATAACCTGGTGAATGAACGAGTATAGAGGTGCACTAGAAAACTTCTTTAAATTGCAGATAGATTGTATGGTTTTGCCTGTGCTAATAATTTCTGATGTAATATCTGCATCTTCATGTGAGAATCAATTGGCGATTGTTAATGCTCAGCATTTTCACCTTCATCCACTTCAAGATGTATAACCACCTGTTAAAAATATCCTGTTATTTGTAGGTATCTCCAATTGTCCAAATGGTAAGAAAATGCTGGAGCAGCTTCAGAGAAGGGTAACCAAGCTGGTGAAGTTTCTGGAGAACAAGGTCTGTGAGGAGTGGCTCAGGGAACTGGATGGTTTAGTTTGGAGAAGAGAAGGCTCAGGGGAGACCTTATCACTCCCTACAACTGCCTGAAAGCAAGTTGTAGTGAAGTGAGTGTGGCCACTTCTCTCAAGTAAATAATGACAGGACTAGAGGAAATGGCCAGAAGTTGCACCAGGGGAAGGTTAGTCTGGATATTAGGAGGAATTTCTTTACTGAAAGAGTAGTCAGACATTGGAACAAGCTGCCCATGGAGGTGGTGGAGTTACCATTCTCATCTACAAAATACATGTATATAAGGCACTTCAGGACATGCTCTAGTGGGATGGTTATATAGTTTGTTTTGGCTTTTGTTGTTGTTGTTGTTGATGATGGTTGGACACAGTGATCTTAGAGGCCTTTTCCAGCTATGACAATTCTGTGAATCCGTGATTCTACAAAAAGCTGTGATGGTCTAATGGTTGTGATTTTGGCAGCACTATTTCTATTGCTTGGTATTTAGAGTCAATAAAAAGAGTCAGCCTTCCCATAGGACGCAAGAAGGACTTGTTCTCCCAGTTTTGCAGCAAGGCAGGTTCATAATACAAATGTTTGAATGATAAGTCTGATTCTCAGTCCACATCTTTACTCATGAATTATTCACCTTTACCTCTGTCATTCTGAGATGGAATCTTCTTTCTAAACCATTTCACAATCCCTTCCCTATAAGATGAGACTTTCTAGCACTGAGGTTGCCTGGGATTTTTTTTTCAATAAGATGTCATCTTTTCAACAGCAGTGCTCCAACTGAAGACACATTTTTTTCTAAAATATAAACAAAAAAACCTCTCACTATTGTCACTGGCAATTTTCAATTATCCTTAATCTTGGAGTGAACGTTTGGGGTAAAGTGAGTCAGGAATTCATAAAAACAAAGCATACATATTGCTCTGATTGTAAGCGCATCTTTGTCTTCATGCTGAAAAAGAAAAACAAAGGAAGGAAGATGACACACTAGAGACTGGAGCAGAGTTTTCTGTGGAAAAGACTAAAATGCACTCAGATATTAAGATTACAAGATAGGATAAAGTCTGGTAACTAGATGTAATAAAAGATGACAAGACAGCAGATCTAGATGAATAATATCCCATCATTATGAAGTAAGTAGCAAGAGAAGTAGGAAAGCCTTTGGCAAATCTTATGGGTAGCTCATCGCAGATAGAGAAATCACAAGAGGAATGGTGAATGTCTAATATAGTTCAAAAGTTTAAGAAGGATCAAAAGAGTAAATGTGATTCTAACTGTCAAATGGATGCTGAGAGCACTCATGTGGGATGAATACTACATAAATTTTACAAATTTATTATTTGGCAAAGCATAGTTTGTGTCCCTGACTTAAAGAATATCATCTTGGACCAGCCTATTCCAAGTTAAACCAAAATAGCAAACTAGTGAACAATGAGAGAAAGATGATAGATATTCACTTGAAGATCTTTTTTTAGAAATTATAAAGCTTTTCTAAAAAGCATTACTTTAGTGTGATAAGGAAAAATATTGAAGCAAATAAGAAAATGGAAAAAACAGACAATGATTTTTTTTTTTAACAAAAGAAAGACATGGCTTACACTGCAGCTAGAGAGGTATTTATTCCGTTCAGCCCTACCTTTTTTCAACTGATTTCTGATAACTTGCACAAAACCACACCCTTAACTGCAAAACTTCCCAAATCAAAAGGTAAGTCTTACATTTACTGTATCATGCTGTGTAAAGGTGAAACTCAAATGACAAGATTTACTCTGCTGTACAGAAATTAATATTTGAAATACAGCAAATGCAACAGATGTGTGGCTAGGTGAGATAAATTCTTTTATGCCATCCTTTTTATTACTGATGTTGCTGACAGTCTGTCATTGGAGGACATTATTCTTGCTTCTGCAGTTAGACTGGACTCTACAGCCAAAACAATCCCTTAAATCTAGTCTTGCTCACCACACCAAATGTCATAACATGTGAAAATGTTAAATATCTGTCCAAATATCTTACAGCACATCCAGTTTTTCCAGAAGTTGCCAAGTCATTCAATATGCAAATAAGAGCAATAGCCTCAATGGTAGGTCAAATACTTCTAAAAAAATCTTTTAACAGTGGTTAATCCACAAAGTGAACGAAATCTTAATAAAAATAGAGATAATACACAAATATGAAAATAATAATAAAATAAAAAGCAAAACCTGTCAACAATCAGCAGCTGAAGTTCTCTGAACATAAGAAAAGAAATGTGTGCTCCAAAGAAAGAAAATAGAAAACGTTTACTGTGACTCTAGGGAAGGAGATGTTTGAATCACTCACAGAAAAACAACTTGCAAGTCATTCCAGACTGCGGCTGATCCAGCATGGGAAGGCAGGACACCCTTCCAACCTATTGTCTCACACTTTAAGCTCACCCTTGAGACAAAGTAAGGTGGTGTGGTTAGGAGATAAAGTGCAAGTTGAGATTTGAGGGACTCATGTTTTAATTCTGGCTTTGTTCTTGCTTCATTTCATTGGCTTCAGCTCACATCTCTGTGTCTTCAGTAAAATAAAGACATTGAGTGCCTTTGAAATCTGCTTATTAAAAGTGTTTTTAAAAACACAGTATTATTGTGTTAACTGAAACCTTTGCCTCACATGTATCTTGTAGCTTCCCTTGACTGACAGCTTCTTTGCTCTCAGCTGCCAGGAAATCTTGACCCCTCTTATTGTAGCACACCCATTCTCTTGAGGACACTCAGCCTGATGCGAGCCATTCGACTGTCTGCCAGCAACCTTCCCTGGCAGCTCAGCAGAGTGAAGACACTACTCAAACATTTAATATTGAATGAAAATAAGTGCACAAGTCATGATGCAGCCAATTCCACACAGGAAAACAGGGCATATTTTGTGAGGGGCCCTCCCAGCAATAAAATTCAGAGGTTGTTAGCAATATGCTTTGGGTTGAAAACACAGAAGTCCTTGCATTATTGAAGAGACCAGATACTTCTAAGCAGCAAGATGGGTGCAGAAAATCAGTATGGACTAGACTTCAATGATACCTGCTTGGAAATAGCATCTTCATTCCACTGGAGTCTAGATTTCTTCCTCATAATTATTTTCCCATCATCATTCATCAGTAGCATGGTAAATGAACATGGAAGTTTAGCATCTCACTTTCTATTTCAGAATAGATTTGTCCACCAAGGTGCACAGAGGAGAAAAAGCAAAGTAAAGAGCAGGTCTTTGACTACTCTCTCCTTTATTAAAAGGCATGTGGCAGTGCATGTAAAAAAGGGTAGAAATTGCAAATCTCATAACCCTTACCAAAAAGAGTACAAATGTACTTCTCCTGACTTGGCCTGACAGCTCCAGAGAAAAATAAAAAACTCACCTTTTTTTTTCAAAAGTAACCATTCCAGTAAAGTATCACCATGAATAGTAGGCTCTATTAAGTTGTGCAGACAACATGACGATGACATTCTCCCCAAACTTATTCCTGAGTTCAAAAATGAACAGTAATTGGAAATAATATACAGCAGGAACACTCCAGCCTGGAGTACAAATGTTCAAAATGACCAATGTTTTAGTTAGCACTTTTGAATTCTGATCATATTCAGTTTTTAAGGAAGATAATTCCTCATTTTATTAGTATAGGTAACTTTCTTTCAAAAGTAATTGTGGACATCAAAAGCTGAGCAAGATATATAGTTTTCACTGGCTCTTACATGCTACTTTAGTAGCCTTTCTGGATCTGATATGTGCAGTTATACATTTGTATTAATGTAACTTTTTTATCCCCCACCCATATTTGACTAAGACCATCTACGCTGGGCAACTATTGAGAATTAAGTCCAAGTAAATTTTGTTACCCAGCTAATAAGGCCTGATTTCCTTCTGTGTTCAGAAGCCGAATTGCCTTTAACTCCAGTTTCATTCAGTCAGTGCCTTACTCAAAAGCTCACTCAATTTTAGATAATGACATGCTGGCAGTCTATTGGCTGAATCCGATACTTTCCTGTTTCCTGCTTCAGTTTCATATACATCTCTTCTTCTAAAACAGTACCCTGCCAAATCCTTTCAACCATATGTTCTTTGAGCATTTCTTTACTTTAGGAAGTAACAGATGCCTGCCCTGGGGGAAAAAAACAATTTATTTCTGTTACTTAGTTCCAGTAAAGTAGCAGAGTTATTTTGCTTTAAGGAAAGGGCAACCAAGCCTGAAAGGACACTTCTTTTACGTTTAAGAAATATTACATAAGTGGTTTATACTGAATAATTTATGAACTTATACAGAAGTTATTCAAAATAGCTCAAGCTGTACATTCATCATAACCTTTTCCTTCAGCTTTACACTAATTAATGGTTCTGAAAATTCCTAATTTTAAGTTTCATGAAACACCCATGTTTGGAAAAGTATCTCATTTTATGTTTGCAATAAAATATACATGAACTATTTTATCAATTTTAATGAATCTTTATTAACTTTGGTCAGTTAACATTATTCATTAACAATTTATAAACACTTCAACCTAGCCATTTTATGTAGCATTATGAACCCTTATGTGACCATTTGATACAAAACAGGCATGAGAATAATTTGGAAATTGGGAATAACAACAAAAAATCCATAGACTGTCCGCTAGTTCAAAAGCTTCTGCATATGCCAATAACACACTTTTCTTGAATTAAACTTTTCAACAGGCTCACAGATATTATTTGAGTGGGTCTGCAAGGATCTAGTCATGTCTAACTTCAGACCCTAGTCAGTGCTGCTGTCTCTATCTGGAAACAATTCCATCAAGGTTTTATTGAATTCACCTAAAACAGCACTCCTGTAAAGTGCAATCTGGGATCATGATTCAATTATGTCCATTCATTTATCTTGGAAAAAGTAATTTTCTGCATATCACTTAATAGTCTTGGATTTTTCTTGGTAAAACTGAGTTGGAATTTGACTTGTAAAAGTACTCCTTGCCAAAGGAGTAAAGAGAAAAAAAAAAAACGACTATTTATTTGTCTTTTACATAAGGTCTGCCTATAGTTTGCAGGCACAACCCATCCAGCCTTTGGAAACTCTGTACAGCTTTCTCATAAACTGTCTGTCGCCATGTCCCTTATCCTTTTGTTCTAGTTAACTCCTCAACACCTACAGGACTCAAACATGACTAGTTCTGTTCTAGAGAAGGTCAAAGCTCTTTAAGGTCTCTTATAAAGCAGGTACCCATGTTAAGCATGTGAACCAAATTTTCCTACAACTAAACTTTAAACACCTGAGCTGTTAGACTACCTTTTGCCAGAGAGGAAAGGGTTGGCCTGACACAGGCATCTATGCTGGAAAGTTATCCTGAGTTATCCATAAACACAGCTCTGTGGATGGGAGCTGTGACTCAGACTCCAAGTGCTCTCATGTTCTAGGTAACTTTCCTCTTCCCTCAGCATCTGGGATTTTGTGAACACCATTGTTAAGTGTCTAATTAACTTCAGACATTCTAGTGTTGTCAATTGCACTGCATCCCTGAGTCAGATATTTCAACACAAAATATGTGCCTTGCTGGGTTTCTACCTGTATGTTACTCATCCAATTCAGTGGACTGAACTGCAGCAGAGGGGTCTGAACCCAAATGCCCTTGTTGCCTGAGCTCTATTACTGCCCCTTCTCTAGGCCAGAGAAGCATGTAGCAAGCAGAAGCAGCTGAGCTATGCACTGACTATGAAATCTGTCACAGCAAGAAATTTCACCAAACACTTTTTATTGCCAGAGGTAAGAGAAATTGGAAGAAAGTGGCATTGTGCTGATAAAAGAATATGAAGTATATAAGAAAATAGAATTTGTGGAGGATGCAGGTAGATGAAAAACATCCCTATTGACAGAATGAGTTCTGTGGACACATTTTACTTTTTGTCAGGCTTCTCAATCTGTTTGATCAATAAAGTGCATGTTTTAAACCACTCCAATCCGTTCTATACTCAACATCTTAAATTCATCGGTGTTTTCTATAGACAACACACCACAATTCACTCTCCTGTGCTTAATCCATCCACAAAATGCATTTTGTCAAACTATTCAATCCTCTGCCTTAAATGAAGCACATTCCATCAAACCAAGCGATCTGCTCTTACAACAAAATGAATTCTGTTTAACCTGATAAGCTGTGTATGAAGAGAGGCATTTAATCTAACATGTATGTTTAACAAAAGCGAACACTCCTTGTTTGGCAAGACATATCTTATATTCTTTATGAATTTTAAAATACTGCACCAGTGTCAATGGATGGGTGAATTCTACCTAGCTTGCTAATAGAGCAACTGTTATTTACAAAATATTTCTAAACCTTCTGTCTTTAGAAAATTCAAGAACAGGAAAGGGGAATATTAACTAATTTCATCATTTGTAAATTTGAATGAAACTACTGAAAAACTGATCTGGTTTATACTCCTAAAAGGTTTATAGTGATTAAATGTTACAGATGGAGTTGTGTAAGGGTAACTGCAGCTACAACTGTGGTACTATTCCTTAAAATATGCTTTCAGGCATTCAGGCTGTTTATTATTGGGTAATAAAAATGTCTTTATTGCCTCCAAAATGCCAGAAACCAAACACAATTCTTTTCAGAAAGAAAGAAAATGAAATCTGACCTTAAAGACATATATTAACATTCCTGACATCTGGTCCAGTAGTCTGTTTTTGCTGTATGCCAAGGATATTTCATGGATTGCAATGAACATCGAAATTGTTAGCGACATGTCATTTGTACTCTCCTCCTTCTGCCAAGTGAATCACTCTGACCAGAGCTTTTCTGTATGAAAAAAATGGGCAGGAGATATACGTGCATGTACAGCTCAGGTTAACGGTTTTAGCAGCATGAGCTTGGTGTCACTGTATTGATGCATCATGACTGTCACAAGTTATCCTAAACAAGAGTACATAAAATGCTTTTCCTAGCATTATGTGACTTCATGGTATACATCCTATTCTACAGGACAACTATTCCAAATGTTATAATTTGGGCTGAACCTTTTTCGTTTGGTTGGTTTTTTTGGGGGTTTTTAATGTTTTTGTGAAACAGGGGCTTATACTTGCCCAAAAATATAAAAGTAAGTGGATTCCCTTATAGAACCAAAGAGATGGAAAGATTATGAGTTTCACCAGAGCAGAGGTTCATATATGGACTCACTAAAAGCACTGTTTGGTGATAAGACCTTAACATCTCAGAAGTAAAAAGAAGACAAACAACTGGAATGCTGAGAGGGAAGGAGCATAAAAGCAAGTCTAATCAAGTACTGGAAAATGACCTTGAGAAAAGCTCTGAGGGAATTTCTGAGCTGAGCAGTAACTGAAAAGGGGCTCAGAACTATAACAAAATAAACTTTCCTGTTACAAATCTACTAGAGGAAAGTAGGTTTTACACAGTCTTGATAAACAAGAATAATTCTCTTTCTTTTCTTACTCAACTATATGCCCCTGGACTTTGGCTAAACTCAAAATAAAAATGCAATTGAGTTTTGTAATTCCATTTTTCTCAAGAATAAGCCAAGAAATATTCTCCCTCTACCACCTGCAAACCCAACTGCTTTAATTACACTGACTCTAACTGCACGTCTGGTAAAACCCAGGATCCTTTCCCCAAGTACAGCCAAAAGAATTTTTTAAAATAGATCTAATACCTTTTCACAGCAGAGAATCAGATTACAGTTATATGTATATACACACACATGTTTATATATATAAACACATTTATATATATGCAGAACAAATACCTGATATTATAGCATTGTTAAACATCTGAAAACAAGCTGAATAATATAGTTCAAAATCTTCCCTAAATTTTAGGATGGTAGAAAAGCAATGAAATGTCAGGTAAGGCATAGATAGGTGCTTGAGGCACAATGGGAGAACAGTTCTCCTGGTTGGTTGCAGACATCATGAACCTGCTACCAGCTTCCAGAAGGGCAGGAGATGATGTGCAATGCTGTGATTACAGTCACTTGCTTCAGAGGCCCCATTTGTCTGCAGGACCCAGGCCTGAACCAAGCTCCGTGCATCCCATGGAGCACCATTCACCTCTCTGCAGGATCAGTGCTTCTGCATGCATGTCTTTTACACAGAAATGTTGAAATAAAATGTTCAGGTCACTTGTCTAATACTTAAAAAAGGGTGAGAAAGCTTAATTTGGGAAGTACTTTGAAAACCCTGGATGAAAAATGTACTCTCTAACAAGTACAGTAAGTTACTGTTCCCTCTACCATTTAATAGAAAGCTACATTAGAAAGCTCTTCACTGCACAAACATGTTTGCATTGCTGACAAATGCACACAAATTAGTGCTTCATCAATCGTACTTGCCATATTTGCAGCCTGCAGGATTTTTTCAAAGTCCCAGCAACACACACAGTGAAAGGGAAATGAAGATTACAAAAAAATGAGAGTTCTCTGATTGTCCTCAACATAATGTTCCAAATAAATACTTCTTTTTGGAGGGATGCAGGGGGAGATTAAAAAAAAAAAAACAAAAAAAGAAAGACATTTAGAGATATGTTCACTCTGGACAAAGAAATATCCTTGAAAACTTTTTGCTTGCTTGTTTGTTTGGATTTTTTTTTATTTACTAATGTTCATAATTAAGCATTAGGCTCAGAAATGGAAAGTTCTTACTTTAGCTGTATGCATCCAATAGAGCAGATTATTACCATTCAATATAACCAGGTTTCACAGAAATTTACAATGCAGCCTTTGCTAGCTTTTTTATGAGTCATATTTCTTAATCTCCACTGCAGCACAACCTCCTCTACAGTTCATAAATATATAATTATTCTTTACATATGTCTCCATTTTCTTAAAGATACTCTGCAAACGAATCGGATCTGTGGTGTCACTATTGGTTTGTAATGTTATTTTTTAAACAAAATTTTGCTGGAATTCAGAAAGTGAATCTGAGCCACATGCCTAGCTAGTCTTCAGTGAGCTATTGTTTAAGACATTCTGAGTCAAAGAATTTTATTAAAGAAGATTTGAACCGAAAGATTCCCAAACAAGGCCTATATCTCAGATCTGACAGTGTCTTATGGGACTGAATATAACCTGTGCTCTGATATGCTTTTGACTCTGGTCAAAGGCAGAACTCTCACTAGCTTCAGGCTGTAAAATCTTGCTCTTCACTGTCAGCAATACAGTTTTCTCAAAAGATGCACCTCACCCATACCACAGCAAGATTTATCCATGTGTAAAAGCAGTGTGATGTTGTCCAGAGAAAACACTGGTCAGCTATTTTTCTGTCTTCTTATTTGTTAAACACAGAGCAGATATTCTTACTGCTGAGAAGGAAACCCAGATACACTTTCACTAAATCTAAGCAGTAAAATTTTAAAACCAAGATGTATTCAACTTTGCTAACTATTCTAGCATGGGACCCTTGCATGAAAATTTAACAAAAGAGCACCTGAACTATTAGTGAATCTTGTTTTCAGTAGACCACTTTTGACTTCAAAAGTTGAGTGAAACAGCAATGTAAGCCTCCTGAGTCCAAGTGGGGTATTTTGAGTGTTTTTACCACATGCTTAGGATTCTTGTCCAATAGAAAGTTTCTTCTGCTTCAGACAAAATTTTAGCCCTATGAAACCAATAATCGCAAATGTAAAAAATTCCATCCAGCAGAAAACATTTACATGGTGACTAGAATAAAATGAAAACTATCAGATCTGGCCCTGTTCTGATACTCAGATTAATTGTTTCATTTCTGTTGCATTTGAATTTAGGAAATTATTAGCTTGTTAGTTTATTGTCACTCACTGAATAAAAAAATAATCTCTATTTCCATCACTTCAAATACTGTTCTGGTTCTGCAAAAAAAAAAAAAAAAAAAAAAAAAAAAATACAAAAAAAAATAGTTCAGAACTACCAGAAAACACCTATTTAACCTGGGAAGGACATGGAAGTATCATTTTGGAGAGTTCCTGCAGAAATGTGGTAAGGTCTTACTTTCATCACTTTGGGCTTAGGGCTCCCCAAGACAGTGGTGAAACAATTATTGTGTATATACTGTATATACTTTGAAGTAAAATGCTTCCAAGCTCTGCAGTATCAACAATATTGATTTATAGTCTGGAAAAAAAAGGTATCACACCCTTTCTACTGAATCTCCAAATGACTAGACTCTTGATCAGTCATATTTTCACACTTACTTTATCTCAAGAAACAGAAAAACACTTAATTCAGTGAGAAATTGCATCAGCTGAGGAGTCTGAAGGCAATCAAGTCACAAAGCCTCACAATAATAAAAACTGCCTGAGAAGTGAACTCAACTCACATACCTGTACTGAATTAGAAAAAGAATAGACTGTAACTTGATCTGTGGATTCCTATTGGATATTCTAACCACTGGACAAGGAAAAAGTACATTAAAACAAAGTTATACAAAATAATTCCCCTCATATTTGCAAATAAATCCACATTGTCTATCACTAGGACTTAAAATTGGCACATAAAGTATTCCACAAGGTATTTTGCACAGATTTACATATGACAACACTTAACAACAAAAATCTCAAATAATGATGGTGGGCTTTTCACAGTTTCTGAGGGCTTTAGGGGAGTATTTTTTCTGTTGTAATTTCTTGTCTCGTGAATGATGTTTATAATTAGAGCCGTCAAAAATTTGCAAAAATGTCTGCAAAATATTTGTTCCAAATATTAACTTCTGAATTACTTTGCAAGTGATCATTTTCCTTCTTAATGTGCAAATACACAAGAATATTGTACAGTACATTTTTCATAATATAACCATTGTTCAGTTTCTGTGCAGAGTTAATAAACAAATATGAAAGTTTTGTCTCCTACCCTTTCCTAGCCTTTATTCCACTAGCATTTATTTCTTAAATAGCTCTTAGCTGAGGTTAGTACGATTACAGAGTACAGCAGACAGTATTAGGCAATGTATAGACACAGTGGAGGGCATGATCCTTTTCCACAGGTCGTTTGAGACGTGATAAAGTAAGTGGTTGTTTTGAACAGCATGAGCAACAGGAGCAGTGGCAAAAATGGCTGAGTACCCTACCAGCACTATAAAGCATACCATGGAGAGCAACCTCAAATGTCTGAGCTGTTTAGAGCTCCATTAATGACAGCTGATGAGTAAGCAGGTAAGATGATTGCCTTTCAGGCTGACTAAAGTGTTGCCTAAACATATAGGAGGAAGGGGAAATTTCTGTAGAGGCTTAAGATGGTTTTTCCTGTCAGAAAGTCTTACTTTTCCTCAAAAACAGTCACTTCTCCAGAACTTTACACTAAAATTCAATAAACTCATGTAGGTGTCTTTTTTCTCTTCATAAACATGAAGAACATAATTCAAAATCATACGTATTACTGAGTCAAGGTGAACCCATATAAATGTTCCACTTTCCTGTCTTAAAAAGAAGAAAAAGGATTTCAAATGTTATTATGAACTAGCTGAAGAGATACAGAAAGTAAAACTTAGCTGTAAAATGGCTATTTCAGGGCTATAGTGCTTAGATTTTGCAAAATATAAAGGGCAATTACCAGACCTTTCTGAAAAAAAAAAAAAAAAAAAGTAGTGGGAATAACTCTTTGAGATTGAAGGGCAATTACAGGAAGATAGTGAAGATGAAATATTTTCGTGATATAAAATTCTGCTAGATTTTATTTATGAATTTATCCACAGAAACTTCTGTGTAAGTATTTTTTCCCTTTTATAGGTTTTTAATACCTTTAATACAGAGCAATTCTGAAAGGCTCTCCTCCCCTAATTCAATTATTTTAGAGTATCAAAATATAGACTTTTACACACTGTATCAAACAGATCAAATTTATTTCAGCTTGTTGTCTTATTTTCTAATAAGGTTGTGAATGATATAGTTTACACAAAAACTAGGGCTTTTAAACTGTTTATCCACCTCATTTGTGCATACAAAGAATTTTCTTGATGTGAATAGTGCTGTGTTATAATTTACTACATATATTGCAGAAGTATTTAATAGACATCCTATTAAAACAAATCCACTGAATTAATGTTCAAGACATTAATGTTCAATGATCCTCCTCTCCAGGAATTTAATATGTAGAAACATGTGAATGCATGAAACCTCTTATTCCTGTTAAAAGAGCATTAACTCAGGATAAATCTTAGAGACATTATATATATCAATTTCTGCCTGTATTTGTAGATTCTATGTATGATGAAATGGTCCTGTAACACTGAAAAAAAAAAAGTTTTAGCACTGTTTTGTAAACCATACACTTCTCTTGTAAATTCCTCTATTCTGAGACTGCAGGATGAATCTGGGTCAAATCACACCACCATTATTGTCACCTTTTTCAAGCTAGAAGGAGTGTGAAATTAAAAAGGCTAACACCATGTTATTCACAAACACTCCAGAAAATTCTTGGGCTAAATTCACCATTCCTGTCACCTGGTACAACCAGTTTTAAGTTATCCAATTTTAAGTCAATTGACTCGAAGTCAAATATCCCAGAGCCAGATTTGAACCTTCATTTCCTCCTATGTTGAATATTTAATTGTTGATCTTGCCTTTCTAAATACAGTAGTATCTAGTGAGTCATCTATGATGCCATTAAGACAATAAAAATCATGTTACCAATAACAATCTGTCCCTTTTTTTCCAGCCCACAGGAGATGCAATTTCTTCAAGCTATATAGGTCTGTTCATTTTTTTTTTTCCCTTTGGGTGTGGAAAAAGATAATTCCTGTGTGTGAAAACTGATTACTGAGGGAATTAATTGGAAGTCAGGGTAAGTAGTTACCCCTCAAATATTTAAGCCCGTAGTTAGTCATTTACATTGTGTGGGTCATGAAGATCCATTGACTAATGCAGATTCTGGTGAAAGCATAAGCCTAAAGCAACCTTTCCTGCAGACTTCATCAGAAAAGAAAAAACGAATCTATGGTGGAATTGATATTTTTTTCTCAGAAATTGCTTACAAATACAAAGTATTTTTTAGAGTATTCTGAAATAGTCTGGGCAAAACATCCTACAAAGATAGAACACCTTTATAGAAGATGGTGAGAACTAGCTTTAGGAAGTAGTGTCTAGCACAGATCATCTGTTAAGAAAAGTCAAATATCAAGTTAGGAATTCATATTATTGCTCTTAGAAAAAATGTTCCTTTATTTTTAATGGCATATTTATAAAAACAGAATCTGTACTTTATTATCCATAAAATGACAGTTGCTCTTACACCACCCAGCATGCCTAGACAATGCAGAAACTGTGATAACACCTTTACACAGTAGAAAGGAAGTGAATAATTACAACCTATCATACAGAATATAAGCACTCAAGTATCAGCTGTCAGAAAGTGGGACTGAAGATTTGTGTGATTAAAAGTAAATTGGACTAGGCATTTTTTCAAAAAGAGAGACAGTTTATCCAGCTGGAACTTTATATCTTATATGTTAATAGATGTACATACAATGGTAAAAAAAAAAAAAAAAAAAAAGAAATAATCTAAGGAGGAAGCATGGAGGCTGTGATATGTGTCCAAACTCTACCACCCTGGCAGCTCTTCTCCCTTCCTTTGCTGAAGCACCAGGCAAAGATAATGGCAGTCATTTCATCTGCAGACAGATAGATGCAAACAGGACTTCTGATGTTAAAGAGGATACAATTCCCTTTCATGCAGTTCCAGCTATTTTATCTTCTTCCTAGCCTTTTCATTGCCATCTGTGTGTTTTTATACCAAGTCACTCAGTCTCTACTGTCAGACTGACGTCACAACAGTGTTGTATTTGCATTGTTATCTGAACAAACGCAGCACAGAGGACCCCTAATCAGGGAAGTTGCTCCCACTGCCACACAGCAGGGAGAACAGTTCCTGCTCTGGTTTATGACCACTTTTTTGCTTTCTGTCCTGCAAACCATTCACCTCTCCACCAAAGCTACATGTCGCTCCTTAGTTCTTTTCATTTCTTTGCTTTTGCTTGTTTCTCTACTGAGACTTAGTCTTCTGAATCTTCACACTTTTATTTCAACTGGCATAATGTATATATCCCTAATCAAATGCAGAAAGAAACTAAAAAATCTCAAAAAATATTGGAACTCTTTATGCTTTAGAAGTGTTTGGGTTTTTTACCAATAAAAACAAATTTATAAATATTTCCTGATATTTTAATTGCATATTATCATTTTTCACAGAATCACAGAATTGCCATGGTTAGAAGACCTCTAAGAAAACCATGTCCAATCATCAACAACAACCAACTAACCAATCAAACCACCTCACCATCCTATTCCACTACAGCATGTCCTGAAGTGCCTCATCTATACATTTTCTTAATACCTTCAGGGATGGTGATTCCACCACATCCATGGGCAGCCTGTTCCAGTTCCTGACTACTCTTTCAGTATAGAAATTTTTACTAATATCTAGTCTAAACCTGTCGAGGAATGGCTCAAGGAGAAGGGTGGACATGGGTATGTGGCTGCAAGTGTGAACAAGCCAGCAGATGGGCAATGAACCGTCCTTGAGCAAGTGATAAGAGGAAGTCAAAGCAATAAAACAATCAACAAATAGGCCTCTTTCCCAGGGCGCGCTGACCGAAAACAGGAGACTTGGGAGGTGCAGAAAGGGGGAGGCTGCGCCTGCAGGGAGAAGCGGGCAGAACCGCCGCTTCCCTGCACTGGGGGGGGGAATGGGCCAGGGTGCTTAAGCGTGCTTGCTGTATGTAGACCAATCATAATATGTATTAGAGCGTGTGAGCTGTATGTAGCCAATCAGTAATAAGCAAGAAACATATAAGCGAACCATAGGCAGTAATAAAGTCGAATATGATTGTAACTCATATTCAGTCCTGATCATTGTTCCCAGGCCTTTTCCCAACATAAACCCACCCTGGTGCAACTTCAGGCCATTTCCTCTAGTTCTGTCATTATTTACTTGAGAGAAGAGGCTGCAGCCACCTCACTACAACCTCCTTTCAGGTAGAGAGCGATAAGGTCTCCCCTGAGCCTCCTGTTCTCCAAACTAAACAATCCCAATTCCCTCAGCTGCTCCTCACAGGACTTGTTCTCCAGACCCTTCACCAGCTTGGTTGCCCTTCTCTGAACTCACTCCAGCAACTCGATGTCTTTCTTGTGTTAAGAAGCCTAAAACTGAATACAGTACTCGAGGTGTGACCTCATCACTACCGAGTACAGGCACACGATAACTTCCCTTCTCCTTCTGGCCATGTTATTTCTGATACAGGCCAGGATGCTGTATCTTTCTTTAAAAAAATAGAAATAATATTTTTTTATTCAGGTTAAGGAAATGTTTGTATGCACAAAGCCATTATTATTAGCTCTATAGCATATGTGATTAGCATCATAACTGATTTACTCCATTATGTTTATTTTGTACATTTTTAGAGATGAGACTTTCTTTTTATGCACTGTGAGTTGACAGTATCTGATTCAAAGAAAATTAGACTACTTACAGACTAACCTACTGAATTTATTTCTACATTAAATACTTCAGAAGCACACAGAAATTTTTACTGGAAAAAAACAAAAAACAAACATCAAATATCAACAACAAGTACAAAAAGAAACCACCAAAAAAAAAAATAACCAGAAGAAGTAGGCAGTGTTATTTTAGATGTGCATAATTTAGTCCTGGTCAGTAATCCAAGGAACAGCAGAAAATAATTTCACAAAGCAAATGAAAAGTACAGTTAAAATCATTACTTTCTTTGTCTTCATGTTTGTAAAATCAACCCACAAGTGATTTTTTGTGACAGTTTTCAATACATACAGCAGCTACCTAACCTTATCACAGTTGTAAATTACACAATACTAGCAATGTTCCAAGAAAAATATTAGGCTTTCTGATCACTTAACATATGATATTAAGGGTACATTCTGAAATATGCCACTGTTATCTTGTGTATTTTAATAAAGGCTTCCTCAACTGTGTAACTTGTTAAAACTTCTTAACAGTCTATCACAAAAGTTGGCCAAAAGAAGTAATCTACTTTTGCACAAAAACAGACAAAAAAACATTACCATAGAAAGTTTAATGGGAAATTATACATAAAAATAATTTTTAAAAAATCATAAAGTGGATTTGTATTGAACAAAACCCACACTGGTTCTGTGACATTAAACACACAGTCAAAGGTCACCTTGGAGTATTCATCTAAGAAATCTCTCTGGATCTGTTCCAAAACATTTTTGCAAGTGACAATATATTCAGAAATTTGAGTTTTATGGATCTTAGAATGAAGAGTAGGTTTAAACTATTTAGCATCATTCCGAAATGATCGGTAGATCATATTTAGAGGTTGATGGCTCTATTAACAGCATGGCAATAAAAAAGCATGCCTTTTATCTTAAGACTAGAGGGCCTTGCATTAACATCTATGAATCTGAAGTTCAGTTTCAATGCTGTCATAATATCACTCAAATTTTATATAAATGTATTTTTATATACATCATGAACTTGTCTAAATGTGTAATGGATGGCTAGTTTATGATAAAGCATATCTTCTTCAGTGTAACAATACAAAACTACTTGCACCAGTTCAAAAGTCTACTATTACTCTAGCTGAAGAAATAGTACCTGACCTCACAATGGTTGTCTTGAATAATTTCAAGTCTATATTGAAACTTCAGACTTGTCCCTCAGTGCACTTTGTATGTGCATATACACAAGAGTTTTGTAGGGTCAAGGCCCAAGTGCTCAGTATCATTAATCACCAAACACCCCACTACAATATGAGATAACCTGCAGCTTCCTCATCACTCCTCCCTGACTGCAGAGTGAGTCCTTGCAGCAAGAGTTGTTTTGCAGTAACAGTTTCTGATGTTTGCAGTCACATTTCTCTGTCTTTATTTATTTTGCTAATCAAGTTTATTTGGCTTTAGAAGTTCTCAAATAATTGAAGCTTGCTGATCTATTTCCAGACATGAAACAATAAATTCTGTTTTCTTCTTTTGATTGTGAGGATGAATTTAATATATTAAATCAATACTTTAGGACTATCTGCAAACTAGATGCCTTATCCAAACTCTGCTTAATCTTTCTAAGAAACATGTACCCTTCTTTTCAATATCAACAAGCTCATCGTGTTCAAAGCTGTAATAATGAAAGGCATAATAGCTTGGTTTATTCAGCTTTATAATCCTCTAAGGCAGTGCTGACTGTAGGTTGAACAAACATTCGGGTTTTGATATTGGTAAACTCTCAAGAGATAAAAAATAGGGGATAAAACCTTCCCCAAACTAATAAGATATTAATATGCAATAAAATTAAGCAAATACTTTTTAACATCCTTCAAAATCAAATTAGATCTCTGCCTTCTATTATTAAGCTTTTAAATATAGGAAAATACAGAAATTACACAAATGGACAGTTCTGTTTCTTAGATAATCACTAATCACTTAATTCAAGATAGTCTTGATAGTCTCACAGATAGTCTCAAGTTATGACTGCGCTATCAGGTAATGGCGTATCACTGCAAGACACGAACATTCAGAGCTCTTTGAAAATTGCTTATCCATAATAATTATGCAGCATCTTGGGTATTGCAGTATAAATTATTGGGTTCAATCATCTGAACTAAAGCATAGCTTTAAGTAATCGTTTTATACATAGCTGTGTGACACCAGCTGAGCCTAACTGCCTTCAGTCACCGCTTTTAACATTAGCAGTTAAGCCATCTTAAGGAAGCTAAGATATTCAGAAAATAAACTTCATCTGAACCCTCTGTTGCTCCCAGAAAAATGCCATTTGAATTTTAATGCTCTCTTTCACAGACTGTCTAGATCCACCCAGTTTTATTTCACAGTTCTGTGGTCTGTATCAGACGTTTCTAGCAACCAGTATTTAATGCAAAAATGGAATCTCAAGGCATCATATGTGTATTTTCATCAAATTATTGATAACTGAACAGAAATAATTAGTTTTCCACAATTTCAAAAGCCTAGCAAAAACTTTCTGGACTTCTGTTATTATCATGACACTTATGTTGTTTTTGTTTTTGTTACTGAGAGATATAGCCAACACACTGGCAGAGAGTATCCTTATCAGCCTCCTTGCACTTCTCCACGCTTGGCTACATCAGGCAACCCTGTCTTTATCCTCACTTCTGAACAAGACAGAACTGGAGGTCTGCTTAAAACTATTCCTAGCACAGAATTTAGCATCTTTGATGCTAAATTTTGAATTTTTCCTTGCAGCTCTTTCTATATAAGATCAGCAATATGTAATCTTTCTCTTTGAACTTATTAAGTTAGCTTGAACCTTAGAAATTAATTCTATTATCATTAGTCCCACATCTGTGGTACTTGCCACCCAGAAGTACAAATTTAGCACATGTATTTTATATTACTCATAGAATATGATACAGACTTTGTAGCAACTTGATGTCTTTGTCATGTCTTTTATAGTTCAAGCTGCCATGACAAAGTTAACCCTAAAATCTTTTAAAAGTATGTGAACATACTGACTGTATTTATCATTGACATGTTGAGTGGCAATAGATTTGATTCAATATTAAAATCTAGATATGTAAAAATTGCTGAATTCTGGCAGAAATAGGTTTACAGCTCAAGGTTAACTTAAAAAGTATGAGTCTAGTACTTGCAAGGTACAAAACCACGAATCTTTCTGAGATTTTAACTTGGATATGCTCAGTTCTAGAGTGTCCCATCTACAGCAGTTCAGTATAGCAAAGACAAAAGAAGAAAATGGATCCTACAAGCAGATATAGGATGGAGAAACTATGACCTCTCAGGGCTCCAGTTTGCAGTATGCGGTGGGAACTATCCAGAAAACCAAGTTCGCTTCACATCTTCAAATCCCTGAAAGCACTACCAAAATTTCAATGAGATCTGAATGTCTAACCTTTCTAGATCATTTTGAAAGATTCAGCTTTCATCTTAAATGTTTTTCTCTCATTTCTTGTAACAAAATTCACCTTCCAAAGACCATAAATTCTCCTAAAGACTTACAGTCAAGACTTTAAACTCACTGCCCACTTTCAAATCTGTCCAAAAGCTGCAGGCAAGTTCCTTTGTAATGGCAGGCTTTATGATGGATCAATTTTAGTCTGCCTCTGTCACTGCAGTGGAATAGGCTCCATCTCATCTTCCACAGCCAATGTAAATAATGCATCCTGTACTCTAGTGATTTAGACAATACCAAAATAAAGTGGTGAAGCCTGGATCCAAGTCTGCACTACCAAATGTTCCAGCATTTCACAGACCCAGGCATAACCAGAGACTCTCAGATACCTTGTAAGGCACAAATATGACTCAGCAATCCCTGACTATGACATCATTTACTACAAATACTGCTACACTTCTGTTTTGATACTATTTTCCTTTTGTGCTTTTTTTTTTTTTTTTTTAAATAGTACATAGTTTCTTGGTCATTTAAATCTTTCTTGGAGCACTCTTGGTGGCCTTCTAGTCTTGTTCCTATTCCTTGACCCAGTGACTAACCCAGTCAGAAGTGAAAACCTTTTTGAGAGAGCAGAATTATTAAAATGTGGAAGAATAAAATACTGTTTCCCCATTATTTTGCCTCTTTGCTTGTTCAAGAACAAGTATCCTAATAACATTTGACCTACAAGTTGCTGAAGTCAACAGGCACATTTACATTAACTTTAGAAAGCTATGGATGAGCTTTAAAAAAAATGATAAGGATCAGATGGTACTGATCAGTTTTCTTTTATTCTGTTTGTGTTAATAAGTACCATAAAATAATATCATAAATATTACTTCAGTGTTAATGGGATAAACTGATGCTTACTTTGACTGTTATGGCAGGCCGATCACAAAGCGGTAATTCTGGATTCGGGATATGAAAAACGTGACTATTAACTGACCATGAGAGCATCTGTTGTGCCTCTGTGATGTCTGTGTTCCAACTGCCGATAAATACTGTTTATCAAAAACCACACAACCTTTTAAGGCCTTGGTATATATACAAAGGGGATTTTCAAAAAATGTTTGCTGTTAATGATACTGGGATTAGCAAGGATGAAATCTTTTTAGTACTTTATTTTGCACAAGTCTCTAGAAACATACCTGGGATGAATTCAAGGCTGTGTTAGGCTGTTAGATGCTTGATAGGGATCTTTTTCTTTTTCCATTTTTTTTTTTTAATTAAAAAAAAAAAAAGGTTTTTCCACATGATAAGAGGTTAGAATGGTATGCTATTCAATGTAAAATTTTCATCTTTGTGTGTCTCTGTTTAAAATAAAGTCAACAGGTGACTCAGTAAGAAGATGTAAATGTGAAACAGACAGCTTTAAAGATTTTTTTTCTCTTAAATGTTTTACTCATCTACACTTAAGAATCTTTTGTCCCTTAATATGTTTTTAGAAAGAGAATTGAATCACCAATGATAGAAATAATGTATTTTTCTCTGTGAGAAAGAATTGCACAATTTCATTGTGCCAATGTTATTAAGAAGCTATTTGATGTACATCCCTCAGCACAGACAAGTGGTGTGGCACCTGTGAGAACAAAGTTCAGGAAATACTTATGCAAACAGCTTATTCATGTGTTTCAATTCATACAGTAATAAGAAGGAAACAAAATTAGACCTCTGAGTTTATTGTGAGTCTTCAATTGATATTAAGGGATGTTGGAATTAAGTCCATGATAACTGTTACAGTACATTAACATCAACTTTCAGTACAAAGGATATTGCAGAAAAACTGTAAGTGTAGGTACCCTTCAAATGTATTCTGAAAGTGTATGACACTTTACCTGAACTGTAGAAGATGGACTACCTGCTTGAAAATGCAGAGGGAGTTACTGTAGACTAGATTTTCAAACTGAAGCAGGACAGGACAGGGGATTTAATGCAGTTTTGAATGCCAAAACTTTAAAGATTTTTTGTATGTAGTATTGGATTCACCTCTTGTGAACAGTTATATGTACAAGTAATGCCAGAACAGCTTTTGAAAGAATAGAATTGAACCACTCTAATTCAAGCCTTTCTAGAAATGGTAAGATACATAACGAAGGAAAATAGTCTGTATGAGATTTAGGGACTTTCTTGTAGATTAATGAAAAAATTCTGTATGCTTCATGTATGCTCTATAAAAAACAGAATTTGGGAGAAAATTCGGGTGCACTATGATGAGGATCCCACCACAACAGCATTCCTATGCATTGAGAATTACTCTCCCTTTGTAGGTAGGATTCTTTGGCAGAAAACACTCAGGGCAAACTACATTCAGTCTCACCTGTTTCTTGCTTGGTCAATTGCATGTGGGCTGTTTTATTCCAAGGTGTGTGTGTGTGGAAATCTCATCGTGTGGGGAAATCTCATCCTGCACTGTTCAAAAGATAGGAGACGTGAACCTGCTGGTGAATCAGAAAAGAAAGAAATTAGGGACTTGACAGTAATGGGGAAAGATGTTAGAAACTAATGAATTCCCTCAGGCATTTCCCACTCTCTGAGGATGTCTGTAGTTGGCACTGTTGCCCACATTCTGACTCATGATTGCTGTATTTCCATGAGCTTCTGTTGGTGTTGTTATTTAAATGCTGATATAACTAAGAGGACTACACCATATGGTGGCATTGCTGCACTGGGTACTGTTAAATACAGAAGTGACGTGAATTGCACATATAAAGGCATATTTTTAGTATTCAGAATGAAAACATAGGCCAGATTTTTCCAAAACTCTTACTTCTTATCAGGATATCAAAACAGGGGCCAGATTCTCAAGTTTTCAACTTGTAGCTGCTTGTATTGGGACACCCATTGTCAGATTTTTCAGGAGAGTTTTCAGACAAAAGTACTATGATTTTTGGATTATGTTAATCTGCTATGACAACGAGAGTTGAGATGCTAGAGTTTCCCTGTGGACTGGAGTTTTTTATTTCACATAAGATGATGATGGAGTCATCTGGGCTTGCTCTTCCTCTCCTCACTTACAACCATGTAACTCCATAGGCTCTCCTGAATACTCTGATCTAAGAGAAGAATCAATTCCATATGTGCAAAACCTTCTAAGGGAGAGCAAAGACTAATATGATCCTCATGTGAATGAGATTATAAATTCCTCATTCCTAGCTCTGGTTATTGAGTGGTAATTTCTTCAGCAAATATTGTTAAAAATGGAATTTATTTTATCTACACATGCAATTACTACATGTGATTATATCTAAACAAGAGGAAAAGGTTATGCATGAAATAAAATATTTGCCTAGTTGATCCTTTGAAAGTATGTGGTTTTACGTACAAATGAAAATGCAACCTTAGTCCTCCCTAAATTATCAAAATAAGAATGTGAGCAGTGCTGGTATGGTAACATTTAGGATAAATGTATGACCCTTAGCTAGAAAGTTAATTTCAGACTACTGATACTTTTCAGGTCTATCCAATTTCTTTTCTCATAACATCAGTAACTGGCTATAATGCCCAAAGTGTTTCATCACATATGGCTGATATTTGTGTATTGTAGTGTTACTAGCTTCTGCTGAAACCTTTCTACTAGACTGGAATATTTTTATGTGTCACTCTATGTGACGTGACACTCTATTTCTCCAGTCATCTTTTGTCATGCTAACTACTGTGACTTCTTTTTTTATTGTGTCCTGAGAATGCACACCAACTTTCACCATTTTCAGAAGATTAGTTCTGGCACGTGACTTGGAATATCATAGAATCCTACAGAATGTTTTGGTTTGGAAGGAAACTTTAAATACCATCTAGTTCCAACCCCCCTGGTATGGGCAGGGACTTCTTCCACTAGACAGGTTGTTCAAAGCCTAATCCAAACTGACTTTGAACACTGTCCTCCTTTTTGAGCCTGCCACTGCATCTTGTATTATGCTACAGCTCTTATCTCGCCTTAGCCCTTCTGTCCCCTCGTACTGTTTTGTCTCCTCCCTTGTTAAACACTGTGGTCAGTTAATGATACCCATCTTGGTCAGTTATTGATACCCATCTTGAACACACATGACTTGCTTCCCCCTAAAGACATACAACATTTCTTTAAACAGACATACTTCTGTTATGAACTGTAACTTTTCTTCCACTTTTGGGTGTTTCACAGTGGTATGATCTTTTAATGTCCAAGCATCAGAAAACAAAGAACACCTTGTATCTTTTTGGTTTTATCATTTTAATGAAAACTTACACAGAGAGGGAGCAGTTTAATTTCTTCCAATCATTTCTGAAAACAATTTTCATGAACACTAGCTATCGTTTTGTCTTCCTGATCTCACTGTTAGGAGCAAGAGCTATTCATTTTGGTGTTAGTCTGTAATTTGTCCTAGAAACTTTAGGTTTCAGTGAAATGGAACTTAGTCACCATGGAATAATAAGGTACACTTCCGCAAAACATTCTTCTCTCTAATCTGCAGATTGTGTGTGAATAAAGGCAAGAAAGGTAGTAAATAATTGTCTAGGGAGATTTTCTGCATGTCTAAATCTGCCTGGAGGAGTGGGAAGGGGTTGGTTTAAGAAATAAGGCTGTCTTTGTTTAAACCCTATTCTGGGATTTGGAGCAATGAAAGTCTTTCATTGATTTAAATCATGAGTTACTTCACTGGCATCCCTGTGAAGTGAAAGGAAAATTGCAACATTTCATTTGCTAATATTTTTGTTAAAGACGGTAGTTGTACCTGTGCAGCTGAAGGTCATACCAGTCTGCCCTACTTCAAAACTCATTTCCTTCCTCTTTCTTTTCTCCTACAGTATGAATTCAAATGATTAATAATACTTAAGAAAACTACGCACAGACACAGTATAAAACATGGGAACTGGGCACAGGTGTGCATGTGAAGAAATCAAAAATACAGCTAAGAGCTCACAGGGTTGCAAATGCAAACATGAACAGGCTGTGAATCTGTGCAGGTTTGCATTAAAGTACAAAGTATTAGCATACTTATATCCTCTCAGAAAGGCTAACTAGAAATGCAGGCTGTGCAGCCTCTACTCCTCCTGCTGTCCTGCAGATGTATGGATAGGTTATTAGCAGAGCTAATCATATTCAAAAACTCAAGTTCTTCTCTTGCTGGCTGAGAGCAGGTGCTCATGGGACACTTCTTACTCTTTTAAGGTGTCATGTAGCAGCTGTCTTTGTTGCCATATCCCTAGTTTTTTGTCTTCATAGGAGCAATGAGAAGAGTCATTTTTGTTAAAAAGGAAGAGTCAAATGCTACAAGAATTGTGGAAAAGCTTAAAGACCTAACTGACTGGATTTGAAAATCCCATTAGCAACACATAAGAACCATCATATTTGCTTTCACTAAAATTCTCATGACCTTTTAAACTGGTTCATTATTTTTGAAATATTTTTGAGCCTGGCTGAAAAAGCCACAAAGACATGGGATCTTATGATGTGTAGAGGTTGGACAGATACATGTTGGGAGGAAGCAAGAATGATTAATGGGTAAAGGTACTCTTGGTACCATTCTACTGAACCTATTAAGAACATTGAGTTAAATAGCACAGATATTTACAACATGATCAAATAACAGCAAACCATGACTAATGCTCCTGAAATAGGTAGGAAGGTTTTGCCTTCTTCCTTCTCTCCCATACCATTCCACCACTTTTTAGATAAATTCCAGTTCTCTTTTTTTTTTTTATTATGTGGAAATAATCTCTATTCTTGGCTCAAGTTCTATTAGTGAAGGTATGAAGTGGTTGCAGAAAACAAGGGAAAGAAATCTTAAAATATGAAGAATATTTTTGAAAGAACCTTCTCTTCAAATGGGGATAAATTTACAAAATGTAAGGAGAGAAGAACTGCCATACTGAGTCAGACCATTAGTCCTTTCAGACCTGTCTCTAATAGAGGCAATAAGGGGTGGTGTTTTGCGAGAGTAATGGTGATTACCTACAGTGCCTTCCTTTTAGTGGCTTCCAGTATCCAAAATCTCTGTATTACTAAAGCTAGAGAGCATTTTCCTGACTGTTCCTTTTAGTATCTGTCTCTAGACCAGGTTTCATAACTTTCCTTGCGATTCATTTATGTTCCTTCTCCATAACCTGTTGCAACAGTTCTAGAAATCCTCTATCCATTTTGTAAAGTTACTTTCTATTGTCTGATTTAAACTTAACCTTCTGTTGGCTTCAGGTACTGCTCACTCATCTAGTACAGTGGGATTTGGTGAATAATAGTTCCACAAATACCTTATTCATTACTTTGTAGATTTTGCAAACCTTGGTCAGTCTGATTTCTTCTCTCCAAAATGTAGAGACCCAGACTCCTTAGTGTCTCCTAAGGCAACTGCTTTTTTGTTGCTTTTTGTGCTTTCTCAAACTCCACTGACTTCTCTGACAAGCAGAGACCATAAATACACACAGTATTCATGATACAGGAACACAAATGTTTCAAAGAGCAGCAAAATAACACCTTCTATTTTGATCTCAAAACCCTTCCTGATGATGCCATTCCTTGTTGAACAGATAATTGCAGACAGTTGCCAATGATGAATACAATCACTCTCCTGAGTTGTACCTGCCATTTCTGAGCTCAGCATCATGTGAACATGATTTGGATTAGTTTTCCTGCTTACAGTTATCTACTCTGAAGCTTATCCATTTAATTTTTCCTACTCACTCACTGAGGCCCTTTTGATGATCCTCACCAGCAGCACAGTATTTGAATTCCCAAAATAAATTACTATCATCTGTGAAATTGGAGATTTCACAATTTGCTGCTTTTTCCAGATTACTGATGAAGATCTTGAATAAACAGCACAGATCCATTACTGACCCCTCAACCAACTCTTGGCCATTTCAAAAGTGAACATTGAACTCTAACATTTGCTTTCTATCTAACCATTTTTCAATCTGCAAAAGAACTTTTTATTCAACCTTCAAGCAGCTTGGTTTCCTCTAGAGTCTTTGGTTAAAAATCCTGTCAGAAGCTTTTAGAAAACCCAAATATACTTGGGCCACTTGATCCCCTTTATCCACACATTCACTGGCACATCCACTAAACCAGAATGATAAGAGCCCCACCAGGCCAGTGAGGCAGTACTTACCTTTACTGAAACCTTCACAATAAATAATCTTTATTCATGTGCTCAGTAACCTTTTATATATCACAGACTCTACAGCTTTGTCAGGAGTGAAGGACTGAGTCCTCAGAGTGTAGGTCCCAGGACCTGTCAATCCAGACCCTTCTTTGAGGATGAGATTGCTAAACCACCACTTCTCTGATGCAATAGGCTAAGCACCTTTATAAGATACTTTTCAAATTCTTATTCCTCTTAATTTATTTTGTTTATTTTTCTGCTTGCCATGTATTACAAGCTTTCCTGTCTTCTCCTTTGTGCAGGACTCCTATTTTTTTAACTGCCATTCTTTTCCCTAAGATAGTAACCTTTTCCATTTCCTATCATTTGCTATGATAGCTTTTCCCTTGAGCCCTGAAGAGATTTCACTTGATGACTTCATTTTCTCCTGGAATTGCAGTACACCATTTAAGTGGGCTTGCAATATATACTCCAGGCTCTTGTTTGTTGAACTCTTCCTTACAGGATTTTTTGGTCAGCTGGTTGATTGGGTTTTTTAATTGGTGTTTTGCCTTTGGTTTTTTGTCTTGTTTGGTTTTTGGCGGTTTTTTTAACTGTCTTTTTTTTTTTTTATCTAGTGCTCTTTCTTGCAACTGTCTGCTGGTTTTATTTGTCTTTTTCGCCCATGATACAAAAATGAACTTCAGCTATATTTTTATCATGATTAGAGAGCAGTTCATCCACTCAGAACTCTGAGTGAGGTCATGCGCACCCCTCAAGACTGAGTTCAGGGTAATGTCTGGGGGTTTTCCCCAGGTTCTGAGATAAGCTGATGCAGGAAGGAATTCCTTATTGCATTAAGAAATTTTCTTTCTACATCTCATCCTGATGAGCCACTGAACTATATCTAGATAGTTTAAATCTACTATAATTTTACCTACATGAACTGCAGCTTTTTAGTTTCACTGAGAAAATGCTAGATATTTACTACTGAAGTGCTACTTTACTACTGATTTCACCCATATAGATTCCTCAGTGTTATTCTTTTCCCTCAATATTATACTGTATTTGAATTTAGTGTTATCCTTCCTGTACTGTGTCCCTCCCTCCCCCTAATATCCTCTCTGTATTTTCAATAAAATTGATCTCTTAGCATCATAATAACCTTGTTTATCTCCTTTCAACCAGTTTCTGTGATGTGTCTTCTGTCAAGTTTGCCACAGGTATCAACTATTCCAGTTTTTATACCTTATTTTTTAGGCTTCTACTATTGCTGTAGAAGCATCTATAATTTTTGGATTTGCTTAATATTGTACATGCTACTCAAGTGGCACTGTAAGCAATCTGATATGCATTCTCAGTTTATCACAATTCTTTGTTAATGTCCCTCCTGGCTGTTTTGGAGGTGCATTGAACATTAGTTACATTCTCTTTGAGGGTTGTATCAGACTGAACCATATGCTCCCTGATGTCTGTCAACTTTAACTATGCTGATAGCTTAAATAATCTTCTATAATCACTTTAATTTTCAGCGCTAGCAGCTAGGCTCCATTTTGGTCAAAGTAAAGCCTATTTTTCTAGGATACATTCCCAAAACATTTACCAGCTCTTAGTATAAACAAGTCCCATTCTTCTACACCTTTGAGTCAACCATGCCCTGAGGCTCTGGACTTTTGTGCATCTCATGGGCCTTACACTGGAATTGTCAGTATTTCAGAGCAGAGAGGTCACAGAGGCCAGTCTCATCCTCAGCAGCTTGCATTTTCCAAAAACACTGTTTCTCCTGCACTTCCTCTTCTCGGTGTAACCAACATGGATGAAGACCAGTAGTTCTTTCTCTTCTCCTCAAACTGATCTAATCAAAGTAATCTAAGACCTTGTGAGTTCTGCTGCCTTTGCACCCCACAGGCAAAATACTACATGACCTTCTCCACTGCTGCAAACTCAGCTAACCACATGCCTATGAAGCAAGCCTACTGCTCCCACCACTTGCTTCTCCCATCCTTGAAGACCCCACATTGCAGAAGTAGCCACAGCATGGGAAGACATTGTGGCACCAGCTGGGTGCGGATCTGACACCAGAGACCTCTTGTCCTGAGACTTACATCCTTCTCTGCAACACAAGGCTCTGAGTTGAAGCAGGAGTGTCCCTATGGGCCTCATTTGTGAAACTCTCTGACTCTCCTACACTGCTTCTGTTCAGCTTTTCTCAGCTCAGAAGAACAGGGCTGTTCTCTCAGGGCCAGGAAAGCTGTGCGTCACATCCACCTGTGAATCCTTTCTCCTGGGAAGACACTGTCACTTGCTTTACCCCATGCAATGAATTAGGGAGCCCCCAGCCTATTGCCAGGCTTCTGCTTGCACCTTGAACTTGAAACATGGCAATTATCTGAAAGCATACAGTAACTTAGCTTCTCTACTGAATTGATAATGATTATATTCTCCTCTCAATCTATTTTAGCCTTATTAAGCTAGTTAGCCACAAAGTCAAATCTGGCCTGAGACCTACTCTGCTTACTTGCCTTCCAGAAGCCATTCTGACATGCTGTCAGAATTGCTGAAGGGACTGCCATTGCTCTCTTCATTTCACTGTCATTTACAGAGGCAAAACTAATGTAAAATGCTCCCTTGTCCTGATGTGAAAAGGTTTTATTTCCATATACATTGCATGGGTGTATACAATTACTTATCATGTAAAGAATTAATGAATTAGACCTGGGATGTTTACCTCCTGTTTACTAATTTTTGCTGTAATCTCATTTTCTGCATGTATTTATTTTCCTAGCAGACTGATTTAAAGTAGAAAAATTCTGATTTGGTTTTAATACACATTAAGAATATGGACCAGAAGAATCTGATTTTTTCATTCCATTTAAGTGATTTAGAACTTGATATTACATGATTTCTGTGAATTTCTCTAAGTCAAATGCAAGAGATTATTTTTTTAAACTATATGAATGATTATATACATTTCATTCATGACTGTACCTTGACTGCAACTAACTCTCATTACATGATTGCTGCTCACTGAGGATTTAGCTCACTAATTTTTAAACACAAAAGGTCTCTTCACCAGTGACAGAAAGTCACCTCAGGACATACATAAATCATCTTATGGTGAAGTATTTTACCAGCCAAAAGAACGTAGCTTGAGGCCTTCACTTTCAGGTATACACAATGGCTCCGATATCAAAAAGTTATGTGCCTAGTCAAAACCAGCTTCAAAACCTTATTTCATAGTAATCATGACAAATCATCAGGATTAATTGTCTTCTGGAATTCCTGAGTTTAGATGTTTATGTCAGGAAAAAGAAGAAAATGGAAACTGGCTATGTAACCAATCCTGTTAGAGCAATATAAGAAATGAAGACAACTAACAGCAACATGGTAGAGATATATCTGGAAATAGAGAGAACTGCTGTGGTGAATTCAGACAATTAAAATTAATAAGAAAGGCTGGGGTGCTAAAGAAAAGGTTCAGATCATCAGATGATGGATGGAACAATTTTCACTCTTAAAGGACCATGCCTGTCTACACCACACGTGATGATGAAAAAAAAAAAAAAAGAAAAAAAAAAAAGGAAAAAAAAAAAAAAAACAAAAAAGGAAAAATGGGGAGAGGACACAATGAAATGATGGAATTTTGTAATTATATGGCACAATTACAAATTTTCAGTTTTCAAGTGCCAGTCCCTGGGTGATGGCTGTTCTGGATGAGTACATCCTAAGGCACATCCTATCAAATTCCTAGCTCAGGTCAACAGCTTGAACAATATAATGTTAATATCTAGCTTTCTTCTGCAAGATATGATTTTGGCTATGTAATTTGTCTTTAAAAAGCTCTTCAGCAATAAGAGAAAGATACTTCAGGACAATTACAAATCAGTTGCTGATGTACTTTTTTAGTAACTGTATTATCTGACACTTCACATTTACTCTGCCTTAAGAGCTCAGCACACTCAGAGACAAATTGGGAATATATTTCAAGACTCAACACATCAATAGTGTGACTGAATAAATGTGATTTCAGGCATGTAAGCATGAAAATGAAGCAGCAACATTTTTCATGACTAGCTTTTAGTAACTTAAAGCAAATCCATAGGGATCAAAGACTGTAATACAGACGGAATCACTGGGGATGGCCAGCTCACTGGAGATGGCACCAACCTCACACTGCATTACCTCAAATCAGTATCCCCAATCCAATCCCTACCATTCTATGATTCTGAGTACACTACAGACCAACAAAGCTTTGGGGACTGGGGAGGATAACTTCAGGAACTCTGCACAAAAATTCAGGGAAGAAAACAGATATGAAAAAGACAAAGGGAAATCAAGAAAATGAAAATAACATGGCTGAATATCTCCAAAAAGAAAAATCATCCTCTGACAGAGCTGAAAAGCCTTTGGCATCTGCAGAACTGTGATTCCTGTCCTGTGCTGGCATTTCTTTTCCATTAGATGCAGTTTTCCTCATGAAAAGTTTGGATAAAGATTTTAGGAACTTTCATTTTCAGAAGATGTGGAACTTCTTGATGCCTTTGATATGTTAATTGCACAGAGGTCAATGAGAGAGATAACAGTCATTAAAAGAGGACATTTAAGGGTGCATTTGTTAGTGTAAACAGAAAATAAACATTTCTATGTTCATTACAGCCATAGTGTGTTTTTACTGATGTTTCAATGTAAAAATAGAATTAAGATAACCTGCCATGAATACCTGAGAATACATTTTCAAATATATATTTTAACCAAATGCTTTTAATCTTTAAGACATTATGAGGTATATTACATTATATTAAAAGTACTGCAGAGATTTCCATCATGAGGTTAAAAAGATGACAAAGTACTCTATAAATAATCAGACTCAAAACGAAGTGGGGATCAAAATAAACTTGCATCTGAACATTTCACAGAAAGGCAAAGAAAACAGACTTAAAACATTCCTTCTGCAATTAATTCATAATAGTTATAAAAAAGTCTTGAGGCCTTTTAACTAGATTCAGTTAAGGACTGATGTAGTGTTGTCAGGGAATAAACGTGCCTGCTCATTTACAAATAGGTCTCTTCCACTGATGCTTCTTGCACTACCACAGAATAGGGGAGGGAACATTCTCTCTACCTCACTTTTGTCCCTGAGAACATCAAGTATGGAGGGGGGACAATGCAAGAGCCATCACATAGGTAGGCATTGCTTAGCAGAAAAACCTTTCCAGCACTACAGCAAAGCTGAAAGAAACAGGCACATAGTGACAATCCACCCTGAGGTCATGACCCTGCAAACTGCTCCTTACACAGGATGAGACCAAAATGGTCACAGTTTTGCCTGTGAGGAACATTTCCAGGAGGAGCTGCAAAAATCTGCATGTTTAAAAGGGCATGAACACAGTTATATTGAGTTTGGACATAAGTTGTGTTTTCTTTTTGAAAAAAAAAAGTAAGCTGTCTACAACTGAATTGGAAACTACAGCCACTTTCATTTTCCTTTGAATAATGGATCTCCTAACACATGACTGACACAGGAAACAGGCTTGTGAATCAAAGTCAGAGCACCAGTTTCTGTGATGGGGTAGAGCAAGGAGCTGGAAGAGCTCAATTAAAAGTTCACTCCAGTCTATATTTGCAAGATACTTGGGATTAGTTTCATTAAGACATTACTACTTTATTTTCTTCTTAAAAGAGAAAACACAAGGCAGAAACAAATAATTTTCTCTGTAGAAACACCTTTAAACAAAGTGAGTAAATGGATTTAGGTTTTAAAATAATACAAAGGGAATAGAATGAGCATTTTCTAGGGCAAAGACTGTTCACTGAAAGGAATTCATGGGCTAGGAGTAAAACAATAGGAGAAAAAAACATGAGTTTCATTATGTAAACCTTGAATCAAAATGGGCCAGAATCTGGCATCCATCCACACACTGAATGGGTTCCTAAGGAACAGTCCTATACTGAAGTAAGGTGAAATGAGGCAGCACCAGCTACTGAAATGGCATTTGCACAAAGGAAAACTCTTAATTCTTAAGAAAACTGCTTGCTGTGGCAGAGGGATTGGTGTATTCCTGGCATAATTTTTTCTTTATAATAACATAGAAACATTTGAAATAACACATTTTCCCCTCAAGAAAGCTTTGCACATGATACAGGCACTTATATGACTCATATATTGTAGCAGAAAAGCAAGGTGGATTTTTTCTTACTTTAAGTGTTGGTGACAAACTTTATCTCAATGAGATAGTAATTTTTTAATTCCATGCAGAGTTTTTTGATGATTTTTTTTTTCTCATGATCTCTAATAAGGAACTTACAAGAAGAACAATGAGTCTGGAATGATATATAATGAGCTAGTAGTCATATATTAACCTTAACATAAATACGATGTTACTTCACTTTGTTAATAGAACCAGTTTCTTTGTCCTGTTATGCTAAAACAAACAAGAAGACAACCAGATAAAATTCTGAATACAAATAGCAAATGTTTGGTTAAGAATTTCCAGCAATTTAAAGACATGCATGAAGTTGCATCTGCGAATATTTAGTCTGCTGTTTTTGCAAACCAAAACCAAAAACTGATCCACTTGCATGCTAAGACCAATGAAGAGCTAAAACAAATCTGTGCAAATTCTCATTAATTCAAACCAGAATGAACTGGTACCCTTTGATGGATAATAATCTAACAGAAGACTGCAAGAACATAACAAAAGGAAATAAATCGAAATATCAGCCTCTGAAATCATCAAAACCAACAGTCAAAGCATACTGCTGAACCCACCAAATGCTGAGCTGGTGGAAAATACAACCAAAACTACAAGGGGATATCTCCTAGGACACCTGCCTTTTCTTCAAAGAAGAATAAGATTTTATCCAAACAAGAGTGGAAAAGCTTTACAGGCAAGCGATAAAACATGCTAGTAATCACAGTTTAAACTAGATTGTAAAATGAAATGGATTAGAATTTGTGACAAAAGTACTAATAGGCCTGGGAAGCAGCATTAAAATGCCTAAACATATATGCTTCTGAAACAGAAAATTCTTAACTATGAAATTGATTTTTACCTCACATCAAGCAGGTTCACTGAAATCCAGGGCCTAATTTTTCTAAGGAACAGTGTCACTGATTTATGCTTTTAGCACCATGGAATGGTAAAAAAACCCGCTCTTTTTACCACCAAAAATGTAAATTAATCTGGCTTGTGATTCTCATCCAAGTTTATCTGTATCCTCTTCCCAACATAAATCACTGCTTTTGCATTTGGATTGTGGTATGGAGAAAAGTAATGTATTCATTCATAACATTAAATTCCCATTTGGGAATTACTTGGAAAGTTGTTACTTAAAGTGGCTATTCTCAACTATTTTTCTATATAATTTTTCTTGTCCAAATTTGCAATTTAAAGTATACTCTTCTCTAATCAATTTAATTTAAATTGTAAGTCTTTCTAAAACAAGAGTTTTTCTTCCGTCAGTGACATAGTCCTCCTCATTAAAACATACATACACAAAGTTATGTTCAGGGTATGACAATTACATTTTCTTGATGCCTCCTGGGTTTTTTTAGGTGTCCTAGCCTCCCCAAAAGCTGGATTAATTATTTTAATCTTTCCTTAAATGTTTAAATGTATTATGTAGTAACACTAAATCTATTAGACTAGAAAGCATGTGAAATTGTATTTAAATAGATGAGAATTAATATTGCTACATCTAGTGCTAACAACTGATCAATATCTATTTAAAGGCTTAGAATAAAGAAAAGCAGAAGTTTACTGTGTGAAAACAGATACTGGTAATTAATTTGCAAATCTTTTGAAAGTTTTGCAAGGAAATCAAACCCAGTGACAACAAAAAAATCATCTTTAATATACATGAACTGTCCATGATATATCCTTACCCTCTACTTCACACCAGTTTGTGATATTTTGAACTTTACAGCTATTTATTCCTGCCAAGATTTTGGTCCTATACTCAGAAATGAAGCAATTCAGTGTAGAGATGCTAAAACGACTTTAACTTGTGCAATCTCTTATTGATCCCAGAAGAAGAGCACTGAATATATATGCCTGAATGTAAAGACACTGTCCCAAAAGCCTGTGTTCTCAGGCTTTTTCCACTGTGTTCACTACAGGAAAATGAGAGATTTGGTGCAGCATCTGCCATAGAAGTATTGGCCATAGAGACAATTCTTCTGTGTTCAGAAATGAAATTTAAGGTAGCAAAACCCAAACCAATAGCTGATCCCACTGCCTCCTGAGTTATTTGTGTCCTGTATATAATTACTAGTAAGGCTGTATAGAGACCGAATTGGCTAGATTTGAGTATAGCTGCTGAGCCCTGCCCCTAGTCCTGCTCATTTTTATGTACACCATATTAAATGTATTCAAATATACACCATATTCTGATAATGGCATTGTATATGAAAAAAATAAAGCAGTGGATAAAACAAAAACCACAGAAAATAATCTAAGTAGTCCTGTATGTTAGGTCAGAGTTCTAGGTTGCTGTATGTTGTAAATTCATGAAGGGGAGGAATTTAGTGACAAGCCAAAGTCTTTAGGCATTAATTAATGTCATGGGGATGATAGATCTGCAGTGCACTCATTTCATTTCATTTCATTTCATTTCATTTCATACAAATGACTATTCAAGTCACCTTTGTTATCTATGAACTGCTCTGTGGGAAGAAACAAAACAGTCACAGACATGGCACTGTAATCCAAAAAAAAAAAAAAGGATCTTAGGTCATCATTTTCAAGGATACCTAAAGTGATTAAAATAATTAAATCCCAAAGGCTTTCAATATGGTTTAGGTAACTACATGTTTCCGTTGTACTGTAAACCTCAGCCGCCATAACTTGCTTTCTTCTAGGATATACCCTATCAGTTTAAGTAATAAAGAATAATACTAATGGTGTCAAAATTCCACTCCCATTTTTAATAGTTCTATTAAAATCACATTGGAATTTATTTTAAGAAATTGTGAGCAATTCTCTCTGCTGGCTTTAGCTGGCAGGTATCTTTCTCTTTCCATCACCCAACACTTAGCTAAGAAACAACATCTCATTGGCTTTTGTCTTTTCCTGACAACATTCATTTACAAAGACACAAGTGATCTTTTTTTCTCAGTGAATAGTGTTCCATCGTGCATAACTAGTGCTTTCAACATATTTTTGCCTAAATTGTAAGAACTTGGTAAAGCCATGTGATTTTAGGGCAAGAACTTGAGCTCATCCTGAGATCAAAGATGGTATGCCAGACTTCCATAGGATTTGGATATAGCAGGATTTTGCCATAAGTCTACCATGTTCCCATTTGTCCTGTTCTCAGGAAAAGAAAAAATACCAAACAATAACAACAAAAAACACACCTAAACCAAGCACTATTACATTGTTCCAGATGGGTGGCATGTGACTGTTTCAGGTACTTGTTACTCAAAGTTTCTGTCTAAATCTGAATCCCTTACCTATCTTGTATTTTATGAATGTTAATCTTACAGAAGGTGGATATTTTCTTAAATTTCTGTTCAGGATTTAAATCCAAGTTTGGGTCTTAAAAGTTTGCTACTACAATACAAACTAGTAACTTTTAAAATCAGGATTGCAAATGTTTCATTTATTTGTTTATATGCCACAAGGTGAGAACATATTGCATCATCGAGCATATAATGGAGGATCTGCCAGAAGGCTGTAAATCACTTTGAAATATCAGAGCCACAGATTTATTCTGCACTCCAGTGCAGGAAGGAAATTCACACCTTGCATCAAATTCATTAATTGACCAACTTCACCATGTCTCTAAAAGAAATCCCAATCACTCAGTCTCTTGACTTAGCATTCAATGTCAATGGTATAAATGCTGGGATAGTAAGGTCATCCCTGTACTTATTGCTTAAATTATCATAATCTAGCGTAGTCTCAGTTCTGCAATATTTCTCCTCATACCGTCTCTTTTTCACTCTCTGCAAAAACAGAACACTGTGTCCTGTTTATAGGGGCTGATAGTCATAGCCAAATGCAGAAGATAAAAAAAGGTCACATGATTGGGTACCAGGAAACAGGGAGATAACAGTGGGCAGAGTGATAAGCAATCCACTCATAGCCAATTGCTCTTGGGCTTTGAAGCATCAGTTTTCCTTGCTGAAGAACATGAAGTGATGAAGTGATCTCAGAGATGATAAGGAGGTATTTTTGTCAATGCTCAAGGAGTGGATAGGCTTGTTTGAGAAACATAGGTTCATGACTGAAAATAAAACAAGTGAGCAAAGGAAACTGTCCCCAGAGGTGGATTGCAAGCTGGGAGTTAATGGTTTGACATGGCTTGAGAACCAGAGAAAAGGAGAAAAGCAGGTAAAGGAAAGCCAGGCAAGGCCTGACATCAAGCACTGTTTCAAGATGACAGCAGATGTCTATTTGTAACCACAACTTCTTTAAGGCTTTGTAACACTGGAATGTGGGAGTATATTCCTCAGTCTGTTAAATCTTAAAATTTTTAAAGACCTAATGCAAAGCTGATGCTGACTCCCTAGTTGACAGAAGTCTCTTTTCTGTAGAATGATCTTTATTTCTAAAGCAAGGCACATAACCTTTTAAGTATGTGACATTCAAGATGGAAAGTGCCTCAGCAGACAAGCCTTGTCCCTGCTCACTGCAGGAGGGTTGGACTAGAAGACCTTTAAAGGTACATTCCAACCCAAAGCATTCTATAATTCTATGATTCTATGAACCCCATGGAAGTTGACTACAATTTCAAATGCAGATGCAGAATAACAAAAGGAACTTGGTTCAACAGTGATCCATCTCTCTTGTGGGTACCTCATTGCCTATGCCACATTTTCACTCTATTTTAAACCTAGAAATAAACTCCGTGATTGAATGTGCTGTGGTCTTCCATTCAAGTTCAAAGAGGCCTAAATGAAGGCCACAGTACCCCTAGATTAGATACTGGTGTGGACAGCACCTGATCGTCTGGGATGCAGTTTCCATAGGAGGCAATGTGCACCACATAACCCAAAGCACCTCTCCAAAAAGACTTTCCCAAGTCTCCTTCAGACTGTAGTTGGATGGTGTGTTGTGACATGGTTGTCTTCACAGAAATATCTGCTTAAGGAATGCCCTCTCTGCTGCCTCACTAATGAGTGGTCTTCTGCTCAGGCTCCTCATTGGAGCATGGGACCCCTCGACACTGCCAACTTGCTTGCACAACTGCACTATGAATCAGATGACCAAGACAGATCTCTGAGCCTGCTCACAGCTGTTTTTATAAGGACCACTTAGGAAAGGGCAATTTGATATGGGGATGAGAGCAAGCATAAAGAAAAGGAAGATCAGCTGCAAAAGTGCCAGTATCATCACTAAAGACAAAAAAAAAATCTTCTGAAACCACAGCCTCATCCTTTAGCTAAGCTTATTCTGGAGCTGGGTAAAAGGAAGAACCCTCTTCTCTTCCTCCCTTTCTAGATAAATGACTTTGAGCAAAGGCAGGAACATAAGGGTCAGGAGAGGCCTATATTTGGGCATGGTTTATGCAGGGCTCGTCAGAGTTGTGCCTGACTATGGCTGTAGCATCTTCATCTTGCTACATGCAGTGACTATAACACCAATGGAGTTACCACCTGTCAAGTAGGTGTCAAGTGAGGTCTAAAATAGACCTTTGTTGCTTTGCATTTTGGGTGGAATTAAACATTTGAATACAAGAGACATAGACTGTCTTTTGAAGGAGATAAATTCAAGATGAAAACTTTTTATGGACCTAAAGTTTTACTACTTTCTTCAGCTAAAGTTGTCACCACCTAGACAGTGATGAACATGTAGGCGACTAAAGCTGTTTGCAGCCCATATAGTCTCTTCACACCTAGGTTGCCACAGGCACCCAGTCCTGGAAACATGTTCTGAGAAAGGCTAACATGCCCCAGCAGCACTTAAACTGCTAGACACAGTCAACACAAGGCTGAAGGAGCCAGAGATAGGTCTCTTTTTTTTTTTTTTTAATAATTTAATGCTGCTGGAAAAGTCACATACAAAGTTACTGTCCTAAATTCAGAGCTCTCTGCACTCAGAGGCTATCCAAAACAATTTGTCCCCTGCCACAGGGTTATAAACTTCTGAAAAAATGCCAGAGTATTTCCAAGATGCTCTCAGACCCAGCAGGAAATCAGGGGAGAAAGTCAGTGCTATAATTTTTGTCTGTGAGTCAGCAGAATTTTTGATCAGCCACCAGTTGCAAGTAAGAAGGTTCAAAACATTCTTTGACTTTCAGTGATCAAAATACTGAAGTATTCATGTAAATGGTCCTTCAGAAAAAATGGAAAATAGAACACCTAGAATGTCAAATGGCAGAAAAAATGCATCTATTTCTCAAAGATATATTGTACACAGAATAGAGTCACATGAAATTTCTGATATGTCTTAGCCAGAAATATTTGCCTTTCAAGGCATTTGGTATTTTAGAGAATAGGTAAAGGAACATCACGTTAAAATGGGGAAAGATACAGAAGAGAGAGAAGAACCTTTATATACGCATAGTGAGGAGAGAGAGAGAAATGTGTGTGTGTATGTATAGATGTGATAGTCATATTTTATCCATCCCTGCCTGTGACGGAAAAGCAGATGTAATTGTGGAACTCATATCTCTTGTTCCTTTGAATCCTGTTTCAGATTATTTGTACTACACCTGAACCAAATGAACCAAGAACATGTTACTTTAACAAATTAATCTAGAGGCAGTAGAAACCCCACAGTCTCTCTCAGATACAGCTGATTTGCTTTACTTCCTTTCACATCTATTTAACTCCACAGTTATCTACTTCCTGACTCTAATTCTCTATAATTGTGCCAAATGTTTTTCAGATTTTTACCTTAGCATATCACAATAGGATCTTTCCAGCCCATGAGAACATTCTCAACAAAGCTCTCTCCCCTTCATTTCCTGAGCTACTGGCAAAAGCAATTTCATTTTCAGGATGTTAACATTATTATTTCTGGCTAAGAAAATAATAATTCATCATAAAAATGCTGATAATGTATCAGCAAAAAAAAAATGTTTTGATTACTGTTGTTATCTATAAACACAAATCTTATGTAGCTTTTCACAAATTAGGGCACACTTTCAAGGAGAGGGACAATGAAAACTAATTGCTGAAGAAGGCTACCAATAACTGGGCAAAGTGCAACCCAAATTAACAAGAAAACTATTATGTGATCCTAACACATCAAACTAACATGAAGAGATCTCTATTTTACACCTAATTGTTGCTTTTGGGTTACATGATGTGGCTTCTTTATACATATCTATATTATTGCATTGGCTGGCAGTTCACTGGTGCACAGTGGATCTGATCATTAGAATGGGGAAGAATTACCTGTGTGGAGACCTACCTATTCCAGAATTCTGCTCCATTAATACTTCAGGTCAGATGCCTGCTGGAGCACACATGTGAAGCAGACACCCAACTTTTCTTCTACAGAAACAGCAAAGCAAAAAGTCTGCAGAGGGTTTGTGCAGGTCTAAGTCTCATTTTCACCTGGAGTGAAGACTCACTCCAGGGATGAAAGATTCAGAAGTACTCCTGGTTTCTACCACTCAGGAACAGCTTGAGAATGCTTTTTGAACTCTTAAACACAGCATTCCTGGGAAAATCTGCTCTTTCAAACTTGTGAATAGCAAGAGACCAAAACAATCAAGGTATTTTCCAAGCAATGGTATTAGTGTTTCCATTCTTTCAATTCAGGAGAATCATAATAGCACAACTATTATCCAGCAGCCCTAATTACAAAAAACCCCACCTCATTAGACAGCATTTAAATTTACCACCTCCTTGATAGAACGTACAGAAATTGCAGTCGGCTTTTTTCATATTATTTCTAAATGCCTCAGATTCTATTTTACCCAGGGAATTTTCTGTTGCTTTTGTATTAACACCTCCTGTTTTCTCACAAATGCTAAACAAAGCCTTTCTGAACATTTAATTACAGTCCTCCTGGTCCTGTTAGATAACTTCCTACAGAAATATTAGTGAATTTAATTACAGAAGAAACATTGTGAAACTTCTGAAAACATATATAATCTGGACAGAGAGTTAGGCAATCCTGCTTTAGCAAATCAGGAAACCTTAACCTTCCTTTCCAGTTCTCCAAGTTATGGTCCTGGATATTCATGTAATGTAGAAATCAAAGCACAATTGAACTAATGGATTTCTTATTTCTAGAAGAAAACCCCCACATTTGTATTCTAGAGTGTTCTTGTTTTGTTTTGACCTGAGGCAAACAAAAAAAAAATCTTTTTTAACTTGAATCTAATGTTATACAACTCTTTCAATGAACGACAGACCATATTAACCATAATGCTTGAAAGTTTCTGAATGAAAACTTTCACTTGTCCTGTGCCATACTGTCTTCCTTCTCTTTTACTGATGCCTGCACTTAAGTAACTGTTCATTTCTGACTCTTTCAGAACATGTTCAGAAATCACCGATAGCACCTACAGTAGTTCCAGCAACATCAGTAAGGAACTGACCAGACATTAATGGTGAATAACACCAACCTAAGGAATCTCCAGTTCAAACCAAACTTTGGAGGCCAGAAATATTTCTGCACCAAAGAGGCGATGTTCCCAACATCAAAAACCATGAGTTGAAGAGTCACATACTCAACAGAGTCCACGGCATGATTTGGATGTCTCAGAAAGAGGCCCAAGTCACTATCTCCAACATTGAGTTGGCTAATGGTAGTACAAACACCATACTGATGCTTAGAATTAAACATGGCCAATTAAACATCCATGTCTAAGCAGTCATGTTTTAAAATTCTCTGCTCTTTGACCTTAATATCTTCCAGACTATGCCTCCTAGAGATTTAAAAATATTAAGAAGTAAATACTTAGAAACTGTTAAATTAATAGCTTGTGAAATTCTGTAAAATCTAGAAATTTGCAAATGTTTAACATGTTATAGTAGTATGAGCTGATTAAGTCATCAAAAAAGAATCCACTGAGGTTTCGTACCACTATATATGTAAATGAGAAGGAAAGAAGTTCCCCAAACCTTCAGAAGTTAGATGAAACTAACCTAGGAAAAGCACATGTAACTTAGCATTAAGCAGAATACGGGTAAAATATTGACTAATTAACAGCTGAGATGATGAAAGAGCAAGTCCATGAAAGATTGAATAATGTGCTGAAGGTTTAAGACATTAGAGTTGTAGACATAAACAAATGCAAACCAAGACTAAAGCCACTGAGAAAACCTAGTTTAAATATCCTTGATCAGTTGCTATGTAAAGAGCTGAAAACCCAAACACTGTATAGTTCCAACTGACAGTGCTTATGTGACCATACATGTTGGTGCAAAGCCAACACCTAGGCAATTTAGGAAAAAAAACCCCAAAGTCAGAACAGTGTTGTAACCTGTTGTAGGTGTTGTGCTTGTCCTACTTGAACAGCAGGAGTGTCCAATGAAGATAAATTGCCAACTAAGCCGAAAGTAAGAATATGCAGCAAAAGTAGATGTAACTTAGAGGCAACAGCCAATACCAGAAAGGATTAGCAGATACCACTTAAAATCAAAATAATGAGAATGAGAAATGCATCAGTTTAATACAGTGCGTTTGGTATGGAAGCACAGTGCACCACTATCAATAAAATGCACTGAACAAAAACTAAAAAACTCAAACAAGATTCACAGCCTTGTAAAAAACAAGTATCTGAGGGAGGATGTAAAAAGGATCTTTGTGAGAAAGCAACCTAAGATTATTACTATAAAAAGCTGCATTTCAGCTGGTGTACAACAGCCCCTGTTCAGGGTTTTTCATTTAGTCAGATCAGATGAAATTTGCTTACACCAAGCTGAAGATCAGGATCAGGTAGCTTTTTTGTTGTTTTTCTTTACCTTCTCTCTCAGCTCTACCACATGGTACATTTTAATATAAAATTCATACTGTACAAATTCAACCTAAGACTGGTGGTTAAAACAAAAAATAACAAGATGGCTTTACAGAGAGAAAATTTCAAAAGAGAATTCTTGCAATCAAACCAATCTTGCTTTTAAAATTCTCATAATGACCTCAGCAAACTACTGAGCTTGCATTGCCCTAGTAGGAAGAGCTGTCAATGAAAAAATACAGTTCTTGGAGATGCTAAGCATCAGTGTATGTTGCCAAGTCCTGCGAGATCTTTATCCCCACCTGACCAGATTAGGGACAGATTAGCGAACCAGGGTCCTTTTTGGCATATGCACACAGATTTCCTTTCCATGGACACAGATTCATCATATGTCCCTGTTTGTGGTTGGAATGAGGTCAGGATGTACATGTATACTCTAACCATCTCTTTGGCAACACTCCTCAGCCAAACACTTTACGTAGTGACAAAGTTATCCCAGATTTGTAGTACTGTAACAGAACTCAGAATTTTGTCTTTTGTTCAGTACCTTCCTCCATAATTAACATAATACCTAAATTTACTACCTGCGAGAGAAGATAATATAGTTGCCTCATGGCTAGTTCTATACAATAATCTACTCAGTCTGTAAAGCCTCATTTTACTGAAAGCTGATGGCCTTTCAGCTCTGCATTCGCACAGCACCTAGAAAAATGAACTCCTCTCAGTGAGAATTGCTGTAAAAGTAAGTATGTTCCATTTACATATATGTATCCCTCTGTGCAGTTCAAAGAGGTATTTGTATCTTTCCCTTGTAACTCTTACCCAGCACAGCCTTTTCCCTGTGCCAAGTGTAAACATCCTACTGCTGTGTGACTTTCAGCTGGCCATGTACCTACCGTACTGGCACGAGTGCAGTAATCTGCTGATCTGATAAAAGTTGCAGCAGAATTTGACCCCAAAGAGTGGTTCTCTGTACTTTCCAAATGCTGCTATTGACATTTATTTCTCTAATCGTTCATCTCCCTTGTCAGTAAAGCACTTTGGAAGTTTACTTTTTCCTAAGCCAGAACTTCCCTGTTCACCTGAATTCTTTTTGCGTGACTAAAACCACTCGTATTACTTATTTACCTGTCTTTTTTCACAAAGAACAATAGATTAGGTATTATCCACTTCCTGCTCAGAGTCAGGGAACGCATTCCAAGTATGTGCAACTCCCTCATGCAAATGGAGTCAACAGAAGAAACAGAATTTATTCTGTCCAAAGTTTTGCTGATGTGCAGCTCTAAATCCAGGAGCAAAATGCATCATAAGAACAACTATGACAGTAAACACTTTTTTCATTGTTATTTAAAGTGCTGAAAATGTATTTGTTAGATTCTAACCTTTCCTGCTTTCATTTTTTTTTTCTCTGGTAGAACAGGCTATGGTCAAATAATACTGGAGGGTGACTAATTTTGGCTGGTCTCAGTGAATTATAATGTGGTACAGTTCAACCCTCAAATGAGTCACTCTCATAATGGATACAGAGACTTAACAGACTCACCACAATCTTTCCTACAGAGATAATAACTCACTTATTAAGATGACCACTACTATCAGAGGCAGACAAAAGACAAAGATGCAAACCAGTTGCAGTTGTCCGTGCGTTCTAAACTTCAATCTTTCACTGATAAACCAGAAATTTGAAAACAAGCAAATACCATCTAGGGAAGTGGAAGTTGTGGTGAGTTTTCCTCCTTAAAAAAATACATTTGTATCTGTTGTCAAACACAATGTTTCACTAATTTTATCTGCAAACTAATTTCCAAAGCATGGCCTATATTTTATCTTGCTATGTGCAGTACTCTGCAAATTAACTGTTACAGTAATTTACATCTAAGTCCATCTATGCCAATGAATTGCTGAGGCATTGCTGTGGCATTATTGCAGTTGTACTGTTTATTTATTATAGCTTGGCCTGCATGCAATACTAATTCTACACATTAAAATATGCCTACTTTGCTCTAGCAGTTAGTATAGATCAATTGTATGACATATGGTATATTACTTATCTGCATACAGATCTGTATTACATAAACCAGCAAGACAGCACTATAAAGCCTACATTTGCTAAGTCTTCTGCCAGATTTTGGTTACTTCTGGTGGCAGACAGCTTTTTCTTACATGTGTTATTAGAAAAAAAAAAAAGCTCTAAAATGATAGAGCATGGAAACATGTAGTGTTTCTATATCTAAATTTCCCACCACAAGATTGAGAGACAGGCAGAATCTTACTTTAAATTCAAAGAAGCAACTCCATTTTCTGATCCAGTGTAAAGGTACAAAAAAAAAAAAAAAAACCATCCAGGCTGCAGTCTGTGTCTTTTCATTGACTTCAGTGGCAAGGAATGAGACCTCAGATCACATTAGTATGAACCTAGAGTAACCCACTAGGTCAGTGGAAAAGTTTGGAGTGGCTGTGGAAACAAGCCAACATTTGGCACTCTGGGATCAAAACAGAAAATAACGGTCTTCTCACCAAGTGCTTATAGACCACAATTGCTTTCGTTCATGGTGATACAAGTGAGGTACTAAGTTGTTGGCAGGTTTGGCTCTGAGTGCCACAAACAGATTTCTTCTCAGCTACCATCATCCACTTTGCAGAGGCTTTGTCAAACTGTGCCTATTATCTGAAAAGACTTACAAAGTACTTATATTTGCAGTGTGGCCAGTGCAGTGTTTATCAGCATTAAACCCCTGGAGATTTATTAATTCTTAACTCTGAAAAAGTTCCTTACTTCTTATATAACAAAAGAAATTGTTGTATGTTGTAGAGGCTTTCAGAAATACAGAGAAAACTCAATTCTGGGAAACTGATAAAGACCTAAATATACAGGAAGTACACAAATATGTGCTATTGTAAAAACCATTCATTCTTTAATTTTCCTGAGAAATTATGAATAATGAAAATTAAACATTGTGGTATGTAATATTTTCATGTAGCAAAAGAAGAAACATTTTACTATTTACATTATACATCACAGAGAAATAACCATAAAAAAATAAATCATTGATGTAAGGCTTAAAGATAAGGCAGTAGAGTCAAGTACTGTGAGAAAAGCAATTTGAACATTTTGCTAATTTATTCACATCCTCTACAATACAGTGCTTAGTGATACGACTGCAGACTCTCTTCTAAAAGACCCGCTGTATAGCAGAACGGTGGGAATGTTGGTGCTTCTTCAGAAGGCTTGTCCTTCTTTACCCATTCTTGTTTGAACAACAATGGGCAAACACTGACCTTTTCTGGTTCATCATTGGCTAGGTGGATATTGCCCTGCACTGAACGGAGAATTAATACTTTCCTCCACAGCTTGTTGTGCTATTCTCACTGTATATTAGACCTGCTTTTAAAGTATAGTAAGAAAAACGTGTTCCGTTCTGCTCTGCTCTAGGATGCCACACTTCCTATTCAGTCACTATGCAGGAGTTATATGAATTTAAAATGTGCTCAGTCCAAGGGAAGTCTTCAAACTATCCCACTGTACCATCATCCTGGACTCTTCTCAGCATGTAAGAAATCAAATTCATTCTAGATTCTTAGAAACTGTCAAACCAAGATGATTTTTCACAGGTGGTAAACGCATATGTCTACTACCATGACAAGTATCCCAAATAATTAAATTGATTGAAAGCACTCAAACTTCTCCACAAAAAAAATCACAGATTTTTTTTTTGTCTGATGCAAAGAAGAAACAACAGTATTTTTCCTTAACTTCATTCTTAGAAATGGCCAAACCATTAAAAAAAATTATTTCAAGAGTCAAACATTAAGCATGACAAATGTGTTCCCAAACACTTTAAATTTAGCTATAAATATGGCCTTGCAGCATAAATGCATTTATTTTGATAAATATGTTTACATTGTAGGTTATAAAAGGACTAAGATATGACTTGGATTTGAGATTATCTACAAACTGGTAAACAGCAGTGAAAAGAAATTCTTTTGCATGTGTGTATGTTACATAACACCTAATTTCTTCTTATAATTTTACTTAGGGAAAATACCTATTTTATATCTATGACAGGCATAGATATATCTGTGAGGTTTAAGGACTGAATTAACTTTTGCGTGGGAGGGCACCCAACAACACACAGACCCCATTCCCTTTCTGCAGCCCTTCCTCACCTCTGTTAGTCTGTAACCAGGACAAGAAAGGGACACAGTTGCAGTATTTCTCCTCAGAGTGGAGACACTTCCACCCTCTGTCACAGGTAGACAGTGGCTTGTTTCTAAAGAGAATGTCTGCTGATGAAGCAGCATGAGAGAGGAGCTGCTCAAATAAAAGGAAGGAGAACAGGGGCTAGCAGTGGATATCCCCTGATAGATAATAATCTAAAAGCTATCTAAAAGATAAATCTAAAGAAAGAAAGAAATGTAAAAGATAATATTTTTCTCCTATAACCTTATTTTTTTCTGAAGTCAATACATCAAAAATCCATTCAGGATAAATCTGTAATTATATATTAAAATTTCAACATGTAATACTAATTTTGGAACTTACGTATGTGTAGATAAATGTCACTTCTTCAGCTTCCTTGACAAGATATTGGTTTTCAATTATTCTGAATTTTTGTAATTCTGTATGAATTTTTCTCACTTATACATTAGTAGGTGTTGAACTTTCAAAAAATTGCTTACAGCAGAGAAGTCAAACTCCTGTAATTGCTAGACTGCACCCTCCTGCCCTTTTGAGGTTAAAGCAAGACAGCATGTGGGGTTTTTTTCCTTACCCTCTTTCAACACATAAGCCAGGAGCAGACAGTCAGTTGAAACAGTGATGATTACAAATGACAACTTGTAGCATGTGTTATTAAAGCCACTGTGTACAGTAATTCTGCTAACAATGCATTTTGCTAACAACCATATGGATTCAGGGAAAATTGTTTTTTCTGGAAGAAATCAACTACAGACACACTATTGCAGTATGCCTTTCCCAGGATCTGTATTGGACAAGCAGACTAAATGCAGTGTTAGTTTAAAAGGTCTTCAGCAGACATTGGGTGAAAATCTGGCCCCTTTAGAGTTAATGACTAAATGTGTATAGATGTTAGCAAGGCTGAGGTTGTTATAATTACTTGTATAACTATTGGATTGTGAAATATTTTAGGTTCAATTAGCCTGTTCACAATCTGACTTAGAGAAATCTTTTCTCTCAGTGGTTTTCTCTCTGTTATTTTATTCAAATAAATTACATCACAATCAGGCAGGGATGTGGCAGGCTCTTGAAAGTGTCAGATATGAACCTTGCTGAGCTTGAAGTTTTCCTGAGGTAACTGTGAACTTTAAATCATCTTTTGAAGGACGCGGTTCTCCTGGACAACACTTCAAACATATTAACCTGTGCTCATTAATGAACAGCTCCACATGATGAGCTTGTAGGAAGTAAGTGATTAGGTGGAATTACCCTGTTTAAAGTATGCCTGGATAAAAGCTTTGGGCATGTCTGGGCGAAGACATGGTGCAAGCACATGAACTGAAATTTAAGGGATTGTAACAGGGTAAAATCAACATTCCCATACAGAAAACTAAAGAATGAGGAAATGAGAAACCATGAGACAACTGCCTTTGTGGCAGTATTCTCCTGAGAGCGACAGATGTCATAGAGAGGACCTTCCCTCAGCCTTCAGCAGCTACAACAGCATGGTACAAATTAGCTGTCCTACAATCTGACACCTTAATGACAACTTCAGCCAAATTATCATTGAACCAAAACAGCCTAGGTTCACAGGTTAAGTGTCCTAGTGTCATTATGCTAAGTGTAAGGAAAAAAACATGATCAAGCTCCATAAATAACAAAGGCTGTACAGGGAACAGCTTTTGAAAAACAGAAATGGAAACACAGTGAAAAAAAAAAAAACCCCAAAGAGTGATATTATTTGTATTATGTGAAAGCTGAGGGCATAATTCAGAAGGAAAGGTACACATTTACAGCTCAAAGACTTTTAACAATATTTTTACTAATTAGCAAAGCATTTGAAAAGCTTTGGGTCAGATTCTTCAAGTTCATTGATGTAAATCCTTTTGGAGTGGTTTGGTCCTCTATTTTTCATTATTGTTGTGTTCTGCAGTTACTTGAAGGCTATTCCACTAAGCAACCAAAGGTCCCTTTCCCAGCATTCTTAATATGTCTCAGAATTGCAGAAGCAATACCAAAAGCAAAGAGCATCAAAATCTTCAAAAAATAATACTTTTTCACTGTTACTTTTGGTAAATATTTTCCTAAATTTACCAAACTACATGTTATAGACTCAAATGGAGACTTCACAAAAAATGGAGTCACAGCAACCTCATTATGCCTCAGCTTGTGAAATAAACAAAGCTCACTGAACAGTGACAGAAGACAACATCTCTTTATTATTCCAGTGTCCAGAAGAATTTTTATCTGTGTACTTAAGACTGCAGCCTCATTTCAATCGCACATCCATTCATGTGAACAGAATACCAGGAAGTGACAAATCCAACCTGCTTCTTTGGACAACCACATTAACTGCAAACAATTTTAAACAAAAAAAAAAATACTGCAATGAAATGTTACTAATATAATATTTTCAGCAATCACAATTAGATAATTAATACCAGAAAATTCACCTCTTTCATTCTAAGCCCCTCAGTCCAAAAACTGGGGAGTGTATTTGCACGGTCAGGTTGATAGGAATGGACAGGGAATCCCAAAAGCCTCTTTCACTGGCTCCCTTTGTTTCTTTCACTTTTCCTGGCTACACACAAGGTTGTGAAACAACCAGGAAAAATATACTGACTCCTTGTAACTCGACACTTCTCTCAGAGTTTTTCTAATGTAAATTTTCTGGGAAAATGGTGTATTTCCATATCGTTCACTGAGACAAAGCGAACACAAAACATACTGGGAAATGTCATTTATGTTTTCCAATTCATAATCAGTTTTCCTTGCAAATATTTTAAACAACCTCTAATATTAGTGTTATGGAAAACCCATGAATCCTGTTCTCCATCATGCAACATTTCTCAGTCACCCGTGAAGCTGTGGTCCCCTTGACACTGGCTATTACTACTTCTCTGTTAAAATGGGGACATTGAAAAGAAATCTATAGCCATGAAGGTCATAACTGGAGTCTCTGTTATGCTGACCTGGGCATACTCACACCAGAGAAATCAGGGTATGAGTGGTAGCCTTACCAAATCTGAACAATAGCTCTTCACACCGCTTTGCAAAAATATTAACGACTGTGCAGGGTTCCAAGAGGAGAGGATAGTCAGGTCTAAAATTGGAAATTCTCTTCCTCACATTCAATTTCTTCCCTGATTCCCAGAGGAAAGACACTCTCATTTCCTTGAAATTCAAAACAGCGTTTCTTATTTTTAACCTACCCATTGTCATCTAGGTCATTATACAGTGATGATTATTCAAAAATTTCCTCTTACTTTAGTAACTTGAAATAAGTTTAGCTCACTGTGCTGTACATTAACTCAGAGTAGCACACCCAGTGACATGACATTTTCAAAAAACCTTCAGTTGTATGATTCATTTCCTTCATGTACTCATGTTTTACACAAGTAGTAATATACTCAGAACTTTCCTGCCAACAAGGATTGGCCTCTCAACTTACTCATTTGGTGAGGGTATCTTGCCTTACACATTTACCTCGTTATATCCAACTAGCAGTTACCATTTTAATGTCAAAGTTCACTGCTCAGCTGTGTCTTGCCAAGTGATACGTTCTTCTCCCCTGCACAGATATCACTGGCCTTTTCTGCCGCAGTATGGCAAATTTGGTTATCATATCAAGATCATAAATACAAACTTGGTACACATAGGACGACAATACAAAGAAATATTTAACAAGCTTCCTCATGCAAACGCCAGACACAGCCACACAATCCCCATGTGACCCTGGTTTCCACACTGCTTGTGTCCAAAATGAGCTTATTTCTGAAGCTAAATATTTAAATGGCTCTAATAGTCTTCCTGATAATAGAAAGACCAACACATAACAATTCAAGAAAGGACTAAGTGAGCCAATACTCTCCATATACTGTGCAAATTAACAAGTATATACACAAGAATGCAGTGTTCCTATTTCAGTCCTCAGGAACAAGAGAGCAGTCCCATCTCAGGGAGATCTCATTTGAGTAAGTGGTTTAGCACTTAGCCCGCTCTTTACTATTATGTCCTGAGGCTGAAAGAGTTACACTGCTGTTGGACATGTTCTAGTTGAGAAATGAGCAGCTCAGAGCACTGCTCCATATGTGCACTGACAGAGCTGGGAGATGACTTTACAGGTCAGCTGTTTTCCTCTGAACAGGTGGATACAAGTAAGAGTGAGATGATATCGTCACAAAGCATCTGCTACATGCCATGGATTAACACTGACCATAACTTGCCAGAAATGATTAGCACTGTAGAATGAATCCTTTTACCTTGATGCATTCCAAGGATAAAGACACCACACTTATCTAAAGGTACCTAAGTCAGGTCTAAAAGAGTTAGCTTAAGTTGCAGAACAAAGGTAGCCATGTTAGCACAGTGTGACACTTGCTTCTCGACAGAGCTAATTAATCTGTACCGAGAGCAGCGGTAACGTGGCTATATTGTTTCTGGCAGCAGCCCAGCATGGGCCTTTCCACAGCTCTGTTGTTCTTTCTTCAGGAATGTCAGCCCCACATGAGGAGCCACTTCCCAAGCACATCAAGAACTAGCTAGATTGAAGCAGAGGCAAAGCCAACTGCCAATTAGAAAATACAATTGATTTTTTTAACATTTAAAATAAAGAAATAGACAACTCAAGCACACTTTCCATGTAACAGTCCCTCTGACAGAACTCCTCTTCAGAATCACAGGCTAAGTATGCAGGATAAAATGACGTGAGGAGAATTTAGCAGAAAGAAGTATTAGACTCGGGAATGTTTAGAGTCAGGAGAATTATAGAATACAAGTATCCTCTACTTTCCCTGCCATGTATGACCACTGAAACATCCCTCTGACATCAATGATGACACTTCAGTGAACTTCCATGGAACTACTTCATTTTATATCAGTCAAATTTTCTTACATGGGAAAAAAAAACCCAAAAAACCCCATAAATTTTATCAGCAAAATATCATATTTGTTTCAGAAGCAGCTGCTTGACAAGCTCAGTAAGTGCTGATTTCATCAGTTTATTTGCTAGATAATGGTTTTCTAGTAAGAGGATTTTGTTTGTGTTATTTTTCTGTTATGCCTATTATTGTCTTTAAATTGCTATTATTACTTCTAAAAGACTGTTGTGAAATCTGTGTTGATCAGAACTAACTTTGACTGGATTCCTGCAAGAGGTGCCTGTTCTCCAGGGCAATTATTAATCTTCAGTTGATTAATAAATTACCCTAGAATAAAACCAAAAAAGCATATGTATGATTTTACATCAGCATACGTGCACTATTACTTACACACACACACACACACATATATTTGTTTTGTTTTGTTTTTTTTTAACAAAACTTTTAAAGTATTGAAATATTTTACAAAATCATTGATGGGTTTGGTTTACATCCACACTTCGAGGCATAAGGTTAAGAGCAGACCTTGCTGTGAAGTCAATAATACCACCTCAGTTCTGAAGATACAGGAAGTTTCCCATCAGTTGTAGCAGCACTGAATGGAGACTTTGGAAATGATTCCTAGAAGCTCAAACACCTGAAGGCTCTTGTGAGGCATGCTGCCAACCTCCTATGTCCCCTCCCTTTTATTGCAGCTTGCTCATATGCAGCCAATTCATTGATGCAATATTTGCAAAGTGTATAGAGGAGCTCTGATAAAAAGCCATCCACAACTCTACCATCATTATTTGCATTTATCTTACTATTGAGCAGTGTAATAGACTTTACTGTCATACACCGAGAGCCACCTATGAATCACTGTCGCCTAACTCAGTAGGGCATGAACAAGCAGTGGAGAAATTTGACTTAAACATAATTCCTTTTTCCTCCGCCTCACACAGAAATCACCCTTCAGCTGAGAAGGGACATCAGTGACACAGAAATTCTTGATTAACCAGGTACTTCAAGGTCTTGATACTTGCATAAATCAATAATACATGTGCAAAAGACTTTTTAAACTTGTCCCAAGCACCTTGTTGAGACTTCAGCAGGGTGAAAATAGCATGAACAAGGTTATTATAAAAAACTTACCAGTAGGTGGCTTCATAGATCTCAAAAACTGCAATTTTATCAGAACATGTCTCATGAAAGAAACAGTAATAACAATTCTCTGTCTCTTCTGCAGGCTCCACTGTGCTTACAGATACTTAAAACAGACCTCTACTGATGTAAAATGATGCATACGCAGTAGATTAAATGTAATCATGTCTACAGATACCAGCTGAAGCTCTGATCTTTAAGTGAACATTTGACATTTAGACCATGGACCACTTAATACAAGCTGTTTTCTGTAATCAGGTGATTGATATAGACTGAGGAGAGGTAAAAAGCTTTTGGTTAGTCATTTCCACAGCTAAATCAATCTATAAAGGCTTTGTGCTGCAGAAGGATTTTGTGTTCAAATGGAAAAGAAATATGGTAGTAGTACTGGAAGTCTGTTTGTAGGTGAGCTGCCTTTCTTGTCTCTTAATAGCCTCCATTCCTGAAAAGACTTACAAATTGTTTTTCAATTTACTTGAGAAGTTCAGGTATTTAGTGCACTCCAACAGCACATGGCTCATAATAAATCACAACAGTATGCTTTTTCAGCCATATCTTTAACTCTAGCTGTAATTAGGTCTAAAGCTATGCAACATAGTAAGAAAGCTAATGTATCCATTCAGCGGAGGATCCATAAACTAACTTGCTTTAGAAACAACACAAAACAACACAAAAAGCCTCACAGAATTCCACAAAAGGAGTCTAGCAAATGATACCCCTGGAGCAGTATTAGGTACACATGGAAGGCTTGACCCAGGAACTACAGAGAGTTCAACAATCAGTAGAAAATTCTGTGCAGAAAACCCATTCCTCCATATTAATCGTTTTCCCTTTTGAGAATCTGAAGCATCTCTGAAGGCAGCTGCATCGTGTCTCCAATTCTCACTGGACACTCAAAAGCCAGAATAAGGCATAAGATACAGAGAAGATATTTATGCCACATATACTTTTCTTTTGGAAGGCTCGATACACAGTTTTGTAGGCATGGCATTCAGAGAGTAGTTTCTATTGACATTAAAAAGAAACTTCAGAAAACTGATTAACACTGTTCCTTCTTCACAGTAAGATTTCTCAAGTTGACTGATTCTCTTGCTCCTTTTCAATACCACAGTCACACTGCATCTGACTGTGACAATTACACTGACACAGTGTAATTCTCTTATATAAATATTCTTTATGACAGTAGAGGAATGAATACAACTCAAGGAGCTCATGAAGAGCAAAGTCACAGGTATCCTGTAATAATACTGCTATCACTGTCAGTAAAACTAACTTCAACCATATCTTGAGCAAACAGAAGGATTTATTGCTTTTATTAGTTAATGTCTGAAGATGTTCCTGTATTCATATATTCTTAGAAATTTAATTGTTCACCAGAATACTTTACACTTATCAGCATCCATTTTAAAATATCTTACTATTATTTTTAGAAATGCTGACACTTCACAAAGGAAAAAGAAAAGGCAGCTCTGGAACAGAAGACAAACTCTTCACTTAGAGGCAATTTTGATGCATTTTCTTCTCAACAATAAGCCAATAAAAAGAAACAGCGTAGATACTGACATAGCCACTGGAGCACTGGTGATATAAGCCTAGGTCATGCATACTATTTTTTATAGCTACATTTTTCTGAAGCCAAGGTTGAGACCTAAAAAGATTATGATGGCATGTGCACCTAATTTAAGTTAAATATTGTGACTGAGGAAAAAGTGGTATAGCCTGGGACCTAGAAGCTACATTTCAAAACCTGGTTTCCTTGGATAATCTCCAGCACTGATCACAGTCACTGGAAATTAATTACACTGACAAAAATGAAAATTTTCAGAAAATTTTCCTAACAACAGATTTGTTTCAGTTACATGTTTAATAGGAAGAAGTTTAAAAAAATAATCTTAACTTTACCAAAGCACTCCAGAAATGGGAAAATATTTAATTTTGACAATGTTAAAAACATTTCATGCTGATTTCACTGCTAATTCATAGTAAGATGTGTTGCATTCCATTGAAAATCATAGGTAAGAAAAGGAAAAGGTTAAACTGAAAAGACAGATTAAAATAATAAAAAAAATTATACCTTCTCAAAATGAAAGCAGGTGATAAATAGAAATTAAGTCCTTCAGTGATTCAGGTCCCAAATCACAGTAATTAGAATATTTTTTTTTTATTTAGAATTTCACCAAAAGATACTAGACTGTCAGATCCTCTCTCTCCCACAAACAGAAATCCAGTTTCTGACCCACTTTACTATATTCATTGCTCATGAAGATTATTTTATTACCTCTCTATGAGCTAAATTGTTTCTGTTTGGCACAGACAACTGGAAAAATCAATGCAGACCCATATTACCATCAAAGGGGTAACAGGAAACACTGGGGTTTCTCAGAACTCCCTAACTGTCCTGGGAGATGTGTCAAACAATTTAAGGCACCCTTTTAGTGAGGCACAGTATATTCACCACTGTTAATCTCACTGTGCTGGTAACAATAAAGCTCAATAGCTACTTTTATGGCTGATTATTTTTAGAAGTTGCAATGGAGAAAGGAACGGGAATGAGCACTGTAATACCCTGCATGAAAAACAGAGGAAGGCACAAAACTTTCTGAAAGGAAGACTCTGCAGGATCAACAAGATGCAAGCAATAGGCTCACTCCACAAAAAAAAAAAAAGATAAAAGATACAGTTGGAGTAGCTGCATTAAGTATTTTTTTTTTTTTTGAGAGAAAAAATAGCTTGATACTAATGAAGTCTGGATGTTATTTCACACAGTACATTAGCCTAGAGAATGACATACAGTGTGAGCTGCCTTTGCAAGCAAATAGAGAACAGACCAGACATAGAGAAGCAGAGAAAAGAAGGAAGGAGGGAAAAAAATACTCATGCCTCATTTAGTTGGATTACAGAAACTCTGTGTGTCATACATCTCAGGTGTATACAGCTCTAGAGTTTCATGTGTCATCACTACTAAGCAAACAGTATTCAACTGTACAATAGGAATCGATGTGCAATCTACAGTTTACTTTTTCCTTCTCAGAGATTGCTCAAAAACTTAGTTCATCATATTCATTTTACGTTGCTGTTAGGTGTTAGTTTTCATTATTTCATAAGTGGATGAAACTGCCTTGGTTATAAAGCAAACAGATTGCTCTTTGTTCATGTGATGGTTATTCATTCAGTTGTCAGGTGAAATACTGGAAAATAAGCACTGATTGTTTGGTTTTGAATGCTGTATTGCATAAACCACATAAGGTTTCTCTTGGGAGAATGACGATGGTACACTGATTTCTCTGTGATTAGCCATTCTGTGCTATTGCACCTTTTTCATAAGGAGGATATTATAATACATGTGTCTGCATAAAAACATCCATACTTGTCAATTAAAAAAATGAAATTTGCCTCTCTATGCTCAAGTCCTATCTCAGCCTTCTCTCAGTATTTTTATGAATTCCATATAATTAAATTAAAAAAAAAAATCTGATAAAATTTGTACTAAAAATGGCGTTACAGCTAATAAGTGTATTTCACTAATACAGTTTAACTTGTAGCACTTAGGAGTAGACAGCACTGATAAAAACGTTTGGACCAAGTGACTACCAGTCAACCCAGAGCACCTCGCAAGTTGCTGCAGCTGAACTGGTATACATGGTCCTGGAATGAACCTGAGGTAATAAAGTTCCAAAGATGGTTTAGGAGGAAATGGACAGTTTCAATGGCAGAGACCATTACCCAGCTAGTGAATGAAAATGGTGGTTGTGTGATAGCTGCTGCTGTGCTACAGGCATGAAAGTGCAATTCCCCTAAGACAGATATTCATAGTCCATCTGACTCCAGTATTGATCTAAAGCCTACAGGAAACTGGCCAGAATATTCACTGCCTTCCATTTACTTCTCTGCAAAGAGTGTAAAATGTTGTCAGCATGGGTAATGATTCAAAAAAGGCAAGGCTGAGCACAGAGCTCACCTGTAACCTCTGAGTGGAGGGAAACCAAAGAAGCTACACTGGGAAGTTTTCTTCCTGTTTTTCATGCCCTTGAAATCTATAAAAGATATTACTTCGCAGATCTCACAGTGAGAGCATCTCAGAGTTTTGCCAACACTGTATCTTTAACTTCGAGAAAGCAAAAAACACTGGTTTTTTTGTCAAATGGAGAAAAATCAATAGAACTCAGTTTGGCAGATCTTTATGTTTTGTCTACAGAAAAAAAAAAAAATTGCTAAAATATAAACATTACCATGATTTTTTTTTTTTTTTTTGTATTCTAAATTTGCTCAACTCCATAGACCTAAGTTTTTCCTGTAGTAAAGATTTTTTTTTTTTCCACAGGACTTCAAAAACAGCCAGAAGTGCAATTAAAGTATCTCACAGTTACTCATATATGATAAAACCATCCCCAGGCAACAACAGTGAAATGTGAATATTTTATGCATACACTGGATACACATGCAAATCTCAGTTGTTTATCTCTGTATTGATATAATTTATACTTTGAGTGCAAGACGCAAAAGCAAGATATTGTGGCAATTCCATTAAAATTAACATAGAAAACAGTGATAGGCTACACTGAACAAGCTAAATTCACCCATAGTGTGAATCTGATAATGTCAGTGGAATTAAATCTGAAATTAATTTGGGCATGGACATCCGTATACAGATACACCACTGGATTGTTTCATTGAGCAATTATTTTTTCATTATGCAAGATACCCATATTGAAATCTAGTGAAACTGTATGCTAATCTGACTCAATGTAAGATGGAAAGTTCACTGTATACTCAACACTCCTTAGAAATGTTGCATTATCTTTGCTTAAGGTGTTCAGGAAATGATAAATGCCTGTGAATCCTGACTTGCACTGTATCTGTAAGTTTACAAGAAAGGCAAGTTGAACAAATCTCTTCCTGGGACATGTGTGAACTTCCAGTGAAAATCTTAAAGTAATTGCAGATGTGAAGGTGAGGCCACAGAGGGTTTAATTCACTGATGTACCCTGAAGCAGCTACCTTATCTCTTAACACTTGTTTGTTGCATAATGTTGGTTGGGGAAAAAAAAAAAAAAAAACCCAACCACCCAAACCAAAACAGCAAAGAAATAGAACAGGAATGAACAAGATGTGAATGTGGTAGCTGAGTAACAGCAGGTGTGTTATCAAAGAGCACCTGAAAAGACGAAGAAATGTTACTTTTTAGATAGATACATAGATTAGTTTACTTTTTGAAAGAGTGATAGAAGTTATGTGCAAAAATTTTACAATAAACAAGATCTGATAACTTCAAAATTAGACAAGTGGAATGTGCAAGAACTATTATCAACAAGGAAACTATTATCTAAAAGGAAAGCCCTCAGCTTCTAGAAGGGATAACAACAAGTGAATGAAAATCAGGTAGAAGGTAGGTAAATATGTAATTATTTACCAGTAATGAGTTTTCTTCTGAAGTAGAAATAAAGAAGAATGTTTTTATTCTTACTGCTTTCTCTCATTGTAATAATCTTTGGCCCAGTTCTGGCACCTTTATTCAGTGTTAGCTCTGCTATACGAGAACATTCTTCATTACCAGGGAGCTACTTGCACTGGGGGTTTTACAGGTAAGAGTTTCTAAATAGAATAATTCATTTATTTACATTAACCCAATGGCTCATGGCCAGGTTCTCCTCTAGAATGAATGTAGACTTAGAAAGTTATACCATTTTAAATAGTTGCTTTAAAGTTACAAACACAGGTGATCTGTTGATTTGCCTCAGGTGTTCCTCATGTTCTGTTTCCTGCCCAGCCACCTGAAGAAGCTGAAATGAGCTAAGGAACAACCATACAGAAAAAAAATCACAAGTGATCTCCTCATACTGAAGTCACAGAATCACAGAACATTAAGGGTTGGAAGGGACCTCAAAAGATCATCTAGTCCAAGTCCTCTGCCAGAGCAGGATCATCTAGAGCAGGTCACATAGGAACACATCCAGGAGGGTTTTAAATGTCTCCAGAGAAGGAGACTCCACAACCCCTCTGGGCAGCCTCTTCCAGAGCTCTGTCACCCTCACAGTGAGAAAGTTTTTCCTTATGTTTCTGTGGAACCTCTTATGCTCCAGCTTACACTTGTTGTCCCTTGTCCTATCACTGCACATAACAGAGAAGAGCCTTGCTCCATCCTCCTGATGCTCACCCTTTACGTATTTATAAACATTAATGAGGTCACCCCTCAGTCTCCTCCAAGCTAAAGAGACCCAGCTCCCTCAGCCTTTCATTATAAGGCAGATGCTCAACTCCCTTAATGTCTGTTCCCTCAGTTCCTAAGTACCCACACCCTATAATCTTTCACATAACTTTGCATCTTCAAAAATAATTAGATATTTTGGGGCCCTATTATTCCAGGCTTTTCTTTCTCTGATGATTACAAACTTTCTTACTTACAGACTAAATGGCTATTCAGATCAAAAGGCCAATACCAAAATTTGCCCCTTAATTTAAGTAGTTCACCTCCCTTCCTGAATTTATCTCCTCTCCTAATCCTGAAATATTTACCATTATGTCCATCATCACCCTTAATTTTACTACCAAACCAAGGAATCTCTGATAGTTCTTTCTCATAAGATTATCTTCATAGACCATCTCCATACATGTTCTGAATTGCATTCACTTCATTGTCCCACATAGTGCTCCATAGCTGAGATGTGGACTGGAATAAACTATCCCTATGCTGTTTCATAAAACATATATATAATAAATACATTCCCAATTTATTTATGTACCCATAGGCCTTTTGATTGGAAATATTTTCAGTCAGTTTACAAGCAAATATTAAACTGCAAAATCCAAATTCTCATACAATGCAAGCTCATTACTTTGTCCTATTCTTTGTTTGATTATTTTGGGGAAAACACTTTGCAAATCCAAAAGATCCCTGGGACTCTTCTTAACAGTGCATTTAATTGGCTAGGTGAGCTCTTCTTCAAAAGGTATTACTAGAGCCAGGTATCTTGTATTAACAGAATATTGAAGAATTGGCCATTAGGTTACTAATTAAATCACTCACAGTTAAATCAGATGGCAAAAAAACAACAAAGGGATGAAAATACTTGCACTTCAGGAAAACCCTTAACTGCTTGCTGTTGAGAAATTTCTTTTTAAGTGCATTACTCCCTAATATTCTTTCCACTATTTCTTTTACATTACAGTTAATCATTTGAAGGAGTGGCTGCAGAAGACCAGAAATTTCAAGTAAGGGTCCAGTTCTGTAACAGACTACAGCCATGTGTCAGAATTCTTCACAGACCATAGCGAAGTTCTCACAGGTCACTGTGAAGCTGTAATAGCAACTTTTATTAAAAATACAATATAAGCACCATAGTTGGGTTTTTTTGAGATATATAACTGATTCAAAGTCCACTGGAGACTGGGGCACTGTAGGTTAGAAACCTCTGAACTATCCATTTGATGTGATGTGCTTATAATTATCTTCCTCATTTACCATCCTGCACTCTCCCTTTCTCCTTCCATCCTTTCTTGTTTACGCATGTGGCAATAATGAGCTTGGGAACCAAACCCTGACCCTTGCTCAAATCTGACACAGGAATGCAAACAAACATTTTCAAACACATGCTCACAATAGTGAAGTTTGAAATCACTACTAGAACAGGATTTGGTAAGTATCATGACATTATTTTTATTCATACTTTTGCTGTGTATCCTGCTATTAACAATATTTTGGTAATATTTCAACAACATGAATGATTGACTACACAGTGAGTAAATTATATTATCTACATTTTACAAGCATCTCAGAGCTCAAAGAGGATGCCAAAGTACACTTGGATCACATTGTAAGACATTGGCAGGACCACAGTAGTGCTGACTGGCTGGACCAGGACACAACTACACAAGCCTGAGTAGGGTCTAAGTGCTGCCCAAAATAGCAATCCTATTTTAGATGGGCAAACATTGTCTCCTACTAAGATCAACTTGTTAAAAGGAGGCAGTGACATGTAACATAGTGATGAAGAGCTGTGCCTGGCACCAGTATCTGCATCTCTTCAAGGAGTCATGCAAACTTACCACCTTCCTGAAGGACTGTCTTTGCACTATGTGATGAGCTGTGCAATCCTGCTTGATGATTTTTCAAGAAAGATGAAGCCTTCTTTCTGCCTAGGTCTCATCCTCATTAAAAATGCTATTACAACCTGCTTCAAATACTGATGTGGAAGGTGCCCTTTCACTTGCTTTTGCTTCCCAATGAATAAGTTAATAAGTTTCCTCAAGTAGTGCAAACTGCTTTACCCTTGCCCTTCACTTCTGTGTTGTTGGGTGAAAGAAGCTCAACAGCATTTTGCCTTCTCATTTACTTTGATTATTTACAATCTCACTCTTATCTTCACTGCTGTAATTGCTTATGAGTTACACAAAATCAGTCACTTACCTTTATTCATACTGAATAGCCCTACAGACTATAGTGAAGGCAGCTGAGTGCAGCATACTTCAGTTTATGACACCCATGAATCTTACCAGACTGAAGAACTTTAACAGGGGAAGTAATTTAGAGAGTAACTTCCACCCACTCTGCAAAACAGGACATGGCTCCACCTCACCCTTACTCTGTCTCTAAAGTTAACTCATTTCACGACGGTTCCCAGTGTGTCCGGATACTGTGTTGATTCCCAATAAACTGAATGATTCAAGTATAAGAGTACCATAAATGTCAACAAATGTATGCACTTTCCCTTCTAAATGTAATTTTAAGAAAATGTGTGTACCTACAAAGAAACAACTGCTTGTAAGTTGAGACCTTAGATCTGAGGTAACTCAGATTTCAGGATTAAGAAAAATTCAGCTGAAAGCCAAGATCCAATGTCTTCCCCTTAATTCTGGCATAGCTATGAAACTTGGGCAAGCCTTATTACCGTGCAAATAAAATTTCAAACAAATAAACAAACTCAAAAGAAATAAAAAAGAAATAACAAGAACAAAATAAACACAAAAATGTACTGAGAACTATTCAGGAAAACTTATCAGAATAAAATCCTTGAACTCCAAGCACACCTCATCTTAAAATGAACCTAAAAAATTTGCATTCCAAAGACTTCACATTGTCAGTTTATCATAATCTTCTGTCCCTTCCCTTCTTCTTCTATTTTAAATGTGAAAAGCAAAGTATTTATTTGAAGACGGAAGTACTTATATTGAGAATGTAAATGGCAGTGAACTAGAGACAATAAAATCAGTGAAAATTATTGCATGAAAATGTACTTACTTTACAGCAGACAAGAAAAATCCTCTCCGGCTTCTAAACTTTGCTGAGAGCCTGTAAAATTTCTACCTACAAAAACTGTGATGTGAAAGCTGTTAGATATGAAAGTAGCCAGATGACTATAATTCAGCATGGCCATGACAGAGAAAAAAGGCTCTTCCTGTTCTTCTGATGCCATAATCTACTATCTCAAGTATCAAGTCATAAGAAAAGGCCAGACTGTAGTGACAGCAGCAGCAGTCATAGAAGCATAGCTTGCTAAAGTAATATTCATCACTAGGCACAACCCAACCATTCCTCTACCCCTCCTACCTTGAATTGTGCCTTGATGCACAATCTGCTCTTTTTTCAGCTCTACTGCACAGCCAACAAAAGGCATATTGCTTGTGTTATTAACAAGGCTGAAAATAAGCACTGAGCCTGTGAAAAATGTATTCATTCTTGGATAAGTACTTATTGACACTCTAATGTGCTGGCTGCCTCCTCTATTTCATGAGCTTTTAGGAGGTTTATTATCAGAGAGTCACCTCATTCTCTCAGAACAACAGAAATTCAGGTGTGGGGTAAATTGTATGTATTCTTTAAAGTACTATAGACAAACTATGCTTATATTATCTTCTGGTTTTGCTGCCTGAGAGATTCTTCCCCACAAACATAAGCAATTGGATTTTTTTCCCCATTACTTTTTTAATCTTTGCTCACCTGCCACCATGGCATTTGGGACTGCTCCACATTGTTTTCAAAGCACTGCATCTGATATTTTTGTACCTATAAACTAGTGATGTTTGTCTGAAGCAGCTCAGACTCCTAGCACAGCTTGTTATTGGTTTTGATGGCAAACAAGTTCTGACTTCATTTCAGGTTCATTGAGAATGAAATCTTGAAAAATCTAGTAAAAGCCAATAAACAACTTCAGGCATGTCTATATTCTTATCAGCTTTGGGTGTCTTAAATGCGTTCTAAGGAAGGGCCAGGTATGAACTTGTCCCTACTGTCCTTCTCCTTACACATATTCCTTTCTTCCAGCATCAGTAACAAATAGCCACCATGATTTCAAAAAATTTTCTCAAGGAAACCCTACTTCCCAGTCCTAAGTTTGCTGATACATACTTTTACTGGGAAAGAACAAACACTAAAAGGTATACAATTCACATCGGCTCAACTCAGTGTGGTATGCAGACTAGATAATTTCAGTAACTGCTTGGCAGCTATATATCCTTCTAGCATCATCACTGTAACCACTCTATAATGGTTGTAGTCCAGCTCTCGTTCACTCCAAGGTTCCTCTAAGAAAAAGAGGGGTAGAAGGATGGAAAACACTAGAATTCTTCATCTGCTTTCTTATTGTCTCCTCTTTCTCCACCAATGGTGCTTCATCCCATAGTGACAGAAGCAGTAACACTGCACATCTTTCTGCTTATTTTTTCCACTGTTTTAAAAACTCTCTTCCCAGACTGCAGAACACTACAAGCTATTCTTAATGACTCCTGGTGCCACAGTAAAGACTGAAGAAAGAGTTTCATCAATATCTCATTATTTAGATGATGCTCCTCAGAGCTTTATTTTGCAAATACAAGATTCACACAGCTCTACTTGCCAAGGCAAGTATAAACAACTTCCTCTTACTGTCCTCCATCACCATAGACAGCAACTGTATGAGTAAAATAAATGATACCAGGGAATGTTCTTGACATGAATATGCCATTTTCCATGCCATTCAAATAATCTCTAGCACAGTTTTGACCTGGGCCAACTAGCAGTCTTCTGAGCAACTCTCAAGAAACTTTGGGTATTAACACAAGCCAAGGACCTTTTCCAACAGGCAGTTTGTTATTCTGTTTAAGAGAAAAAGGTCTTACCTTCAGATCATGGGCAGACCATATCACTTGGCATCAGGGCTAAAAATAGTCCCTGACGTTAAATTTTCTAGTGAAAATATAGCAACAGTTTCTAAGTATCTCTCAATACTTAATCTAGTGAGCTTCAGATTAAAGTAGGAGGAAGGGAATAAATATTATTACAAATTATATCTGGCAAATATGCAAGGAGAATAATGCTTATTTTCTCAGTAGCATTTAGATATTCAATTCTTACAACTTCAAAGATCAAGGTAGGTTTAACTTTATTCACCAAGGACATCCATGTACAGAAAGGTCTTTGAATGCACCATAAGTTAGAATCCAAGCACATGGAACAGATTTTCTTTTTTTGTGGACAAAACCTGAAGCTAGGATTAATGCCAAAACTGACCCTGTAGTTCTGCCACCACTAAGCCACAGTAAATGTGACACTTAAGGAACTTCAAGTATGAATCATCCCATGCTAAGACAGCTATCTAAAGTACATAAAGTTTCACTTTAATATAGGTCTTCTCTACTAATTATGAAGACAGCCTCAATGACTATTTTGGTGTATTTATCTTCATTTTAGAAGGTTAAAATTATGTGATATGTATCTCACATTTAATCCGTCTATGAGACTAAACCTATACCTGAATAAAAAGTGTACAGGGGAGCAATATGTCTTAGGAAGGTCAGATTTAGACCTTTGCCTTAATACTTTTCAGAAAGAAGTTGAAACGAGAACTTGGAGAATTCACAATACAAGATGCAATCATTTTGCTGACAGTTTTGCACCATTTCAAACCTTTTTTTCTCCTAATGGTAAAGTTTAGGGGTAATTTTTTTCATTATCATAGACACCATGACCTCCAGATAAATCACACTCATTTTATAAAATTCTTATCAGTTCCTTTTATTTCTCACAACCAAAGGTAAATGTGTGACTGTAGTTAAAGGTTAAGAAGTCAGAAGGATTTATCACTGAAATGACACAGATAAAATCTGCTAAGGAACATATGCTCTAAGAAATTTATTATTGCAGTACTTCCTAAGCACTCTTTTAATTATCTTGCAAAAGTCTGCATACTAACAAATCTGCTGAATATCAATTTACAGTGGATGTATATTTACTTCTTAACACATCAGAAAATCATAAATGCATGAAAATTACAGGCACAGTCTATTGTGGGACAACCTTGATTATAAAAGATTAGCTGCAGTGCCAAATGCTTCCTTATATTCTCCATCCCAGATATATATTTTCTGTTCTCAATCTTGAATCAAACAGTACAGGCAAATTGTTTGCTTAGATACATCTTGGATCCCCAAACAAATGAGAATGAATGTCTTGTTTTCTTTTGGTGAAAAACATCATTCTTTGCAATGGAGGAATATAAATAAATATACATCAAATTATATAACATGTCACAGAGCAGACAGTCAAAAGATGAATTTACCTTTTTTAAAGGCACAGCCTGAGCATAGATGTTGAGAAAATGAAAACAGTAGTGCCGTTATAATGTACAGTATGACTCCTTTGACCTGGAGATAAAGGAAGACAAAGCAACAAAGGCATGTCACTCTAAAGGATACAAAACCAGAGAAACACAAGAGCCCTGGTTTTGTGTACAAGTTTTTTCAAAAGACAAAAGTATTTCCTTTAGATTCCCTTCTCTTTATCAATATTGCTTTATTCCCAGAAATCAGTACCATAGGTCACTTACAGAGAAATCACTCATTGTTAATGGAAAAACAAATGTATTTACTTGGCTAATGCACTTCCCTAGGTCACATTATACAAGAAAGCTTTTCAAAATCATTTGTTTGACTGAACATACTATGATCTGAAGTGTTAGATACTCTGAGTAGACCTTGTTTTAATGCAAGGTCTTTAAAGATACAGTACAGATGTGTCCACAGGTGGAAGGAAGGAGCCACTCTGCTGCACAGTGGCTGTACGTATGGCAGATAGAGGTTGTCTCGGGAAAACACATACACTCTCAGCACCAGCTCCTAGAAACTCTACTGCAAACTCTGCTCATGACCCTGCTGTAAGAAGGGACAGTCCCAGACAGGTAGTAGAGTCCCTGCTGGCTTTCTCAGTTGGTATGCCAGAAAGATGAGATTTTTCTTGGGCATTTGGGTGAACTTAAAAGAACGGACATGTTACGGGAGAGTGGAGTGGGGCATTTCATGTTATACAGTCTATTCAAGGATAATTTACCACAGGAAATATGGCCACAGTAAACTCATTTACCTTTGTTTCTTACAGGCTGAAAAACAGATTTTTATTAAGACAGAAAGTTACTTCATATGTGCATATGCACATGCATGCACACATTATATATGCAAATATGACATCACTCCACTAGTGATCCATTAATTGCAATCACTCTTTAAACAAGAGGGTACAGAAATGGAGGTATATACATTCTTACTGAGAGAAACAGAGAGAAACATTCCACTGGACCTGTTCTTTGTGAACAAAGAAGGACTTGTGGGTGATTATAGAATTATAGAACCACAGAATGCATTGTGTTTGAAGGGACCTTTAAAGGTCATCTAGTCCAACCCCCCCTGCAGTGAGCAGGGACATCTTTAACCAGATCAGGTTGCTCAGAGCCCCATCCAACTTGACCTTGAATGTTTGCAGGGATGGCGCCTCTACCACCACTCTGTAAAACCTGTTCCTGAGTTTTACCAACCTTATTGTGAAAAATTTCTTCCTCATATCTAGTCTAAATCTGTGCTCTTTTAGTTTAAAACCATTACCCCTTGTGCTACTGCAACAGGCCCTTCTAAAAAGATTGTCCCCATCTTTCTTTTAGTCCCCCTTTATGTACTGAAATGCTGCAATAAGACCTACCCAGAGCCTTCTATTCTCCAGCTAAACAACCTCAACTCTCTCACCCTTTTTTCATAAGCGAGGTTCTCCAGCCCACTGATCATTTCTGTGGCCCTCCTCTGGACCTGCTCCAACAGGTTCATGTCTTTCCTGTGCTGAGGACTCTAGAGCTGGACACAGTACAGGTGGGGTCTCAGCAGAGCAGAGCAGAAGGAGAGAATCACCTCCCTTGACCTGCTGGCCGTGCTTCTTTTGATGCAGCCCAGGACACAGTAAGCCTTCTGGGATGCAAGTGCACATGTTCTGAGTGTCTGAGAAAAAATCCATTATGATGGGCTGAGAAATTACAACCCATCTAAATTTACTGTGATTATTGCTGGTCGTTTTCCTGGAAATCCTCTAGAACCTTTGTTCTGGAAAGGCTGCAAGAGGATAACTGTAACACCATCTGTTTGCCCCATTCATATTTCTAGTACGTTAAATTGACCACTAGTGTACACGTATAAACAGACCTTTGGTATGACTCATTACAGATGTTCTTATGTTTAAGATAATTGCTTTAGAGACGGGAGTGTATGACCTTCATAATATGTTGTGTTTTGTTTTATTTCAAAAAGCAATGTCAGTGCCATTCTCTTTTTAAATCTGTTTTGAATTACTTAGCACTGGTACTTTGCACTCCCAGTATAAACAGATTGCCCTTTGATGTCAGGACTAATTCCTCGCATGTTGATGGAGCAGAATATCAGAGATGAAATCAATCATATGGCTCTGAGACAAGAATCCATCTGTATCATCATCCTAATTTGAGAACATATTGGAGCCAAGATAAAATATAATACTGCATGGAGCTGAACATCACAGTGATCAGAAGAGACACAACTAAATGCCATTGAAGTCCAAGGAAAATAAAATCAGTGAGCAAATTGAATCAAGTCGTCCAGCTGTATTTCTTTATAGTGATACAAATATGTCCAGTGCATTTAGACACACACATATTAGTAAACTAATAAACTGGGAAACATCTTGCAGACATAGCATTTGGATTTGCCATACCCTGGTGGAGTTTTAGCATACATATTAAAGGACATTAGATTTTGGCACTGTTTATTTGGACCGGACGATGGAACAGCATAAAATAAGTCAAGCCTAAAAAGTTGCTCCTTCTAGAAGCTGTAATGGGGTGGACTTAGATGACAAGAGCTGTTAGCAAATGAACATTTTTGGTTAACCCTATAGGATAAGAGAATAAGTTAGTTCTAAAAATAGAGGACTACACTGAATGTAAACAACCTCATGAGCACTGTGAGAGTGTCTTTGTAGAAAGCCTTTGAGATGGGCTGATTGTGAGCACTAGTGCCAGCTATTTGTTGGATGTTGAGGGAGTTTGAACAATCCAAACAAGAATTACACTTTCTCTACCCATTGCTATTATTATTGTTGTCCAGAGTCATTCAAGAATGGAAAGGGACCTCACAGCCCTGCCCCATGACTACATACCACACAGATGAAACCACTACATTGACTCCCTCCTGACTTCTTCTAGATTGCATTATCTCTCCCATGGGGCAGGGAAGTCATATAATTTGTAACATTGCTTACATCTGTGATTAATATGTTTTGGCAACCAATCCTTGTAGTCTCCAAACTGCCAGTCTGGTCTTAAATCACACCACTTCTTCCTCATCAACTCTACCTGTAGTCTCTGACAACACTTCAGTAAAGGGATTGCTACTACACAAATGCCCATAATGTGGTGATGTCATGTTTGATGATAATAAAGCTCTCGTGAAGGTATGTAACTCCCGTACACTCTTGTTCATTCCTGTCATGTAATCAAATATGTACCCATCCTGTAATCAAACTGCAGATGCCAACCATCATCCACATTTGTTTGCAAGTATGTGTGAAGTCACATGAACTATGTCTACTTTTATGTACCTTTCACTGTCCTCAAAAGCACAAATTCCACTATTATGAGACAGACATGTCCCCATTCATATAATGGGGCATGCAAACAGCCTCAGGACACCTAAACTTACACTCATGCACCTTGTCAAGTATACATCATTACATTCTGTTTATGCTATGGATACACAACTGGTTATATAGTGGAAAGGACTATAGGGAATATAAGGACTATACATGAAAGGATGGCATCTCTGGAGAGGATGGCATAGAAGAGGGCAGGCAGGAACAAATTTTTTCAACTGGCATATATGGCCTGTGTTTCCTCATCCCATAATCTAGCTGACAGTCCTTACTAGACCTGATCAAGCTTTGTAAGTCCTTCCAGAGACAGTTCTCACTGACTTAAAAGCATATACACTGATTTGTCTTGCCCAAATCTGCAAATTAACGTGGAGCATGTTGACAATGAAAAACATTTCTAAAATGTCTAAAAAACACCTAAGCAGAAGTGGCCTGTCTTCTTCATGCATCAGCAGTAGCACTGGACACAGAAGAAGCACAACTTATATTTTCCTTCTCCAAAGTCTCTTTATTTCTTTGCTAAAGAGAGGGTGGTGCAGACATCAGCCCATGAACCAGTGAGAGGACTGCCTCAGCTCCTTACTTAGACAAGGATCAACCTGGACTAGGGAAACCAGACAAGATGTGAGTAAAATCACAGCATCATGAATCTTAACAGAACCTGACTTTTAATGAATTGTTCAAATCCATAAAAGTGATGTCCCCCATCTGTTATAAAAAAATGTGTAATATTCTTCATGTCACTTAACTGGCTCTGAACACTGTGTGAGAGAACATGGGAGAAAGATTAAACTAGGCTTGGAGGATTTCATAACATTTTGTGCCACCTCCTCTCAGTACAGTAAATTGCACTGTCTACTGCAACTTTTCATATACTTGCATTTTTATGCTGCATTACTAAAAAGTCACAAGAAATGATGACACATGCCTTCGGGTCAAATTTGTATTCATATTGCAGTAGCACACATTCATACAGCTGCTAGCAGAAATCGCAGCAAGCTGGTGTTCAAAGTAATCTGCAGGAACTGGAAATAGGGATGGAGTCAAATACAGTCAGCTGAAATATTTCTTCACTGATTAATCACATCAGTTCAGAAATACAAATTTGTTAGCTGGATGTTGTGACTCCTTGATTCTAACCAAGGAGGTATAGATAAATAATCAGAGCAATGAATTATAATTCAGAATTATTTTATCCTGCTTTGAGTGCTAGTGCTGAACTACTGCTTTTCCTCTTGCACTGCATGCCCAAAAAGACATTGCTTGCATCTGGCAGGCAGTTGAGATCATTGTGGATCCAAGTAAAACTCACTTTGAATTCTTTTGGGTGGCTTGTGTGCAGCCATAAGTGGGTGGAGCATTCTGCATCCTCTGGTATACAACCAGCTCAACTCGTTCATCATAGGGAATCTTAAGAGTGCAACAAAGGTAACATCTGTTAGGATCCAGTTTATTTAATTCCTGAAGGTTAGGCAGAGCAAGACAGTACTATAGACTTCTACAGCTTTCTCCTACAGCCAAAAGGCAATTCCTCTCTACAACTGCATGCCTACAGTGCAAGAAGAAAGGACCTCTCCTCCAGGAGCATCTATTTTTGCACTGACTATTACTGGCTTATACTAGGTACTCAACATTTAATACTTAAGTTGTAGTGAAACTTCTCTTAGCCAATCTGTAACTGTATCCATTTTCCTGTTCTTTGTAAAGGTATGAGAAAATACTTCCTCTGCTCTTCCTTAGATTGCAGGATGACTCAACAAAACCTGAAACTCTGCTCAATCTTCAGCAATGTTTAAAGATGAGAAACACAAGGAACATGTCAGCATGAGGGAGACAGTAGATGTAGAGCATAAATTGAGCACAAAAAGGCTGGAACACCATTTTTCTATGCCTCTTTCCACAAGTAAGCAAGGAAGTGCATACAAGGCACCCGTTCTGGGGTGCCAGCAGGTCAAAGTATTTTCAGCAGGTCAAGGAAGGTGATCCTTCCCCTCTGCGCAGCACTGGTAAGGCCACACCTGGAGTACTGTATCCAGTACTGGGCTTCGCAGTACAAGAGACATGGACAGACTGGAGAGAGTTTAGAGAGGCACTGCTAAGATGATGAAGGGACTAGAGAATCTCTCCTATAAGGAAAGCCTGAGAGAGCTGGGATTGTTCAGCCTAGAGAAGAGAAGGCTCGAGGGGATCTTATCAAGGTATATAAATACCTGAAGGGCAGGTACAAAGAAGGTGGATCCAGGTTCTTTTCTGTGGTGTACAGTGACAGGACAAAGGGCAACAGGCACAAACTGATACACAGGAGGTTCCCTCTGAACGTCCAGAAATACTTTTTTTCCATGAGGTTGACTGAGCACTGGTACAGGTAGCTCAGAAAGGTTGTGGAGTCTCTGTCCTTGGACATACTCAAAAGCCATCTGGTCATAGTTCTGGATGATCAGCTGTAGGTGACTCTGCTTAAGCAGCAGAGGTGGACAAGATGACCTCCAGAGGTCCCTCTGAACTTTAAGCATTCTGTGATTCTGTGACAAATTAGAAGAAAAAAAAACCCTGTACTTCTTAACCATGCACTTAAAAATCTTGGCTTGGTGGGGCAAGTCAGAAATAATTCCACTGAAGTCAATGAACAATGTGGGCAAAAAAGACTAGAACTAGGCTATGGGTTGTTGTTCCATTATGCTAGACTGATAGCCAAATTGAAAAAAAGATTTTTGCAAAGCAATTGCTTGAGTAAATGACCAAGGATATTTGCGTGGTTTTAATTCTACAGATATCACTAATGCATAAAATTGGTTTCTTCTTGTATTATTAGTGGCAGTGTTGAAAGAAGTGTACTGGGAGTCTTCCCACCCCTCCAACAAAAATACAGAATCTTCTCTGGTGCCTCCTGTGTGTATTTCATAACAAAGTAGCTTATTTCTATCATAAGGAGATGAATTCTACTAGAACTAGAAAAGGTACAGATCTGAGTGAACAGCTCAACCTTTTCTGCACAGCAGGTGTGTAGTCATCACAGATTACTTCTGCTCCACTCCAGGAGTGATTGAATAATGCTGCCCAGAGACCACTGACATCCCAAGATGACAGGTGGGGTATTTAGCCTATGCACTGAGACAAGGATTTAGTCTCAAACGCTGATTTTTTTCTCGACTTTTAAATAGGTTTGTTTGACCTTCTGTGTCTGAAGAATTTGAATAAACATCTTTTCTGTAGTAGCTATATCCCCCCTGCACATCTGACAGCCCAGAGGTTTACTGCAAATGTTTCCATCTCCTTTTAAAAACAGGTCATTTGTCTAGCCGGATAAGACTTATATAAGACACAGCTTACCAGGGTAGCCAATGTGCATTAGCACTCTTTTATTAATGAGTTCTACACAATGAAATGGAACAATTCTTTCTGTTGTTCTCCCAGAGAACTGAGAAGAGGCAAGGGGTTTAAAGTGACTTTCTAATCAAGCTGCACCTCATTAATGGAGGCTCTTTTTAATAGCTATTTATAGTGAGACTGCTTAAAAATACACTTTAATTAACTCCAGTTCATTTTTGCTTACTTTTCTCTTAATTTGATTTAGAACAAAGACTGTGTGAGATGATACTTACAAAAAGGAAGAATTCTTTTATGACAACTTCTTAAACAATGATATTTAATCTTTTTAATTAAAAAAAAAATCTTTCTAGTCGAGTTATTTACTATGTGGATATTTACATACAATTAAATATGTATATGTACAATTATTTATATGTAGATATATTAGGCACATTTTAGTAATTAAATATACTCCACTACATACCAGTACACATGGAGAGAAACCCAACCTAGAAAAAGTAAATACTTGAGTATATTCATATTAGAAATCAGAATAAGTAATTAGATCTATTTCTTTTTAGAAAATCTCAGACTTTCTGAGTGGGAAATGGAAATAGGTTTTAGCTCTGTGGGTAATATACCAGTCCTAATAATGAACATTTTAAGTATAAAAGCATTTTCTGCTGAAAAACATCTAAGCAGGGTTTTAAGAAAGAAACATCATAGGCTAATGTGACAGAAATGTCTCCTATAATAAAGAAAGCTAGGAAAGGAGGATCTTATAGTTAAGGCTAGCAATGTGTGAAGCCATGGCTGCGAACAGACTACATCTAAGGAAACTCTGATGGAGAGAAAATTGCAGAAAAGAAGGAGGTGATAGGATTTCAAATAAATTAAGAGAGACACAGTACAATCTGCCCAAGAGATTTGCACTGACTAGGTAGCTGGAAATTTTATGCAAACAACTAACCATGCAAGAATTAGTGGAAGAACTTGGCAGTTGACCACGGTTTGACTTTGGGAAGTCTGGACTAGATGACCTGAGATTCCTCCTAGCTTGAACTATCCTATGATCTAGACAGGAATTTGTGTTAATGATGAAACCCTAAAGAATAAAGTATTTGTAAAAAAAGATGATTGATAACTAAAATTGTAATTTTTTTTTTTTTATATATATTCCCTTTCACCAACCCATTTTGTGATTAGGAGAACATGTCATGGGGAGGTACAAGTTCATGTACTCAATAATAGTAAGATTTGGATAACTCAAGGCAGATCTCTGCTGACAGGATGGGTCTCTCGGCATCCCTGATGCCCACATTCTTCTTGTGCTCTCTTCTTCCAGCACCTGAGCTGTGCCACTTCCTGCTCATTCCACAGATCTGAAAGTCAGCCCCTCCTCTTCAGAGGTAATAGTAGTCGAAGCAGCAATTCACAACATTTGGGTACTTTTATCTTATTTGTCACCATATCTTTACTATAGGTCTGCTGAAACATAAGGACAAAATTAGTTTCTTTGGACTGTAAAACTGGAGTAAAAAGGCAGATGTAACATTATTCTAAATAGAATTTTTCAAACTGTAGGTCTGTAACTGTGTTGAGAGATATAAATATGTCAGCCATAGATACGTTTAATTGCTGGTAGCTGCTAAGGCTGGCTGCTGATGAGTCTGTGCCACTGGTCACTTCTTTTCCTGAACTAGGTGAATTGAGATGCTGCTATCTTATCTGTAATGGAGAAACAGTGAGTGGAAGGAGAGGTTACAAGGTGTTTACTTTTTCATCAATAAGACAATACTTTAAATATGTAATGTCCATTAAAAGGAAATACAAATATTTTCTCTTTAAGGATGAAGTAGGAATCAACTTTCTTTTCTGTCACTGAAAGAACTGAACCAGCTCATACAATATAGCTTCTCCAGGAACACAGGGACGTCTCCAATGAGGATCCAAGGACCATGACTTCCACAGCCCAAGAGCGCTGCCACCTGTTAACAACCCAAACCACATGGAAACTGGAGCAAAGAGAACCAAATCAAGACCTGAATTAGGCCAGAATGATCAAGTGTTACTCTAAGAGTGAGAACAAAACATTAGTAGGTTTGGGTTCCTCTCCTATTCCATAAAGGAACTCTGCCATTACACTAGTCCTAAGGATATAATAAAGCTTCTTTCACCTAGTCCAGTATAGCTGCCTTTCAATCAGAATAGCCCTATGAAAGACATCCTGCTCCATCAGTAGATAGATAAGTGACACTCCATTTTTCTGATTATTTTAACAATTCAGAATGGGGTTTCTACAAACTACAGTTTGGCATTTAATAATTCTGAGGGCTGGATTCCTGCAACCAGGGAGCCAGGATGATCAAGGGACCCCACAAATGCAGCCAGCCGCCAGGATGCTGAGTAACTGGGGAGAAAAATCAAGCCCAGAAACCAAGGAGGTCTAGGCAGGATTTCAGAAATAAATTTATTTTCTTCAGTCTCCAGCAAAACACATTTTCAGTTAAAATACTCTGACAACTATATGATTTGGGTAAATATTTCAGATGAATCTATCTAACCAGTTTTCTTCTGTATCTTCTTAAAAGGCCCATAGAGAACTGGTGTCAGTCCTGTCCCCCAATGTCTAGGCAACCTGATTCTATCTCTGTGCAGCTCAAACAGCCAGTCTCAGAAAGGTAATGAGTTTCATTAAAGCTTTATTTTCTAGTAAACAGATAGAAGATTTGCTTTTCATTCTTTCTAACAAGTGAAATAGGGAATAAATGTTCTTCCCCTGTAGCTAAAGAAATCTGAAACAAGTCCAAACAGCTTCTCTATTGAATTTATATAAACAGCAGCTCCAAGCTCATAAAAATATATCACTGTGAAGACTACAAATATGGCTTTATTTTATTACTCTTAAAATGATAATTTGGAGCAATAAATATTTTACACTGAACTTCTATTCTGTCTGCAACATGGGTCACCTAATTTCCTTGGACTTCACTCTGTATCTGGATGGAACTCAGGTTTCATAACCTGTTGGTCTGTGCCTGGAAATCCTAATGATGTTGGTGGCAGCTAGTTACAGGCAACAAAGACAAACACAGACCAGCCCATGTTACACATGAGTGGTACTTAATGAAAGCCTCGATCAGACTTTTCTTTTTCTTTGTTAAATGTACCTTTCTCTGCAAGGTCAGTTGATTTCCATGGAATCACTTGCAAACTTACGTAGTGCTTTGATTCAGAGTAGCAGAGTTGAGCATTACGGTTTAGAGGCCATCACAGGAAAAAAAAAACAAAACAAAAGGGGCCTTTTAAAAGCAATAGTGCCCTTAAAGGAACACAGTCATGCTGGATATCATCTAGTAGGTGAAAGCATTCAACCTTGAACACTGTGTCTAATAAAGACTACAAAGCAACTGTGTGCCTGGGCATGTCCTTTTCATCTAAGGTAACCATACCCCTACTATAGCTGTCACAAACACCTTAAGCCTTTTTTAGCATTAAGAGCAACCATAGCTTGTTTTAGGCTTCCAGTTAATTTAGTGTTGTTACATGCTATTTGAAATAAGCCAAGACCCCACAATCAACAGAATCTTTTCCTGTAGAGTAAACCCAGTGGACAAATGATCCCACAGTGGGTGCCAGTCTTGGCCCTGAGCAGCTTGACACATCACACTGTCCAGAAGGATGGTTCAAAAGTGTCCCATCATTCCCCAGTCCTTCTGAAAACATACAGTATGTTTCACCCTCCTGATGATTCTGTAAGGAAAGTGGGCCATGGCCTTACCTACTTTTAATTCCTTTAAAGCTAGCAGATATCCCAGATGATTCAACTAGGAGAAAAGAGCCTCTTGCTGTGGTGCTATCAGGCTCTGTGTACAGCAAACATTTTGATTCTTTATCCCCTGCCCATGTCACACACTAAAGGCTGGGTAATGTCTAGCCCTCAACAACATACTGCAGTACAAAAAGAAACATGTCTGTATTTATTATTTCATGCAGGTTTGTGTTTGAGTTGCAGAGTAAAAATTCAACAGAATTCACCTAAGCAAGAAAGCCAGTAGAGTACACTTCAATTAGAGTATGCAGATTAGCTCTTGCCTGTTACTATTAAGTTCTCACAGACCATGTAGCACTGGCATGACAGGGATTTGCTTCTAAAGAAAGCAATAATGATGCACACACCAAAAAATTCTTGTATAATATATTCCATCAAGTTGCAGGTACAGGAAAACAAAGGCAGGAACAACAAATGCAGACCAGTACTCTCAATCACAGTGATGCCCCCTTAAAACTAAGACGGAAACTGTCATTCTGAAGACCATGAATATGTTTCTCTTAAAATAATCTGAGGTCAGGCATTTGTGATTTAGAGTAGCCAGAAGACCGAGCAAAGAATTAACTTGTCTTATGGAGACCTTCTGGCTATTTCCTTACACTTGTACATGGCTGTGAGTTGAAAAAAAGTCTTCTAGCTTTTACACTGAACGCATAATAAACCTAAATAACACGAGAGGCTTTTTGACAATGAGATATGTCCAAAATTACAATTCTGGAAGCCTAATAAGCCTTGAAAGGGAAAGAAGCTCCAGTCATTTACCCAGCCTCCTTTCACCATCTTCAGCTTTTTTTCTGGATTTGAAGCCGCACAGCAGGGCTCAGGTGCCTGGATCGCTGTCACCTACCCTCTGTGAAAAGAGTCTGTGTGTGCAAGAAACTTCCAAAGGATATAAAAGCATTTTATTTTTTCTCCTCCCATTTCAAGTGGCTAGGTACCACTGAAAATAGGGATCCAAGCTTTTCGCCATGCACTCTTGTGCCGGGGCAAAGCATCAGTGCGGCAGCTCGCATGAAACCAACAGGAAATGGTCCTCTTGCTGGTTGCACTGGTGGTTTTCTGCTGCTTTAGCAAACTCAACTTCCCAATGAAGTAGTCTGGCAGAAGGAAGGTGGGGAAGACAGACCTACCTTTTCGGCACCTACAAGCTCTGCTGTCCTTGCTAGGCTCTGCTAGCCTTAGGATGTCACCCTGAACAGAAGAGTGGGAAAACCTGTGCAGCAGCAGCTACTCTGGACTCACCTCTGCCTCTTGCCCAAAGCTCTTGTCATACACACAACTGTTCAGAAAGATTACACTGCAACAATTATCACTTTGTACTCTTTATATATCAATATGTTACCTGGAAGGGGTACTCTACACTCTCAAATGAGAAGGCTTATTTACCACAAAGCTATAACGAGTCTGACACATCTTCTGGATCTTGGATCTTAGATCTCATCCATTGACAATTTATTACTAGACTTTTTTTAACCTTCACTTTGGTAAACCAAACATTCTTCACATCAAGCAAAAGCCATCATCCTGAGTTTTGCACCACTAAGTAATAATCTGTTTCTTATTACAAACTGCACTTCAGTTAGGGAAAGGAAAAGACTTAAATGTTCATACTGAACTACAGGATTTTGACAGGCCTCTTACGTACAGCATTATAAACCCTAGTGCTCAATGCTTGACTCCTGGAGCTTGAAGTGCCAGCCTGAGAATTTTTGCCTAAAGAAAATGTATTAGGAGGCCATGGCATTACTGCATGCTTCACAGAGATCATTTTAAATAAAAATCTAAACTGTGTTATAAGTCAGGACTATGAGAAATCTTCAGATTAATCCTTTATATATTTCTCTGGAAAAGTTCAATATTATCATTTATTTATTATTCATCCTCCCCTTTCACTGTAAGGTTTCCTCCTGCATGCCAAACTTAAACCTAGTTTTTCTAAGGTCGCCTATACAGCAAGCCCTCACTTACTCTCTTCAGATGAATCCCCAATGAAAATATTTTTTTGAGATTGCGGTTTTTAGATTTTCCTTGCACCTCCCTCAGTATTGTTCCTACACAATTCTGGTCCCTCTCACACAGTTCATTTCCGTCTGCTACATTTTGTTTGTTTTCCCTGCATTTTACTGCTTAATCAAAGATGTGAATTTAATTTCAAATGCTGGACCATAGGGAGAATATATGGTAAAAGTGGCCCTCAGCCTGGACTATAATATTACGTCTCTTCATTACCAAATGCACCATCACTGCTTTTGGGAAGCTTTGATAGTCCAGCAGCCCTGGACACTGAACAGAAGCAAACTCAGCTTTCAAAAGGTTTATAATTTATCCTTTTGTATATTTGTTCAAATCTTGTACCCATTTGGAATTGCTGTCTTGTTCCCAGTTTGTATTCCTGTTTCAGCTGTACCTTCTACCATGAACAACCAAGCTGCTGTCTTCCACCTCAGGGACAGCTCTTCTCTGGACAGAGCAGAAAGCATTCTCTTCCACAGAAGAACCTTTCCAAGACCAGAGAAACACAGTCTTTTCTGTCAACACTAAACTAACTCTACTTGTGGACTGCAAAATCCCACACCCTTCTTTCAAATCTGACATATTTTGTACTCTACAAGGTTTCAAAACCAAAGAGTTCATACAGAGACATAACATACCTATTATTTCCTGAATTTAAAATAACACTATAATATATACCTATTTAAATGTATTGTGTAACTCAATGCCTGAATTCTCTTAGCTGGCAGGTTTACACCACTACTTCCTCTCTGCTTTCCCTTGAGTATTTCCTAGTGACAAATCCAGAAATCTGTGAGCCCGAATTGTCCTGAATTGCTTAAATCATAACTGCATTACTTTAACCTGACTAATGTAAACTTTGTTGCGTAACAGGCAACTCAAGCGTAGACTGTAGAGAGAAAGCTCTAAGCATTAGAGCTTTCTTCAATTAAGTAATTTTCGTATTTTTGCTCCTTCAGGTATCTTCCATCTCTGCATTTACAAAACAACTACTGTGAGAGACAGTGGAGTGGTGGTGGCACAGAGTTTGAATGGAAGTTGTCAAATCCCACTGAGAAGGAACTTCCTCATTGATGCTTATGGCAGCTTGAAACCAGTGCTTTCCAGTCTGTGCTGGAAACAGCTTCAGTCAGCTCCAGAGGTGAGACAGCAGCAAAGCCCTCCTCCAGCACCAGTTGAGCTGCACTGTGGTCCATCCTTGGAGCCACATTGCCTCTGTTGTCACCTCCTCCCTCCCTGCTGTGCAGGCATCACACCTCTGATGCCTTTCTGTCTCCAACATGGGCCCTGTCCCCAAGCCTGTCCCCAAATTATCTGATCCTGGCTCTGAGTCAGTTGGCATACCCTCTGGTAGAACTGTTTCCTCTGAGCAGGCTCCTATTTCATTTACTGTATGGGCAGAACATCCCTCTCTTTAGAGTGTGTCACACACCAGTCATCTAGGATATGCTGGGATTTTGGTAAAATCAGTCATTCCATTTTTCACATCCTCCTTTTCAGACGAACAAGGGAAATGCAAATGAATATTGTCAACACTGCACTGATAATTTCCTTTCTCATTCTTTTGGCTTTAAGAATTGTAATTTCCTTTTTTTAAAATTAGTCGTAATTCAATTAAGTGAATAAAAAATACAACACAGGTACAGTCAGTGTCACTCTCTCTTACCAGGTTTCCCACAGTTGAAAAGACACTATCACCATCACATCAAACAAATCTGCTTTGAGGAAATTACAAATTTATTTGATAAAGAGAAGTATGCAGGCAGAACAGACATAGACGTTCATAGGACATCAGATTTAGTAGCTCAGAACATTTTAATTTAAAAAATAAGGATAACATGTCAACAAAATCTACTTATATAACAAGAACTGAGTGACCAATAGATCTTCAAACCTTATTGGCAATTGGGATTCATTATCAAAGCATTGTGAAAATGTTTCCATTGTGAATTTTAAGCAGTATTGCACTCACTCATGACAACTGTGAGAAATGAAGAAAAAGTAATTAAATCCAAACTTCCTTGAGCCTTTCAGTGAGACACTGCAAGAGATCACTCTGTTTAGCCTATCAGAAAAAAAAAAAAGAATGCTGAGAAATGACTTAATTAGAATAAGAAAGTATGTTTTTGGGCAAAACATCTTTCATCTACCTGGGAAGGTGATATTATAAAGCAATGGCTTGGAGCTACAGTTAGATACCTTCAGATTAAAAGGCATACAGACACTTTCTGTTTTTATTTTGACACCAAAGATGGTTCATGATTGGAACAAACTACCTAAAGAAATAGTGAATTTTTCATCTTCTGATTCTTTTGTATTAAGACTGGATATTGAACATAAAATGGGTATTACAGTATCTGATCTAGAGATCACATGGAAGAAGCTGTGATCCCTTATGACTGAATTTTGTGGGTCTGTAGCAGTTCAACAACATCTAAGCTTTTTGGTTTTAACCTGTTTGCAAGAAAACTAAAACCTACCATCATGCCATAAATAGTGGGGTTAAAGAGCAAGGCTAATCGCAAATTAAAGTATTTCTCTACTAGATTCTCAGGTTTATAATAAAACATACAGGATGGAATTAAAATACAAGTAAAAAGATTGCACTATTGTTATTTTTTTAGTAAGCACTTGTGAAATGTTCACTTTTTGTCTTTAAAAAATTAAAAGTAAACTATTTGCACTTATCAGTGTTAAAGAAATTCCACTGTAATAATTTAGTAAACTTAAGTACAAGAACCATCTTAAATACTAAATATGCAAAAACATAAAATAAAGGACATTTATAGTTACATTGTCCTGGTTGTCCTTAAGTAGCTGGTAGTTGTTTCTTGAAATCCTCTGAAAAGAATCTATTTAGAGATACTGCTTTTAAAACACAACTGAATGCTTTTCATTCCTTAGATTTTCTATTACATATTTATTTTACTAATTAATTTAGCCATACAAAAGTATGCCTGTTCAAGGATGGAGGCAGACAAACAGTTGTAAACAAAATAACTCCACACACACCTACTTCCTCTAATCCATTTGTAATTGCTGGTGATAGTTAAATAAACACAGTATCTTTGTTTTGCATCCTTCAATACAAGTCAGGAGTAGAAAACAGAGTTCCATAATTGATTTCTGTGAATTCTATTATAATATCAATGCTGGCCAAGGCTGAAGGAATTAGATTTAAGAAAATATACATTATATGATTTTTTTGCATAACATTAGTGCACGGAACTCATTTTTTTGGTGCAGAAAGTAACTGTGACATGACGTTCCCAAGGAGTGAATGAACAGTAAGTTGTAGCCAATGGTCACAGTATCCTGCAAACCTCTCATTAGTCCACTTTCAGCAGTAATACTAACCAGCATCCTGTCAAAGGTCGGAGAGGTGATTTAAGCCTTTCTTATTCACTGCTTATTTAAAGAGACCACTCTCAGATGCCTAGGTCCAGATCATGCCAACTTCCCAGTCCCTACACACCAGTCACAGCAAGGGTTTCCAGAAGGATGGAAAAAACCTGCCTGGTGTACATGTACAATGAGAACTTAATCCTGAAATGCTTGTGCAAACAGCTCCACCGACGTAGATGGAAACGTAAAACATCAATATAATCACATGCCATTGGGGAACAGCAGCTCTCAAGCAAGCTATGAACAAGCAACTATTCTGTCCAGGCAAAGCCACAGAAGTAAAACTACAGAAAAGAAGTTTGGAACAGAAAACATTAGAAAAAGTTCAGGAAGCCTTCAACAGACCCTCAGCTGCAGAGAGGTTCCTGGCTGCCACCCAGCTCTAGTCAGGGGAGTGCTGATCTATGCCTAAGCAAGGTACCGCTTCAGGCAAACAGTACTAGACCCTGTGTACAAACTGTAATCCACCTTCCTCGGGAATACCCCACCCCTTTCAGATCTGTCAGACTGCATCAAATGCCCCAGACAGGAAGGAGCTAAACTGATCCAAATCTTTTGTTTGTGGGGGTTTCTGATTGGATTTTTTGTCCCGCTTTTTCCTCCCAGTAAATTTCAAGCGAGTTTGGCTGTTGAGATAATGGATCAAGAGGCAGCACATTAATGCTGGATTTAATGCACTTGATCTTGAAAAAAACATAGATCAGTTCTAAACAAATAAAGACCAATTTCAATAAATTAACCCTATGACTTAAACCACCAGAAAGCCTTCTTCCCACTGCTCTTAGAAAGCAGCATTTCTGTCTGTCTAGGTATCCATCCTGCCTTAAATTCCTCAGGCTGAAAAAAACAATTTAAAGGGAAAAAAAAAAAAACCAAACAAAAAAATCAAAGCCAACTTGTAAAGTCCAGAAAACATAAACAAGAAGCAGAAGTAAATACAAGCGCCATCAACCTCTCATTCGTGCCACTCGACATGAGTGTTCTTTTCGTAGGTAGGGGAAGGAGGCAATCAGCAGGAGGGGGGTGTGGGGGCGTTTTCTGCAGGCAGCAGTGAAGGGCCACGGCACTGCAGTATGATTTATCTGAGTTACTGCTGGTGTTGGACACGGGGCTCCGTGTGTGTGTGTGTCTGTGTGCACGTGTGTGCGTGTGCATGTGTGTGCATGTGTGTGCATGTGTGTGCATGTGTGTATGTGTTTGTGCACGCGTGCGAAGGCGTGCGTGTGCCCGTGCGTGTGTACATGCGCGTGCCCAGGTGTTTGTGTGTGCGTACGTGTAAGTGCATGTGCGAGCGCGTGCGCGTGCGTGTCCATGTGTTGGCGTGCATGTGTGTGCGCGTGTGTCCGAGTCCGAGTCCGAGTCCGAGTCCGAGTCCGAGTCCGAGTCCG
>JANVCC010000035.1:29173262-29220392 GCA_025345505.1 Todiramphus chloris collaris
GTCCGAGTCCGAGTCCGAGTCCGAGTCCGAGTCCGAGTCCGAGTCCGAGTCCGAGCGTGCGCCCGCAGCCCCCAAAGCCAAGCCAAGCCAAACTGCCCCCGCCTGCCGCCGCTGCTCTCCCCCAGCAGACCAGCACAGGCCGCGGGGGCGGGGCGGGGGCGGGGCGGGGACGGGGCCCGCCCGTGACGCGGCGCGGGGCGGGGCGGGACCGTACAAACGGGCTGGCGCCGGGCGCCGCCTGCGCCGCTTCCAGGCGGGCGGCAGCGGGTGCTCGCTCGGTCCCCGGGTCCCCACCGCCGCACGGCGCCCTTCCCCCGGCTCTGCCGGCAGCCGCGGGTGCCCATGGAACAGCGAGGCGGGCGCTGCCCCACGGCTCCGCGCCCCGGCGGTGAGTGATGCGCAGGTCGGGGGTGTCTCGGAGGGCGGCAGGGCAGCCGCGGGTGCTGTCCGCGGGAGCGAGGGAACTTTGGGTTTCCAGCTGGTGCCGGCGTCCGGGCGATCGCGAGGTGGGATGGGGGTCTGCCTCCCCCTGGGGGCGCACAGGCGCGGGCAGCCGGCGCTGGCCGCCTGCGCTGCCGTTCAGTTCCTCTGCTCGACACCTGCTCCCGGCAGGTGGGAGCCCGGTGCCCGCGGGAGGCGAGCGCCACTCCGGGGCCGCGGAGCGTATCTGACCGACCGTGCCGTACCTGCCAGCCCTAGCCCCGGGCGGGACCTACCGCTCACCCTCCTCACTCACCCAGTCGGGCTCTGGGAGGCATCGCTGTCGAGGAGGAAAAGGAAAGAAAGGCGTGGGGGGTGTAACTGGTCGGCAGCACCTGTACTGCAGATCTGTCCCCTGGGCACTCTATTTCTTTATTTCCTTGTTTTCTCCGTGGCTAAATGAGAAGGGCATGTAACGGCAGAATGGCAGGGGTACGGAAGCAGGGTGGCACAGTGCATGGCTCCTATCTGACAGCAGAACAACTTCCCAAATCTCCTCTGAGCATCGTTCCCACGCTGAATGCTGGAGCCACCTGGATGCAGTGTGTGGAACTGGAACCTGGCAAGCTGCGTAGGGCTGGAGGGCAGAGTGGGCTCTGGGGGCTATCAGGACAGCACAAAGCCTGTTCTCGAGCTTGCTTCTGTTCAGAAGGACTAGCTCCTTAGAATGGTACAGGGAAGGCTTGGTTATTGGAGTTCTCAGGGTGCTTTCCAGGGGTAAGGGTGTAAGAAGCCCAAATCTTTTTGGGGCAAAAGGATGCTGGGAGGGAGGGGTGGCAGTAGTCACTAGAAGAGTTTTGGTTTGGTCTTGTCTTCCAGCCATTTGAAATACCAGGAAAGGGTGCCCAGCTAACTACAGGCAATTTAATCACCTCAGCTGCCTGGGAATTAAAGTATATGACTGTTTCTGTTGGTGCAGTAGGTTGGGGGATTTCTCTATTCCAAGACTATTTCTCTTTGGGTACTAAGGAGGGGAAAAAAATTATCTGGCAAGTCATATGAATACCAGACTTCATGGCATGGGGACGGAGTGTCTGCAGGAGTTGCTTTTCTGGCATGAGACCAATTCATTGCCCACTCCCACTGAGAACCTCTGCAGTATATATGGCAAGTGGAATGTTTAGTAGAATAGGTTCATTTTGGTGTATGCCTGTATATTGTCTGGCAAATTTATTATGTAAATATATATTTAAATATAATATAGTAGACATCTGCCAGCATTTCCCATGTTGCTCAGAAATTAGCACCTATCAGTAAGAGCATAGTTACTGACATCAGCTTTAGCTATCTCTTGCTTATCCACCCTTTCAGTACCCACCCTGCTTTTCTTCCTTTTTGGAACATCCACAGCCAAATGGATGCTTCTGGTAGGTCAGCAGCAAGATTATGCATCTGAAGCAAAGCCAGCTGCTGCAGTTGGGAGGCACTAATTTGACAGAGCAAATTCCAACACCACTATTGCCAGGTTCCAATGTCTGTCCTCTCCTTCTCAGGGTACTTTCTTGGTTACTCTGAATTAGCCATATGCTTCCATGGACACTACAGACAAAAAGCAAGTGGAAAACAGTTTTCCAGTACACAAGGATATGTGTATGTATAGACACATATAATTCTTCTGCTTTTCATTAGAGGAAAACAGAAGTGATTTTAATAGTCTGACTAGCAAGGGATCTCTCCCATCCCTCTTTTAGAAATGCCACGCAGAGCCAAGAAGCTATTAGAGCCCAAATATATGTCAATGCTGATGGATATCCATGAAAATTTTTGATAATTAGAAAAAGAAAACTGAAAATATGCCTGATCAGTCCAAAATGGAAGATCCTGCTAGGTCATCTCACTTCTCCCTCCAGAGCATGAGGGTTCCCACCAGGTCACCCTGTAGTCACTTAGTAAATTGATTGGTTTAGCAAAGCCTAATACAGTGATGACCTTACCAGTATGCACTCTGCTCCAGTATTATTCTGAAGGCAGGAGGGTGGAAGGTGCAGAAATCAGCTTGGAATATGTACTAAAAGGTTATTTGGTTGTTTGTGTTTTTGGGGGTGGGTGTTTTGTTTTGTGGTTTTTATTATTGTTGTTTTAAATGTCTGAACTGGTGTCTGAAATGGGGCCCACAGCTATAGAGAGTTGTAAGAAATTGAAGAGGAAGTAAGAATGGGATTGCCTAGTCTGCTGTGTTCCCTTCTTCAATACATCCAGTTAAGGAGAGCCTTTGTACAGAAAAGAGCAAAACAGGACTGAGTTGTCCTTTCACAGAGGTTGTTTTCTTGGGGACAGCTTTGATGAATTAGGAAACAACCCTATTAACAGTGCAGTAGATTTCTGCTTCCTGATTAGAATGTGACCCATTTTGCTTGGAAATTGGAATGGGGAGTAATTTCTGGATTTTGAATTGAACATTTGGGTTTACAGGGGGATAGAGAAGGCAGTGATACAGTGTACCCGTCTTCAGGAAAAAAATTTAGTCCTGAGAGGTATTAAAAAATTGCTGGAATGTGGTAGAGGGATTCCATGCTAAGCATTCAAGACAGAAATTTCTGTGCATCCTGAGCTTTTCAAGTTTATTTTTGTTCTACTGTAATGTTACATGTTATTTTTACCTTCATGAGGTTCTCTGAAATCTAGGATATTCTTTTCCAAAAATTGTTGTGATCTTTTGGTATGAAAGATTGCAATGGTCCCTTCTGACCTTAAGAGTAGGTGTATGTTATATATAGCTATGGTCTATTATGAATTTGCTACTTTATTGCTCACACTGGAGCTGAACTTCTAAAGAAGTTGTGAACTGGTGACCTATCTAATTTGTATAAACTCTATTTATCACACCAGGTGGAGAAATATAGCAGATTTCAGCCAAAAATACTTCCTACTAAGTCAGCCTTTCTCAGCTTGTTAAATTCCCTTAACCAAAACGTAGAGACTTTTTTAAAGTATATTCCTGCAGTTGGTGGACAATATAGCATCTTAACAGCACTGAAATTATGATTAGATTTCTTAAAATACTAACTGTAAAAGTGAAAGGTATGGTTTAATCTGTACTGGCTGGGAAGCATTTTTAAATATTATATAGGCTATGTACCTTGAAAATATAATTTAGGCACTGAAATACAGGTTCATACAGCTACTTATCTTTTACCTCCACTCATAATGCACAGATGGCTTTTTTATGTATCAGGAGATGGATCAATAGTTTATAGCCCCTATAGATCTACAGCTTCAGTAGTATGTAGTTCTGTTTAATACACTTGTCTCCCTAGCACTCAGTAAAGTAGGGAATTACTGGGAACTAGAATTCAAACATTTCATTGGCACACGTTGTTTAAAACTTTTGTTAAAATGGGATTAAAAAATGGGGGTGGGGTGTGTATAAAGTGTGGAAAGCATTCCTTCATGAAAAGGGCATTGTGAGACAGTTTAATAGTTAAACAGAAAATGCAGAATACATTTCCAAGAAAAAAAGCATTTCATAAACTAGATTAGATTAAAACAAAAATTAAAAAAAAAAAAAATCTCTTTCCTGCTCTTGATTTAGCTTTATGTGATGGCTGTATTACAGAGTTTTACAGTAACTGGATACAAAGTGCCACTCAAGAGATCATATAAACAACTAAGGAATATATCCTATGGAAGACACCATCTATTCTTAGATACATATATATCTATCTATATATACTGCTCATATCAATGAGTTCTTGAAGAATTTCAAGTACACTACAGTTTATCTAGTTCAGATTTTTTAAATGCATTACAGAATAAAAATGTTCAGGTGACTGACTTTTCATCAGTTTAGAAAGTTGTTTATAGACTTGGTTAGCTCTGTTACATATATATATTTTTTTTTCTGATATAAGAAGCCAGTGTAGCAGATGTGTGGGTTGTACTGCACAGCTAATTTTAACCAGCAGTGTTAGTCTATAATTTTGCAGTATTGAGTGTTCAAATATGAGCAAAGGGAAGTACAGTCCACAAACTGTCCTGAGGTTCTATCACTTCTGCAAAACTAAATATACTTAATAAGAACAGTGCCTCACTCAGATTTTCAGCTCTGATCTCCCTCTACGGACAGACTTTAGCAACTGATCTGTGGTCTCATTCAGGCCAGACTCTGCTTTTTTAGATGACTCAGCAAAGCTCTCCAGTCAAGGGCATTAAGTTCTGGAAGGAGAGAAAGTAAGGGCATTTGAAACTTAACCTGCTCGTCCTTAGTCCCTAGAGAATCATAAAAACACAGCTTCTCTTTAATGAAGGTGTAGTCACCTGCATGTTCATGAAAAGGATGTAGTCTTCCATCTCCTAGTCACTGTCCTCATAGCACTGTGTCCCATTAGCTCTGCTAAACCTCTCAGTGTTGGTGTGTGCTTTTTTGTGAAGTGCCCCACAGTCCAATTTGCAGGCAGACTTGCTGATGCTTACTGACTGCCTTACAGATGCTCCTTGTGTTCCCTTCTACCTGCTTCAGCAGCTAACTTGAACGTTCGTATGAAAGTTCAGATCTAAATCCAGCCCAGCAAAAATGACATTACCAGCCCAGTCAACAACTACCTTATTTTGTTAATGCTAATCAAACTAAAAATTATCTATAATCTAGGTAGTTTAGGCCATGCCACTGAACAAGGATAAACTTTCTGAGGAATTAAAATAACTTGGTAGTGTGGTAAGAGATGGTCAGAAGTCATGAAATAGTGACATGTTGCAAAGAGCACTGTAATATTCTTAAAAGCCAATGAAATATGGCAGCTGTGGCCCTTATACTGTAGTTACTGAGAAAAGCTTCCATTTATTTCCAAGTAACTATTACTTCTGAAGAGGTTTCAATCATGAAAGCTGATTTGATTGGCAATGTCCACATTGAATCTTGTTGAATAAATGGTATGGCACATTTCACTAATTAATTGGAGAAAGCTGAAGAAAAGATTAAGCAAAAGCAATCAGACTTTTTGAAAAGTCTTGGTATAATCTTCAAAGCACCATTTAACATAAACTGTGTTTCTTTTACCAACTTGCTCGTTTACTTGTAGCAAATACAATAGTAATGACTGTCAGTTACATTTTTGTACTAATCTGGAATACAGAGTCATTGGGTGAAGTCATGTGTGCTCTGCATGAGTTGTGGAGGCAGTGAAGAGAATTCTTAAAGCAGAAAAGTAATTTGGCAGAGCAGCTGCTATAAACTCTTCAGTGCGTGCTTATTATTGTTGAAACAGCTTTTGGACCCACACGCTATAAAGCTATGGAATATACATTTGCATCATTTTATATAAAGTGCTGTAATTGTAGCCATCAAACTGCAGATCTGTATAAAGTGTTAGAGGACGTAAGAAAGCTCAGTGACAACCAGTTTCCATATAGTTTTATTCCTGGACATCACTTTGCCCACACAACATATGTTTTGTGTTGAATTTAGAGGCACACTCATGTCTATTGTGTTGCATTAGTCTAACACAACAAAATTGATGCAGATATCACATTTATACAGTTTAAGAGAAACAAAAGAGAATGGAAAAAAAGGCAGACAAAGCTTTTCTTGCAAGCAGTACCACAATGGCATCTAGGTACTTTGAATGGCATCATTACTGATATGGTTTATTGCATGTGCATAGACATAAAATGCTACAGATATTGTAGCAGTATTCTGCAGTTTAAGAACACCTGATGCACACCTAATGGGCACCTGAACAAATAGTTGGGGAGGAGCAATGAAATTCTGTGCGTCTGAAACAGAGGATGCTATTCTGAGGTCTCACGTTGCAACAGGAACAGTTGCTTTTGTTTATTTAGAAAAAAAATTACCCCCCCCAACAGTGTTTGATTTAAGAATGGAAAGACAGAGGCAGAGCTCCAGAGGCTCAAAAAGCTACCTGAGGTGAGGCCCTTGGTAGCACACCTGTAATATATGACAAGCCTGATTTCAAGAGCAATGCCAGCCAAAATAAGAGCAGAGCTACAGTTAAGAGACAGCTTGCTGAGTCTTTTATTTCCTCCAAATGTTCCCATGCTATACACTCAGCCACAGGAAGGATAGAATAAAAAAAAAAGTTGGCAACTGAGTAGTATGCAATCTATGAATTAAAAATGAACAGTCCCAATGAATTGGTATACATAGTTCATTTAAAAAGGAAAATAAATAAAAATAAAGAAGAAATCCCAGCAGTGTGTTGTCACTAATATCTGAAAGCAGCAGCTAGAAGTTAATCTTTCCAGAGACAGACAGCCTACTGCAGACCCTGGCTATTAGCATAGCCTATTTCAATCTGACTGCTAAAAAAAAAGGGTTCCTGCCATTAGTCTCTAACTCAACAACAGTTCAACATTTTCCTCACTGGAATCCTATTATGCTTTTCCAGTAAGGTGTTAAGAAAACAACTCAGGCTTACTATTTATGGACCTAGTGTCTCTTAATATGCTCTCAAGTAAGTGGCTATTCCTTTAATCTGTGACCTTAAAATTCAGCAGGAGTTGATGTTTTGTTGCTCTTGTGTACTGAGCTGCCCATCAGTCACTGATCCAATCTGGCTGGTGCAATACCGTTTGCTCCCATTGCTGCTGAATACGGTGACAGCATAACTCAGTGGGGACATCTACCATGCATTTACTGATATTGAATCATCTGTCACCCAGTCTCCTCCTCCCCCTTTCCCTGCCCCCCCCCAATCCCTTAGTGTGGGGCTAATAATTAAGATTATTTCTTGTTAAAACTGAAGTAGATTAAGCTGATAAAGATTAACAGGAATGGTGAGGACAGGGAAAGAGAAGAGAAGATTAATGATGACGGCCAAAGTGGAGCATTTTCAGACAGATAAAACCTTAACAGTGACCAAAAATGGAAGAAAACAAATTCCTCTGCAAAGTTGCCTCACATCAGATATCACAGAACAGCCCAGGGCATGATCTTCTGCCCAAAACAGGGTATGCCCATGAGCTCAAAGCCTGCAGGCATACAGGGAAGCACACACTCTTCTGGCTTCTCTTCCCCCTCCATTTTTGCCCTAGTGAGACCACGTGGAATATTGTGTCCAGTTCTGGGCTCCCCAGGTCAGGAGGGACAGGGAAATACTAGTGTCCAACAAAGAACTAGAAGGATGATTGAGGGACTGGAACATGTCTCTTACTAGGAAAGACAAAGAGACATGGGGCTGTTTAGCGTGGAAAAGAGAAGTCAGAGGGAGTCTTCCTAATGTTTTCAAATATCTGAATGGTGGGTGGTCAAGTAGAAGGGGATAGTCTCTTTTCAGTGGTGTCCTGTGGTAGGACAAGGGCAAATGGTCACAAACTGGAACACAGTTCCACCTCAACATAAGGAAAAACTTCTTTACTGTGAGGGTGACAGAGCCTGGAACAGGCTGCCTGGAGAGGCTGTGGAGTCTCCTTCTCTGGAGATGTTCAAAACCTGCGCAGATCTGTTCCTGTGTGGCCTGCCCTGGGTGTTCCTGCACTCATGGGAATTGGACTCAGTCTCCAGAGGTCCCTTAAAATCCCTACCATGCTATGATTTTGACTTCACATCTGTCATGACATGTTGCTTCCCTCTCCTCACGGCCTTGACTTCTGCTTACTAACAATATTGCTGCCTTGTAGCCCTTTAAAAGTGATTAGAAAAAGGGAAAACATAAAAGTAATAATCAGTAGCAAATACCAGGAAGCAGACCTGCTCCATTCAGGATGGAGTCATGACCTGTGTAAATGCAAAGCTGTCACACAGAACTTTCTGCATCACTTAAAAATACATCATTAGTCCTTATCACACTGGGACTTAGCTTATTGTGGAAAAGTCATTAGTTTCTTTTCAGATACTCTGGAGAATTTCCAAAACATAGCCTTGCATTTCCTCAGGTTGTTCGTATGTAATTTCATATTTCAGCCCTTGTTAGCCAGTACAGTACACGCCGTTCCAAGCTTAAATTCATAATTGCCGTAGCCTACTGAGGCAAAGCAGTCAGATGCTCTGCGATTGTGGCTTCCACCTCTACATCGGGCTAGACAATACCAAAATCATACTTATACCACCCTCCACTGAGCTTACAAAGTCTTTAGAAGGTATTTTAATTTAGGGAGTTTGTATACACAGCCTGCTCATGACATGACAATTTAACAGCTATGCTGTGTGCTAGGTTGTTAAGATTTGACTTGAAACATTGCATTAAAAATGCCCTGACCTTTAAATGGAGTTCAGTGGTGGTATTTAGTAGTCTTTTCATAAAGTGTAAAGTTAGTTGTTTACATCACAGCAACTTGCTGGTTAACTCTTGAAATGACCTTCAGAAGTATCCATTGTGTATTTTCTTTACTGGAACCACAGGTCTTTTACCATTTTCTTGACGCAGTCATACTATAGTCTGTGGTTTCGTTATCTTACCTTTTTGCAGGGCCAGAGTCTGTACCACCTGACTCTATCCTTAGAAACAAAAGCACAAAGCAAATGTTAACTTCATTTAGAAATTACACTAAAATTAATCTGTTTCTTGGTCCACTACTCTGTCTTCTTCCTAGGAGAACATTACCTTCCCACAGTTGGACAGCACTGTCTATATTGTGTGAGCTTTTTTCCAGAAGGCTTTACTTCTAAGGTTGCTGTCACATTGTCTTTTAGAAAGCTATAATTCCCACAAGAACCTCAGTTTTTATGAATGCTTTTTTGATCCACTCTGTACCATTTTCTTTTTATGTTTTGTTTCCAAGATAGATCTATTCTTGCAGATAAAATAAGCACTTAAGTCTCTTCTGATTGTGGTTCAGTTACAATCAAATCACATTTAAAAATAATAGAAAATAATAATCAGGATGAATCTTGGGTGCAACAATGATTCAGAATGTTCATGTCTCCTAACGACTGGAAAACATTTTCTCATGGCATTATTTTTAGGTACCTGTCTTTTACAGAACTTAGTTATACCAGATGATCTATGAGCCTAGAGTTGGGAAAGCTAAAGAAGTTTGTTCAGTTGTGAAGCAAAAGATAACTTGCAGTTTGGCCTTGGTAGTGATGTGTCTGAGTATAAAATAATGTGCTTCTTTTCTTTTCCCTCTTTCAGCAAAGTTTCTGTTTGAAAAATACGCATTCACTCAGCAAAATAAAAACAACTTTTAAAGGTTGTTCTTGGTGGAAATCACTCTATGCCCCATTACCTGCTTGAGTGAAACGAGACTAAGAACTTCTGTCATGGCAGCTTTTCTGCTGGGAGCTGTGCTGCTTATTGTTCAACCTCAGATAGTGCCTTCCAGACCTGCTATAAATTCGAAAGCTGAGAGTTCTCAGTCTGTTCAGAGAGAGCTTTTGAAGAAAACATCTCAAAAAAATGACTTCAAAGAAAACATTCACTCTAATGGATCGTGCCAGCAGCTGCCACAGACTATCATTATTGGAGTGAGAAAAGGTGGAACAAGAGCTTTGTTAGAGATGCTGAGTCTCCACCCAGATATTGCAGCAGCAGAAAGTGAAGTTCACTTCTTTGACTGGGAAGATCATTACAGAAATGGATTGCAGTGGTATATTAATCAAATGCCATTCTCTTATCCCCATCAGATCACCGTGGAAAAAACTCCAGCATATTTCACATCACCTAAAGTGCCTGAAAGAGTTTATAACATGAACCAATCAATGAGACTACTCCTTATTTTAAGAGACCCAAGTGAGAGAGTGCTATCAGATTACACCCAAGTGTTCTATAATCACATGCAGAAGCACAAGCCCTATCCGTCTATTGAACAATTCCTGATTAAAGATGGAGAACTCAATGTGGACTACAAGGCAATAAACAGAAGCTTATACTACATTCACATGCAAAACTGGCTGAAGTATTTTCCTCTTGATCATATCCACATTGTTGATGGGGATAAATTAATCAAAGACCCTTTCCCAGAAATAGAAAAGGTAGAGAGATTTTTGAAGTTATCACCACAGATAAATGCTTCAAACTTCTATTTCAACAAAACTAAAGGCTTCTACTGCCTAAGGGACAGTGGTAGAGAGCGTTGTTTACACGAGTCAAAAGGACGAGCACACCCACAGGTAGATACCTGGTTACTTGAGAAACTGCATGAGTATTTCCATGAACCCAACAAGAAATTTTTCGAGCTTGTGGGTAGAACATTTGACTGGCACTCATTTGTGGTGAGTTAGTGGTAAGCTTCAGAACCTGTGTTCCAGTATACATTTAGAAATTTTAAAAAGGGCATTTAAGCTATAATTTATTTGTAAAATCCATAAATACTTCTGTACAGTATTAGATTCACAACTGCCATATATACTAGTTATATTTTTCTACTTGTTAAATTTGAAAGCATTTTGTATTGTTTTTCATGGTTGTTAACATTGTGTATGACATGTCTATATGAAGAAACTAAAATATTTCACTGCAGAAGATGCTGTCTTGAGTGTGTTGTCTTTAATTAAAAAAAATAATTTAAACAGAAGCTTTCAGAATTGTTTGAATACTTTGGCCTTTCTGGACTATTCCGGGCTTTCTCCTTTAATTGATAATGAATGTGCTAAACTTTACATTTCCATTTTTCTTGCTTTAAAATGTGGCTTAACTTATTTTTCATTTGAAAATACTGTTGTAGTTATCAAATTGTTCCATCCTGCTTTATAAAATTATTTCCTGATAAAGTGGAGGTACTTACACTTGCTGGGACATGCACACCCAAAGGACAAGGGAAGGCTGTATAAAATGACATATTACCTCCTGTACCTACTTTCATATTTACTGTTATAAGGAGTGGTCCTCAAATTCTTTGGCAGTATAGTTCAAGTTTCATGGCAGATTTTTAAAGATTCTGTGGGGACCAACTCATAAAATCCAGTCAGCTACAGAAATACGATCAACCTGAACACATCCTACAGTCTGAATGTATATATGCTTCACAAAGAAGGAAGGTTGAGAAAAGAATTTAAGTAATACAGGGACATTTTCAAGGTTGCTTGTCACTGTTCCTACATTTTATAGCACATTTATGCTTTACCATCACTGAAAATGACCACTTATACCAGAAAAATTAGTTGGTCTGCATTCCAATAAGCAGCAACTTCATTCATACAAATATTGCCACACTTGTACTCCCTTTAATGCTCTTTCCTATGAGTTCAGCAGATGCTTCATGCAACTGAAAATTGTCCATGGACTACTGTTCATTTAATCTCCTTCCAAGAACCATGATGCTAAGTCTTGATTAGACTTGTATGTTGAGGGATTAATTCTAACTCCAGGAATTTTTGTGGTCTTCCATCTGCTAAAAATGCAAGTTATATGTTAGTACATGTGTAAAAAAAAAATATATCTCTCCTTGTCTATATTACTTATATCTTGTTAGCCATCAATTTCTGGAGTTAAGAGTTATTCTTTCCTCACAAAGCTTACTATGGTATTTTATTCTGAGCTTTTAATTTTCATTTTATGAGTTCAGTTTAGCTGTTCAATGTGCAGTGACAACACCCTACAAATCTGAACTTGTAACCGATTCTTGCAATCCTTTATAAAATTTAAATGTATATTCATTAATTTTTTTTCTGCTGAGACGGTGCAAACTTGGGCACTATGACAAGGTACTGTCTGGATGCAAATATCTTATCTTATGCTGTTTGCATGAAAATTTGCAGATGCTGCTGCTCTCTCTCCCACTTCTTCTGCACCTGCCCAGGCTGTATTCAACCTCAGAGAGGTTGGTGGTGTTTTATAAAGTAAACCTTTGATGAAAGCCTACAATGAAATGGTATTGTACTCAATAAAATATTTTCTGAATTGCATTTTTCCTTTCTCTTTTGTTCATCAATTTCTAGTTTAGAAGACCAGAGTTTAGAATTCTACTCCAGTTTACATTCCAGTTAAATGTTACTGAAGAATTTTGCTGTAGCCTAGTGGATTAATTGGAAAGCAGTTGCTTTCTACTGGGTTGTGCTTGCATGGTCTGTCGCTGAACAAGAATATACAACGAGGAGGGGAAGTTTCTGGTGACAATGTCAAATCTTACATGAGGCAGATGCCAAAAATAGCAGGATTATTGTATCATCATGCTCCTATTAAAATTTTAGGAAAGAGAAATTCAGGGGATTTTCTGTAAGGTGGGGTAGTCTTTTTTTTCTACATTTGTTAGTATTCCATTTCCTTGCTAATGTGAACTCCACAGGATCAATCTGGACCTAAGAAATTTTGTCCCAAACTAAAGGCTTCCCACCTTCACTGGTGTCTCCCTAGCCCACCATATTCATCAACTTCTGCTGGGAAAGGAAAAATAGTGCCAGGGTCTGTCACCAGGAGCCAGAGGAATAGGAAGGCAGGGTTGTAATGCTGCTTGGTAATAGTATCTTGCCTGTCACTTAGCAGGACATGTGCACATGTTTGTCCCCCGACCCCCGAGTCTGTAGAAAGAGTAGAGCATGAACCACTGAGTCACTATTACTGCATTAGTGATAGGACGTCACAGCATGTTCTCAGTAGAATCGGGAGCTCACAACTCGGGACCTTGGTCCTAAGTTCAAAGACAGTATGTCACCAAATGTGTATGCCTTGTGCAGGGATGGCACGATTGTACGATGCCTTATCCTGGAGGTTGCATAGCTAGCTGTGCGGTAGCTATTGTGATGACAGACATTAAGTCACGCTTTCAGTAACAATAATGTTAATATTTACCTGCCATACACGCCCTAAGTTTAAGAGATACAATACTTGAAACTAGGATTCTGAATGCGACTTTTCAGTTTAACAAGAGCAACATTCACTTTTCACACATGTATTGCTGTATGTAAATATATTTGATAAACTGTTTCTAAAGAAGTGCTGAACAACACAATCCAACAAATTGAAGAGAGAATCAAAGAGTCTGAAGCACATTATGATTGGGATTGGAGAAACACTAAAAGCTTTGAAATCTAGCCATATGTATTCATAAAAGAAAAAAAAGTAAAGAAAATACCTTTCCAGTGTTATGCAATACAGGTATTTATTTCTGTAAAACTCTACCATCTCAGGTTTAAAGTACAACCACCCAGGTGTTGCTCCAGAGGCCTGTTTCCTCAGAGCTGCTAGCCAAGTTGGTGATTACTTTCACAAATATAAAATAAATACACTTCATGAAAGTTCAATGTCCAACTCAAAGCCTACCACTCCTCTTGAGTACAAGAAGAAATGCCAATCAAGTCATTAATCAGGGTGGCACTGCAGGTCTAAGTCTTGCCCTTTGCTTCACAACACAGATTACTGTGAGTCTTTGAAAGATACTGTACCTGCAGAGAACAAAGTTTAAACTGTAATGATTATCCCATGACCGCTGCTGAAACAGTATGGAAAGATATCTCCTAGGAAAAAAAAAAAAACCGGAAGTTACTACTTTATCAAGAATATTGCTACATCCACCTACTGTTGGTGTTGTATGATCCTTTTACGTGTGCTTTCATGTTCCTTGTACTTTTTTCCTGATACTGTAGGTAAAATAACATGTACTGTGCTTGAATAAGGGGACGTTTTGGAACGTCTCAGAAAAAAAAAAATCCATCCTTATTTTAATCTTGTTTGAGTTTTTTTGCATTGGAATATGGTAGTGATACACTCATTGTTGAATGTGTGAGACTTAGCACCACAGAATATTTTAGATTAAAACTTCATTACTTTGGTGCTCAAACCTGGTAATTTCATGTTGCCTTGTCTACATGCATTTACAGACTCAGTTTCTTCAGAAGGCCAGGATTCTCATTCCCTGTTGTCATCCACACAGATTACAGATGTCTAAAGAGAAACAAAATGGGTATGGCCTATTTCCTGACCAGACATCTAAGAAAGTTCAGACATGCACCCCATAAGTAAGAGGCAGTACATCAAAACTGCTTCTCAGAGGAGTATCCTTTCTCCTTTCTTTTTCAAATGCTGTGGCTTGAAAGTCCTAATCCAGATGCTCACATTGTGAATGAAATTTTGCATGAGTCTATTAGTAGATGTTCTCTAATACATTAATAAAGTAGAAAAAAGTACAGTAAGGCAAAAGTATTAAACGAATATATGTCAACAAAGTGTGTTGAACTTGCTACAAGGTATATAGCAGCTGAAATAGTTGCAAGTATGTGCCCCTGCAACTGTAAGGTTATTCTTTTCTCATTCTTGACCCAGAAACATTTATTTATATGACTTTGCCCGAGTGTCAAGGTTATGCTGAAAAGATTGTATATTCAATGTTAATTCATTTCGCAATTACACTGGCCAGTTACACACTGAAGCTGTGCAAATATCTTATGAGTGAAAAAAAAAAAACCTTTTATTAATATTGTGCTTACCAATATTAATGAAATTGCATTTATGTCTCCTAGAGTATTATCAAAGGAGAGCAGTAGTCTCTTTTCTTGCAACAATAACCCATCCACAGTAAATTTTCTACTTAACTACCACACAACAGCTGATGTAGTTTTTAAGTTAATAGTGCAATAAACTCAACAGTGATGCTGCAGATTTTAAATGCCTTCTGGGATATATAAAATATGCAAGTCAGGGTGGGGAGCAGCTGGATGCATAGGAACAGCTGGTCTCATTGGTCTGAGAAACACTTTTTTTTTAATGATATGGGACATGAAATTTTTGGCTTGGATATCACTTTGCATTGTCTATGAAAGCAATGTCTTCAATTAACTTCCAAGTCAATAATCCTATCATAATGACATCATATTTTTACTTGCTATTGACATTATGCTCTGCCAAAACACAGTTTAAGAGCCAAGCCCCAAACAGCAGGTGCACAAGGGATCCCTTGGTATACTAAATAATTAATTAAATAAATAAATTGCAATGCAACTCAGACACATAGCTGCAACTAGGAAAGCGCATAGGTTTGAACAGTTCTTTGTTCAAACCCTTGAGTGGCAAAATTCTTCTTTACTTAATTTGGGTGAGGGTTACAAAAGAAAAAACGTGTATGCATTCACAGCAAAACAGCAGAACAACTAACATGCTCTCCCCTCCCTAGTTTTCAATCACTCAGTGGTATTTCAGCAATAATGGTCAGGTCAGCTTTTAGGCCCCAACACATGACTTTGGTCCAGGCAACACTCAGTTACAAAAGGAAGAGCATTTCTTGCATTATTACTTACACCAGACAGACTTCTGGGGGTATCTGCTATTTCTGAAATTTTTGGAATCCCTCTCCTCTGCAGTATGCTGCTGTAACACATCTGTCCTGTAATTGTTATATTAACATTCTATAAGAAAATACATCCACAATCTGATGGTATTTTTATAGAATACTGTTGAATGGGAAATCACAGCATTATGGAGTCCAAAACATACTTTGTGTATATTTGCTCTGACATGTTTTAAACTTAAACTGAATAAAATTCAACTTATTTGGTCTGTGACATTGTATTTTCACACTGTCACATGCAAGTAGTTATATAATATATTTAGGAAATGGAAATGTATAATCAAAGCAACATATTTTTCTTGCTTCTAGGGTAGCAGTTATGTTATTGGCAATATTATGAGACTTTAACCCATACTAGTAATGGTAGCAGTATTTTTTTTTTAGGTAATGGAAACAGTCTGAGAACCATTCTCTTGATCCATGTGAGAATGGGGTCTTTGCTCCCCTTGTGACTTCATGTAACATACAAGAGCAGGAATGTAAGTTACGTTATAAAGACAGATAACAAAAGTTTACTGAAATGTAGCTAAACCAAAGGCAACATACGCGTGCATGTGCTAGAAGAAAAGGACACTCTCTGCAGAAACAGAGCACCTAGTCCATTTTGACTGTCACACTGGCTGGTACCAGGGCTAGGCAGACACATGAGTAGACAGGGACACTAAAAGTTGATAGTAAGGGAACACTGGATACAGGAGAACATCTTATCGTAGCTTCATTCTCTATGCTCACATCCTGACGTATGATGAATAAGCAGTCTTAGGAAAAACAACCTAGTTCTTGTCTGTGCCACCCTAACAGAGAAAAGGCATCCACATCTGAGTATCAGTTGATTCCCATGCCTTAAGGCCTTTTTCAGTGCAGTATAATGAAATTAGCCTTATTATTCACCTAAGTGTCTAATCTTCCCCTTTTTTGTTTTTAAATTTGTACTAAGTTTTCCATCTGCTACAAATAAAAGGGTTTGATGAATAAATGATTTACAGCCTGCAGGAGAAGAGTTCATATTAAACATTTTGCAGGCAGGAGACTTGCAAAACAGAATATTTTCCCATAGAAAAAAGAGCATCTGTGGACCAGTTGGTTTCTTGCTGATTAAGCCAACTGGATACGATACTATTTTGGCAGCTTCCCTATTCTTGTGTGGGCTTCAATTATACAAATTCCATAAGATATATATTATTGAATATAGCTATATATTGAATATCATGCATATGATGTTTTATCATGTTGGCATTAGTTTTCTAAGTTAATTATTTAACATCAAATATGTTAAAATCCTAGTGCTGTTTTTCTCATACTTAATAAACTTGAGTCATTTAATGCTCACACATTCATAAAATGAAAAGAAAATAATTTAGAAGTTGAACTGCCTCAAATGACCCTTTTTGCCACTCATACAAGAACTTTTTTCCTGCAGCCTTATGGAAGAAAGATAAATTTCAAACACAGTAAATAAAGGAAAGGATTTACTATCCCTTACAAATAGGGCGATGCATGAAAAATGGATTTCAGCAAGTGAATTAACTGTTCATGAAGTTGAATGGGGTTTGACAGCTCAGGAAAGTGAAAAGGAAGGCTTTTCCTGTTCTCAGAGCAAGAGTAAAATGGGTGTCACAGCCTCTGTGGGGACCTGCAGAGCTCTGGTATGTTACCTCCACCTTATCACAGGCACGAGAGTTCTGCTGCCTCTCATCTGTCACCCAAAGATGCTTTTTCTCTGCCTGTGCCCCAGGTTACCAGCCTTGAATTAGTCTGTTTAGCTGTGAATATACTGGAAATAACAATTTAAACACAGACTAAGTGTCTTAGTAGAATCAGCTCTCTTATCCACCTACATAAGTGCTTGCCTTATAAACAGTTAAGCTGAACCAGCTGGGAGGACAGTGTGCCCAGTGCAGACAGCAGGAATACATTACACTGATACTGCTGCTAAACTCTTTATTACCTTATTCAGGACACAGCTTTGGCATTGTTCCTACAAACTGAAGGACCTCATATCTTTAAAATTGCAGACATTTCATTGGCAGACAAACCATCATTCTTGTGTTTGATGGTCTAGTAATAAGTACTTGCTAGAGGATGATGCCCCTAAATTTCTTTTTGCCCAAGCCAGTGACTCAGAATGTGATTTCAGCAGATACAAGTCACGGTTGAACACTCAAAGATACTGCTTAATCTGGCCAAAGCTGGTCAGAGCTGTGCCAGAACAGGAGTGGATTCAGCTGAAAAAAGAACCCAGACAAAAACTGTTATTTCAGATGCATCAGGTCCCTGGTCCAGGTCATCATGCAGTTCTGCAAACATAAGCAACCCTGAGCAGGCCTGAGTGTGCGACAGCTTTTTATTCTAACAATGCCACCAAAAATGAGCCTATTAAGCTACAGGAGTCTTTGGGTATTACAGAACCTTGAGATATTCCTGCCTTCTGTTTGTACTGCCTTAGGACTCATACAACACTGTGGGCAGTTGCCCTGTGAATTGGATGTATTTTTTTAGTACATTTTCTTTAAAGCACTGGTCATGCAGACACAACTAGAGCAGTGGCACGCTGTGGCCATTGCAGAGGTTGGTATGAATTTTGCCACTGAATGCTTTGTACTGTGATACCACAACCCTGGTGCGTACAGTGCAGCATGACCTATCTTCACCATTGAACCTGCTAGTTCAGACCAACATGTGAACTAACAAATGTGCTTGATAAAAACATTTAAATGGAATGAATGCCCAGAGCTCATTTTTTACTTCTTGACTGATGTTAGACATAATAGTATTCAAACACCCTAGGTGATGAGGAGTGGGTGGTAAATGGCCTCCAAACCTGTTTGTGAGGACACTGCAACAGTGGAAGTGCAGAATTCCCCACAGCTCTCAGTGTTCATCTCTCAATGGGTTCCCTTTACTTTTCCATCCAATCCTTAACTTGTCTGTCTTCCAACGAAAGGCAGAGGATCTAAGATAATTCCTGGTTTTGAAGGAGATACCTTGAGTACCACCCTTAGCCAATTTCTCAAGGGATTTGTGCCACAGCTTTGTGTTTATAGTTGTGATGGGTGCAATCAACCAGAAAAAGAATGACCAAAAAATGTTTTTCCTTACCTAAAAAGATATACAGTTCTAATAATTGGGAAATCTTTTTCTAATAAGCAGAATTGTTACCTTGTTCTCTCTCAGATACCCTGATTAAACCTAGTGTCCTCCATACAGTCATCTGAGCAGAGACTATATTATAGGTCCATAGACATAAACTATAGTATGCAAACATTATCTTCTAAAGTACTGAGAGAGCAGAAAGGTTACCTTTCCTCTTCCTGGTGAATATGTAGTTTCTACTATAATTTAATGCTTTATACATCTGAGAAGAGAATTCTACTTAGGTTATTTTAAATACCATTAATAACCCTGATAAATTTCCCTTTCTTATCTGTAAAATCAATTTCTGAAAACTTAATGACTTGGCAAGTGAGGATTGTATCTAAAAAACTCCACAGACAAATGTGTCTGCACCATTCTGTTTTCTGCTACAAACAGAGTAATAGTAGTAGTTGTCCTACAAAATGTTTAGAGTCAGTGGACTCAGAGTTAAAGTCAGAAATTCCCAGTCTCACTGAAGTCACCATAGTAGAATAACACCTAGGTGTTCAAATCAATTCCTCGCTGTCCCCTCAGTGGCATACATCACTCAAGTATTTTAAGGAGTGATATTTGCTTCTATGCATCACTCAGATAATGGATACAGTCAACGTATTTTATTTTTTAATACAGTGTATTCATTTCTAATGCTATTGCATAAAATATATGTAGTTCACTGAACTGTAGTTCAGTCATAATAACTTGTATAATACAATTCCTTCCAAGTATTCTATAAGACCCCTGATATGCAGCCCATGTTGCAGTGGAGAATGACATTCAAATTACATTTAAAAGTCATACAAAAAAGCAGACATGTCCAATTTTGAGGAAACAAAATACAATCCTCTCCCATTAATAAGGACAGTGAAACTTTAATGTGTAGGTAAAACAGGAACGTACTTTTAAGCATGTCCACCAAAGCCCTACATGCAAACCATGCAGTATCAACTTACCTTGCTCTGAAAATGGAAATGCTGAGGAACGAACCTATGGTCCCCAAAAGAAAGAAAAAGAATGTTTTAAATTAGTGTCTTTCAATAGTATATTCAGCCAGAAATACGTATGTCGTAAATTTGCCTAGTGAGAAATTGGCAGGTAAGAGCTGTATTGCTGAAGGTATTTATGTATCTGCAAAGGCAGTAAGCTAACATTTAGGATTTTCAAAGATGTCTTCACAAATACCAGATTCTTTGAATATTGTCACAGGGAAATGGGATCTACCTTCTGAAAAAAACAACAAACTACCGAACAAAAACATGGAGTCCACAACTGGAGAAAAAAATGCTACATTTTAAATATCTATAAACTGAAGTGATGAAAATAAAATCTTCTAGAGCCACCTAACACTTAAAGGAAGATCCTTTCAGTGTAGAGAGTGTATTTTTTCTGTCTGTGCCATCTTCAGTGATAATCTCTCCATTGCTTAGCTGAAGCTTTTCTGAAGTCTTGCTTTTTCTTTAGGCAAAAGTTAAAAAGAAAACCAACCAGAGGGCAGGGGTGACTTATCTCAGCTGCTCTTTCTGTGGAATGACTGCAATCATACCACAGGAATTTAGCATTATAGGAAGTAAAATAATGGAAGAAACCCAAATCATCAAATAAGATACACAGATATTAGGCATATATACATATAGACCTTTCCAGATGTTAAACCAAACTCTTAGCTCATTTAAATCAACATAGGTTCATTAAAGCCAACACACTTTATTATCATGTATTTTTCATCATTGGAAAGTGTACTTAAAGAAAAAAGAAATATCTGTAGTTGTTCCATAATCCCTCTGCACTTCTGAAATGTTGTAAAGGACTTTATTAAAATGAGACTGAATCCTTCTTTCCCTGGACCCAGAAGAGAATAACAAGGTTATTTAACTATCCTCCTTAAACTATCCAAACAGTATGATAACCAAAAAACCTTGAAAATTCCCCAGCAGAACTGGGAAAAGACAGATATCTTGCAAAGAACAAGAAATCATGTAGTAATTAGGTAGACTCCAAGTGTTCAAGAAAACAACTCATGCTTCATAAAATTTCCTCCACCCAAATAAGCACATTTCAGTTTTTAGTTACTGCCTGTCAGTCCAATGCATGCTATGTAAAATTGTCCTGCACAAATTTGACTTGTTCACTCTTTTACAGAGCTTTTTTAAAACCATGCCTGCTCTACACATTTTTGCAGCAGGACAGTCAATAATCTGCTAACTTGATATGTTGCTTTGTAATTTATCACTAAAAAGACAATGAAGTTAAATGCAGCAGAAGGATGCAGAGAGTCCCAGCAGTTATGGTTCATCAACAATGTGTTCTGCAGGCCAAACTAAATATTTTTAGTGGATCGAGTTAATTTTCTTTTATATCGATAGAAAAGTCTACTAAATTACCCATATTTTGACACCTGTAACTCAAGCATAAGAGAGAGACAACTAATGAATGAAAACAGATTTTTCTTCTGGCTTTCTTGGAGACTGTCTATCAGTAAAGAAGTTACATGGGTTTGTTTTTTTTTTTTTTGCCTTGTCTAATATATTAAGTGAATACTTCAGGCAAAGTACATGCCAGTTTCCTTCTCTCTGTTTCATACTTCAAAGCAAAACAAAAAGAATAGGAGCTGTTACTGAAGCAAATGCCAATTTGCTCATGCAGGCAAGCAATTCTTATTCTATAATTCTTATTATAGAATAAGAATTCTTATGCTGTAAGACAAAGCAGACAACTGCAGATTAGTTTATGAGATGTGGACCATAAGAACAGTCATCATTCTTTTGAAAGGCACCTATTAATAATCTGTTAACAACTTTTTAACCTTCATGGACAATCTCTGAAAAAAAGCAGTGACTTCTAATCTGACTGCCCAGGTTAAAATGCTAGTTTGAAAAGCAGAAGCAAATACAGTCACTGACTATACTGAATAAAATGTGTCTGAAGGATCATGTGGATCTCATAAGAGAGGTTTCTTACATGATGGACATAGTGAACAGAGAAACTGATAAACTGCAGAGGATGATCATGACTATGGTCAGATGCCAGCTATAGTTTAGCAAGAGGACATAGAAACATGGAGTTGCTAAGCATTTTTTTCTTCTGATATAATTCATATAAATGTTTATAACATCCTCAAATGAATACTGTGGAATATCTGTTTTCCCTCAGCTTGGTCTAGATCAAGAAATGTCCTCAAATGGGCTCTCTCCTGACATATGATGTTACCATCAAAAGTAGGTTAGCTCAAGGGGAATAGGTGAAAGTCAACACAAACTTCAGACCTGGTCATTAGTAGCTATCTGACAAGAAACTGACATTTTAATTAATTCCTTTCATGAGATGGCTTTATTTACTGCATAGTTCAGTAGACATTGTTTCTCAAAATCATGGGGATATGATTTCACTGAGACATGGTGGTACTGTTCCTACTCAGTGCATGCTATGGCCACTTGTCTTGATTGGGGAAAAAAATGCAGCTTTAGGTGAACTCTGATGTAAGGACAAAAGGGAGGGGCTATGCTGCCCTGCTTCTGCCTGCTTCTGGAGAAATCTTGAGGAGGAGAATAAAATAGCAAGCAGGATGAAAAAGCTGCTGCAGCAGTGAGGTCAATGATTATTTTTATTAGATTTATAGATTTAGCTAACTTAAGCTAAAGATAGCAGTACATTCTATTTTAGTAAAGTCAACAAAGAAAGCAAACAGATACATAAAATATAACAATATAAAATATTTGTAAATAAAATCACAAACTGCTGAAAGGATCAAGCTTTTCAATATTTTTGAAGTGCTTTTATTGGCATTTCATTTCCAGGATGTAGCAACATTCCCTTAAATCACTGAAAGTAATTGAACATATCTGTCTGTAGATTGCTGCTCTACGGATTAAATATAGGAAATGTAAGTCACCATTCTGTAGTTAATGGTTCTACCAAAAAAAAAAAAAAGAGTCTTATTCTGCTGGACTTTTGTGGGTATCAGAATTGTCACAGTTTAGGGTCACAGTGGCCCCTTAGACCTGTAACAGATGCTCTCTGTTAACCCCCCTCCCCCCCCCAAAGGGGAAGAGAAAGGGAATAAGGGAGAGAGACTTAGCAATTAGGAAAGGAAACTAGAACAGCTTTAAGAAAAATGAAATTAATAATTATAAAGATGGAATATGTACAAACATATACAAAACCAGTATGGAACCCAACCCCCTGATGGTAATTACATCACCGTCACCACTGATGCTGCGGAGCAGGTACCAGGCGAGTCCCAGACTGGGCCCCGCAGCAGACGGGAGCTGTGTTCAGGAGCTGGATTCTGGTACCGGGTTCAGGAACACACAGACCGGGATCAAAGGCAGAACGGACAGAGGCATCCTGGGATGCTTCAAGGAAGAAACAGAAAGAGTCGAGACAAGCAAAGCTGGCAAAGCAGTCCAAGAGGGGAGAAGAGCCCAGAGACCCTTTGGATCCCTCAGCTTTATGTTGAATATGACGTACATGGGCTGGAATCCCTCGCTGGTCAGTTAGGGGTCACCTGTCCTGTTCACTTCTCCCTCCAGGTGTGGCCTTTCACTTTCTGCACCCCCCAATGTGGTACACAAGACCCAGCAGTGGCCTTGGTCTGCACACCAATCCTTGGTACTAACTCTAAACATGGGGTGTTATCACTGCTGGAAGCAGACACTGTCTGTGAGAACAGGCTGCTGACTTCAGACAGTGCAGTTAGTTAGAAGAACTGAGCTGAAAGTAAAATCACTGAAAAGAATTAGTTCTGTTCTCACTCAAACCAAGACAAGAATGAAAATTAATTGTTCACCTAAATAAACCAGCATCAAATAATTTAAAAGCTTACCCACTTGCTAGCAAGATGTACCTCATGTCTTCAGTCAAAAATTAAGCAATGCCATGTGTCATACCCTTTACAGTACTGTTTGCAAAAATTACATTCCATTGCTGTTCTCTCTGATTGGCTGTAAAGATCAAGTATGGGATTTAAACATTTCAAAGTCCTTGACAACATTACTTCAGATGTCCAGATGATGTACAACAAAAATATTTACAGCTTTACTTGCAAAACCAGTCATACAATGATGATTTTTTTTTTTGTGCTCTACTTTCTACTACGTGTAATTTAGAACATGCTTGCATTAATGTTGTCAGACGATTCAAAAACAGAATAAAAACCCTACAAATAACTCAGCATTGGGATTCTAGAAAGGAGACATAATCGGATTTCCCCCGAGGATCACATTGAAGATGTTCTGGGAAGCAAACAGCTTTTCTCCAGATCTTGTAAATTAGACCCTCTAAATCATATCATTCTAACATTTATCACTACAAGAATTTGACCCCAACTCCCAATGCCTTTGAAATCAATGTTTTTTGAAGCAATGTAACTGGAGTTAAGAGCCCAGTTGAGCTGCTTGCTCGAGATATAAAAGGGACTCCACTTGAATTGTAAAACTCATATTTAATGATTTATGTATTCTGAACTCCTCAAATAATCTACAGTTTTCTTATAATGCCTACAGTTTGAAGGACACTGAAACTGTTTTGAAGAACAAAGAGATTCAGGTAGCACATTTTAAGCAAAACGAATATTGGCTTAGTAGAGTTTTATTCTGTTCTATTTTATCCTATTTTATTCTCACTATACTTTTCTGAATGTAGCAACCTGATTCAGCATTTATTGCCCCTTCAACTCTTGTTCGACTCAAAATTAAGGGAGACAAAAAAACCCACAAGTATTCATCTAAAGACATTTGTGCCACCTAGAAGTTAATCAGCAATAAATGTAATACAATACTATTAACATGCTGTAAAGAGTTCAGTTCTCTATGCACTTGTGAATACAAAGCAGCAAAGGATAAGGAACAATAGCTTTGCAAGAAAATCTCTTTTACTATGTAAAGAATAGATTAAAAAAAAAAAAAAGAAAAAAAAAGGAAAAAGAAAAAATAGAGAATCAATAACAAAGATTAAACAATGTAATATTTTAGTTTTCTATGTTACCCAACATTGATAACTTCTGTACAAGGTCACTCTGGACAAAACAGACACAATCTAAACTGTCTATCATCTTGCCAGTCCTCGGTCTGTCTTTTTTGAGTCTGAACCCTAGAAGAATGCAGTTTTATATGGGTTTTTTTTTTTTTTTTAATATAATGCTGAGGAATCAGTTATGAATATCAGTGTCACAGCTAATAGGTATTTGAAGCTCTTTTTCTTTCGGATCTTCCTGAATACACATCAGAGTTGCTAGACTTTAATTCTATCTCTCTTGGGTGGGATTCCACAGCTTAACCTCTTCCAGGCCTGATCTGAGTCACAATAAGATGTTGGTCATGACTATTTCCTCTGACATCTACAGATTTATAGCTATATGACACACCTGCAAAACAAGAATCAAAACATGAATTCCTGAAAGGTAGGAACATCTACAAAATTATGTGAGAGCTTCAATTTTCCCATGAACTGAGCTAACCTCATTCCTGGAGGTAAAGCAAAACAAAACTAAAAAAAACCCAACACCTCACTCAGCTCACCATACATGATGTTTCACCATGTCTCCTGCAGTCTGTCAGTTTTCCATTGATTCCTCTCTCATAACCTCTGCTAATCTATTCAAGCCCCCTTCTCTTTCTAAAGTCTTTGAAGTTTCAGATCTTTGCTGAACCCAGGCATAGCCTCAGGAAGCATACCCCATTCCAACCTATACTGAGTCTCTTTGTCTCCCATTAGCCCAGCAGCAACTCTTATCTAAAATTCTTTGAAGCTATGTACCTTAGGCTGCCTTATCAGTGTCATCGTTCTAGCTTCTCTCTCACTCCTTTAACAGCCTTGTTGCCACTTCCCATGATTTAACTCTATGCATTCAGATTGGCAACAGAAGAAAACAAAACTGAGAAAGAGTCATAGATAGCCAATACTAGATTCATAACAAATTTACAATGTATATATTTCCAGCTTTATAGCTCGGATAGAAGAAAATGCATTCTGTAAAGACTGTATTATAGCATATTATTTTAGTTCTAAGTAGTTACTAAACTTGTAATCAAATTAAGCAGAGCAACAGTAATTTTAAATACAAGATGCATCGTGACCCAGATTTACTGACACCAATAAGATGTTTATAGACCTTAGAATATTTTCTGGAAGCTGTGAAAAGCCAGGCCAACTATGGATGTCAGTGCTTACATGAATTCCCTGAATGGAACTCAGAGAAGAATTTGGGCCCCTACATTCCCTGTTTAATGTGCAAGATGACTTGATTCTTTCAGAAGGGCTACCTTGCATTGTTAGTAGAAAGCTGCTTAGAGCACCCAACAGAAAACACTGTACTAAGGCACACCCACTTCAGTGACTCTGAGGATGGTCCTTCCAGCTCTTCTGGAAGCAGAGCCCAGCATCTTCTCCTGAGGATAAGGGCATACCTTTCACAACTGAGGAGGCCTTTTCTTCTTTTAGAACAAAGCTGCAGTTTTGTTCCTTTGAATGCCAGTAGGTAGCATTCATTTCATACAGCTTTAAATGGCTGTGGCTGAGCTACTTAAGTCAGGGTCCTTTTCCAGCCTATGGGAAGAATAAAATGTTTGGAGAGGTTGGCTGATCTGACATTCTTTAGACATTTATTCTTGGATATGAATCACATCCTGAATGTGCTATCCATTTACTGCAAAGGTAGTTATGGTAGTTCCCACCTCAGAAGCAGGAACACAAAGTTCAGTTAAATTAATTCCCCACAACCTCCAAGTGACAAGAATACTTTGTGAAGAAGTAGAGGACCCTCTCTAGCCTGAGTGAGTTCAAAGCCATGCATTGCTTTTCCACATGGCTGTGTGCCACATATGCCTGACAGAAGCTGTGCTGTCATGTAGAAAAGCACACAATGCACAAGCCAGTCATCTGAAAGACGCCAGGAAAAATAGTTTTGTACTACACTGACCTAAGCATTTGCTTTTGTTTCTCTTGTTGCTTTTTCCCCCCTTACTAAATGTAAATGCATGAATAGCCCTAGAACCAAGATTCAAACCCAGGACTCCTTTTATGCTTCACCTCTGAGATAAGTCTATTAGCCCCATGACTGTACAGTAAAAGATGGCCAGACAGTCATCCCTTCTCCTCCAGCAGCTAGTTACTTAATGAAAATAGCTAGAAAGCAATCTGACAGGGATCCAGTTCAGTACCCCTGTGCTGGAATGACAGCTCCTCCTAGTCAAAGACTTTGGCATTACTCTGTTTCACTACAGGCTCCTAATGTAGGTGAGAACTAGCTTGTCCATTCTGGGCCTGCACAAATCACAGGACTTTATGAATTGTGCCTGAGGAACTATCAAGTGACGAGAGAACACCTAATGCCTCTTGGTTTAAGCAGTTATTGTGTGAGCAGAATTTGGATCATGATTCAGACTTAGTGTCAGGTTCAAGTCTAAAGCACATTTTAGATGACTGATTTTTTTTCCTAATGTTACCCAATGACAAAACAATATTTCAAATTAAGGGTAAGTTTTTCAAGACTGATTTACAAGACAATCACAGTCTATACATACTTTAAGATAAGTTGTCTAGTAAATCTCTTCAGACAATTCTTCTAGCTTAATTTACATAAAACTATGATACAAAAATGGTGGGGCTTGATGTGCATCAAATTATTAAATAGAAATATTTTTACCTATTTGTTTTATCAGTATTTTGATAATAGAGCTGTAAAAGGAGGTGAAAGATATCTGTAATAGCGTTGTTAAAGCCAGAATTTGGATCAGATTTTCAACAAACTTACTGAAGTTCCAGAATTAGGCAAATTTGGGTCATGCAGTAAATTTTGGCATGAAACTCCTCAGAAGTTTACTGTGTGATTTCAGTATGGCAAGAGTAAGTTGCCATAAGTAAGTAAGAATGTAAGATTAATTTTCACTTTGATTTTTAGCTTAACCAAATTTGGGGAGGAAAAAGTTTACAAAGTGAACAAACATAAAACCCAATATATATAAAGAAGGGAAGTTGAACTTCTAATGTCACAGGTTAAAAAAAATAGTCAGTTAAGCATTGCATAAGAAGTTATTTAGCAAAACTGTTTTCAATTTATTTTTGGTCTGAAATGAAAAAAAACTCCACTGACTTTTTTTATATACCTCCAAAAGCCATGCTTCACAAATAAATAAGACTGGTAAAAATCTTATGCCTTCCAAGAAAGATCCCCCCTTGATTATTGGCATTTCAATGCAATTACAGAATTCAGGTTTAAAAATTAGACTGAATGATAAAAAGCATATTCTTCATAAATATTTAACCTTCTTCAGTATGACAGTAATTATAGTGTGGAGCTCAGTAGCTGTGTATTCCATTTAAAAGATCTGTCATGCCTTCCATTCCAAATGCTTCTTTTCAAAGGTTTGCAATGCCAAGATAAAAAGAAAACTCCCCCAAGGTGGAAACTTGGAATAAAGTCTCAGCTTCTAAAAATTATTATTAATGGTACATTCTAAGGATGAGAGAGACTGTTTGAAATATAATGAGATTTTACAACCACTGCTTTCTTTTCCTGAGCAAAACATTTAATAACATTGGATAGTAATTAAATTTTTACATTCTAAAAATATCTAGGAAAAAAATCCAAAATATTTTCAAAATGAAAACATTCATTTTCATGCAACTTTTTTTTTTAATGTCCTTTGATCCTACTGATAACATTTCATTATTTAAAAAAAAAAATATTAAAGATAAAGTATTTGGTGTTGAATATGATTGTTTTGGATCAAATGAACTGTTTCTTTTCCAGAAATTCCAGATAAAAAAATAAAAGCTCTATTATTCAATAAGCTTTAGATAGGTATAAATACATTTTGATAGGTAAAACTGTGTTTTCATATTATGGAAAGCTAGTGAATAGCTTTGAAGAAGGTCTTGGTGAAGCTTAACTTGAAATTCTAAGTTGTTTAAGTAGGGAAAGCTAATTCATCCCTTTCAAGTCTGATGGTCTGGGGGTGGTGATAAGGTGGGAAGAGGAAAACTGCTAAACCTCAGCTATGCTCATTAGCTAAGTGAAGATAACAAATCTTGTCAGGAGAGGATGATATTTGTGGCTCTGCTGGTACCCAGGCATTTGACCTCGGTTTTCACTCATGATAGAAGCAGGATGCATAAGTCTCTTTCCAGGGCAGAGTCTTGTTTTGTTATGCAGTCAGTTGCAAACTAGGAACAATTAAGACTTCCCCCTTTCTTGCAAGGAGTTTACAGAAAGCAGCTCCCAGGAGCTATTTTCCCATTCTCTGCCCACACAGTGTGGATAAGAAACTAGGCTAGTTTGTGTGGGGGTGGTTGTGGGGAGGACATAAATAAAATCACATATGTTTATATGGTACTTCATCTCCACTGGAAGTCAGTGAGGTTTGGAGTCCAGCTGATGCTTATGCAGCTCTCAAAAGCTGCTTCTCTGTCCTTGGAGCTGATCTGTTATTAGAGGCAACATTCCTCTCCAGCTTCAAGGCTGTATCAGTGAAAAGTAACTGACAGTATCTCTATAAGGTGCTGTATACTTTTCTTTAAGATTAGTCAAAGAAATGCAGTTGAAACTTGAGTTTCACTTCAGATTCTCTTAAGCACTGAAAGATATACTAAAAATTCTTTGTGCTTCAATTCTTTCCTCTTATAAGCTTTTTCTAAAAAAATTAGAACTTTTTCTTGGGCATTCATAATGGCTTTAGCCCTAATTACCTGTATACTATCATGGACTATTTTATCACATGGGCAACCTTTTTTTACCTTTATATTAAGGTTGATTGAGCAATAGATGATATACCACAGTCATTGCCCAAATTTACTTCACTAGGTTCTATTTCTCTTCCTACAGCTCTAAATTTACTGAATTTCAGAGAGTGAAAAACAGCAAAAACAAAGAGTGAATAATAAAATATTAAAGGAGAAAATTCTAGCCATCAGAGACAAAAAGACACGTAAAAAAAAAAAAAAGAAGACATTTCAGTGGGCAGAAGTATAATTTTTTTCAAAAATAAACTGGTTTTTCCTCTAAGCATAATATTCTACTGAAGACTGTTCTGTTCTCAACATTGTGTAATAGGTAGAACTCACCTAGAAACTCACTGTTCTACTTGCAACTCCCTCTTCTTTATAGGGTTATAAAATGGAAGGTTTGAGGTAGTAAATTTTCCTCCTTTTGGGGATCCATGAGCAATACTTTTGACATGTATCTTTCTTGGATCAAAACCTGTGAAATAAAAAAGAATTTTAAAATGAAGTAATCTTCATTCACTGTTAGAAGATAGGTTTTCCTCTAAAATTAGACTACAAATGACAAGGTGAGGCTTGAAGTAGGAATCTGGATCACAAATATTACTTGCAAATAAACAAGCAGGCCATGAACTCATAAATTTGAAAATATGAGGAAAAATAAGATGCTTCTCTCAGGAATACATGCTTATCTAAGGGTGAAGCCATCTTTACTGGGACAGAGCTACCTCTCTTTTCTGCACTGTGCTACTTCTTCACTATAATGTGTCACATTTTAACATCTTCATGTAAACATGTCTATCAAGTAACAAAGACAGTTCCCTCACATGTGCCTCCAAACCCCACATATGCATTCACCTATACGCTTTCCAAATTCTTTATACATCTTAAGAAGAGACATAAGAATAAAAATATTATCTGGCCTAGTATTTTCTTTGAAGAAATCCTAATTATTAGGGAACACAATTTTTATGGTTTGATTTCATGGCAGAAGTAATTTTTAGTGGTTAGGTCATCTGGTTTGGCTATTACTTAAACATTGTTAAAAAGCAAGAAACAAGAAGAATGAAATTTATTTCACTGAAGTTGCTCACTTTTATGTGAACATAATCATGTGAGTATGAACATATAAGGGGTTTTGCAGAACTTGCACTAAACCAACTCTCTCAGTGTCCATTATGGGATGGTATTGCAAGACCATAAGCACTTGATTGTCTTTGTCCTTATCCCCATTCAGTAGCGAACACATCCTCAAAGGTAAAATTTACACAACAGCTTAGGTTTAAGCACCAAATAGAACTGAAATGGTTTATATGTGACTGTCAGAAGACTCTGGAGTGATACAAACTGTGAGTGTTCTGACACAAAAGGATACTCTAGAAAAGGCCACTTTCTTCCTTTCTGATGTAGATCATAGTATTAGTTGATTTTAGTTGAAATCAAGCACTTGAAATATGAGACACAAATCCAGATATGCTACTTACGCAGTAAGTTCTATTCTCTCATTTCCAATAACAGAATTTCTGTATTTCTGTGGATAGGAATTCCTTCTCTTTTCCCTTCCAGGCCAAGATAGGAATACTGCAGCAGCAGACAACTCTCTAGGGTCATTACTATGCAAGCTACTCCCTGCCTCTCATTGCTTCTGGATCAGTGATCCTTGCCTTTTCCTGAGCACAGCCTTCAAAGAAAGTCATGAACTTGGCATAACTCCACCTATTGTACCTCACTACTGCCATGCAGTCTGGGTATGCATGATGGTGCCCTAAGGTACCCAGAATGATTGAGCACATCAATCACCACATGCTTTAGAGGGTACAGCCATGTTAGGAATACAGTTACAGATTCAGAATATGTTTGCATGCTGTGTTGAAAATTATGTAAACTTAACAATTTTCCAGGCCTATGAACCCTTGACACTTAAACCTCTTGTCCTTACTTCTGCACTGCATATTATTCTCCATTCAGGGACCTCCTCCTTTATATTCATACAGCATGTGCCGATAAAATTTGTTGCAGGCCTTTTCTCTAAAATGATCTAAAATTTTTATCTCCCCTTGGAATGATTTTTTTTCTATCATGTTGTTTAAATCCATCACATTTTCTTGAAGAGGGCCAGCAGTTCAGTGCCCTAGCCAAATGTCCGAGACAAACCCTTACAAAGATCCTGTGCTTCATTACCTTTAGAAGACTGCTTATATTAACACCATTATTATAATAAGCCAACTATTAATCTTGAAAGAAGACTCAAAGAACTACAAGAATTTGGTAGATAAAATGGACTTTCATAATTAAACCTCAGTTTTAAAGCAGAAAGAGTCCATGTGTAGATAGCAAACAGAATACTATGTTCTTCATTAATTTATTGCTATATAATAAATAAAAAAACTCCCATAACTTCAATAATCAGGTATCAGTGAAATGTCTGACCTACTTAAAGCAAACACTTCTAACTGGGTATGCATAACTAGAAGAAAGATTTAATTCCTATCAACAAGGTATTCTGAATCTTTACAGAATAGGAAGAATGGTAGAAGGAAGGTGATGGAAAAGGAAATACCTTAAATGACTAGATGGAATTCTAGATAATAGATATTCTCAGAAAGATTCACATAGAAAGATAATAACTAAAAATACAGCAGCAAAATAGAGAATGCAGCTTCTGGTAAGATTCCTGAAACAGAATCAGAGAAAGAGGAAAATAAAGAAAATGGAAAATTTGAAAGGAATACAAAAGCCTGAACAGTAGAAATAGAAGTGTGATGGGGAAAACTATATGTGAAGGTTGGAGACAAAAGATGAGGGAAAGAGACATCCCCTCCTTTCTAAAAGACGTTGATTTTTTTCAAAAACTGTACCAGGCTAAAATAGAAATGGGAGGTTATACTTTGGGATGAAATCCACAGAAAATGATACAAGATAAAAATTGTAGTGTTAGCATACAAAGCATCTCAGCCTAACTCTATAAAACGTCATAAATGAGATTTCCAACTCATCATAACCGATGCCTGTGTGTCAAAAGAAAAATGAAAGGTTGAGTCCTCTGATATCAAGAAATAATTTAGTGTCATTGACTTCAAATACAGATGGATCAATTAACACCAGCAATGGACCAGGCTTTATAAATTAGTTTCCATAATAATAAGGGGAAGCACAATTCCCTGTTAATTTGTAACAAAATAACTCTGATCATTGAAGCTCAAAAAGTGAAAAATGAATCAAGCATTGCAGGGCAGTTGGAGGAAGTTCATTTTAGAAGAAAGAGCTCTTTATTCTCCTTGGAAAAGAAATACCACTTAATAATTTTACTAATATTTTTACATACATATGATGAGTACATGTATCTTGAGGAAGGTCCAGTCCCATCTGGATATCAGAAACCACAAACATATTCAGGAAGGACAAAATTTTCTTTAAGATTTTAACACAACACTTGAATATAGATGACACCAAAATGAGTGGGGAAGTTGACATTCCACAAGGGAGAAACACCCTACAGGAAGACTGGAGGCACCTGCTGGAGAACAGTGCTGTGGAAAGGAACCTGAGCTCTTGGTGGACAAGCAGCTCAACATGAGTGAACAGTGTGCTGCAGTGGCAAAGAAAGCCAACAGGATACTGGGTTGCATTAACAAAGGCATCACCAGCAGAGATAAAGAAACCATTATCCTACTCTACTCAGCGCTGGTCAGACCACACTTTGAGTACTATGTTCAGTTTTGGTCCCCACTATACAAAAAAGAAGCAGACAGGCTGGAAAGGGTTCAGAGAATGACCACAAGGATAATCAGAGAACTGGAAGACCTGCCATATGAAGAAAGGCTGAGAAAACTGGGTTTGTTCAGCCTTGAGAAAAGAAGGCTTAGGGGAGGCCTTATTACCATGTACCAGTACATAAACAGTGGCTACCAAGAAGACAGAGACTACCTTTTTACAAGGAGTCACATGGAAAAGGCAAGGGGCAATGGGTACAAGTTACTCTTGAGGAGATTCTGATTGGACTCCAGAAGAAAATTTTTCACCATGAGAACAACAAGACAGTGGAATAATCTCCCAAGGGACGTGGTGGATTCCCCTACTTTAGACAGTTTTAAGACAGCTTCACAGGGCTGTCTCATTTAAAACTTTTTTTTTTTTTTTAACCCCTTAAAAGTTTGGATCTTGAGGTCCCTTCCAACCTGGACTTCTATGATTCTGTGGGTCTATGATATGTTTGTCAAGTCTTAGCTAACTCCCACTGGCTAAACACTCATGGTGACTGATGCAGTGGGTCCTGGCAGACACATTTAAACTCTGTTTAAGTCTGAAAGTGGCCATGCACTAGGGACTCTGTCCAGAAGTTTTGCTTCTGTACTTTTAGTTTATCTGAAGGAGAAGCCCCTGAATTATTGTCTATCCCTGCAAATTACTGTAAGAGTGAGCTGAGCTGAAGCTCTGACCATCCCACTGACAAAATACAGCTTTTAGTGATCTTTCCATTCCTGGTAGAGTTTAAAATTTTTCCATTGGACTGTTATGCCAATGTAAAAGTGTTTTACAGGAACAGGATGTGATGAGCCATTTGACAGAAGCAGGTAGGTTTCCTACAGAGGATAGATAGCACACTTTACTGGCAGGTCACCTGGCTTCTCAACGGTGTGTCAGACAAGCTAAACATAGCCACGACTCTGGCAACTGCAGTATAATAATTAAAGCAATGAGCTGTATGGCCTTAGGGCCCCCTGATAGGGAGTTAGAAACCTTTCAGTCATGGGACTTGAGTGAAGCTGAGACCGCCTGGGCAAGGATATGTTAACCACCACCTTTGTGGTAAGCTCCAGGGAGCTTAAGGATGTTTATCAACACTTTGCTTTTGAGAAAACTATATAAATGCTTCTTCATGTTTTCCTTCTAACAGAAACGTCATTATTTTGTTCAAATGAAGAGGTATTTTTTAAACCTTCTGAATCTCCTATTGAATGTAATTACATATCACAATGAGCCTTTGTACATGGGCACCCAACCATACCATGAGGCATCCTGAGATTCTGTGAGGCTTCAATGCCTTTACTGATCTAGGCCCTAAAATACCTTCAAAAAATTAATCTTTTGTTAGAGAAAGGTCTGTAGAAAACACAGAAAGTGCAAACAGGCAAATTATTAACCTGTAAAAGTTAATACATATATTCAACTTGTCTGTTTCAATGGGAACTTTTGCACAACAAAGTCCTAGGCCTGGCTCAAAGTGCTGGGACTGCACGTGATTCAGAGCATTGATCTCTTAGATTAAAGTCTATGTCTCCTGCAGTCCATGGGTGGTTAGAAAGAGCAAGCTCTGGAAAGAAATTCCTGGAAAAAAATTAGAAAAACCTCAAACCTCTACATAAAATAAACTCATGAAATTGAGCAAAAGTTGTTTAGAAATGCTTAGACCATTAAAGCCAGGGGGACTACTCAGGATAGAAAAGATCTCATTCCAAATGCATGATCTGCTTATTCTTCCTTTCATGCATGGAACAACTGTCTCCTTCCAACTCCCTGGGAACTGGCATTTCATGAATGGTTATCTTATACCACCTCCACATGAAGTTCTTATACTTTATATAAACTATTAAATATTTATTGTACATTGGACTAAATAGTTCAGCACATAGATCACACACTTGAGAATACAGAAGGCCAAGTGTTTGACTTTTAAATAAAATATATAATATGAAAAAAATCTATCTGGAGTACAAAAATATTTTGGGGGGGGGTGGAATGGAAATGGAAGTTGCTCAAAATTGTACACATCCTTTAACAACTGTCATTGGAGTAAATTGTCATTTTCCCAGAGGAAAATAGAAAAGGCTTGTTTGCAGATATTCCAGCCATTCCACTGCTAAGATCACCATCTGACATCAGTCCAGCTAGCACACAACTCAAGGACTTGCACTTCCAGGATATCACTTCTCTATTGCTTTGGCAGCCCATCAAGAAACACAGAGCTCTCCTAACTCTTGATGTACCTGCACATTTGCCTGGGCTGCCGGGCCTCCCTGCTAGGCTCCCTGTGTCTGAGTGGGAGCTGCTGCACACACCTGCCACCTTATGGAGAGACCCATAACAAGGTTGACAGAGTGCTCAGAAAAACTTTTAAAGCTCTGTGCTGGAGTTCCCTAAAATACAATGTTTCAAATACTTCCACCGTAGAGGAAATATCACATTTCTTCTGCTCAAGTTAGAAAGCACGACACAAAAAAGAAAAAGGTCCGTGGGGGTAGATATATAATCTCATGCACTTATTTACTTTTAAACTTAATTTCCAGCTCTGAAACCCTTTCCCTACAAAGAGATACTCAAGCTCTGCCATTACCTAAATAGGTCCAAAAATTGATCCACTGATGTCTTCCATTATAAACAATAACCCCCATACTTAGAAGGTGCTTACTACTCACAGCTTATTTTTTATCATAGGATTCCTCTAGTTGCCTAATATTAGGAAAGTTATTTCAAATCTAAAATTACAGTTCCTAAAACATATATGGTGAATGTATCAGTGACATTTTAAAAGTACCTCATTTTCTCTCTTCTACCAACAATTTGTCAAAAAAAAACCCAGAAAAGAGTCTGCTGAAATGCATAGGCTTTTGGAAACCAGCAAATCCACCTAAGGAGAAATTAGCAAATAAACCACGTGGCAGTAATAGATGCTGACCACAATAAATATACCAACAGCTAGGCAAGCTGAGTGAACCCAAAAGCACTGAACAAGAAAACTATAGCACAGTATGATAATGAAACAAGAGATTTAACACCCACATGTCAGAGCAGATACAGCATTGCTTTTGCTGATGATGTTGCATGGAGGTTTTGGTCAGAATTTTGAAGACATATGCTCATTTTTCACTACATTTTGACAATTTCAAGTACTCAAACAAGGACAGTTTCCTTTAAAATATGAAGAATTTACCAAAAACTGTTATTCAGGGACTGTGAAGTCATATGAGATGCACTTGGCCATAAAAGGAAGTAAATCTTCAGTACTGGTAGCAGTTTTCTAAAAGAGCTGGAGACCAAAAAGTTCAATAATACAAGCAGCTGTTCCTGGTTGGTTAGATAACAGGATTCACAAGAAGTCTTCTAAAGCCAGTGCTCTGTATACTGACGAATTTCCTTTGTTTAAGTTCAATGTGATCTGTGTGCACAATGTAAACAAAACACGAACATAGTATTGATAAAAAGGGGACATTATATCCATTAGAATCACTGGATTCCCTTACAATAGCAACAATTTACTTAGCCAGCCCCCACAACAACCACATCATTCTCACTGCAACAATTCAAAATCCAACATGCAGATAGTGTCTTTGTAATTTAACCTCAATTTCATCATCTTGTTTCCTGCTTGTCTATTGAGTATTTACATCTGCCTGGAAAATAGTCTCACTGGGAAATAGTTTGCAAGCAAGGAAGAAATTTGGCATGTGTAAAACATTTAACACCCTTAGGAAGAAAAATACTGAAATTCCTCTTCATAGCGAAAGGTACCCCTTTAACCAAGAAAAACAAGCTGAAGTGGTGTTTGCAACCTCTCCTTCCCCATGACTTCAGAGGAAGCACTGCACATATTTTGCTGTTGGGCCACAGTGAATCATATGAGATGCCTAAACATCTGCTGTGAATTCATGTGGTACTTCACATAACTGTGCCTTGATCCTCAAGTAGGGTTCAGTTACCACAGCAACTTAAAAACCACAGTCATAATGACAGTAAGGTGGCTTTCCTTACTGATAAAATACCATGATGTAATTTGGACTCTTAAGACTCTTTGATGACGAAAAGTATGCTCCTACCAATTCCATAGCATTGAATGAAGTCATCCTTTGCAAACAGAAGGAATCTGAAATAATATTTCTAATGAGATATTAACTGTAGTATAATGGGAAAAAACCTAAACTTTACAAAACTGCCCATGATTTATAATAATTACATATCAAGGGATGTCAGGAGAGGGAGTGCAAATCAAAGTATAATAACTGAAACAAAGACAGAAGAATGAAGAAATAAAGATAAAAAAGAGTCAACCACACTGATAGATTTGCTAGAGCATTAGAAGAAAAACAGCACTTGCAATTTATCAAATGATTAAGCCCAGATACTACTCATTAGGGAGACTCCAGCTTTCTGAACAATCATTTGGTACTTTCTACAAGTAGAGGTGTATTTTCATTAAAAGCTAGCATCAAGAATGAAGATACATCCTCTTAAGACTCAGTACAAATCCCAAACTTGAGCACTTGCATAACTGAACATGAACTGTCCCTTTTACAATATCAATGAATTATGTGGGGTTTCAAAGCTTGGCATGTACATAGTGTTGAGCTTTTGACAAGCTTGTTCATGTTTTATACTAAAATCTTGTTATCAAAAAGAAAAGGAACATACCTTGAGAATTTATTGTTAGTCCTATTAATATTCTAGTGTGTAACCAAAATACAACATCCAGTTGTTTTTTGCCCAGGCACAATTATACTCATGCATATGTCTCGAATTGCCCAAGTATTATTAAAGAACTCTCTTAATACCACAAGAATTTATATGCTATCTTCCCAGTACCTACACCTTTTCTCTAATGCTTCTCACACTCTAATAATGCTCCTCTAGGTCCTAAAGTCAGCAGCACCAGGCTTCTTTAAGAAGAAGGGAGCAGGGGAGCCTTACTCAAAAGGACATGAAGGCAACCATATTGCTTCGTCTCAATTAATAGAAAAGGCTAATGTTTGTTACTAGCTGCATCTACACACTTCTAAAACAAGCTAAAATCAGCTCAGGCTAAAACAAGCCCAGTCAAGTTATAAGACCCTGTATTGCTAGGTCAATAAAAAGCCTGTGACTTTTTACTAATAATGACAAAAAATATTTACATATACGATTAAGACATGTAGATGCTTGCATACAGTGCAGAAGTCAAGGGTAGGCAAACAAATGCGTCTTGATACAACGAGAGGCCAACCAATTGACAGTAACTGTGAATACACAGACCATAAATGTAATGGAATTCAAATTGACACACACAAACTTGGAATCAGAACTATGCTTTGAATATCTGTTACCACATCAGAGTGCCAAAGCATAGGTATAGTCACATTTCTCTCACATCATGTGGCTGATTTCTAGAGTTACAGAACTGTGTCTGTTACATCAGTATTATGTAAATATTTGACATTATGTTACTAAGTATTAAATATGAAGAATAACTTCCGAAGTCAGATGGTTTCACTGGTGGAAATTAAAGTCTCTCTTAATTATTTAGAAACTTTGAAGAAGTATCAGCTGGGAGTACAAAATGGAATAGGAAAAAAAATGTCTACTTGGAATTTTTCAAAAGTCTAGGACAAGATATTCTGTAAATTAAACTGCCTTCAGTGATGGATACATCTTTATCATGGGATTGTAATGACAAATTATGTGCAGAAAGGGCTAGTGCTTAGCACAGCAGGCCTTAACAGTGTTGGAAATATTCAATATTAGTATTTACTTACAAATAGTCTAAAAAAAGAGTAAATAACAAAGCCTGAAGAAGACAAAAAATTGCATTAATAAGACTTAGAAGGGTTAAAAGAGAAGAAAATTTAGATGGCTTTAACAAAGTCAGCCAAAAAGACAATACAGATTCAGGGCCAAATTACAACAAAATCTGGTATTTATTATATGATCCTTAATACTACAAAAACTTTTACTTTCCTGCACAGATTTAGGAAAAAAATTGTTCAGAACAATATCCTATATAATTGATCTTTACACTTCTCAGTGTAGTATGTAGTTACTTAGAGAAAATATACTTGAAATAGACTTCTGGTCTGATCTGATGAATGCATTCAAGTGTAAACATTGCAAATCTAAAAAATAAACTTTCAAAGAAAATGTACTGCTTGTTACTCAAATAATTTTAATAAACTTTAGTTATTAGGAAAAATAAATGGGAAGTTGCCAAACCAGCATAGGGGGAATTAGGGCGATACTGTCTCTGGGACAAACTTTAAATAATAAAGAAAAAGAGTCCAAGTATGCAGTCACAAGGCAGTTATTTAAAGAGTAGACTAGAGTAGCCGTGTGAATCAGGCATCTGTGATAAAAAGCTGGCAAGCTATTCTAAGTGTTATTTGTACTGGAAGTTGCGCAGTAAATTCTAAGGTTGTTAAAATATTGAATTTAAATACGTTGGCTACAGATAGGCATTCTAGAAACTGAATTTATTGCTGGTTGCCAAATTCCTTGAGTTATGCCAAGACCAACTCTCAAATCCAGGCTTGACTTAATACTTGTCATTTTCAAGTCCTAACTGCTTGAGCAGTTGTCTACATTTAGCCCATAGTCAGGGCTAAATTACAGCAGTTGCTCTGTCACCAGATGACCCCTCCTCAGTTGAGAAGGACGATTGGGAACGGATGTAATGAAAAAGCAAAACTAACACTAACACTGAAATAAAGTATACAAAGTTATACTCAGGCCAGCGCATGTACAGCAGTCACAATAAGCAGCAAGGCAGTTGTCAAGAGCAAAATGGGAAGTGAGCCCCTGGAGGGACAGAGAGAAGAAGGAAAAGGAAGAGCAGTAGGAGTAGGAACTCCTGTCCCTAACAAACTTCCCCTGAGCGTGATGTTCATGGGGGTGATGTGTGGAATACACCTGCAGCCAGCTTGGGTCAGCTGCCCTGGCTGACTCTAAACTGCTAACAGCCTGCAGACCATGACTGGTCTATGAATCTGTCCCAGCAAAACCAGGACAACAGTATTATAAAATACAGGGCTAAAAATGTATAAAGTGTGGTGTTGCAGCATCTCAGGTTTTCTGTTTCAGATTGCATCTCAAAAGTGAACTTGTTAGTGCTGTGGACAGGAATAGAAAAACATGTTGGACTGACTAACGCAGAGATTTTGAATCAGCTATTCTGAAGTAGTTGACATGAACAGATGACATTTTGTCTTGAGATCACCAACACATGAAACGTGAAACACAAGCCTCTCAGTTACATCAAATTTCATCTAACGTTTTTAAAACACACCACCTACATCCAGCTAAGCTCAAATGGTCTGCAAATAGCAGGATACCGTGCAATTCATATACAGTAGCCACCCTGCAGTCTAGGGCTTATCAAAGATTGGGGTTTTTTTGTTGTTGGTTGTTCTTTGTTTGTTTGTTTGTTTGGGGGGGGGATGCTGAAATAAATGTACAGTTTATTGGAGTTTGGTTCTTTAAACTTTAGTTCTGTAACACAAAACATGAACATAAAAATGTAAAAAAAAAAATTTGCCCTTGTAGAGAAGTCCAACTGGATACCAGATTGTGTAATCAAGAGTGCAGACACAGATTATGGGAACTGACAATTCTCATTTACTTGACCATTGTGAAATTGCACCTGCAGTGTCCCAATCCTGTTTTGTGTTCCTTGAGGTAAGAAAGACATTAACGTGCTACAAGTTCAGGAGATAAGCTACTAAGGTAGACAAGGATCTGGAGCACTGGTTCATGAGAAGAAGCTGACAAAGCTTTATTTGTTTAACAATAGGAAGAGAAGGCTTAAGGGAGATCTTATTGCTAGTACAGCTACCTAATGCAAGGATGTAAAGAAGGTGGAGGCACAGTCTCTTCATAAAGGTGCACAGTACACAATGGACACTTTCTTACCTCAGTGAGAATCTTATGTTCTCAGACACATACAACACAGCCAAAAAAGACCTCTAAAATTCTGCACTGTTTTTTTAAGATTTAAAAAAATACTTACTATTTTCACTATTTTGCATTCTTTTAGAAGTTTCATTTTCACACTGAGTGATGCATACCCCACACTATCCCAGACAACTACTATGTGGAGATGAGAGATTTTGAGAAGTCACAAATGTTTAAAGATTGTTGAAGGTCACCAATTTTCAAGTGTATCAATAAGACAAGCAAGGACATCAAGTTCCAACAGTGAAGAAGTTGTAAAAGCCTCACTTGGAAGCAATAAGCCTGTCCTAGGAGGAAAGAATTTCCTTGATAAAAACTGCAAAAATTGAGGTCTGGAGAATCATATGCCAAATAATAACAGTCTTCAGTCTAACACTAATAACCAATATACTTGGGGGCTCAGGGACAATGAAATCCCTTTGCTTTAGAAGAACCATCTAACCAAGTGAAAATGTTATCAAGATGTGCTTGATAATAAAAAAAAAAAAAAAAGCTGCATGCAAAGACTCAGTAACAACAATAAGCTTGTGGATAGCTTGCTTTCTCTCATGGTTCTAAAGAACATTACAAGATAAACAGTATTATCTCCCTCTTTGAAACAAAAGAAACTGAGACAGCAATGCTAAACGACTTGACAAGACAACAACTTATCTTGGATTTAGACCTGGATTCTCTGAATATCAGTCCACTGCCCAAGCCACTAACTCATACTGCTTCCATTTGCTTGCCCATATGTTCTGAGCATGCCAGAATAACTGCATATATTTTGTATGTAAAACAATAAGCTTTTTGTTCTTTTAAAACTTTTTTTTTTTTTTTTTTTTTTAAAAAAACAGGTATGGTCAGTTTGTGTTCTGAGATGTATGCAAATTGTCTGATCATGTCTCTATTAAAGTCCTCTAACATTTATATAATCCTTAAGAGTCTCAAGACGCACTCACTGCATTTCACTGTTTGTCCTGTCAGCTTCCTTGAGGCCTGCTTCTTATCTTGGCAAGAGTTACTATATCCCCATAGGAATCAGTGATTACTCTTTCAAACAGAGCTGTCATTACATTGGAGAAAGTCTTTACAACAATGGGCTAATTTTCTGCAGATGGACTGCTTTGTCCCCTTTTATAATTAATTTGAAACTAGAATGTTCAGCAAAACTGTAAATGCAGTATGTCTCATGTCGCAATGGGAGGGCATCTACAGTAAGTTTACTCCATATTAGCTTCTCTATTCAGTATATGAATGCAGTATAGAATCATAGAATCATTCTCTTTAGAAGAAACCTTCAGGATCATCATGTCCAACTGTTAACCCACCACTGACACTAAACCATGTCCCTATGCACCACATCTAAGTATCAAGTAGCTCCAGAGATGGTGACTTCACCGCTTCCCTGGGCAGCCTGTTCCAGTGCTTGACAACCCTTCCAGTGAAAAAATTTTTCCTAATATCCAATCTGAACCTCCTCTGGCACAACTTGAGATCATTTCCTCTTGTCCTATCATTTGTTACTTGGGAAAAGATACTGACACCCACCTCGATACAACCTCCTCCCAGTTGTAAGGAGCAATAAGGTCTCCCCTGAGCCTCCTTTTCTCCAGGCTAAACAACACCATTTCTCACATTGGCTCATTATGAGCTGCTCCTCATAAAACTTGTGCTCTAGACTCTTCACCATCTTCACTGCCCTTCTTTGGACATACTACAGCACCTCAGTGTTCTTGTAGTGAGGGGCCCAAAACTGAACCCAGTATTCCAGATGCAGCCTCACCAGTGTCAAGTACAAGGGGACAATAATTTTCCTAGTCCTGCTAGCCATACTATTTCTGATACAAGCCAGATGCTTTTGGCCTTCTTGAACACCTGGATACACCGCTGGATCAAATTCAGCCAGATGTCAACCAACACCCCCAGGTCCTTTTCCACCAGGCAGCTTTCCAGACACTCCTGCCCAAGCCTGTAGCATTGCAGGGGGTTGTTGTCACCCAAGCGCAGGATGCAGCCACTTGGCCTTGTTAAACCTCATCCCATTGGTCTCAGCCCATCTATTCAACCTGTCCAGGTCCCTCTGTAGAGCCTCCTTACCTTCAAGCAGATCAATATACCCATCTAGATTGGTGTCATCTGCAAATTTACTGAGGGTGCCCTCATCCAGATCATTGATAAAGATACTAAACAGAACTGTCCCCAGTACTGAACCCCAGGGAATACCACTTGTGACCAGTCACCATCTGGATATATATGATATCATGTATATGTGTGTATACACACATATACATGATATCATATATATCATCTATATACATCATATATAAGATATCATTTGAATAGGGTTCACATTCAATATCATATGCATATATCACATTAACATTAAGGCTTGATATCTTCTTACAAAAAAATTAATAACTTGTTACCATAGTTAACATGATTAAATGTAGCTTATCACACGATGGAAATTTATTATAAATTTAAGAGTGTTTTATGTTCTGCCATTGTGAATGACAACATCAGCACTGACTGAATTTATCAAAACAATGATGTATAAAATAAAGAACACTGCCAGGTGTTATGTTTGACTCCACTTTGTAGAACTATGCTTTAAATCTAAATCTGTTTAAAAGTAAACTTAAATAGTAAAGTGCCTTGCATGGCTAGAATGACAATAGTATTAGAATATGCTGACTTAGATGGATTCTTGTAAGAATTAAAATATCTGAGACAGATCTTCAAATTTCTTTTCTAGAGGAAAAGACAGACAAGCTGCAGAGATGTAAAATGAACAGATACCTACTATAGATAGCATTATTATTAGCAACAATAATGAAGCAACATACAGTAGATCAAAAAGCATCCCCTTGTATACACCATAAAAGGATTAAATTCACCTTGCTGCAGAGGATAAGAAAAAAGTTAATGTACCATACAATCCTCATATAAGTCCAAAAAGCTGTGGTATTTCAGTTGGTTTTCAGTCAGGAAGGCAAAAGCAGGGATACTGCTTTTGGAACAAATAATTTTTATCTTCAAATTGATTTAGCATGCCTGCTTAGATTCAGAGAAAGCACACAGCATTCATCCTGACAACTGTTTTGCAATGCATAACAGACCCAGATGAGACATAAAAGACCTCTTTAAAGGTCAGTTTCTTCCACTAACTGTATTTCTTAAGTCCAAATAAACAGACAGCATTTAGTCAGCTACGTATGTCCTTTGCACAGTTAACAACGTGCATGCTTAAGATCATGACTGTTTGCTTAGAAGCACTCCTGAGTAAGCTTTTGTCATCAATACTGAAGCTGACCCTGAAATCCTAATTGAAGAAAATCCAACCAGTGACACTTTGTGATCCAGCTGCTGAACCAGAACCCAAGCTAGACAGCCCATTGGTTTTGGGCAGTTTACAGGGAAAAGGTGTTACGAAAACTTTCCCATAGTTACGTGGTAGACAAAAAGACAGGACAACAAAAAGACACACTCCTCTAATTCTGACAAGATACTTTAAAGGTGAGAAATAATGTTTAAAGAGTTATCCATGTCAGATAATCAAAAAAGCCAGCTGGCTACACAGAGGGCAGAGCAGTCTAGGGATCAAAGATTATTCACTCTAATTTCTTCCCACTGGCTCTTTACAGTTTCTGAAAGAATAGACCTTTCCCCAGGAATCCAGAAAATTACTTCATCCAGCATTTATGATAAGTGAACCACCTGCTCCCCACTAATCGACCTTAATTAATACTTCTTTCCACAGCTTCTCCAGTCTAAGTATCCTCATGGAAGATTTTGTAGCCATTTTGACAGTTTTCTAGGATGTTATTTGTGACCAAATTACTGTGGTTGGTTTATCAATGTACCTGCTGTCTATCACTCTCCTTCCTTTAACCCAAAGGACTCTGTTTATCTAAATAACAGCTCCTCATTTCCCTCCCCATCTTGTGCCCCAAAGGCACAAGAAATACAGTAAATACAATGGTCAAAACCCACCCTTTGCTTATATTACACTGGGCAAAGAAAGTTCTGACAATACTAGAAGAAAAATAGTCCTTTTTCCATTACTCAGAATACAACCTCACAAGCTTTGTATGGCATCTACCAGTTTAAGTCTTGATGGGCTCAAATTCAGTCTCATCACATACTACATCTCAACTGCAGCTCTTCTCAACCACCAGCATTAGAACCACAGATTCTTAAGCATTGCCTCTTTGAGCTAACAAGCAACAGCATGATTTCTCAAATCTCCTGCTCAGGGATGTCTGTCTGTTCTAGGCAGAGCTTTGGTCTGTTCATTTGCTCACATTTATTCTGCCACCCACCCCCCCCCTTTCTTTCTCAGGCTCAATCCCCTTCTTATGACTCCTTTGATGGCCAACTTTCTCTAGAAAGCAGGTGACATTTTTTTTCTCTTTTATTTTCCCCCCTCAAAAATATTGGTGTATGGAGGGTTTGGGTTAAATTAAAAAAAAAACAAAACACAACAACCACCCAACCAACCAAAGCAACCAAAACCAACAGTTGTGGAGTTTTTTTGTTATAATCCGCTGTTCCACGAACAATAAATTTTCTCTCTGTGGCAAAACCCGAACTCTTATATGCCTCTTCTTACAAGTCAATGAAAATAGCGGGAAAAGACGGTCTCTTCATTGCAAAAAAGTAACACCATTCAAGTTATCCTTTCAGGATAACCACTAGTAAGTATATATTTGCTGAAGCCACGTGCCCATTGCCTGAATTTCACTTTTCACTGGATTTCAAGAGCAAATACTTGGTTGAGAAAAGTAACTATAGGTGAATAACTATAGTTAATAACTGTAGCTACATTATGCCTGAATTATCTGCCTTCACCTGAACTGTTGAGAAATTGTAATGTCAAAACTATTTACCTATCTTTGTGAAATGCTTAACTAAATTAACCTGTTCTTCACCTTCCAAAAGCTTTACAAGTAACAATATTTTATGTTGCATTGAAATATGACTGTTTTTATCATTTCACAATCAGAGGTCTGTTGCTATACTCTGCTAGTGATGTTGACTGGGAACAAATCCTAAATTCACTGAACTTTCTGGGAGTCTTCCTTTCATTCAACAGACTTAATGAAGACCCACAGTGGGTCACAAAAGCATGGGCCCTACCTACCTGGTAGGTATCTGTGGTACAATTCCAACAACTAACTGCAGTTTAAGCTATTGGTCAGAATATCCTGTAGATTCTCCTCTAATGTAGAGAATTCACAAAGTGACTGCATAGAATATATATTGTTTAATGATGTTAACTGGCAGATAATGGAATAGATTACAATGAAATGAGAATCAGTCCTTAGAATTGATTTACAATAATGCAGTTCTGTATCAGTTTCTGTACAATTTTACCAGCTAGTTGTGCTTTATTCTATGGTCGCACATCAACCTTTTTCAGTAACTGGCTGAAGGAAATCCAAACAAATTCTGAGAGTTTGTTTTGGGGTGTTTTTTGGGTTGTGTTTTTTTTTCAGGTTCTGGGTTTTTTTTCTTTATTTGTTTCTTTTGTTGGGGGGGTGTGTGTGAGAAAAGATACAAAAATTGTTGTAAACTGTTAGTATCTCTATTTCAGACTGTACACTGAAGTAATGACCCAAGATAACTAGGAACCTGATGTTGATAGAGGTGCCATCCTTTAAATAAAATTGAGAAATGGGGACCAAAACACATTAGATGCTAAATTTTCATAAATATATGTGTGACAGAGGTGAAGAGAACCATAAGGCAGGTGCATACACAAAAACACATTCACAACTGCAGTTAGTTTATGCAAGCCATTATTATGATTGCAGATGTAAATGGTAAGTCAGATGTTTAACTGTTCATTTGCTCTTGTAAGTACTGTTTTCCTAAGCAATGACATTGTATATATGTAAATTGAGAAGCACTCTGATTTGTTAGTGTTACGCTCACTTCGCGCAGGGGTAAATAACTACCAAAGATGAAAGGAAATAGAAAATCGTGGATGCAAAGCTGAATGGCATTAATTAT